>CM070770.1:228289056-228889056 GCA_036346955.1 Dipus sagitta | reverse complement strand
TGGACCAATCAGGGCCCACCTATGTCTATATCAGCTCCCCGAAGAGCAAAGGTTGTGGGAGTGGGTGTTTGGGGGCAGTTGGGCTGATCTTGTGGCTGAGACCCACTGCTCCTCCTGCCTGGAAGCCTGGTGATTACCCTGAGCGGTCACACTACAGACCTCTGTTGATTGGTACCCCGAGGCCTATCAGGAGTTACAGCGGTCACCACCTTGGCTCTCCTGCTTGGCAAACCCGTGGCCACCAGGAGTACATTTTTCCTGTTGTTCTTAAAGTTGTTACTGCTGTGTAAATAAATCGGGGCTGTTTGTCCATTCCATTCTTGGGGTGCATAGACAAAAACCCGAGAAGAAGAGAACATTTCACTAGAATACGAAATAAATAGCTGGGTGCCTTTACCCAACAACAGCCGTTTTGGGTAACTATTGTCACCGGGGCTCTTTTCTTTCATCTCAGTGCCATTTCAGAGACTTCAGACCTCTGGCTGGGGCTTCAAAGAGACTCTCGGACCTGCTCTAAATACACTTATATTTAACTAACTGAATAAGTAAATGAGAGATCAATTCCGTATTTTTCTCAAGCTCCTGGAGGAAAAGGAAATTCAGCAAAGTCGTCATCTGAAGTGGTTAAATAATTACACAGTGACAAGCCAGGAAGCCCAACCTTCCGTCTTCTTTTGCATTTCTACCCCTTGCACTTCAGGAAAACCACATAGGGTTGGGGTGTGGGGTCATAATGGTAGGGCACTTGCCTAGCATGAGTGAGACCCTGAGTTCAAGAGCCAGCACTGCATAGGAAAGTTTCAAAAGTGAAAGAAGAAAGAAAGAAGGGCAGCCTACACTCCTCAAGCTTATGCCATGCCCCTCTCAGCAAATTATCAGTAGCTTCTGGTTTTCCTCAAACATTGCAAAGTCCAATAATCAGGTTCCAAGAATAAAGCAGTGCTCTGTTTTTTGTTTTTTTGTTTTTTTTTTAATCGCTTTGGCATCTCGTCTCATATACCACCACACCAATAGCTTCTTTTTACTCCTAAGTAAGTGTTGAACAGCGCTCTGCTCCTGAAGAACAGACGGTTTCTTGCTCTGTGTTAGCAGGACGTCTGGAATGATGGCTGATGGAACTCAAGCCAACAGATTCCACCATCATGTGCCAGCGGCTCTGCTTTCTGGGCACTATGTACGTGGCCGCGTTGCGTTTTTTTAATGACTTGTTATCCAGACCTGCTCAGCAGCAGATGAGAGCACTAAGTCTATTAATTGTGTTTGGATGCTACAGGTCTTGCATGTTGCCAGCCAGCCAAGGACAGCACGCTGCTTGGCTACGAGGAGAGGCTCTGAGGGCAGCAGGGAGAGGGTTAGGGGACCTGGAAGGAGGGTGTGGAAAGAGAGCCTGCTGTCCAGGCTGACCGGGTGTGAATTGAATGGTGACTGGAAGCAGGTGGCTGGCCATGCAGGAGTGCTGGGCCCCTCGCCACCATGCTCTCCTCTGAGTCTTCTTTTCTCTGCCGTTTTCCTGGCCACTCAGAAACTGTTTTCCTCTCCTCCCACCTCCTTCTTCTCTCACTTTCTCCCACTTACCCAGCTCGCCTGCCTGTGTCTCTCTTCCACCTTTTGTCACTCACATTTTATAGGATATCCTCCAGCTGGCTGGCATTGTCTCTTATTGGGTTTCATAGGATTCCCTCTGCTTGGCTGGCATTTTCCTCCCTAAGGAACTGATGTGCCATCCTTTGTTCTTTTGAGCTGCTTTTGTTTCTGGGAGACAAAATACCTACTTTGTGTCATGTTCTCTTGTGTGTGACTAACGATAACAGAGCAGTCAGGAGCTGTGCATTTGTATTCTTAGAAAACTTAAATTAGCACAATTTTTATTATAACAATTGTATTAAGCATAAATTGTTTGCTTCTAAAACATAATGTGTGAAAGCAAATTAAGTGACTTAAATTATAGATGCCCATTTGCTATTAAACCATGAGGAAGTAGATACAAGTAATTCTCAGTCCAAATGCTCCATGAGCTCTGTTGCTCGGGAGCTGCTGGTATGACTCCCTCCACCTTCCAAGAACAAGATACATGAGGGTGGGGGCAGATAGGAAAGGCCAAGGCCAGTCACCTTTACCTAGTCCCATTTCTGATGTTATTTTCTGTATTGCTCATCTCTTGACATTTTTGCCATGATTAATTTTAGTATTTCAGTGACCTTCCAATCACTGTGACAAAATTCCTGAAATAATTTTTTTTTTTTTTTTTTGGTTTTTCGAGGTAGAGTTTCACTCTAGCCCAGGCTGACCTGGAATTCACTCTGTATTCTCAGGGTGGCCTCGAACTCACAGCAATCCTCCTACCTCTGCCTCCCCAGTGCTGGGATTAAAGGCATGCGCCACCACGCCAGGCTAATAATCAATTTTAAAAGGAAAGGTAGCCAGGCGTGGTGGCGCACACCTTTAATCCCAGCACTCAGGAGGAAGAGGTAGCAGTATCACCTTGAGTTTGAGGCCACCCTGAGAATACAGAGTGAATTCCAGGTCAGCCTGGACTAGAGTGAGACCCTACCTTGAAACAACAACAACAACAAAAGTTTAGGGCCTGGGAGATGATTCATTGGTTAAAGATGCTTGCTTGCAAAGTCTGTTGGCCTAAGTTTAATTCTGCAGCACCCATGTAAAGCCAGACACAAAGTGATATATGCATGTGGTCTCCCTCCCTTTCTTTCTTTCTTTCTTTCTTTCTTTCTTTCTTTCTTTCTTTCCCTCTCTCTCTCTCCCCCCCCCATACATGAATATACGAATAAATGAATACGAATTTTTTTAAAGGAAAGATTGATTTGAATCATGGTTCCAAAGGTCTATGGTCACTACATCAGTTTGGGGGCCTGTATGGAAGGGCATGGCAGAAAGCTCACCTACAGGCAATTGGGAAGCAAAGAGATGGAAAGGGGAGGGAAGTCTCTGGGATTCCCATATCCGCTTGAAAAACACACCCCATAGCCTACCTCTCTCCCACTATGTCCTACATCTTAAAGGTTCTACCACCTCTCAGTAGCACCACAGGTTGGTGGTTAAGCCTTCAATGCATGGACCTTTGAGGAATATTTATCCAAACCATGCAATTATTTGTGAAATAAAAAAAATTTAGGGGGATGGAAAAATGGCTCAGTGGCTGAGGCACTTTCCTGCAAAGCCTAATGACCTAAGTTCAATTCCCAAGTACCCACGTAAAGCCAGATGCACAGTGGCACATTCATCTGGAGTTCATTTGCAGCAGCTGCAACCCCTGGTGCGCTCATTCTCTCTCTCTGTCTCTCTTCTCTCTATCGCCTTCTGTTTACAAATAAACATCTTCCATGATTATAAAAGATATCCCATGGTAATGGCCTCCCTTCCCCCACTTTCCCCTTTGAAATTCCATTCTCCATCATATCCCCTCCCCATCTCAATCAGTCTCTCTTTTATTTTGATGTCATGATCTTTTCCTCCTCTTATGATGGTCTTGTGTAGGTAGTGTCAGGCACTGTGAGGTCATGGATATCCAGGCCTTTTTGTGTCTGGAGGGAGCACATTGTAAGGAGTCCTACCCTTCTTTTGGCTCTTACATTCTTTCTGCCACCTCTTCCACAATAGACCCTGAGCCTTGGAAGGTGTGATCAAGACATTACTCAGTACTCCAGTCACTTCTTTCCAGCACCATGATACCTTCAGAGTTGTCCCAAGGTCACTGCCATCTGAAAAGAGAAGATTCTCTACCCAAAGTGAGAGTAGCATTAATATAAGGGTATGAATATTAAGAGAAGTGTTTACTGGGCAGTTTGATAAGCATAGTATATACACTTACCCAGACATCCACAGACGTTACACCCCTAGGGCTCATGACTACCCCTGTTTTAAGTTTTCAGTATCAGGGATGTATTCCCTCCCATGGAGCAGGCCTCCAGTCCAATTAGAGGGCAGTTGGTTTCCACCATGATAGATGTGCCACTATTGCACCAATTGGCTCATTTGGCCTGGCTGGCCAATTATAAGGCTTGCAGTGTCCACTGTTGAGTATCTTCACTGGTGGTATCTCTTTCTCCTATTGAACTGCATGTAGAATGGCTTCTTCCAGCTTTCTGTCAGCTGGTCTACATGGAGGAGGTTACAAATGAATAAATAATATTTTCTAAAAAGGATTTAAAAATCTATAGAGTTTGCTGGGCACAGTGGCACATACCTGTAGTCCCAGCTACTCTGGAGGCTGAGGCAGGCACATTGCTTAAGCCCAGGAATTTATGTAGCCTAGGCGGGCAACATAGTGACACACACACACACACACACACCACACAACAGCATGCATGCATGTGAAAGAGAGAGAGAATGAATGGTCAAAGGCGAATGGTGAGTAGAGGGAGGTGAATGGTGGGGCACAGGATGATTGACTGATGGAGGGTGGATATGAACAAACTGAAGACAAATCAAATCACCTGAGGAGCATACCTAGTAGGTTTGTTCATTTCCAATTACACCAGTGATGCTGTATGCGAGATAAAATGGTGGTGGATATTGTGCAACAAGGAAATAGAAAATAGGATGCTGGAGAGATGACTTAGCAGTTAAGGTGCTTACCTGCAAAGCCTAAGGACCCATGTTCAACTCTCCAGGTCCCATGTAAGCCAGACACACAAAGTGATGCAAGTGCACAAAGTCACACATGCATACAAGGTGGTACATGCATCTGGAGTTTGATTGCAGTGGCTGGAGACCGTGGCATACTAATTCTCTATCTATCTATCTATCTATCTATCTATCTATCTATCTATCTATTTATCTATCTATCTATCTCTTGCTCTCGGGCTCTCACATAAAAAAGGCCAGTCTGTTGGGCATGCCTCGAAAAAATAGGGCCTATAGGACTTGAGAGATTGCTCAGTGGTTAAGGCACTTGCTTGTAAATCCTGATGGCCAGGGTTCAGTTTCCCAGTATCCATGTAAAGCCAGATGCACAAGGTGGCACATGCGTCTGGAGTTCATTTACAATAGCAAGAGGCCCTGGTGTGCCCATTCTCTCTCCCCCATGCCCCATTTCTCTCTCCTTGCAAACACATTTTTAAAAATATTTTAAGAAAAGAAAGTGGGGCCTGTATCTTCAAAGAAGTTGCAACCTAGTTTGGAAATTAGACAACATGTAAATAGCATTATGCATTTTATGAGATATAAAATGAGATGGTATGGATTGTTTGGGGAAAACTGAAAGGGAGAAACAAAGAAAGGATTTTCAAGACAAAATGTGTTTCTGGGAAGCAGGAAATAAAATAGTCACTTTTCTGTTGCTGAGGGCCTTCCATTATTCAAGTGCTTTCAGCAAGTTACTTTGGTTTTTCTGTAATTATACACTCAGTTCTTATTTCAGTATCTTATATAAAATAGGAACTAGATTCATACAAAATGTGTGAAGTAGATGAAGAAATAAATAAAGTCCTATCCCCAAAGTTGCTGGCTATGGGCTCTCATTGGGATTTTTGGCAAGAAAAAAAATCACATTCAACTACATCTTCATGTGGATTATATTAGGTTGGATTTTCCCTATACAGAGGAGTCCTGACAACCAGCTTATGATATGGATTGGCAGTGTGGTGACAAAATCAAACTTGTCCTTTGACAATAATGAAGACAAGTCAAGTTCCTCACACTTTTCCAACAAGAGCCCTTTCATTTGAAATGAAAAGGGCCAAGAGGGGAATGGAGCTAGGCTCTGACATGATCTTAATTAAATAGTTTCACTTGTACCTCTTTAAAAAAATCAACCCTAATAATATTTTGCCTACAGATTGTTCTTCGTGAATAACAAATCACTCCACTGACTTTAATCCTTGCAAATAACAAACGTGCAGTCATTTAATTAGCCGATTTGCTGTGTCCGCTGTTTAGAAATCTGAACTTGACAGTTCTCTAAAAGGAAGAACACTGAACTTAAGAGAAGCCCACTGGGAAGTGTCACCACCTCCAAAGGTGGGCATCTTGTGCAACAGGTGACATGGGGAATTTGCTAATGACTTCAAGTTTACTCCGCTGGATAGACCCTGGAGTCTCTAAAGCCCATCTATGCTTTAACTGCTGTGCCTTTGAGAATGTCTATCCCCATGGCTAGAGAGAACGTCAAGGAAATGAGGAAAATGAAAGAATGTTACAATCTTGAGCAAATCTCCTGTTTAGAAGGCCTTGTCCATATGGCCTAGTCTTCCCTCAGTCCCTCGCATCCCTCAGGCATGTGCTCAATGTCCACCCACAAAGAGGGATTTCTCAGGCCATTCTAGCCATTTTAGTATCTCCTCTCCTACCATGGGTGTCTTCACTCTCATTATTTTTTCCAGTGGCATTTATTACCATGTTTATCATTAGGTCACCTTCCATAAGAATGCATGGAGCAAGAACCCTGTCACGGATCTGTCAGAGTCACTGAAGACTAGAATGGTGCCAGTCATACAAGCAGCAGTCCACATTTCCTTATGGACTAGGGGAATGAGTTTGTTGGGTTTTTCTTTGTGTATTTTAAGCCTCCTTAGAGAACTAAGTTGAAAGCAAGAGCTCTACTAAGACAAGGTATTTGTTCACTCCGTACTGTGTGGGGCATTTTGGTAAGCACCGTATATTCATCAACTCAGCCAGCCCTCATGCCACTATGACATAAATACTGGACTGCACGTTTTATAGGTGAGCAAACCAGTAGAGCCAGCCTTCTCTGCATGGGTTGGTTGTAGAAGGGTTCCTTACAAAGGGACTGACATTTAGGATCATCTCTTTGACAATCTATGGTGAAACTACCATATCTCAATGACAACGAGGGTGGCCTGATGCATGGAGTACTTAGTATAAAGTCAGTGTGTTCTTTGTATATCACCTCTGTTAATTCATTCCGTCTTTATCATAGCCTTATCATAGTTATCTTCACTTTATAGATAAAGAAAGCAATCCAGAAAGAAGTTAAGTGACTTATTCAAGACCATATAACACACTACATGTCAGAGTCTAGCCCCAAGGTCATGTAGAAACTCCATTAAGAAAAGAAAGGATGCTGGACCAAGAAAGGTGTCAGGACTGGAGTCCATGCCAGCTTCACAACTGGGGTCTCAGTGAGGGGCTGTCATCAAGGTAGGCTACTAAGGACCCAGAAATAAGAACATTACTTTTCCCTGAATAAGCTTATTCAATATTTATACAAAACCTTTCATTGAGAAGACCAATAAAGGTGGAACCTCTTGCCAGAGGGGAATTTTATACCTAATAATCACTATGTAAGTGAAAAAAAATTATGCTTCAATGATCTAAAAATGTTCTCCTGAGGGCAATGGAAGAAACAGTCTCTAAAATAGAAAAAAAAAAAAAGGATATTCTAGATAATCATTATGCTAAATAGTGTTCATGGCAAAACAAAAAAATTGCCTATTCCTTTGAATTTAACTAAGAATTTGTTGTTGTTGTTGAACAAGACTCTTTTATTTGTATCTAAGCTATTTCTTTTTCCACTTGAACTACCTCAAAAACAGTGAGCCAGAAAGGAGAGTTGCTGGGGATGGAATGCAATAATATTTAGGGAGAAGTGAAACTAAATATTACTTGGTGCCTCAATTCCTGGTTGGCTGCATAGAGGTTCCTGGCAGTGGGCTCACTTGGCTATGCTTCAAGAGGCGTGTTCAATGGACTGTGAATTCTACATTCACTCATATACACACTCACAGTGGAGATGGGGAGGTGAGACAGAAGGGAAACAAGAACAATTTTAAGAAGCAAGGTGTTTTTTCTGTTTTAGTGCTGTCCAACTTTATTGTTATACAGCAGAATGACCAACATAGAACATGTCGACAAACATTTACACAAAAGAGGAGTTGGAGCTTAAGTATAAATGGGACACATGACTTTTGTTTGAACTAAATGCTTAAACTCAATTACCAGTGTCTGGATAGTGGAGCCACCTCACTTTCTCACCTTTAGGACTGACAGGAATGTCATCTGCCTCCCTCCATCCCGTGTCAATACACAAGGTGCCCGTCATCTAGATCTAAACCTTCTCTAACTCCCTACAGACATGATTGCCAAGGACAAAGAGCACTGGAATTTATGGAAGGTCAACAGTCAGGAATGGTTACATAGTCTACATGATTCTCTTGGTTTCACTTTCTATTGAGGAAACAGATTCCCCAGTTTTCTTCAGCCATAGGCATTGGACCAGCACAAGACTCTTCCAAGCCTTTGAGGACATGAACCACACGCCCTTGACAAGGCCTTGTCCCTCAGCTCTGCAAACCTTCTTCCTACATCCACACCCTGGTGTAGCTGATTTCAGCTCCATGCACGGGGACTTCACAGCACCCATGGCCACACTGTCTAGAAGGGGTAGGAGTGGCAACTATCGCCCAGCTTAGCGCCATGTAGGTGGCCTGAGGTTGTGGAGCAGGCCCTTGAAATACGTCATGCATACCAAAGTAGGGCCCTAACAGGTCATAATGCCCTGTGTAGAGATCTTGATTCTGCCATCTTCCCCAGAGTCTCCCAGGCCTACGAACCCATCTCTGCACCAGATTTCCTCAAGTTGCTGCTGGCAAATGCAGCTGTTGGACTGCACAGAGGGAAGTGGTCCCACTGTCCCTGGGGAAGCTCAGTGCAGTCAAAGTGCTCACAGAACTGGAAGGAGGACCACCTCTCTGGAGGCGCGATGGAGCGCACCATGCCCGTGTCTGCCAAGATTTGTGCACTGGGAGGCTGCCCTTGCTACAGTAGCTTCTTCCCCTGGGGCCAGCCTGGGGCCAGCTTGGAGGCGGCCATACCCCCAGTAAAGAATTCCTCAGTGAGGCCGATGGCCTGCTCTTTCACCATGGCACGGCTCATAGCAGTGCACATGAGAAGAAAGACGGAAGGGAAAGAGCTCAATTTAAATATTAATAGTTATTTCCCGAGTTCATTAAAAATAAGCCCAGAATAGAATAGAACCTTTTGACTATTCTGTCACCTAAGCACTCACAAGCCCACGATAAAGGAATTACAGTTTAACAGGCAAGCAGCGCTTAGCCTAGCCTCAGTTGGTAAGATGCGTGCCTGAGTCTGAAGTGTGACACATCTCCATCCACACCCACGCCAGCCAAACCACAGTTCAGACCAAGAGCTTCTGGTACACCTTGGCTCTAGCAAGTAGACCTTGGATCCCACTCCACAAAATGAAACCCGGTAAGAAGTGACCCCTCAAATGGAGAGGTGGGGGCCCTGACAAGAAGAGTAGATGGTGGGTTCAGGTGTGGTAGTAGATAGCTGTGATCCCAGTACTTGGGAAGTGGAGGCAGTGGGAATAAAATGAGCAGCCTGGGCTAATATATTGAGTTCCAAGCCAGCCTGAGACACACAGTGAAACACGGTCTCAAAAGCAAAAAAAAAAAAAAAAACACAGAGGAGAGCCTGGCATGGTGGTACATGCCTTTAGTCCCAGCACTTGGGAGGCTGGGGTAGAAAGATCGCCGTGATTGTGATGCAGCCTGGGACTACAGAGTGAGTTTCAGGGCAGACTGAGCCAAAGCAAGACACAGTTTTGGAAAAAACAATAACTGGAAAAGGAGGATGGGGCAGCAGTGGGAGAAAGGACAGACTGGTCCCAGAAGCTGTCACTTACACCTGGCATGGATTGGTTTGAGTGGGTCAACTTGCCTCCTCAAAATCCTCACTGAAACACGAGAGATTGGTGCAGAGTTAAGGGACGATGTCCAGATGTGATGGCCCGAGGGTCCTGGGAATGAAGAGTTCTCATCTGCAGGCACAACCAGCCTAAAGACAAGCCACATCTTGCTCGGGGATGCCCAAGGTCACTGGTGCACTCAGAGCAGTGACTTGCCTCCACTCTTCATGAGCATCACCAGGACGTAGCGTCGGGGGAGGCTGGACTAGGCAGGTCCAGTCAGCTACAAGGACTTTCTCCTTTTTTGGATGTAGTCAAGGGAACTGTCTTAGATCGGAATTCCTCGAAAGTGTATCTGAAGACAATGTTTTAAGTACACATGGTATATTTGAAAAGCAGTGCCAGGAAAAGTAGAAAATGAGAAGGGAAGGGACCTGATTCAAAGAAAATCAAAAGTAGATTCTTACTGGGGGAAACTAGGGTTTGGTTCTTGTGTTAGTAACTTTCTTACTGCTGTGAACAAATATGTGACAGGAAGCAACATAAGAAAGGAAAGGGCTTATTCAGCTTATGTGTTAAGGGGTTAGAATTTGTTTGAGTGGGGAACGACAGTATGAGCAGGACCAGAGATGGTAACATTGCATTTGCAATCAGGAAGTAGACAATGAACAGAAAGTGGGTCTGGGCTATAAAATCACAAGCTCTGGGGGCTGGAGAGATGGTTCGGCAGTTAAAGGTACTTGCTTGCAAAGCTTGACAACCTGGGTTCAATTCCCCAGTACCAACATATAGCCAGATGCACAAAGTGCTGCATGCATCTGGAGTTCATTTGCAGTAGCAAGAGGCCCTGGCATGCCCATTCCCCCTCTCTCCACTTGCAAGTAAATAAATAAAAATATACAATATAAACCCTGGCTCAGTGACCAACTTCCTCCAATAAGGATCCACCTTGGTTTCATAACCTTCCTAAACAGTGCCACCAGCTGGGGAACAAGGATTTAAACACATAAGCCTATGAGGGACATTTTTTAATTCAAACCAAGACATTCTACCCTTGGTCTCCATAGGCTCAAGACCATCTCATGATGCAACATCATTCAGGCTAACTTCAAAAGCCCTCATAGTCTTTAATATTCCTGTTGCAGTCAGGTTCGCATTGCTGGCAGAAATCACCTGCCCAAGAGCAGCTTGTGGGGGGAACAAAAGGTTTATTTTGGCTTATAGACTCAAGGGGAAGCTCTGTGATGGCAGGGGCAAACAATGGCATTAACAGAAGGTGGACGTCACCCCCTGGCCAAAATGAGGTGGACAATATCAACGGGAGAGTGTGCCAAACACTGGCATGGGGAAACTCGCTATAACACCCATAAGACCACCCCCAAAAATACACTGCCTCCAGGAGGCTTTAATTACCAATTGCCATTAGCTGGGGAGGCTAGCATGCAGAATACTAAAGTTTATGGGAGACACCTGAATCAAACCACCACAATTCCCAACACAGTTCAAAAGTCCAAAGTCTCTTCTGAGACTCAAAGCAACCTCTTAACTATGACCCCCTGTAAAATAACATAAAAATTATATACTTACAACATGTAATGGCACAGAGTAAACATTCCCATTTCAAAAGGGAGGAATGGGGCAGAGCAAGGAAAGACTAGACCAATGCAAGACCAAAACCCAGCAGGCAGGCCAAACGCCAAAGCCTGCAACCCCATGTCCAGGATCTGGGATTCATGGTAAAAGAGCCCGGTTTCCAAAGGCGTGGGGAACCTCAGCCCATCAGCTTTGCTGCCTATAGCACATATAGTCTCTCTCTCGGATAGGCTGTACTCCAAGCCTATAGCTTTTCTTGGCAGACACCCCATGGTCCTATCATCTCCAACATCCTGGAGTCTCCATTTCAACTTGGGGTTCACCTTCACAGCATCATGCTGTGACTTCTCAAGGCATCCTTGAGGGATTTCAACCATGCCATTCATTACCTGGCCTCAGCAGTTCCCTGTGACTGGGGTGACATACTCTAAAACCCCCTTAATTTTATATTTTTCATACTTGGCCAACCAGTACCACATGAACAATGCTTCTAACTTCTGTTCAGTAGGAAGCCTGGCCCCACTGGACCACAGTGGCAGCAGCCTCTGAATGTCTCCCAGACTAACTCTGGCAAAACACCTTGTGGGCAGGTGCTTTCTAGAAGGGAACCCGCCCTTCAGGCCTTCTCCATTCAGATAAACCAGAGCATTCAATAGGTTAGGTTTTGCCCTCAGGGCATCATTCCTATTTTCCCAGTGCAGTTATAGGTTTCTCTTTAATGGTGCTAGTTTCCTTAATAATTATAGCTTCTTTGTCCACTGTGGTCCTCTTCTTTGGGACTTTCATTTTGTTCATGTTCCTTTCCTTGGCAAGCTTCACATTTTTCAAATCTTTCTGCTCCATTTGTTGCTCTCTCACTGTAGCCCTGAATAAGTATAATCAGCCAAAAGCACATCACAGAATCAGTGATATTCTTTCTTGAAATCTCATCCACCAAACACAGTCCATTACCTTTAAATTCAAGCTAGTTATAGTTCTCAGGACATGGGCAGAATGCAACCAGATTCTTTGCCAAAATATTATATGAACTGCCTCTAGCTCATTTCAAGACAGAATCCTTATTCCCATCTGAAACCTCATGAGCTGGGCCTCCACTGTCCATGTGTCTCTCAGCATTCTGACCTCCCAAACTCCTACCAGAATGGCCCATTAAGAAGTTATGATTATAGTATTGTAAGGCTTTTCAAGCCAAAAGTTCCAAACTCTTTCACATCCCTTCTGAAAAACAGTTCCCAAGGCCTCCAAACCACATGGTCAGGTTTATCATAGCAATGTCCCCACTTCTTACTGCTAATTGGCTATATGAGTTACTTTGTCACTACTGTGAACAAATACCTGGCAGAAAGCAACTTGATAAAGGAAAGGTTTATTCCGCCGTCACTTTGAGGGGACATAGTCCATTGTGGTGAGAAGGCATGACACCAGGAACAGAGCCAGTCACATTGTTTTCACAGTCAGGAAGCAGAGAATGAACAGGAAGTGGGGCTTGGCTATAAAATCTCAAGGCACACCACTAGTGACCAACTTCCTCCAGCAGGGCTCTGCCTCTTCAAGGTTCCACCATGTTCCCAAACAGTGCCACCAGCTGGAGACCAAGTACTCAAACACATGAGCCTATTGGGGGGGGTTGTTTTTATATTTAAACAGCAGTCCAGCTGAAGACTTCCCAAACACCACCAGTACTGAGTCTTGATTGAAGTATTTGCTACATAGACACTGTCCTTCATTTGGAAATGGGGTGACTTCAGAGGAAACTCCCTGAATTTCTAGCCCATGCAGTGAGTGGATTGTGCATGGGGGTGGGCTGTGCCTAGATGAGGTGCCTAGAACCAACAGTGCTTGGCATGGACGCAGGAAACTTGATCTATTATGAGAAACACAATGGCTTTCTGTTAGTGATAAAGCTGCAGCAGCCGCTTATCTCCAACCACTGTCGGCCATGCAAGGATGTGGGTCTAGTGCTCAGACAAACTAAAATTCAAATTTTATTTGAAATCTCTACTCTCCTATATTTTAAAATATGTTGGTAACCAACTGAAAAACCTAAAAATAATAAGGTCATGTGCATGCTCCAATTTACGGCTTCTGGTGTAGTTAGTACTAACACAACTGCATTGGCAGTTGTTTCTCCTTTTTTTTTGTTAATTTATTTATTTAAGAGAGAATGGGAGCATCAGGACCTCCAGCCACCATGCATGCACCATCATGTGCATCCGTCTTACATGGATTATGGGGAGTTGAACTTGGGTCCTTAAGCTTCACAGGCAAGCGCCTTAGCTGCTGAACCATCTCTCCAATCTGTTTTTCCTTTTTATTTAATTGAAAAATTTTTTGTTTATTGGTATCTGAGACAGTCTCTCATTATATAGCATAGGCTGACTGGAAACTCATAAGTCATAAGCATGCATCACCATGTCCAGCTACTTATTCTTACATTTAGAAATTCCTGTCTCTCTCATCTCACAATTCCTTTATCACATCTTGGGGAAATCCTAGTTTTTTTTTTTCAATTTTTAAGTAAAAATTTATATATATATATATATATATATATATATATATATATATATATATGAATATCATGTATTTTGATCATAATCCCTACCATAACCTTCTTTCACCTCCTCCCCTCTTACAATGAACCCCTTCCTCTTCCCAACCAGAACACCTTCTGTCTTAGTGTCTTTGTTCTTGTTGCGTATTTGCACGGTCCACTGAGTTTAATTAGGGTTGCTGAATGAACATGAATGGAAGATTACTTACAAGAGGACATGCTACACCACTGCTGAAAATGTTCCCTGCTCCCTGAGCATCCATTAACTGCCAATAGCACCTCAGGAGGCATGGGAGCCTCGTGCCCCACCCATCATCCATGATGGAACGTTGATGGGCCCAATATTGTGCAGGTCTGCAGGCAATGCCAGTTGCGGTGAGATCATGAAGGTAATAGCCATGTCATGTCTTGAAATCAGTGTTCCACAGCACTCCTCCCCATCCTCTGGCTCTTACATTCTTCCCACTTCCTCTTCAACAATGCTTCCTGAGCCTGGAAGAGGGAAATAGAAATGTCTCATCTAGCTCTGAGCACTCCACCATCACTTGTTCTCAGCACTTTGAGTTTTGAGTCTCCACAGTAGTCACCATCATCTGCAAAAAGCTTCTCTGACCAAGTTGAGAGCAGCACTACTGTAGGCATGAGCTTGCATATTTAGAGGGTGATTGGATGGGCACACACAGCATGTTCATTCAACCAAATAACAGTAACATCTTTCTTTCTAGGGCCTATGGCCTTTCTATCCATAGGCTTTTGACTAGGTTTTCAGTAACCAGGCATAAATTCCCTCTCATGGAATGGGCATCAAAGTGTATCAGAAAGCAGTTTGTTATGCGCAAAACAGTAATTTCACCATTACACGAGTAAACACATCTTGCCTGGCTGGTTGTTTGTGTAGCTTGCAGGTCCACCACAGCTAGACAACATTGTTGATGGGTATTTGCCCCCAGCATAGCATCTTCTAAGAGCACCATGACAGCTAGCCAGCAGGGAGGTAGCTTCCAACTCAGCTCCAGCTTGATTTCCTGTGACCAAAGAAAGTGCTACCTTCAGCAATAGGATCTTACCATGAAGTTTTAGTGGGCAATCAAGGACACTGGCAAGAGCCTGTCGTGGTTTGGATTAGGTGTCCCTCATAAACTCATGTTTTGAATGCATGGTCCCCAGTAGATGGCAATTTTAGAGGTGGAGCCTTGCTGGAAGAGATATGTTGTTGGGGGCGGGGTTAGGCCTAGGGGTGTTATAGCCAGCTCCTCTTTGCTAGAATTCAGTTTATTCTCCTGCTGCTGTTTTCCTTGCTGTGGCAAAGAGATGATGTCCAGTCTCTGTTCTGCCATCTTTTCTCTGCCACCATGGAGCTTTTGAGAATGTAAGCCCAAATATACAACTTTTCTCCAGTGAGCTGCTTCGGGCAGCAACGTGAAGATAACTACAGCACCTATATTGTTTGCGACTTCAAAGGCCTCCTTTACCACTGGGAGGTATCCCATCCCTGGCACTAGGATTTTCCTATAATAACTACGGCTTCTGGGAGCAGCATTATGCACTTACACGGGGTACCTCTGTTCAAGTGCTTTTTAAAATTATATTTCTAATTGGCTGACAAAGGAGTAGGTTTCCATATAGCTTGTTCATAAAGATTTAGTTTTTATTAACCTTCCCCCTCCTTCCTCCATCCCCCTCTCTTATCCCCACTTGAACCTTTCTGCCCCCAGTATTCCACCTTTCTACTTTCATATCACATGCATCCTACTATCACCTCCCTCTATGCCTCCTTTTTATCTCCTATTCATGACCCATTTCTAGCTTACTGCCCCCTGATTCTCACATCAACTTATATACGTATCTAAAAATTCAAAGCTAGGACTTGTAAATGAGAGATAACATGTGGCATTTGTCTTTCCTGCAAGTTTCATAATTTCATTTTTCTTTACAGTTGGACAAAACTCCACGGTGCACATGTCCCACGTCTGCATTAGCCATCCATCAGCTGATTGACATCCAGGTCGACTCCATGTTCCAGCTGTTGTGGATGAGCGGAGTACCCGTGGATGAGCTCTCTGTAGCAGAGTGTGAGGTCGATAGGTTATATTCTAGGAGTGGGATGGCTGAGTCATATCGTAGTTCGATTTTTAAATTTTTCAGAAACCTTCATACTGATTTCCATGACAAATGTAGCTGTTGACACTCCTACCAACCTTCCAGCATTTGTTATCAGTTTTATTGATGACAACCATTATGACTGGAGTGAGATGGAATCTTGAAGTGGTTGTAACTTGCATTTTCCTGATGGCCAAGGAACAATATTTTTAACACTTTAAAAAATATTACCTATTTATATTTCTTCTTTTGAAGAAATATATTTGTTCAGTTTCTTGGCCTAATTTTATTTGGATTTTTAAAAACTTCACATGATTTAGTTTTTGAGTTCATTGTATATCTATATATTAATTCTCTGTGTGATGTGGAGATGACAAAGAATTTTTTCCCATTCTATAGGTTGGTTCTTCACTCAATTAACTATTTTCTCTGCTGTATAAAAGTTTTTTTAATGACATGAGGTGCCATTTGTTGGGTACCTTATCATCAGAGCAACTGGAGCCCTGTTCAGAAGGTTCTCACCTATGCCTATATCTTGAAGTGTTTCCTTACTGTTTGCTTTGGCAGTTTCATAGTTTTAGGTCTTACATTGAGGTGTTTAATGGCTTCAGGGTTGATTCTTATGCATAGAGAGAGATAAGGATCTAGTTTCATTCTTCTACATATATTCAGCTTTTTAATGTTTTTATTTATTTATATGCAAGGAGATATATATGGAGAGAATGGGCACACCAGGGCCTCTAGCCATTGCAAATGAACTCCAGACACATGTATCACCATGTGTATCTGGCTTACGTGGGCACTGGGGAATCAAACCTGGGTCTTTAGGTTTCACAGGCAAGCACCTTAACTGCTAAGCCATCTTTCTAGCCCTAGATATTCAGTTTTCACAGCACCATTTGTTCAAGAGGCTGTCTTCTCTTCAGTGAGTATCTTTTGGCCTTTTTGTCAAAAATCAGATGCCTGTAGCTGCATTTGTTTATACCTGGATCTTCTATTCCATTCTACACATCTACATGTCTGTTTTGTGCCAGTATCAAACTGTTCTTGTTACTATGGCTCTGTAATATACCTTGAAATCAAGTGTGGGATGCCTCTGGCCTCCCACCCTCCTTCAGGATTGCTTTGGCTATCCAAGATCTCTTGTGCTTCCAAATGAGTTTTATGATTTTTTTTTAAAAGAATAATTTTTTTTTAATTTTTTTTCTCCATTTTTATTAATATTTTCCATGATAACAAAAAAAATCCCATGGTATTACCCTCCCCCCTTTCCCCTTTGAAATTCCATTCTCCATCATATCCCCTCCCCATCTCAATCTTTCTACTTACATATATACAATACCAACCTAATAAAAGCCCTCCTCCCTTTCTTTCTCTTCCCTTTCTATCTCCTTTTTTAACTTACTGGCCTCTGCTACTGAGTTTTTTCCTTCTCACACAGAAGCCCAATCATCTCTAGCTAAGATCCACATATGAGGGAGAACATGTGGCGCTTGGCTTTCTGGGCCTGGGTTACCTCACTTAGTATAATTCTTTCCAGATCCATCCACTTTTCTGCAAATTTCATAACTTCATTTCTCTTTACTGCTGAGTAAAACTCCATTGTATAAATGTGCCATATCTTCATTATCCACTCATCAGTTGAGGGACATCTAGGCTGGTTCCATTTCCCAGCTATTATAAATTGAGCAGCAATAAACATGGTTGAGCAAGTATCTTTAAGGTAATGAGATGAGTCCTTAGGATATATGCCTAGGAGAGCTATAGCTGGGTCATATGGTAGATCAATCTTTAGCTGTTTTAGGAACCTCCACACTGATTTCCACAATGGCTGGACCAGATTGCATTCCCACCAACAATGTAGAAGGCTTCCTCTTTTTCCACATCCCCGCCAACATTTATGATCATTTGTTTTCATGATGGTAGCCAATCTGACAGGAGTGAGATGGAATCTCAATGTAGTCTTAATCTGCATTTCCCTGATGACTAGGGATGTAGAACATTTTTTTAGATGCGTATATGCCATTCGTATTTCTTCCTTTGAGAATTCTCTATTTAGCTCCATTTCCCATTTTTTGATTGGTTTGTTTGATTCCTTATTATTTAACTTCTTGAGTTCTTTGTATATCTTAGATATTAATCCTCTATCAGATATATAGCTGGTGAAGATTTTTTCCCATTCTGTAGGTTGCCTCTTTGCTTTCTTCACCGTGTCCTTTGCAGTGCAAAATCTTTGTATTTTCATGAGGTCCCAGTGGTTAATCTGTGGTTTTATTGCCTGAGCAATTGGGGTTGTATTCAGAAAGTCTTTGCCAAGACCAATATGTTGAAGGGTTTCCCCTACTTTTTCCTCTAGCAGTTTCAGAGTTTCAGGTCTGATGTTAAGGTTCTTAATCCATTTGGACTTAATTCTTGTGCACGGAGAAAGAGAAGAATCTATTTTCATCCTTCTACAGATATATATCCAGTTTTCCCAACACCATTTGCTGAAGAGGCTGTCTTTTCTCCAATGAATATTTTTGGCATTTTAATCAAATATCAGGTGGCTATAACTACATGGGGTTACATTTGGGTCTTCTATTCTGTTCCATTGATCTACGAGTCTGCTTTTGTGCCAGTACCATGCTGTTTTTGTTACTATGGCTCTGTAGTATAGGTTAAAATCAGGTATGGTGATACCACCAGCCTTATTTTTGTTGCTCAGTATTATTTTAGATATTTGAGGTTTTTTGTGATTCCAAATGAATTTTTGGATTGTTTTTTCTATTTCCGTGAAGAATGCCTTTGGAATTTTGATGGGGATTGCGTTAAATGTGTAGATTGCTTTTGGTAAGATTGCCATTTTCACAATATTGATTCTTCCAATCCAGGAACAAGGGATGTTTTTCCACTTCCTAGTGTCTTCTGCAATTTCTCGCTTGAGTGTTTTAAAGTTCTCATTGTATAGATTCTTTACTTCCTTAGTAAGGTTTATTCCAAGGTACTTTATTTTTTTTGATGCAATTGTGAATGGGAGTGATTCTCTGATCTCATCCTCTGTGTGTTTGTTGTTAGCATATATGAAGGCTACTGATTTCTGTGTATTTATTTTGTATCCTGCTACATGACTGTAGGTTTTTGTCAGCTCTAACAGTTTGCTAGTAGAGTCTTTAGGGTCCTTTATATATAGAATCATGTCATCTGCAAATAATGATAACTTGACCTCTTCCTTTCCAATTTGTATCCCTTTTATGCATGTCTCTTGCCTTATTGCTATGGCTAAGACTTCCAGAACTATATTAAATAAAAGTGGGGACAGTGGACACCCTTGTCTTGTTCCTGATTTTAGTGGAAAAGCATCCAGTTTTTCCCCATTTAGTAATATGTTGGCTGTAGGCTTATCATAAATAGCCTTTATTATATTGAGATATGTTCCTTCTATTCCCAGTCTCTGTAGGACTTTTATCATGAAGGGATGTTGGATTTTGTCAAATGCTTTCTCTGCGTCTAATGAGATGATCATGTGATTTTTGTCCTTCAACCCATTTATATAATGTATAACATTTATAGATTTGCGTATGTTGAACCATCCCTGCATCTCTGGGATAAAGCCTACTTGGTCAGGGTGAATGATCTTTCTAATGTATTCTTGTATTCTGTTTGCCAATATTTTGTTGAGAATTTTTGCATCTATGTTCATGAGGGAGATTGGTCTGTAATTTTCCTTTTTTGTTCTATCTTTGCCTGGTTTTGGTATCAGAGTGATGCTGGCTTCATAGAAGGAGTTTGGTAGAATTCCTTCTTTTTCTATTTCATGGAAAAGCTTAAGAAGCAATGGTGTTAGCTCTTCCCTGAAGGTCTGGTAAAATTCAGCAGTGAATCCATCTGGGCCTGGGCTTTTTTTTGTTGGGAGATTTTTGATAACTGTTAGGATCTCCATGCTTGTTATAGGTCTATTTAAGTGATTAATCTCATCTTGATTTAATTTAGGTAGGTCATATAAATCAAGGAAATCATCCATTTCTTTCAGATTTTCATACTTTGTGGAGTATATGTTTTTATAATATGTCCCTATGATTTTTTGAATTTCTCTGGCATCTGTCGTGATGTTACCTTTTTCATCTCTAATTTTATTAATTTGTGTCTCTTCTCTCTTTCTTTTGGTCAGATTTGCTAAGGGTTTATAAATCTTGTTTATCCTTTCAAAGAACCAGCTCTTTGTTTCATTAATTCTTTGTATTGTTTTTTTGGTTTCTATTTCATTAATTTCTGCCCTAATCTTTATTATTTCTTCCCGTCTACTGATTTTTGGTTTGCCTTGTTCTTCTTTTTCCAAGGCTTTAAGGTGAAGCATTAGGTCATTTATTTGCGACCTTTCTAATTTCTTAATATAGGCACTTAAAGCTATAAATTTACCTCTTAGAAGTGCCTTCATTGTGTCCCAGAGATTTTGGTATGTTGTGTTCTCATTATTGTTTGACTCTATAAATTTTTTGATTTCCTTCTTGATTTCTTCATTGACCCATTCATCATTTAGTAATGTATTGTTTAGTTTCCATGATTTTGTGTATGCTCTATATCCTTTCTTGCTATTGATTTGTAGTTTGATTCCATTGTGGTCAGATAGAATGCAAGGAATTATTTCAATTTTCCTGAATTTGTTAAGATTTGCTTTGTGTCCTAATATATGGTCTATTTTAGAGAATGATCCATGTGCTGCTGAAAAGAATGTATATTCTGCAGCATTTGGATGAAATGTCCTGTATATGTCTGTTAGGTCCATTCCTTCTATGACCTCGTTTAGTCCAGATGCCTCTCTGTTTATTTTTTCCCGGGATGACCTGTCAATTGATGAGAGTGGGGTGTTAAAGTCACCAACTACCACTGTGTTTGGTGTTATCTGTGACCTTAGTTCTAACAGTGTTTGTTTGATGAATTTGGGAGCCCCCATGTTAGGTGCATATATGTTTAGGATTGTAATGTCCTCCTGTTGGAGTGTGCCCTTAATCAATATAAAGTGACCTTCCTTATCTTTCTTGACTAATGTTGGAGTGAAGTCTGCCTTGTCAGCTATTAGGATAGCAACCCCTGCTTGCTTTCTGGGTCCATTTGCTTGAAACACCGTTTTCCAACCTTTCACCCTAAGATAATGTCCATCCTTTGTAGAAAGGTGAGTTTCTTGGAGACAACAAATTGTAGGGTCCTGCTTTTTAACCCAGTCTGCAAATCTATGTCTTTTGGTTGGAGCATTGAGGCCATTGATATTAAGAGATATTATTGAAAGATGTGTATTTATGCTTGCCATTTTTTTTTTTTTTTTTTGTGGTTCTGGTTCTACCTTTGCTCTCTTATATTAACTAGTATTTGAGTGTTGTTTGTTGTTTTCCAGGTTCCTTATATGTGTGTTTTTCTTTCTCTTCGGCATGGAGGATTCTTTCAAGTATTTTGTGTAGAGCTGGTTTTGTCTTCAAATACTCCTTTAGCCTGCTTTTGTCATGGAATGTCCTTATTTCTCCATCTATTTGAATGGATAGTTTTGCAGGATAAAGTAGCCTTGGTTGACAGTTGTTATCTTTCAGAGTTTGGAATACATCACTCCAAGCCCTTCTGGCTTTGAAAGTTTGTGTTGAGTAATCTGCTGTGATCCTGATGGGCTTGCCTTTGTAGGTAACTTGATTTTTCTCTCTAACTGCTTTCAATATTTTTTCTTTGGATTGTGTGTTTGGTAGTTTGATTATAATATGGCGAGGAGAGGTTCTTTCCAGGTTTTGTCTGGCTGGTGTTCTAAATGCTTCCTGTATCTGCATTGGCACCTCTTTCCCAATTTGGGGGAAGTTTTCTTCTATGATTTTGTTGAAGATGCCTACTATACCTTTGGATTGAAATTCTTCTCCTCCTACTATACCCTGAATTCTTATATTTGATCTTTTCATAGTGTCCCGAATATCTTGAAATTCCCATTCATACTTTTCTATTAGTTTGTCTTTCTCTTTGTTGGATTGTATTAGATCTGCCACCTGGTCTTCTAGCTTAGATATTCTGTCCTCTCCTTCATCCATTCTACTGGTGAGATTTTCTACAGAGTTTTTTATTTCATTAACTGTGTTCTTCATTGCTAGTAATTCTGACTGGTTTTTCTTCATTATTTCTATTTCCTTATTTATGTCTTGTATTGATTTCTTTATTTCGTTAAATTGGTGTCCTGTATCTTCTCTGATTCCTTTGATTTCTTCTTTGAGTTCATTGAACATATTTACAATCATTCTTTTGAAATCTTTCTCAGGCATTTTCTCTAACTCGTTTTCACTAGAGGTCATTTCTGAAGCATTGATGCTTTTTGGTGGATTTATATTGCCTTGGTTTTTGGTGTTTCTTGTGTTATAATGTATATATTTTTGCATCTTGGATTAAGTTACTGCTTAGATTTTCCAGTTAGCTGGGTATCCTTTGCTGTATCTATTGATCTGATATTGTATATCTTCTATGTAGGAGATTAAGATGTTAGGTGTGGCTCTTACCACTCTCAGAGTATCTAGACACGTGGTCCTAGGGGTTAAGTTTGCCTGCTATGGGAGTATTCAAATAGGTTGAGTGGAATAAAATACAGGTATATTCTAAAATTTAACTAAACCCTATACACATTCAGTCAAGAACAGCACCGAGCATTTATGCAAGATTAGGTATTATAAAAACCAGATCCTCTATCAACAAAGAAGTTAAGATTTCTGGTCTGTTGAGGGATCCAAGTCAGCTTGTGACCAGGTGAGACCCTTCCCTGGTTCAATCCCAGTTACCTCTTTGGATGCTTTTGGTCTCAGTCAAGTTGCTGGCTGGGATGTTGGGCCGCTGTTCTGCTTTCTGGAACTGGGTACTGGCTTTTCCTGTGGGGCAAACCAAGCCTGGCAACTGTGGCCCTGCAGATTGGCACCCCTGATGCTGGATCCCCGCTGCTGCCGCTGGAGCTGCCGCTGCTGGGACCACTGCTGCTAGATCCGCCACTGGAGATGCCGCTGCTGGATCTGCCCCCGCTGATCCGCTGGAGCTGCCACTGCTGGGTCCTCCGCCTCTGATCCTCTGGTGCTGCCGCTGCGGGATCCGCCTCTGCCGCTGAAGCCGCTGGAGCCTCCGCTGCTGGATTCGCTGCCCTGAAGCCGCTGTGGCCGGTACCGGAGCAGCTGATGGTGTTTTGGGGGCTGGAGTCACGGCTTCCACCGCCACTTCCGGCTTCTACCGCCGCTTCCGCTGCCGGGGTCTGAGCCGCCGCTGTTGGATCCCGAGTCGCCACTGCCGGAGCCCGAGATGCAGCTGCCGGTGCCCTTGCTGCCGCTGCCGCTGCCAGAGTCCGAATCGCCGCTACCGGGTCCCGAGGTGCCGCTGCCGGAGCCCAAGTCGCCGCTACCGGGTCCCAAGCTGCCGCTGCCGGATCCCGTGCTGCCGCTACCGGGTCCCGAGCTGCCGCTGCCGGAGCTGCTTCGGCCTGCCCGTGTGGGCTCTGGATATCTCCTACTTCTCCGCTGCTGTTTTAATCTCTTATACACCTCCCTTGTGTATTTTGCTGGGTTTTCTTTGGCTTTTTCTCCCCTAGGCTGCTTAGGCGTGGTTCCTATGCCGCCATCTTGACCGGAAGTCTAAAGAATCTGATTTTTTTTTATTTCAGTGAAGAATACAATAATTTTAATATGTGTTACATTAAATTTATAGATGGTTTTTCACAATTTTGATTTTTCTAATCCATGGTCATGGGGGAAAAGCCCATTTCTCAGAGCTCATTTATAGCTGAAAATTGTCCCCATTGAAAGGCATAATTCAAGATGAATGACTTTACAGGAGGTATCCTGTTAGCTTGTGACAAAGAGTTCTGACAGTTTCAGCCATTTTTCCACCAAAACCCCCAATAGTTTTGTGACCTACATAGGCGCCCTCACCAGAGGGTGCTAACCTCTCAGGAGTTTCTGGAGTGACAAGAGGGAGTTCCCACCCCCGCTTTTTACCCTCCATAGAGACAAATTTCTTTTAGGTAGGTAGCAACCATTAGTTGATGCTGTTCTAATGACTCCCACACTAAGGAATTCTGTTCTCATGGTCTTTCAATAGCATTCTAAAAACTTGGATTTAACAGAGCCATGTGAACTTAAAAAAAAAAAAAAGTGAATTTGGTGATAAAAGCAATTCTATACTTTTAACTTCCAGATAAGCCATGGTCAGGGAATAAAGACCAGACTTATTCGTTCACTCATCCAGTCCTTCAATGGGTAATTAATTACTGCCCTGCTATATGCCAGGCACCGTTCTAGCTTCAGGACTAAACAAGATTGGCAGGCTCCTTTCTCATGCAACTGACACCCTATTCAACCAACACCCAACTGGAAAAGAAGCAACTCCATTACTGAGCTGTAGCACCATCTTGATCTGAAGGTTGCACCCCAACTTGTCTACTTCACTGACCTGGGTCCAGGTTAAATAAAGCCACATGTAAAGGAGCCAGGAAACTGGGGCAGCATTGAAGCTAAGACAGGTTCACTATTTGCCTGACCTGGCTCCTTGCCTCTCCTAGGTGAGGAGGAACAACTGCACCGTCATCTCACAAGAGGAAGTGTTTAGGGAGTGACACCAGGATTAACCCAGAAAATACTTTCTTAGATGAGCCCGGAACAGACCATGTTCTTTGGAACTTCTGGGTGAGACAACTACTTTCTCCATAGCTAGTGCAAAAGACGTCCAACTACAGAGTCACCATTCCACAGCAAATTAAGGTATTTCACCTTTAGAACTGGTATTGCGGGGCTGGAGAGATGGCTTAGCAGTTAAGGTACTTGCCTGCAAAGTCTAAGGACCCAGGTTTCATTTCCTAGGACCCACATATGCCAGATGCACAAGGGGCACATGCATCTGGAGTATGAAATATGTGTGCAGTGGCTGGAGGCCCTGGTGCCCCCATTCTCTATCTGCCTCTTTCTTTCTCTCCCTCCCTCACATGAATAAATAAATAAACAAATTTTAAAAACTAGTATTGGGAGCTGTACATCAAAGCCTGCAGCCTTGTTTTTGGGTGGCTCCTGCAAAGGCATATTCTATGAATCTTCATGCCATTCAAAGCTCTGAGGTCTAGAGAGGATCATCCCAATCACTCTTCATTGACCACTGAGAAAAACCGAGGTACAAAAGGTACAATGGCTTGTCAGGGATTGCTCTGCTGACGAAGGGAAGCGGAAGGGGAATTTA
Organism: Dipus sagitta; assembly: GCA_036346955.1. Taxonomy (NCBI): domain Eukaryota; kingdom Metazoa; phylum Chordata; class Mammalia; order Rodentia; family Dipodidae; genus Dipus; species Dipus sagitta. The sequence goes on along the minus strand of CM070770.1, from coordinate 228,863,983 downwards.
GGGCTTAGCCCAAAGCGCTCTCCACAGTAATTCACAGACATGACCTTGCCCATGAATTGTCAGTTCATTAAGTGCAGTTTTGATGAACACCCTTAACTCCAATGCTTAGAAAAGCGCTCAGGACAAGCACTTTCTCCAAATAAGCTTCTTGGTACTTCTATTTTAATTACTGGCACATGCTAATTGTACATATTTATAGGATGCACTGTGATATTTCCATAGATGTATACAGTATGGATTGATTATGTTCATCCATCCTGTTTTATTTCAGTTTTCTTTTTGAGGCAAGAGCGTTGTGTAGTTTATGCTGGCCTTGAGCCCATTATGTAGTCAAGGATGACCTTAAACTCTTGATCCTCCTGACTCCACTATCCTAAGTGCTGAGATTATAAGCATGCACCTGTATGTGTCCTTTCCCCACCCTTCTTTTCATGTGTGTGTGTGTGTGTGTGTTGCATGTTCATTTGTTCACGTGTGTGGGTGCACATGTTTGTGCATGCATGTGAAGGTCAGAGATTGAAATTGGGTGTTTTCTTTGATTGTTCCCCACTTTATTTACTGAGGGAGGATTTCTCACTTGAACCCAGAGCTCTCATATTTGGCTAGTCTAACTAGCCAGCTTTCTCAGGGATCCCTTCAGTTCTGGAGTCCAGGGGGATCACTATGTCCACTCAACATGTAGGTGGGTGTTGAAGATCTGAACTCAGGTCCTCATACTTGAGGAGCAAGAACTTTCTCCACAGAACCATCTTCCCTGGCCCCTAAGGCCCTACTGATTAATCGTGATTCTACTTTTTAAAAAAATAGTTTATTTATTTATTTATTTATTTATTTGACAGAGAAAGAGGGAGAAGGAGACAGAGAGAGAGAGAGAGAATGAGTGTGCCAGGCCTCCAGCCATTGCAAACGAACTCCAGATGCATGTGCCCCTTTGTGCATCTGGCTAATGTGGGTCCTAGGGAATCCAACCTGGGTCCTTTGGCTTTGCGGGCAAACATCTTAACTGCTAAGCCATTCCTCCAGCCCCACGATTCTACTTTTATGACAACTTTTGGTTTTTTTAGTTTGGGGTGATTCTAACTGAGTTCTAAAGTGAAACCAGAAAAACTGTGTACCATGGCAAGCGCCTTTGGGGTTAGTCTGGGAGTCAGGTGAGCTTGGAAAATATAAGCATGGGTATCTTGGGACATGGTTCTTTGTTTGTTTGGCTGGTTTTGATTTCTTGAGACAAGGACATGGTCTCACTTTGTAGCTCAGGCAGGCTTGGAACTTACTAAGTAGCCCAGGCCGATCTCAAACTCACAATCCTCTTTTCTCAGCCTCTTAGGAGCTGGGATCACAAGCCTGCATCACCACACTCAATTTAGGATGTGCTTCTTAGCCAAAGCTAAGCATGACCACATCTGGCACATAGGCCTGGGTTCCTCCTTCAGGGGCATTTCATAGACATTTCTTCATATTTCCAAAACACTTTCTTGGGTAAGGCCAAGGCACAGAAAGCTCTCGGGAACTCCCAATATCATTATAGTTATTTACTGGCTTCAAACCCCAGGAGGAAACAGAACCCAGCTCAAAGGGGTATTGAGGAGTAATTGACATGACATGGTCCAGGTGGTGTGGGGCCTGTACTATGACTGTCAGATTGCTTTTATTTTATCCGGCAAGCCAACGCTCACCTGATAGCCCGATACAGCAAGTGAAGCCACCGTGAGTCACACTGGAAAACATGTAGCCAAACATTTTGTATCCAATGCAAAATAAGTGTCCCAAGCCCTATCAATATGAACTTTCAATGTTGAACCTTAACAAAGAGAGTCCATTCTATATCTTTCCCACTTCCACATCTGTCCTCTGTCTTTCTACACATTCTATACCTCAACATTCTATTCAACCCCCAACTGAGAAGCATTCCCTAGTGCCAAGATTCTAGCAAAGAAAGGACCTATGTTCAACTCCCCAGGTCCCACATAAGCCAGATGCACAAGTGTCACACAAGTGCAAGGTCACACATGCACACAAGGTGGTGCATGCCTCCAGCATTCGGTTGCAATGGCTGGAAATGGCATGCCAATTTTCTCTCTCTCTTTCTTTCTCTCTCATAAAAAAAAATAGTTAAGAAAGAAAGGGAGAAAGAAAGAAAGAACTCTGAGCATTTTTGTACTCAAGACAAAGCACACATTGTAAATTTCTCAGAAAATCCCTAAATCTTCCAGGGTTACCTAAAATGCTGTTGGGCTGACACAGGTGTTCTGAATCAGCCCATTTTTTTTAAATAGCAACTTCCCTGATTAGGGGTAACAGAGAGCTATTCGTTTTGGTGTTCTGCAAAGAGATTATCCTATTCCAGGGGATAAGACCATTTCAAAGGAGCTAAAAATAAATAAATAAACATACTTCTCCTGCATTTAAAACTACTACCTTCTTTGAACTTCTCATTTTTAGAATCTTCACTGATAAGAACAAATGCAATTTTCACCATCAGTGGATCTGAACAGACAATTACATTAAGGCAAATAAGACAGGGCGAGGCCAATGATGTAAATCACATTGTGTGCAGCTAATGTGCAAACAGAACCCTCAAATAAAAATGAACACACTCAAAGCAGTCAATTTTTTTTTACACCTAATCAGGATGCAATTTGCATAAACGTTTCTTTACCCATCACCTATACAAAATCACTTGCTGGCATGTGGAGATCTGGGGAGAAAAGAGAATTCAGCCAATTTTCAAAACGTTTTCACTAAGGAAACTATTCATCCTCTTAGGAAAGGCTTGCAGGTGCCTGGCAAACATTCTACCCTCATTGTCACAGCATGTCAGGCTTACAAGGACCTCGTTCTCCTTCTGCATGTGGGCTTCACCACACTCTATGAGGCTGGAAGTTAAGATACGTGCTTATGTTTCTAGGAAGGAAAACTGGAAATTACCAGTAGTCTTAGTGTTACAGGACATGGCAGTGCCGGGGATGGGGTCTTATTTCCTCTGGAGCATCATGGGCTTGACTCTCCAGTGTGCCCAGGTGGCCAGTCATCCAGCAGATTCTAAAAGACTCCATGCCACAGTTGGACAGGAATGTGAGTTGTTTAGTATAGGGAGAAGGAGGCAAGGGGCAATAGCAGAAAGGCAGCCCTGGGATTTGTATTTCTGCAAATGGTGTTTGAAATAGCCAAGCAGGGCGCAGCTCACATAATGAACTTTGTCTCAATGATCGTTGTGTGCAGAAGACAGAGAAAGAAAGAGATTCGGGAAAGGAACGCTGGGGAAAGCATGGGAAGGTAAGAAGGAGCGAGGCACGGACAGTCATGCAGCCACAAAAAGCCTGCTCTTCAGAACCTTCCCGTGCTTAGCATCAAAGGACACAGAGACCCAGGCAGATGTGCCTCTAAATGGGAACTGGTGGCTCTGGGGCTATTATTTGCAGCCCTCATCCCATATGATATTCAAAGTTTGGTGAGGGCTCTGGGTGCTATCCACTAGTGGGGTACACTGATGTCACAAAGCAGACCAAGTTCTCAACCGCCCACCCCTCCACTGCTTGGCTTCTGACAGGTTTCTGTTTTCTTGGGGCTGCAGGTTGGGCAGGAGAAGGGCGCTTACACTGCTTTCCTGTGGAAGAGCGAAAACACGGACAAAGGGTGGAAGGGCCCGGATGGAGGTGACCAGGCTGGATTTCAGAAACAAAGGAGCGTCCACGGCAAGCTGCAGCTGCAGCAACTCTGCTTTTTGCTACTGAATGGAAACAAGGAGGGAGAGAATGTCGCTGGGCATTGCTGGTGGCTTGTAGACCACACCCTAGACACAAAGGGCTCCTTTTGGCTCAGAGGCTGTAAGGTTCTCCACCACTCCAACCCCACTCCACACACACACACACACACACACACACACACACATTTTGTTTGTTTGTTGCAAATCTGGGTCTGTTTCATTTCTCTAGCCCAGTGCTTTCCTGAAGTAGGATAAATGTATCAACAGGGCTCTCGTGTGTCATAATAGTCAGCTAAGGAAGCCAGTGGGAGCCAGAGGAGCCCCAGCCCATGAAATCTTAGCACAAATCTTGCGAGAATTTACAGTGGGCTATAGCATGCCTCCCATCAAAGAGCCAAGAGCAGCCTGAAGCCACAAGTTACAAAAGATGCTCACTGGCCACGAAGGGCGGGGTGCAGAGCTTGAAGAAGAAAGTGCATACCCATGATGAGCTTCTGTCCAAGACAGATGCTGCCCTGTAGTCAGACCAATTTATTACTGTCCCATAACCCTATTGTTAACTCTCATCGCACATCTCTACATCTTCCCTGCCTGCAATGAGCTCTGCTCAGTAAATCCCCACTTGCTCTGTGACGCCCTCCTGAACACTCCAGCAGCGTGTGTTTTCTAGTGCCCTTCTCTCATTTCCCATGCCCTCCCCACGTTGCTTCACTCTGCTTTCCCTGGAGCAGGAAATGTGCGACGTGATTTGAGGGTGAGCTGGCTCCACCTCAAATGATGCTCAGGGAGAAAGACTGTCTTCCATACCTATGACACTTACTAATGCCACTGTTTAACAAAAAAAAAAAGAGCTCTGGAAAAATCCCACATCGTGCAGTAGCATCCATGTAGAGCTTAATAACATTATTTTGCTCTTACTATATCGTTTCTTTTTATTTATATGAATCTTGGCTGGTGCACAAAAATCATAAAAATTATGCACATCAACAGGAAAACAGTTTTTTCATACATGCATAGTTTGTGTAATGGATGTATTAGGTTGTATATCTCTCCTCAAACATTTATCATTTCTTTATGATAAAAATTTTCAAGACATTTTCTTCTAGTTTTTTGAAAACTGTAGCACATTAATGTTATCAATAGTTATCCTGCTATGCAGTAGCACACCAGCACTGCTTGCTTCTATCTAACTATAACTATAACAACCATTGATAAGCCTTCCCTGTCCCTCCCCCAGTCCCTTTCTCCTTAGCTCTGGTAAGCACTATTCTAGTCTCAATTTCTCTGAGACTGACTTTTTAGATCCCACATATGAATGAGATTATGTAGTACTTGTATTTCTGTGCCTGGCTTATTTCACTTAGCAGAATGTCCTCCAGTTCCATCCATGTGGTCACAAATGACAGGATTTCATTCTTTCGTGTGACAGACTACTATTGCACTGAGTACATGTGCCACATTTTATCCACTCTTCGGTTGATGGACCTTTAGGTTGTTGCTGTTTCCCGGTTCTTCTGAACAGTGCTGAGGTGTTCATGTCAGTGCAGAGGTCTGTTTGACATTCTGACTTCATTTCCTTTGTACATATGCAACTGTACTTCCCAGTCATTATAAAAATATTAATTTTTTAAATTTTTATGTATTTATTTGAGAGCGACAGAGAGAGAGGCACAGAGAGAGAGAGAGAGAGAGAGAGAGAATGGGCGTGCCAGGGCCTCCAGCCACTGCAAACAAACTCCAGATGCATGTGCCCCCTTATGCATCTGGCTAACGTGGGCCCTGGGGAATCGAGCCTTGAACTGGGGTCCTTAGGCTTCACAGGCAAGCACTTAACCACTAAACCATCTCTCCAGCCCAAAATACTAATTTATTTGCACATGTACACATGTGTGTGCACACGCACTTGGGTATGGGAACTCCAGTGTCTCTGGCTGCTGCAAACAAATGCCAAATGCATGCATCACTTATAGATGGGTGCTGGGGATTTGAACTCTGGCCAGCAGGCTTTTAAGCAAGTCCCTTTAACCCAAGTGCCATCTTTCCAGCCCCCACTTTCCAGTCTTGATGTCTCTCAGGTACTGCTCACCTGCTGCCTCCCTGAAGCACCTTGGTCCTGGGAGTCCTTTCTGATTCCCGTGCAGTGTCACTCTTGGTGGTTATTACAGAGCAGGCACTGTAGTCAGACTAGAGGTGCAATCACAGCAAGATGACCAGGGTCCTTCCTGCCCTGAAAGCACCAGGAAGCTGGGGATAGACGAGTAAACAGGCGGATGGCCATCAAATTTGACAGTAGTGTGGAAGACTGTATTGTTTCCTCATCTCCTTCCTACAGTGCCATTTGTGGATTTGTACTGTGATGTAAGCTTTCCTGCACTCTGACTGGCCTGGGTCAGGGGCCTGGCTTTGGTCAACAGGATAAAAAAAGGCATGGCAAAGCAGGCACGTTAGATATGCTTACAGCCTGGCTTGGCTTTGTGTACCTCTGCCATGTGCAGTGAGCAGAGCACCTTTTAGAATGAGACACACAAGAGAGCAGACCACTGCAGCCAGCCACCCCCCGTGACGCCCTAGCGTGTGAGTACAGAAACACGATTCAAGCTGCACCTATGACTCTAGCAAAAACTGAGCTTTGAGTGTGAGACTGCTGACCCCACCCAAAGTCACAGAGGTGGGACTTGGCCTTCCTAGGGTTGACCGGAGAAGGAGGTGTTGGTCAGGATTCTAAGTGTAAAAGACAAGCAAGAGTTGGGCAAGAGCAGATGGAAAGGAGGTGGGGAGTGGAGGACTAGGGATGGGAGAAGTAACTGGCAGAAACGTGATTCCGGGTCGCCGGAAGGTGACTGCCCTGTCTTGTCCATCTGCTGCTCTGAGTCATCTCACCTCTGCCTGTGGTTTGCCTTGTTGCCAGCTGCCCCCCGACCATGCATATCTCTAACTCATACATCTCTCAAGCTCCCGAGTGTCTTCTCTAATTCTCTTTTCAATAAGGCTCTGAAAATGCGCATGCCCAGTGTTTATATTGTTATTCCCTTCACACCTGCCCTTCCTGTGCTCCTGCCAGATGCCCAGATGGGCAAGTTTGGCCCCAGCTTACAGTTACTTACTCTCCTCCTTAACCCATCTCCCAAGCTTGCTCCCAAATTTCCACACTTGCTTCCACTGTAAGTTGTCATAATGTTAATAGATATATCTTCCACTCTTTGAGTGGAAATCTGATAGGTTGCTATCAGACAGGATTCCTGTTATAGGCCTCCTGCGTCTACACATTTCAGGACACCGAAGAATGCTCCTTTTCCTACTCTTAGCTTAGAAATGATTGTTGACTTTATCAGCTGTATTTCTTCTGATTGGGTGAAGCGATAACCAGTGTTTATTTTAATAATCAGTTAGTAATATGATATTCTGAGGCATCTTCAAACCACACTTGGTTACAATGTAGAACTCCTCCTTCCATGCAATGCTTCATTTCATGAAGGAATTCTTCCACCTTGTATTGATTTATCCCAGCTAACACTTCCAAGTGGGACTCCCTGCATCTATGTTCCTCAGTGAATCTGACTTGCATGTTGTTAACCTTGTAATAGGATGCACCCTGGAGACACTGTGGGGTTGGTTTCACACTGCAAAAAGGTGTCAAGAACACAATAAAGTAGATCACAAGAGGATTTTTTTTTTTTTTTGGTTTCCCAGTCTATATAAAAGTCATGCTTACATTACACTGTAGTCTATTAATTTAGCAATAGTATTATGTCTAAAAAGTAATGCTTATTAATTTTAAATATTTTATTGCTAATAATGATATCAATCTCCTGAGCTTACAGTGACTTAATTATGTTGCTAATAGTGGCTCTCACTTCACTATTGGTGGTTACTGACTTACCAGGATGTAGGCTGATGCAGGCTGGGATGGCTGTGACACATTTTAAAAATGAGACAAAGAAGTTTGCTCTGTTCATTGAGTCTCCCTTTCAACAAAGATTTCTTTGAAGCATGTGATGCTGTTTGACATTTTCCCCCACTATAGTGTTTTCTTCAAAATGGAGGAGGAAGTCCTCTCAAAGCCTGGTGTTTTTTATCAACTAAGTTTCTAGTACATTCTGAATATTTTGTTGTCTTCTCAACACAGTTCACAGCCTACTCACCAGAGGTAGATTCTGTCTTAACAAACTACTTTTTTTGCTCATTCATAAGAAGGGACTTTTCACTCACTGAGGTTTTATCTGGACATTGCAGTTATTTATAATTTTCAGAAGCCACTTCCGAGATAGGGCTGGTGCATCCCAAGCTGGCTCAGGCTTGGCACGTAGCCAAGGATCACTTTGAACTTCGGCTCCTTCTGCCTCTGCTTCCAGGTTCTGGGATTTCAGATGTGGGGCTAATGGTGCTTGGGGATTGAACCCAAGGCTTGCTGCCTGCTAGGCAGGAACTTAACCAACTAAACTCCATTCTTAGTTCCATGACCCCACTTTTCTAGCTGTTTCTATCACATCCATAAGGACTCCTCCACTGTGGTCTTTCTTCAACCCCTCCTAGCCATTCATGAACATTGGAGTCGACTTCTTCCTACTCCTGTTCATGGTGGTTTCTGACCCCCTTCCAGAAACCAAGACTGTTCTTAATGGCATATAGAATGGTGAGCACCTCCCAGAAGATTTCTATTTACTTTATCCAGATCCACCAGAGGAATCACCCTCTGTGGGAATTTTATTACACTTGACTTAATTTCATTTTTATTCTAGTTGAATTAGTTTGTTTCTAGTTCTATTAATACAAATTAATTTCCACTCAGTTTATGTAGTCTTTTTCGCTTTCTTCCATATTTTGTTGCTTTTTCTAGTTTCCTATGTTAGAAATGAATTTGTTCATTCATTTCCTTTGCTGTAACGAAATCCCACAGGCTAGACAATTTGGAAAGACTGTGCCAAAAGTATTTCTTAAGTAATAAGACTTGAAAGTCAGAATGCCTCCTCCATGCTGTAGAATGGCTGGCGTTAGCAGGCATGAGAACATAAAGCTGGGTGTGCATCCCCATCAAAGTTTTGGGGTGACTGTGGATTGTCAGTGAGCAGTAACATTTTTTAAGGAATTATTCTTTTCCTGTGTCATAGGTCTTCAGACTTACAGTTAACAATGAGCTTAAAATCATGCTTTAAATAGACATGCAAAAGAAATAAGCATCCATCCACACTTTGTTGCTCTGCTCACAGAAAAGAGGCAATGTTAGAGTGATTTTTTCAAGCTATGGGATATTTGGAATAGTAAACTGTCATTGGCTTAGGTTTTAAATCACCAACTTCATTAGTTTCTAATATGACATTCAGTTACATGGCCCTTTAAATTTTGAAGACAGGTGCTTGACTTCTCTCTGTCTATGAAAATCCATTGCCTTTCATCTCTATGGAAAATCTGTTTACTGACTCTACCTTCATCAGTTATCTCACATGCAGCCTCTACATAATTGCCTTTGATGGTATGAAACACTTTCCCTTTGTGTGTGTGTGTGTGTGTGTGTGTGTGTGTAGTGTAATGTAATATGTATATGTACAGATACACACACACACACACACACAAGCTAGAGGAGAACGTCAGGTGTCCTCTCTATTGCTCTTCTACCTTACTTCCTTGAGGCAGAGTCTCTCTCTTGGAACCTGGAGTTCACCAATTTTTGGTTAGACTAGCTGGCCAGCAAGTCCAAGAGATGCACCTGTCTCTGTCTCCCTCGGGATAGATGTTATAGGCATGCATGGCCACACCTGTCTTTTTATGTGGGGGCCAGGGATTGAACTCAGATCTTCATGCTTGTGTAGAAAGTTCTCTTACTTGTTAAAACACCTTTCTTTAAGCTTCATGAACTGACCACAGCTAGCTTCAAAATTTTCTTCCAAAGTGTTGGACCTTGCTCTGCAATAGGATCCTCTTAAAGAAATGCTACCACTGGCTCTGTATTCTCCCCATACCTCTAAAGCTTACTTCATAACAGTAACTGGGCTCTTTTGGCTTCAGTTTCCTCCCAGAACTTCTTTGCATCCACACCTCGGCTAATTGGTGCAGAGCTCACTTTCAGTGTGTCTTCGTTATTGAAGTGCCTTCCTCACTGACCTCAATCATTTCTAGCTTTGATTAAAAGCGAGAGAGGTGACACTCTTCCTTCCAGTTGATCACTTGAAGGTCACTATAGTGGCATTGATTATGCTAATTTCAATATTGGTGCATCTCAGGGACTAGAAAGGACCGAGAGAGGAAGAGGGTAAGAGAATGGCTACTCAATGGAGCAGTCAGAACTCATAGCAGTTATCAAGTAAGTTTTCCATCTTATACAGATACAATTTGTTGTGCCCCAAAACAGTTACAATAGTAACATAAAAGATTTATCATGAATATTACCAAAATGTGACACAGAAACATGAAGTGAGCATATGCTGTTAGTAAAATAGCACTAGTTGACTTGTCCAACACAAGGGTATCATCAGTCTTCAGTTTATAGAAAATGCATATCTGCAAAACATGATAAAACAAAATGCTGGGATCAAAGGCTGGAGCAAGGCCCTACCTCAAAAAACAAGTGGAAAAAATGCAATAGAATGGTGTACATCTGTATTAAGGAATACTACATGAAAGAGGTTTACTAATAATGCATACTCATACAATAGGCTAAAGACCTTTGCATCACTTTCTATCATCCTGGAAGCATGCACGTAACACACACACACACACGCATCTCCACAGCATGGAAATTATTCATTTTTTAATGGTTCAGAACCAACTCAAATTAACCAGACCAAGTATGGTTTGGGGGGTTATGATATCTCTAATTACCTTTTAATTCCTTCCATGATTCTTCTTCTTCTCAAGTATCTTATTAAACTCAAGTTAATTTCATTTTCATTCGAGTTTAATTAGTTTGTTTCTGCCTTATTAGTAGAAATTAATTTTCATTAGCTTTATGCAGCCCTTTTTATTTTCTTTGATTCATTTTGTTCCCTATTCTAGCTTCCTTTGATACAGATAAGTTCATTCGTTTTCTGTGGCTGTAACTGAATTCCACAGACTAGGAAATTTATAAAGAATAAAGATTTATTGAGCTCATAGTTCTGGTAGCTGGAGACTCCCAGAAGAGAGTGCCAGCATCTGGTGAGGGCCTCATCTCTTTCAGAATGTGGAAGAGAACGTCCCACAGTGAGAGGGTAAATGAGAGAAGGGCAGAAACCAGAGAAAGCCCAAGACACTGGTCCCACTTACATAACAGCCATTCTCAAAAGAAACCTCCTGTCACAAGAACTAACTCACTCCTTTGAGACCAGCATTGATCTTTTCATGAGGGTTGGGCCCTTATGGCCTAACCATCTCCCAAGGAGCTCCCTCCCAACACCACCACATCACAGATTAAGCTTCAACATGAGTTTTAGAAGGATAATTCAAATCCAGCAGACATCACTAATTTCCAGGACTTCTTAATTTATAGTATGTGCACTTAAAGCTGTGAATTTTCCTCCACATAGTAATTTGGTCATCTCCCATTGGTTTTTGCCTGGAGTGTTTTTATTGAATTCATCAAGAACAGCATGTAACATTAATTTTGCTATCTGAAATGACAAATTGTTTCTTTTATTTATTTATTTATTTATTATTTATTTATTTATTTATTTTGCTTTCATTCATTTTATCTGGCTATTTGGAGACATTTTTCTCTTCCACGTATAAAATAAATAAAACAGACTACCTATTGTTATAATATAGTTGTTTAGAGTCTCACCTTGTAAAATACAATCTTTCTGTCTCCTTATTCCAAATGCTGGGATCACAGCATGTGCCACCATGCCTGGCTGTATTATGATTTGAGATTTTGCAGTTGAAACTTTATAGTTCAATTGGACTGAAATAATATTATATTTAAGAACATGGCAGGTATCGCCACTTGTTTAGATCTCATTTTGTGTCCATCAGTAATTTCCAGAGTTACTTTGACATAGAGTTGTATATCTTATTCTGTGCTTCTATGGCACATGGCATCTTTTCCTATAAATGCCTTCTAATTGATATCAATCATATGCTTACCCACATTTTTTTGTTGTTGTTGTTTTTTCAAGGTAGGGTCTCACTCTGGTCCAGGCTGACATGGAATCAACTATGTAGTCTCAGGGTGGCCTCAAAATCTCAGCGATCCTCCTACCTCTGCCTCCAAAGTGCTGGGATTAAAGGCGTGTGCCACCACGCTTGGCTTTTGTTTGTTTGTTTGTTTTTGACTTTTTGAATTTTACCAAACTACTAAACTCATATCAGAATTAGGATTCACTTGGTATATTCGCTGGGAGTCTCTGGGTGGGCATTTATCTGTAAACTATTGTACAAAATAGATGCTTAACAATTAGTACAGAATACATGAATTTCTTTTTTTTTTTTAATTTTTTTTTGAATACGTGAATTTCTGAGTTTAGGAATTAAGTGCTCTTGAGCAGATTAGATGTCCCTCAAGAACCATATCTTACAGAAGTCAGCTGGAGTGATCTGAGCCCTCTTCATGGGAGGGAATTCACGCATGAGGAAATGTTCTCAGCTTGTTTCTGATCAGGATAATGTTAACTATAGGTTTGCCATGTACCTTTGAGGTACGCCTCATATATTTCCAATTTCTCCAGGACTTTCATCATGGAGGCATGGTGAACTTTGTCAAATGCTTTTTCTGCATCTATGGAGATGATCATGTAATTTCTGTCCTTGAGTTTATGAATTATATCCATTGGTTTGCATATGTTGAACTAATCTTGCATCCCAGGGATGAAACTTACTTGGTCATGAGGTATAATCTTTGTTCTTAATGTGTTCTTGAATTCAGGTTGCAAATATTTTGTTGAGAACTTTTGTGTCTATGTTCATCAGGGAATTTGGGTTGTAAGTTTTTTATTTTTGGTATGTCTTTTAGCTGTTTCTTTTTTGAGTGAATGAGGCTCATATTTGGTGCATGCATATTTGCTATTGTTATGTCTTCTTGATGAATCATTCCCTTTATTAATATGCAGTGACTCCTTTGTCTTTTCTGACTAGCTTTGGTTTGAAGTCTACTTTATCAGGTATAAGAATGTTCTGCCCACTTGTTTCTAGCATCTGTTTTCTTGATAGGTTGATTTCCATCCTTAAACACTCACTTTTTGGACTTCTTTGCTTAGGTTTCTTTTTTTAATATTGTTTTTTATTTATTTGACAGAGACAAAGAGGGAGAAAGAGAGAGAATGGGCACCCCGGGCCTCCAGCCACTGCAAACAAATTCCTGACACATGTGCCACCTTATGCATCTGGCTAACATGGGTCCTGGGGAATTGAACCTGGATCCTTTGGCTTTGCAGGCAAATGCCTTAACTGCTAAGCCATCCCTCCAGTCCTGCTTAGGTTTCTTGGTGAGAACAGATAGCTATTCTTGTTGTTAATGCAGTCGGTTAGTCTGTGTCTTTTTATTAGTGAGATGAGGCATTTGCATTTAAAGAGTCTTTTTGATGATTTTGTTAGGTGATGTTCTGGCTGGCTGGGTTGCTGATATTTCTTTTCCTCCTTCTTTGTTATTTGTGGGAGCTTGATGGCTTGCTGTGTTGGACATGATTGGTCCTTTCTCAGTTCATGTATTCATCTGTTCCTTTCATGCTGGATTCTCACAGGTGTTCTCACCGCCGAGACTGTTCTTCATCCTCTGTGTATAGTATTCATTTAAAAATTTCTATAGTGCTGAGTTTTGTCACTGTGAATTGCCTTAATTCGTGTTTTATTTGATATATCTTTATTTATCCATCAACTTTGAAAATTAATTTTACTGGGTATAGCAGTCTTTTTAAAATATTTATATTTTGTTTACTTATTTGACAGAGAGAGAATGGGTGCACCATGGCCTCCAGCCACTGCTAATGAGCTCCAGAAGCATGTGCCCCCTTGTGCGGCTGGCTTACATGGGTCCTGGGGAATTGAACTGGGATCCTTTGGCTTTTCAGACAAATGCCTTAACCACTGAGCCATCTTCTACAGCTGGTATAGCACTCTTGATTGGTTCTGCCTTTTAGAGTTACTGATGAAAGACCTGAAGTTATTCTGATATTCTTGCTTTTGTGTTTGAGTTGACATTTTTCCTTGTAAGGAAAAATTGTTTCTTTACTTTGTATTTTGGGCATCTTTATGCTGATGTGCCAAGAAGTTCTTCTCTAGTCATGTGAATTTAGATGTCATCTTCATTCTCAAGGTCTATGACATTTTCTGCTATGATTTTATTATGTAATCTATCTACTCCTTTTGACTTTATCTCAGCTCTTTCTTCTACCTCCTGGATTCTAAGGTTTGCTCTCTTGAATGTATTCCAGACTTCTTGGAAGTACTGCTAGTGTTTTAACTTTTGTTGTTGTTGTTGTTTATTTTTATTTATTTTATTTGAGAGCGACAGACAGAAAGAGAAAGAGGCAGAGAGAGAGAATGGGCACACCAGGGCCTCCAGCCACTGCAAACGAACTCCAGATGCATGCGCCCCCTTGTGCATCTGGCTAACGTGGGTCCTGGGGAATTGAGCCTTGAACCAGGGTCATTAGGCTTCACAGGCAAGCACTTAACCGCTAAGCCATCTCTCCAGCCTGACTTCTTTCTTTATATATGTCTGTGTATATTACTCTCTCATCTTTGTCCTCCACTCCTGAAATTCATTCTGCTATAAAGTCTTATCAGTTGGTGATGCTCCTATCTCTGATGTGTTTTTTATTTGATTGATTATTTCTTTCATTTCCAGAGCTCATAGGCTTGGGGAGATGGCTCAGTCAGTAAAGTGCTTGCCTCATTTCCAGAGTTCCTGTTTGGTTCTCACTCTGTGTTTCCATTTCCTTGCTGGATTTATCTGCCACGCTTTGGACTTTCTCATCTAATTTGCTAACAGGTTTGTTCACTTTGTAGATTTTCTGGTCAAGGTCTTCAATAGCATTTCCTTAATTCAAGTACTTATTTGAGTCATATATGTCATCCATTATTCTTTTTATAAGTAGTATTTTATAGTTTTTTTATTTTTTGTTTATTTATTTATTTGAGAGTGACAGACACAGAGAGAAAGAGGCAGAGAGAGAGAGAGAGAGAGAGAATGGGTGCTCCAGGGCCTCCAGCCACTGCAAACGAACTCCAGATACATGTGCCCCCTTGTGCATCTGGCTTTTGTGGGTCCTGGAGAATCAAGCCGCGAACCAGAGTCCTTAGGCTTCACAGGCAAGCGCTTAACCACTAAGCTATCTTTCCAGCCCCTATAAGTAGCATTTTAAATTATTTCTCTGACATTTCAACTTTGCCTTCAATTGCAGGAGAGGAGGTGGGTGGCTGGGTCGTGCTGCTCAGTTTCGTGCAGCTGTTAGGATGGGTGTGTCTTCCAGATTTAACTTCCCTCCTTTTTTTCCGACTCTAGTTAGTTGTTTATTTGTTTTCTGTGAGTCTTCCCAAAGGGCCACTTCACTAGCAATTGCACTTCCTGTAACTATTTAGATGGAGTCACAGTGGTACTCCTCACTTATTTATCCGCAGTTCAGCTTTGCCCAGCTGTGGAGGTCCCCTTGGCATTGCACGTGTGACCTCATTCTGTTTCTGAGACAGCAGTGTTGGGACACTGACTGAAGAAAGATTCATAGAGGGTTTTGTTTTTTGTTTGTTTGTTTGTTTGTTTTGTTTTGTTTTGTTTTGTTTTTCGAGGTAGGGTCTCACTCTGGTCCAGGCTGACCTGGAATTAACTATGTAGTCTCAGGGTGGCCTCGAACTCTCAGTGATCCTCCTACCTCTGCCTCCCAAGTGCTGGGATTAAAGGCGTGTGCCACCACTCCCCACTTCATAGAGGTTTTGAAGCAGGACGTGAGTATCTGAGGAATGAAATGAAGAAGGATTGCAAAACAAAGAAAAAAGAGGATGAGGCAAAGGAAAGAGGGTATAGTATGGGTGTAAAGTATATAGTTTGGGGGTAGTAATTAGACCACTTTAGGAGAAGAAATGTAAAGGGGAAGGTTTTGTAGGCATAATAGGTGAAGGGAAGTCATGGAGATACACTTTGATGAGGTACAGGTTAAAACATAGTGGGTTAACAGTTAATGTACAAGGTTGTAAGTCATCATAAAAAATAAGTAATTATAAAGAGAAATTATATGTCCAAAATGTTACAAAAAATACAAAAGCAGACACTACAAAACATCATATAAACAAACAAAAAAAATACAGTGAAAACATACAAATGTACATACAAACCAACCAACCACCAAGCAAACAAACAGTGGCCAAAGAAAAGAAAGAGAGAGAGAGAGAGAGAGAGAGAGAGGAAGGAAGGAAAGAAGGAAAGAAGGAAAGAAGGAAAGAAGGAAGGAAGGAAGGGGGAGAAAGGAAGGGAGGGGAGAGAAGGAAGGGAGGAGAGGGAGGGAGGGAAGAAGGAAGAAAGGAAAGGAGGGAAGGATGGAGGGAAGGAAGGAAGGGAAGAAGAAAAGAAGGAAGGGAGGGAGGTCACTCTGCTCTGGTCTTTGCTCTGTGGTTTTCAGTAGTGCAGGGAGGGATCCCCAGCGCTGCATGTGCATGAACTTCAGCTGGAGAGGAATGATGCTGATGTGTGGATGAGGGTTCATCACAGGGCGTACCCGGAACTCACAGCACAATGGTCTCTTAGCAACCAGTCAGTGGAGGGCAGATGTAGACAACTTTCTCTCTTAACTCTTGCTATTACATGTATACTTTAACATCCAATAAACTATTTGCTTTTAATAGCCATTCATTTTCATCTATTTGATCATCTTACTAAATTTTATCTATTTAGTATTTAAAAGAATTCAAGTATATCTTTCTTACAAATATTAGGGCTTCAATGGCAGAAACATATTTCTTTTTCCATACATGTATATATTTTAACCATATTCACTCCAGTTACCCTCTTTTCCTTTTACCCCTTTCCACTGATTCCCTTCCTCATCCTAGATAATCCTCCTACTTTCATGACTTTAAAACATATATATATATATGTATATATATATATATATGTGTGTGTGTGTGTGTGTGTGTGTGTGTGTGTATAATGTGAATGAAAATGTGATATGTGTTTGAGCTTGGCTTATTTCACAGTTCCATATGTTTTCTTCAAATAATAGAATTTAGTTCCTTATGGCAGACTAAAACCCCATTGCATGCATGTACCCTGTTCTCTTTATCAGTTCATCTGGAGATCTAGACTGGTCCCATTGCTTGGCTATTTTGAATAATGCTTCGGTGGCTGTGGTGTGGGAGGCTCATGTAGATCTCTTTGTGCATGTGCTCAGGGCTGCTCTCATCCTTCTGAGATGACACCTCCACCAAAGCTAAGCTTCAAGACTCACCGTAGCTATATACTTGCACCGTGCAAAGGGATGCTGGAGCACGAAGCCCTGCCTTGCTCTCTCACTTCAGACTGACTCAAGCCTTTTCACACTAGGCTCTTCCCACAGAGGTGAGCAGAAAAAGAATTGCTGAAGCTTGCCCAAGTGGTAACGCTTGTCCAGAAGGACTGGGAAGGATTTGAGAAATGCAAACTGTCATTCCGGAAACAGATTTGCTTTTCCTATACTTGATTTAAGCAATTCAAGCTTTAAAAAAAATTGATGGGGGTGAGAGAAAAAAAAAACGAGCAGGAAAATGAGTGCTTTGAAAATTCCTCCAGAGAGCCAATGGCAGCCCATTAATATTAACAGCCAGCACCTCTACCCTTGGATGCTTCTGGAACTTCTCAGGCTGGCTCTTGGGACCCCTGCTGCACACAGCTCTGCTTGGATGTTAAGAATAAGATTTGCAGCTTCTAAGTTAGGCAGAAAATGTCCACTTTCCTTTGTTCACACACTTTCACAGGAAGCTGCCTCTGGCACAGAAAAGAAGAATTCTTCACCACAGGCTGTCCCTTGGCAAGGAAAGATGCTTACTTAAGAATCTTACCAAGTGAAGGATGAATGGGAGACAATGAAATAAAGCTCAAATTCATCTCAGAAGATGAGATATTCTCTGTCACTGATATTGTTGGATGGTGACTTGCAGCCATTCCTGCTCGGTGTTGTATATTGAAGACAGCAAATAGCCCAAATGTAAATACATCAGCCACTCCCTTAATGCATGAGGTGTCTGGCTGGAAACTCACGCTTGACCTTGGATACCAAAAGAAGCGGGCTAGAACTTACCGAGTGCTGCCACACTTGGCCACACTGCTCCATACTAAAAGTTTCCTGAGTGTATTAGTCAGGGTTCTCTAGAGGAACAGAATCAATAGAATGAATTGTATTAAAAAGAGGATTTATTGAGTTAGTTTACAGCAATCCAACTATAGCTGTCTGTGCAAGCTTGAAAATCAAGGAACCTGGCAGCTGCTCAGTCCACATGGGCGAATGCCTCAGCAGTCCCAATTCAGCACTGAAAGTCTGAAGGCTTCCTGCAGAGCCACTGGTCTTCAGTCCATGTTAGAAGGCTGAGGAAACTTGGTCCCAATGCCAGTGAAAGATAGCCAAACAGAACAGATGCACGGGCATGTGAAGGCACTCACCAGCAAGCAGCCTGGCAGCCAGGAGGGAGGAAGGGGCTCCCAGAGCTTCCTTACATGAAGCCCACCAACAGGAGGGAGGGCCACCTACTCTGGAGAAAGGACCTCCTCCTTCAGCCAGCCCTTCCTGGAAGCAACCTCAGAGACCCACTGAGAGGAATGTCTGTGCATTCCTAATCTGATCAAGTTGACAACAGAACTGAACCATCACCCCGAGCAAGCCTGATGATTTGCTCATCTCCATCTGCTGTGACCTCCATTCCCTCTTAACCTGTTACAAAGGACCCAGAGTCCTTGGCCAGGTCAGATGTCGTTTCCTCTTCTAGTTTTCTAGATCCCATGACTATAAGTAGAACCCATCAAATCAGGTTGTAACTACCCATTTATTGGCCTGTCTCCTCCCACTAGCCTTCCTACCAAGTGATATTGAACACCATTCACCTGACATCGTGCTTGGTACATGGGAAGAGCCCAATGAATATTTTCCAAATAAATGAATAGAACAGACACCAACACAGCATTTTCAGGGCAAAAAAAAAATGTTATTTTCTAGCCCTAGGGCTGCATTGCAATTTGAAATGACAGCATTTTCAAGGTTAAATACATTCTTAGAGCCATGTGAAACTGGCCAGCTTCCCAAACACTAAATCATTTAGTTCCAGGAGAAAGATTTTTTTTTCTCCCTTGGCAAATATTTCCTAAAGAAAAGTAGGTGAGGTGATGGTTGGAAGAAAATGAAGCATTACCGTGTAGGGGCAGAGATGTCCAAACACTGCCAACGCTGTCCCACAGGCTTGCCCACTCGGGAAATATCTATAAATATTTTCCTCAGCTGGACCATTAAGATAAAATTATCTTGAAAACACCTTCTAATCATGAAGGCACAAATGTTTGCTAATAATTTACCGCCCTTCCTTTCTCACCTTTCCAACTGAACTGGGTATGAAGGGTAGACTTTATTCATTTTAGAACTGCATTTAAAACCTTTAGTCTTATCATCTCTGACATGAAAAGGCAAAAAAGTTAAAATTTAGAGTTTTGTCAGAATGTCTTTAACCCTTAAATCAAGGCTACTAGTTTTCTGGAGCTATCATAGTGAATTACCACAGTGTGGCTTACACAGTGGAATTTCGTCTTCTCACAGGCCTGGATGTGACGTGTCTGAGATGAAGGTGTGGACAGGGTTGGTTTCTTCTGAGATCTCTCTCCTTGCCCTGCAGATTCTTACTGGTGTGATCAAAATACCTGACAGAAACAGCATAAGAAAGGAAGAGTTTATTTTGCTCAATTTCAGAGGTTTCAGCCCACCATGGTGGGAAGGATTTGGCAGAACAGAACAGCTCACGTTATAATGGACAAGAAGCAGAGAGAAAGCAAAAACAGGAAGGAGCAAGGTGCAGTCCCCAGGGACATATTTCCAGTTTCTTACCGCCTCCAACCAGGCTCCATCTTCTACTGCTGCACCAACAGTCTCTTAGTAGCAATAGTCTATTCAGCCTTTGGATTCAACTATAAATTAGGTTAGAACCCTCATGATATATAATCATTTCTTGAAGTACCTTCACAGACACACCCAGAGGTGTGCTTCACTAGTCTCCTAGACACGTTGTAATCAAATTGACAGTCAACATTTATGATCACAATGGCCCATGTCTACACATTTTCTTCATTATGTCTGCACCCAAATTTCTTATTCTTAAAAATATTTTATGTATCTATTTATTTATTTGAGACAGACAGGCAGACAGAAACAGAATGGGCACACCTGGGCCTCTAGCCACTGAAAACTCCAGACACATATGCTACCTTGTACATCTGGTGTTATGTGGATGTTGGGGAATCGAACTCAGGTCCTTAGAATTTGCAGGCAAGTACCTTAACCATGGAGCCATCTCTCCAGCCCCCCAAATTTCCTATTTTTAAATAGATAACAGTTACATTAGATTAGGATCCACTCCAATTACCTCATTTTAACTTAATCACCTCGTTAAAACCCTATCTCCAAATAGCATCACATTCTGAGTTAGGGGTTAACCCTTCAGTATGTGAGTTGTGGGGAATACAGGCCCCCTAACAACAAGATGCAGTTTATTCTCCTCAAATATTTGTGAGCAGAAATGGAAGACACAGAGTTGTAGACTCATTAGCGAATTTTCTTCAAGCATGAAAATCTAGGGGCTGGGGACCTAGCTCAGTGGTCACATTCCTACTTAGCATGCAAGAGGCTCTGGGTTTAATCCTTGTTATCACAGGTTGGGGTGGGGAGGACAGAGAAGCACAGGAGGAAAGGACAGGCAGAGAGAGAGAGAGGAAGAAAGAGAACAGAGAAGGCGATGGGGAAAGAGAATATAGACTATCTAGAATCCAGAATCTCTTGAAAACCCCAGACAAGTGGCATCTGCCATTCCACGTAGGATGGTCTTTATAAAATGTAAAAAAAAAAAAATAGTGATATCATTATTCTGTGGTTTAGTCCCTCTCCCCATGTGAGGAGGAATAAGATTGCTAAGGGTTTTCTTGTATTTATAACTTGGCTCTCTCATTCTGTTCCATTTTCAAAGTCCCAGGAGACTGAAGACAAGGGGTGAGAGTTGTTATGTCCAGTGAGCATTGGGTCCTTCCAGTCCCTTCTCCAATAGGCAAGTGCCCCTGTGATTAGCACATTGGTGTCCTCCGGGATTCAAGGAGTGGGGAGGAGCTGCTCGTCCTTGAGAGCGAGGAGGCAGAATGAAAAGTGACTTTGGGCTGTTACAAATCTCATGTGCTCTGACTTTGACTAAACACGCGTTTAGGAGATAAACAGTGTTTAATAAGATAGCCTACACTGTCATCGCTCTGCATGCAGACAGGGACATTTTTTTTCGAGCAAATGGCAAGCTGTCAGTCACATCACTTATCCTTATTTGACAACAGCAGGGAGGCTTGGAAAGGAACAGCAGTGGTATCCGCATGTCCCTGGTGATGTAGTGCCCTGTCTCGTTTCCCCCTTATTTTGTTCAGAGCATTCTGACTTTGTTTTGAGGAACATCCCCGGTGAGGAAATTGCCATGGCTCCTGTTCTTTCTCAAATCATTGGATTGGGAAGGGAAAGGGAGACTTCCTGGGATTGCCTTGGACTCTGGGAACTATTTCTGTCTCCTCCCCAGACTCCTTTCTCAGATTCAGCTCCTTGTGTGACAGCTGTACTCACGCTCCTGATCAAGCTTCTGAGCGTCACCAAACGGCCACTTTGTTTCTCCAACTACTCGAAGTCTTTGAGTCTCCTCTGACCCCTGTCTTCTCCTCAGATTGCATACGTAACCTCTGAGGACACGCTGCAGACCACTCTGCAGGCCGTCTCTTCACACTGCGTGCAGGACCCACCTGGGCACTGCGCAGCTGCCAGCATCTCTTTCAGGTTGTACCACGGTTGGTACATCTGGTAATTGGCCCCCAGCCTTCTCTAATCACTTGCTGCGACAGTTCTGCTTTCCCAGCAACCAGAGTGAATTTTCCAAAATTAAAGCCCTCCACCCCTCTATTCAGACACTCTAGGCTCCCAGACAGTTCATAATGAAATCCAGAATCCTGGCTACAGCTCAGCAGAGTCCCACGACGTCAGACCCCTTTGGCCTGCCCTGCAGCAGCTCTCCCCTGGGCCATCTGCCAGCACATGGTGCTCCTTGCACTCCACGAACACCAGCTGTGTCTGCCTGCAGGAGCTCTGCCAAAAGCTCTTCCTGCAGACGTCTGCCTGGTTAATACCTCACGCATCTCACATGTTCCCTCCTTCCTGTGCTCTGTCCTGTCCTGGCCAACCTGCCACTCCTAATGTCTTTGCTCTACTTGCTTTAGTGTTTCTGAATCGCTCACTAAGCCTCATGTAGCCCATATTAATTTTTCTTTATTGTCTGTTGCCCCTCTGCCCACCAACCCTTCTTCCTCCTCTCCCCCAATAAGAAACTGAGTCTTACAGATGCCACGACTATCGTTTTGTTCCCAGAAGTATACCAGCACCTGTATGGTGCCTGGCATGTACTAGGTATTCAGTAAAGAGTTGCTCAATGGGCTGGAGAAATGTCTTAGTGACTAAGGTGCTTGCCTACAAATCCTAACAACCAGAGTTCAATTCCCCAGTACCCATGTAAAGCCAGATGCACAAAGTGGTGCATGTATCTGGAGTTTGTTTGCAGCAGCTGGAGGATCTAACATGCCTATTCTCTCTGTCTCTCTTCACTTGAAAATAAATAAAAATATTTAAGAAAAGAAGTCATTCAATGAATAAGGATAAGGAACCTATCATTCCAAATGATTTTCCTTCAGCTCAGTCTAGCCCAAGTCTGCTGTCACTGCTTGCAAGGAAAGGACTCCACATAAGTGTCCTTCTCAACATACCTCAATTCTGAAAAAGAACATGCTAAGCTTTTCTTTTACATGAGTATGCATGTGGTATGTGTTCATGCATGTGTGTATGCATGTATACATACATATATATATACACAAATATGTGTGTGTGGTTGTATGCATGGGTGCGTGTGTATGTGGAAGCCAGAGGTTGATATCAGGTGTCTTCCATAGTTGCTCTCCACTTTATTGAGGCAAGGTCTCTCACCGAACCTCAAGCTCACCTATTTGGCTAGTCTAGCTAATTTGTCTCAGGAATCTGCCTGTTTTCACCTCCCAGCTTATAAGGTTACCGGCACTTTCCACCATGTGTGACATTTATGTGGGTGCTGGGGATTCAAACTCAGGTCCTCATGCTTGGAAGGCAAGCACTTTATGAACTGAGCCACCACTCCAGTGCCTCTGCTAAACTTTATGCATTAAATTTAAAAAAAAAAAGTTACAGGGCATGGTGGTGCATGACTGTAATTGCAGCACTCAAATCCTGGCTAAGGCTGGAGAACCCTAAGGTCACAGATAGTTTGGGACACCCAGTGAGACCTTGTATCAAAGCAACCAAGGGCTAGGAACATAGATCAGTGACAAAATCCCTGCCTAGCATGCACAAAAACCCATGTTCAATCCCCAATATCCCACATCCTCCACTCCCCATAAAAGATTTAAAAAAAAGGAGGGGGAACAATAAATTTTCTGCTCATCCCTATGTTGAATTCATCTGTGATAGAACAGCAAGTTCCTTGTTTTCCCTGATGGTAGACATCAGCAGAAAAGTCTCTAGTCTTGAATCCAGTTAACACAACTGGGCACCTCATGGATGTCACCTGTCACTCATGGATGATGTGAACTTGGGCATCATTAAGGCCACCTGGTTCTGTTTCCTCATTGGTAAGGACTCGGTGTTGTGAAGGTTAATAGCATGAGCATTGCTCACGCAGCACAGGACCTAGGATGCTCGAGAAGATTCCACTCTCTCCAGTCAGATCAGCCCATCATTGGTAACAAGCATCTAAGACAAGAAAACCAGTTCAAGCTCCCAACCCTGCACACATAATCTGGCCATGTACTGCTGTGCAGTTTCAGGCACATCACTGGTCCCTCTGAGGCTCTGTCTCATCATAAGAGTCACTGTGGAGGACAGGCAGAGGTTTCCCTGGTTTTGTGCCCTGTGAAGTGCTCAGTGAACATGTGCTGTTCTCAGTGAGTGTCATTCTCCTTCTGCTGGAGAGCGTGACAGCCCCTTCTTTCTTTGTGTCCTTGGATGCCAATAATGCGCATCACCTGAACAACCACCTGGTTCTGCAGAAATATTCTGATGAGATAATGAAACTGTGTTTCTTAGGCTTTCTACAGATCCGGTCCTGACTCCTGGCCTGAAACTGTCAAAATAAACCTGAATGGTGGGCTCCCTGCCAAGCATTACTTGGAGAAGGAGTGATCTGGGGTACACACCTTTCTCTCTCCCTGGACTGTCACCACCCTTATCCAATCCAATTCCTCTGATGTGGCACTGTGCTAGCCAGGCCTAAGAAGTTGGTAGAACAAAGGCTTATTTTAGTTCTATTGGCAGAGCCCAGAGCGGTGTAAGGAGAAGGCCTGAGGGTAGAGATGTGTGGAGATGGTTCAGGCAGCACCAGGGTGCTGGAGGCTGCAGAGACCTCTTGGCTGACTTTGAGTCATGGCTTCTGAAATCCTGCGTGTTGATCAGGAATCAGAGCAGAAAAGGACAGGCGAGGACAACCTGTCTACCTTGAGTTAGGTCTTTCAGGGTGTGACAAGGTTCCAGGGGCAGCAGTCAGCCGCCAAACCTTGTTGCAGAATCATCACTGCTTCTTTGTCATTTCTTGCTTTTTAAAATATTTTTATTTATTTGCAAGAAGAGAGAGGAGAGAGAGAGACAGACAGAATGGGAGCACCAGCGACTCTAGCCACAGCAAAGGAACTCCAGATACATGTACCACCTTGTGCATCTGGCTTTACATGGGTACTGGGTAACTGAACCCAGGCCATTAGGCTTTGTAGGCAAGTGCCTTAACTGCTGAGTCATTTCTCCAGCCCCTCTTTAAAATATTTTATTTATTTAGAAGGAGAGAGAAAGAGAGACAGAATGGGCCTGTCAGGGTCTCCAGCCACTGGAAACAAACTCCAGATGTATGTGCCACTTTGTGCATCTGGCTTTATGTGAGTACTGGGGAATCGAACCTGTCATTGGGCTTTGCCAGCAAGAACCTTAACCACCGAGAAACCAGCCCACTTCTCATTTTGATATGAAACAGAAATCCTCCTGCCTCCTAAAACCTCTTAGAGTCAGAAATGCATAAAAGAAATTTCAACCATAGTCCCACTTCCCTGGTCTGGCTGTGAAAGCTGCACCATTCATATGAGCTGCACAGGGCTCCTTTGAAAACATCGTAAGTTATCAGCACTACTAGCGCAGACCTCTACTCGGTATTATCTGTTGCAGGACACTTCCCCTGGGGAGACACAGACACATGTCTTTACCCCAAGTAGGGCTCAGATGGAAGACCAAAGCATGACTACACCAATACCAGTTTGGTGAACCAGTGAGTTGAATTGGGGGATCACTTATAGAGCATATGGGAGAGGTTACTTATAGGAATGTGGGGGCCCCCAAAAGCAGCCACTTTGATGGAGATTCCTGTGTCAAAATTACTCCTTGGGATGCTCCTTCCTCAGCCTCAGGATGAGGGCTTACTTACAGAGCATCGGGATCCCACAGCAGTCGTACCATGGAGAAGTCTCATTCCACCCTGAATGACAACTTCCCTGTGGCCACTTCTAGAAACTCCTTGTCCCTGTCCAGGAGTATGAGACCACAGAGCAGGCCTTCACTGGGGTACACTATGCCCCTCCTCAGCCTGGGGGTGAGGGATTTCTTACAGAGCATGGAGACTCCAGAGACACCACCTCAATGGAGCTCATTGTTCCTAGATCTTGTCCTCTCTGTATATTCTATCTCCCCCTCAGGTCACAATATCTTGTGCAGTAGTGTATACAGCTGGAGAAGCAGGCGTCTCAATCTCAGGTGGGGGACGGGGGTCTGACGACCCTCCCCACACCTTCTCTGGTGAGTTGACCCAGCAGCTTTCGATAAAGCTGGAAATACTTGTTTATACCTTTCAATGCAGAGGAAATTTTCCATTCAACATTATCCAAATCCCACTGAGGATAGACTTCACAATACCTCATTGGGGGCTGGGGAGATAGCTCATCAGTCTAAGGCACTTACTTGCAAAGCCTGCCAAGCCTAGGGTTCAATTCCCTAGCACCCTGGTAGAGCTGTGTACAGAGTGAACCCAACACACCTACTAACAATGAAAGGCAGGTGTGAGATGGAGCTAGGAGAATCCGTAACTCACTGTCCAGCTAGTTTGGTGTTTCTCCCAGTGTGGCAGTTTGTTTGCAAAGGCAAAATGGCCTCAGACCGTCATGCACGTGTGTGAACACACACACACACACACACACACACATACACACACACAAAGTAAATAATTGTTTTTTTTTTTTTTAAAGAAAGACCTCATTGTCCTTCTCGGGCCCCTTCTAAGCAGGTTTACATGCGTCAGCACTCTGGGCACACACAAAAGAAAGCAACTGAAATTGACCGTGGAAGAGAGATGAGCAGGTTCCATGGCCAAGAAGCTTGGGGAATCTCAGCTTCAGACACAGCTGGATCCAGATGCTGAAAGGCGTTGCTAATCCTCAGTGTCCAATGTAAACTCTGCTTTCTTCCATGCCCAGACCTCTCCTAGGGGGGCTGCCCTATGTGCCACAAGGATGATCTCCCAACAGCCCATTTCAGGCCTTCATCTTGCCAGTTTCACCTTCCCAACACCCAGGAAGAAACACCCCAGCAGAGAATCGCCATGGTTGCTGAACTAACCACTATCTGGGGGCATAGGATAGCCTCACATGGTCCCCATTTAAATGGCTGTTTATTAATGGTCTACCATGTGTCAAGAGTTTAACTATAGTATCACTCATGGTCACAAAATAACTAAAGCTATCTATTTGCTATCCCCGTTTCTCAGATGATAAGACAGGGTAAAACAACCTGCTCCAAGTTTACGTTCCCAAAATGGAAAACGCTAACATCTTGGCCCAATTCTTCAGTACTTCTTATCAGGGTCCAGAATGGCCCCACCTCTCTGCCACCTCGGAACAAATGAACTTGCTCATAGAATATGCAACCATCTCTCAGGCGTTTATTAGGCACCCACTGTGTGCCAGGCTCTGCCTTCCATGGCCCCACAGGCTCCTTCCAGAAACTTATGTGACTATGTGAGGCAGGACTCTGATGTCTTATGAGACACAAGTTACTATTTCTAGGGAGGATAAAATGAAAAGAGGGAGCAGGGCGTGGTGGTGCACACCTTTAATCCCAGCACTGAGGAGGCACCGGTAGGAAGATCACCAAGAGTTCGAGACCACCCTGAGACTACAGAGCAAATTCTAGGTCAGGCTGGGCTAAAGTGAGACTCTACTTTGAAATACAAATGAAGAGAGGAAGAGGGAGACGAAAGAAGAGATGAAAAGGAAAGGAAAGGAAAGAGGGTCACCAAGCGGTTTGATCCTGGACATAGTGTGCTTGGTCCACATGCTAAAAGTATTGAAAACAGAACATTTCTCTATTGAAGCCATCTTTCTGACTCCTCCTAAGCTTATCAGAGGTAGCATTACTGATCCCCCATTCCTGCACAGTCAGTGAGTGATGAGTGAGAAGAGGATGGCGGCAGCCTTTAGGTAGGGCATGTGCCCTCCACTTTGCCCCCTGGCATTTTCTGTTGCCCAACCTACCTTACTAACTCGCTTTTCTGCTGAGTCAGCAGAGGGAATTCCATGTTAAAGAGCTCAAACTAGAGGCAGTGGACATCCAGAGAAAGAAGCAAGGATTTCCCCCTGGAAGAGGAAGGAAAACAAATCAAGAAGTTCCGGGAAGAGGTCAAATTTGGGCTAGGCTTACAGGATAATTGGGAGTTGAAGGACTAAAATCCTATTCATATATAAAATGGACTTTAGCCATTAGAACACAACTGTGTGAAGAGGGGTTTCCCAAGGTAAGTAAAGGGCACGGGGAGGGGGAGGAGGGGGAACAGGCAGAATGATGATGCTCTGGGGAGGCTGGTGTGCACAGGCCATGTGTGAGCGGATCACCCAATGCTGAACAAGCAGGCCCAGCTGGCTGAACTCTGCCATATGTCTGACCAGCTTCACAGAGACCTCAGAGAAGTCACAGGAGCCCATGGGTCCAGAAGTACAATGGACCCCAGCTGGCAAGTCCACCCTGTGGACCTTGGATTGGGAGTCCTGTCAGCTAGGGAGCTGAGTTCTAAAGTCAGCCTCACCCCCACTGTATAAACTAGGCTGTGTCATCAGCAGGTCTGATGGGCAACTGTACTCATCTGTTAGGATCAGGCCCTCTTGTTGCTTCTTGCCCTATTATCCTGGCTGTGAGACTCCTCAAAGCTCCAACATCCAAAGCTTCTCCAGTGGGGAGCAACCCCCTAGCTGATGTGGGTCTCCAGACTCTACCTCATCATCCATGGGCTGGGGCCAGTGAGGTGTGCAGAGGGAAGGCAGGGAGACAAGTGATAAGGCACCTACCTAGGTACCTTCCTCTGGTTCCCTGTGAAGGCACCATGACCATCCCAGCTTGGCTCCCAGAGCTCAATGACTGATGCTGGTAATGGCACAATTTCACCCTCTGCATAGTGAGGACAGTTTACAAATCTTCCAGGATGTTGTGGATTTTATTTTTTAGACAGAGCAAGAGAGAGAGAGAGACAGAGAGAGAATGAGAATTGGTGCTCCAGGGCCACCGCCACTGCCATCAAACTCCAGACACTTGTACCACCTGGTGGGCACGTGTGGCCTTGCGTGTGCCTCACCTTTGTGCATCTGGCTTACGTGGGATCTGGAGAGTCAGACATGGGTCCTTAGGCTTCTCAGGCACCCGCCTACACTGCTAAGCCTCTCTCCAGCCGTGCTGTGGGTTTTTGAAATACTGTGCATGCAAAGTGCTGGCTAGTACTTTTTATGTGCATTCATTTATCTAATTAGGGACCACCTCTCACACCCCAGGCCCAGTGCCTGGCACAGTTAAACCACTCAATAAAGTGGGCACGTTTCCTGCCTGCAGAAAGTGGCAGTTGGGGTGCAGTTGTGCATACATGCACACTTGTATGAATGCTGGGGCTGTGGAAGTAGGAGAACAAGTGATCACATACAATTCCAGGGGTTCTCAGGGTGGTAACAAAACAACGGGTGATAAATCCTGGCAGGAAGCCCATTCTCAACATGAGGTTTTCACGCCAACGCTATTCAATGACTGGCACAAACAGGTGCTCAGGAGAGAGTGGAGACATCGAAGGAGGGAGCGGAGGAAAGGGGACTTGGAGGCGGGCCCAGGTCAAGCAGGCCTCCTACGTCTTACCAGGGAGTGTATTTCATGCCGAGCATGGGGGACTTAAGTGTGGTGGGAGGACGTGGACTGACAACTTTTTATTGCAATCACCTTTGGCCCTTTCCAGTTTCTTTCAATGTAGTAGGTGACATAATCCTGTTATAGTATAAGTCAGGGCTTAGCAGTTAAGGCACTTACCTGCAAAGCCTAAGGACCCAGGTTTGATTCCCCAGTGCCCACATAAGCCAGATGCACAAGGTGGCACATGTGTCTAGAGTTCGTTTGCAGGGGCTAGAGATCCTGGCTCACCCATTCTCTCTCTCTCTTTCTTTCTTTCTCTTTCTCCCTCTCTCTCAAATGAATAAATAAATAATTTTTTTTTTAAATTTTTGCAGTACGGTCTCTCTCTAGCCTAGGCTGACCTGGAATTCAGAATGTAGTCTCAGGGTGGCTGCAAACTCATGGTGATCCTCCTACCTCTGCTGGGATTAAAGGTGTGAACCACCATGCCCAGCAATATTTTTTTTTGTCAATCAAGGATCTGGAGAGATTGCTCAGTGGTTAAGGCATTTGCCTGCAGAGCCTAATGATCTGGGTTCATAAAGACCTTAGATTGATTCCCCAGTACCCACATAAAGCCAGATGCACAAGTGGCTGGAAGCTCTGGCATGCCTATTCTGTCTCTTCCTCCTGCCCCACTTGCAAGTAAATAAATAATATTTTTTAAAACTGTCCATCACATCACACCCTGTCCACTCAGGACGCTCCAATGAGAAGTAGCTCTCAGCCTCCACCTCTGCAAGACCCTGTGTGACCTGATCTATTGGATGAACCCAGCCATCTGCCTGCTATGGGCTGAGTTCATTCACCTTGGCCCCGGTCTCACTGCTTCCAGAAGGCTCGCTTCCTCTCGGGGCATCCCCTCTGGCTATTGCCTCTACCATAAGGTCCCCTGCCCCTCATCACCTGTGTGTACACATCTTTGCTCAAATGTTACTGTCCTGTGACCACCTGCTAAAGATTGAAAGTTTCCCCTCACAATACCTCAAGTGTGTATCCTCTCTGTTCTGTACATTACTTTCATGAGACACAAGTTGCCATTTGTCTGTGGGACTCTCCTTCAAACAGCTCAGCCTTGAATTCCCTTGCTCACCCAGTCTGGGTTCCAATTCTTCATCCTCCCATCTCTGCTCCTCAAGTGTTCTCTACTTTGCTTTTCTTCTTTTATAACACTGTTGCAGTCAAGTTCGCATTGCTGGTAGAAATCACCCAACCATGAGCAGCTTATGGGAAAAAAATAGGTTTATTTTGGCTTACAGGCTCCAGGGGGAAGCTCCATGATGGCAGGGAAAATGATGGCATGAGTAGAGGGTGGACATCACCCCCTGGCCAACATAAAGTAGACAATAGCAACAGGAGAGTGTGCCAAACCCTGGCAAAGGGAAACTGGCTGTAACAGCCATAAACTGCCCCCAACAATACACTGCCTCCAGGAGGTATTAATCCCCAAATCTCCATCAGCTGGGAGCATAGCATTCAGAACACCTAAGTTTATGGGGAACACCTGAATCAAACCACCACACTCCGCCCCTGGTCCCCATAAACTGATATCCATACATGATGTAAAATACAATGCATTCAGTCCAACTTTAAAAGTCCCCATAGTTTTTATCATCCCAGTGATGTTCATACATCCCCATAGTACAAGGTCTTTTAACTGAGCCATAACACCAAAAATTAACCTCAAAAAAAAAAAAAAACCAATAATGGCACAGAATAAACATTCACAATACAAAAGATGGCATTGGGCATAGCAAAGAAATATTCAACCAATACAAGATTTAAAACAACCAGAGCAAACATCAAACTCTGTAGCTTCAAGTCCAACAACTGTAGCCAGTGACAAATATCCCCAATCCGATAATTCTAACCAGCAACAAGTCTGACATTCCAATTCTGGCCCTTCAGCTAGGCTATTTCACAGTCCTGGAAGACTTCATCTGGGGCTGGAAGCTTTCCATAGCAGCCACCTCATGGTCCTGGCATCTCCACTGGGTCTCCACTGCAACCCACAGTTCATCCTCATGTCCCCATGGGGTCTCCATGCAGGCATCCAGCAAACCTGCTTCACACTGCCCATGGCCATTTCTAAAGACAAGACAATGTTGCAAACTCAATGACCCTCTCTTTCCTGCACTCTTATACTCCACAATACCAGGTAGGGTGCCAATTTGTTAATCCAGGGGGGAATAAAGCAGACTTTGAAGAACAAGACACTCCTTGAGCACTCAGGCCCCTTCAAAAGAGTCTACATCCTTCCTGTTGCCCCAACGCAGGTCAGCTGGCCCAATCTCAAAGGTTGTAATCTCTCAATTGTAGCTGAACAGGCAGAAGTTCACCCAAAGATTTCATAATTTCTGTGCCATATCCCTCTGCTCACACCAGTTCATTTCTATGCAAAGCAACCCTGAACAACTTCTCAGGACATGGGCATAACAACAAGCTTCTCAAACAAAGTGCTAGTCCAGTCCAACCAAAGCTCTTTCTACCCTCATAAGCCAAATCTCACAGTCCATAGTTCTTACTGCATTCAAGTCTTTCAACTCTGACTAGAACAGTCCATCAAGCTGTGCTTACAGCACTGCAAGGCATCACTTAGGCCAAGGTTTCAAGTCCTTCCACATTCCTCTTGATAATCAGCTCCAAAAGGCCAAAGCCACACAGTCAGGTGTCTAGCAGCAGTCTTCTTACATAGCATTAATGCCTTCTGACCACAGACTGCCAGGAACATAGGTGCATTTGAGCATGTTCAATTTACAGTTGTTTTCACTGAGTGAGGCCTGTAACATGTGTCCCGCATTGCAGCACATGAGGTCACTTGTGGCCTGGTGGCTTTGGGCCAGCAGTCCTGGCAGTACTGTTTGTCTGTGTTTTGTGTGCCCCCCGTAGCCACTTCGTGGAGGTAGGGATGTTTTTAGGGTTCTGTTAACTGACAGATCCACATTTATTTATCTGAGAGAGAGAGAGAGAGAGAGAGAGAGGTAGATAGGGAGAGAGAGAATGAGTGAGTTGAGTGCCAGGGCCTCTAGCCACTGCAAACAAACTCCAGATGCATGCTCTACCTTCATGTGGGCACTGGGGAATTGAACCTGGGTCTTTTGGCTTTGCTGGCAAGTGCCGTAACTGCTAAGCCATCTCTTGAGCCCAAGAAATCTACTCTTATTTTTATTTATTTGACAGAAAAAGAGGGAGAGAGAGAAAGAATGGGCACACCAGGGCCTCCAGCCACTACAAATAAACTCCAGATGCATGTGCCCCCTTGTGCATCTGGCTAATGTGGGTCCTGGGGAATTGAACCTGGGCCCCTTGGCTTTGCAGGCAAACACCTTAACCACTAAGCCATCCCTCCAGCCCCTCGAAGGAACTACTTTGAATCCATTCACTAACAAGCCTTAGTTGGGAAAGGGAGGAGTTACAGGTGACCCAAAAGGACTGACTGGCTATGGGAATGGGGTAGAGTAAAGCTAGACCTCAGCGAGGAACTGATAAACCTGAGCTATCTCTAGTTGCAGGACTGTCCACTTGTTCATTTTCCTGGGTCAGCTTCACCTGCTGCTGACAGGGCTACAACCCTCCCCAGCCACCTAAGCTCAGTGAGCCTCCCATTAAAACATATGGTAGGATCTGGGTGTGACGGCATACACCTGTAGTCTCAACACGTAGGAAGCAGAGACAGGAGGATCAAGAATTGGAGCCTTGCCTGGGCGAGCAAGGGAATTCTAAGCCAGCCTGGGCCACAAGGAGATCCTGTCTCAATAAGTCAAAAAATAAAAGAAGTTCAAATAAAATTAAAAGACAATAAAATATAGTTAAGTACCATTATAAATACAAGACACGGATTCTCCTACCCAGTTCATGTCCCTATCCTTTTCAAGATGAGGAAACTGAGGCACAGAGAGGACAATTAAGCACTAAGGGCCGAGCTGGAATTTGAATAACTGTCCACCTCCAGAGCCTGTGGCTGCCATGAACTGAAGCAGCAGGAAAGGAAGGCAAGGTTGAGAAGGTACCCAGCAAACTTGACCTTGTGGCTAAGCGAAGAAGGAGTCTTTGTTTTTGTTTGTGTGTTAGGATAAGGCTGTTTACGGGAAAACCTTTTCTATGCCTTGCAGGGAACCCCAAAGGCTGCTGGACGCCCTCCTCACAGCCAGCTAGCTCCCATTCTGTGCTGTCTGTCATGTGCCTTGAGCTGTCCCTGCTGAGTTCTGCACCAGTAAGGGACTGGCGCCTCCAACACAGGCAGAAAAGTCATAAAGATGAAAAGGGAGTCAAGCTGGGCCCCTCCCCCACCCCACCGCCAAAGGAGAGCAGCTGAGCTCTGAAAACAGGGTTATTAACTCCACCAGGCTCTGAAGTTGCCATGGATATTACCAACTCAGTGTGCTGTCTCTTCTTCTGCCCCTCGGTCCTGAAGCTGCGTTACTCTTCAGCCCTGACTTGTGCTGGCAAAATGAATTTTTCCCCACTTCCCCAAAACGGGTCCTTAAAGTATAAAAGCTGGGGAGAACTCAGTCCATTCCATGCCATCATTTCAACAATGGGTCTCCTTCAAACCCGGCTGCCATTCACATGAACGTGAGCTTGCGTGTGTGAGTACAACTGAGGTCATCTTAGAAAGGACATGTATTGGGGACGGGGAGATGGCTCAGCAGGTAAAGGCAAGCAAGAGAGCCTGAGAGGTCCTGATTCACCCTGAATTCAATTCCCCAGCGCAAGGTTCAGGAGTGACCAAGACCACGCAAACCACTCTGAGGCAAAGATGAAAGCTTTTATTCAGGAAAAACACACGAGCTGCCAGGACTGACTCTCAAGAGCAGAGCACAGCCCACCTGAGATTCCAGATAGGGGGATTTCTGGGGCTCTTCAGTTGGGGGAAGTGAAAAGTTGAATTAAAAAAAAAAAACGTTTCTTTAGGGGAGATCTAAGATAGTCAGGGTGTGACACCAGAACAGTATCCAGGTGACTTACAAGATAAGGGGATAGGAAATGATGACCTGGGGGTGGGGGGGCATTGTTAGGCAAGGAAGGGATAATAGCTGGGTGGTTTCTTGAGGAATGTGGATAAGTCTTTGTCGCCATCCTGCTGTCCTCAGTGACTCCATTTTTGAGAGCCTGTCTGGACCTGACACCCAGCATCCATGTAAATAGCTTGCTATGGTCATATATATCTGTAACCACAGTCCTGTGGGGAGCAGAGACCAGAAAATTGCTGGGGCTCTGCGGTCACTCTGACCAACTCCGGCAGCTCCAGGTTCAGTGAAAGACTCCGTCTCATGGTAGCACATGGATGGGAAATAGGAGAGGGCACTGGACATTCTCTAACCTGCACATGTGCACACACAGGGCATATCTAACACACACACATGCACACACACAATGTTTGTACACCATAAGCTACCAAAGATCTAGGAGATGTGAAGAGAGAACTAATAAACAAGTAACAAAGTGACAAGTTCAAGGGCCTGTTATAAATGATGGTCATAGTGATCCTGAGAGTTTGTTAAGAGTATAGATAACAATATATTACAATGAAGCCAATGTCCTCAAAGTGAAGCCCCCAAGTTATTTGTGTTGCCAAGGCCTCAACAACAACAACAAAATGAACCTATCAGGCTGGAGAGATGGCTCAGCAATTAAGGCACTTGACTGCAAAGCCTAACAACCTGGGTTCGATTCCCAGTACCCACGGAAAGCCAGATGCACAAAGTGGCACTTGCATCTAGAATTCGTTTGCCGTGGCTAGAGACCCTGGCATGTCCAGCATCCATCTATCTATCTATCTATCTATCTATCTATCTATCTATCTATCATCTATCTCTCTTTTCTCTGTCTCGCTCTGTGTGTGCAAATAAATAAGTAAATATTTTTTTAAATGTACCTGTCGCTAACATTCTCAATAAGCATTTATCAGGGATATTTGAGTGCTACTTTTAACTTCTCAAAAATTCCCGATGTCATTGAAGCCCTCACAGTAATATGAAATCAACAGTGCAATTGCCCAGCCATTCCAAAATAAGCAATAGAAATGGTAATCATGTAAGAGTGCTACAGTGGAAACTTACGTGCAATATGTGATCCAGGGTGGACTGAAGAGTGGGCAGAGGCCTGATAGCAATATGAATAAGCAGATCAGAATGCCAACAGTAAAATTCCAGGGTTGATAAATCCCAAAAGTCCTCTCAAGTGGCCAGGCATGGTGGTGTATGCCTTTAATTCCAGGCAGAGGTTGGAGGATCACTGTGAGTTCGAGGCCAGCCTGAGACTACATAGTGAATTCCAGGTCAGCCTGAGCTAGAGTGAGATCTTACCTTAAAAGAAAGAATGTCCTCTCAATCCCCCAAATTCTGTTTTTTATTTTGCTTTCCTGAACATTTTTCAAATTCGTCTTGTATTTTTCTAAAAAACATATATATATATATATATATATATTTATATATATATATATATATTTGTGAGAGAGACAGAGAGAAAGAGCCAGATAGAGAGTGAGTATGGGTGTGCCAGGGCCTCCTGCTACTGCGAACAAACTTCAGACACATGTGCCACTTTGTACATCTGGCTCGGTGTGAATACTGGAGAATTGAACTCAGACCATGAGGCTTTGCAAGCAAGTCCCCCTAACCACTGAACCATGTCTGTGGCCTCAAACCCTTGTTTTAAAATGAAGATAAGTTAACATGAGTCAGCCTAAAGTCAACTGAAGCTCTGCAGCTGTTCCCCCTGGAGCCAGCGTGCAGGCCCCAGCAGCATGTCCTGCAGTAGTAAACATGGTTGGGACCGCGGGCTCCCCCAGGCCCAGGTCCGTCTGCTTGTCAGTGCCGTGGCACGGCGGGATGTCTGGTGCTCGTGTCAGCAGCACCTTTGATGTCCTCATCTCTGTTGTGCTCTCTCAGGGCCCAGCTGACAGAGAGGCTCACTGTACGTCACCTGAGAGAAACGAGTGCTCAAAATGTGTTTTTGGTTTGTTTCCATTCCATTGGATTGAAGCAAGTCACAGGGCCAACGAGGGGAGCAGGTGTTCATAAGCGGTCCCACAGCACTGCGGGTTACCCATGGGCAAATGACATCCTATTCTGTTCCATTCTCTCCTTTAGATCACAGCCAACTCCAGGTCAGTCTCCGTGGATTTTCTCCCCTAATTATGCAAGCTTCAATTCCCAGAAAAATTTTCACCCCTGTTTCTAATACTCAGTCAGCACCTGCCATTTTAATGATTGATTTTCTCACATCGTTCCACTCTGTCAGAAGTAGCTCTTTTCTACGTGTGATACCTTTATTTTGCCCTCACAAAGATGAAATCCCACAGACAGTGTTCAAAGTGGGTCTTTAAACCTGTGGAACAAATATCTTTTGTTGTTTTCTATGCCAGGTAGTTATTTGAGGCTCAGCAGTGTGACAGCTGTCTTTCTGAAAATTCTCGCCTTAACACTTTACTATAAGTAAGCGGGGAAAGAGGGAACTATCTAGGGCCCTGGGACTCCTGTGGAATTTCTGCAAGACAGTGATGGCAAAAACTCAACAAGTCGGGCCACTAAGAGGAGGGTAACCATTAACAGCCTGAATAGAAAGGAGAAATGAGGCTTATTTAAAATAACCTACCCCATCTGGGCATGATGGCACATGCCTTTAATCCCAGCACTCAGGAGGCAGAGGCAGGAGGATCACAGAGAGTTTGAGGCCACCCTGAGACTACATAGTGAATTCCAGGTCAGCCTGAGCTAGAGTGAGACCCTACCTTGAAAAGAACCAAAAAAAATAAAATAAAATAACCTACTCCTGCCAAAAAAGAGGAGGAGAGAGAGAGAGAAAGAGAGAAAGAAAGAGAAAGAGAAAGAGACAGAAAGAAATCTTAAGGTCTGAGTCTAAGACAAAAATCTTGGCTCTCCTTTGAGAGTCCCTTCCTTCATGTGCCCTCCCCCTCCTCCAATACTTCTGAGTCTGTGGCTGCAGCCATGTGTGAGGCCAAGGGCTCTCTCAGAGGCCATCGAGCTAGACGATTCACACAGTACAATCTGGTACATTCTGACACAGGCTTCTCTGAAAGGCAGCTTGGCTCTAAAGCTGCAAGTACAAAGCCTTTCACAGCACCAGCCACACGTCCATAAATGAATCAATACTCAAGCACTCAACACATTCACGCATATTTACTACAGGAGCACACTGGCTGGGGCCCAATACTTGGACTCCTAACAGTGCTAGTCAATATCACTCATCAATTAAAAACTAAAAGAGTTTTATCACTCCCTCTGACACCCTAGACTCCTGGCTCCTGAAATGGATTTCAAGTCAGCATAAATAGCTTGCTTTGCCCAGCAGCTGTGTTCCTGAAAAGTTTCTTATAAATCAAATCCTCTTTTAAAATGCATGGAACTTTCTCTTCAAAGGGAATGCTGTGGTTCATCCTTTTGTACAACGAAGAATCTTTCTGTAATACAGAAAACACTACTGCCACCTGTTCCCATCCCGATCTTCCTTCCCGTTGCTCTTGGGTGTCACAGGCGCCCGCCTACCCCATTCTGTAAGGTCAGCTTTAGGCAAACATAACTTTTTTTTTTTTTGAGTGCTCTTGTCTTTGGGGTCTGGAAGCAATCCAAAAACTCAGTTGTTTTTCTTTTTGTTTTTTTTTTTTTTTTAGCATGTATTTTACAAACATCCTGGGCTAGAGGCCCACAGAATACACATCACTTGTTTGCCGATACCACAATGCACAATCACCAGAAATGCTGATGAGCTTGGGTATGAAAGGAACTTGCTGACATGTTCTGCAAGAATGGCTCATCATCCCTCACTTGCAATAAAACCAAAGACAGCATCTTGGAAAACAGGTGGAGAAAGCAGTTAAGGGTGCTTTGATTTCCTCTCTCTAACTCTCTCCTCCTCTTCTGGCTAGTGAAAACTGAAAAGGAGAGGGAAATATGGAAAAGATCATCCTTTGAATATCTCTGTGCAAGGATGAGGCCAACGACTAGCCCAGTTCCATTTTCAGCCATTTGGGATTCTTATCATGCCCATGTATCTACCACATATGGTATTATCTACTCCATCTTCATTAAGTTAGTTCAAGATTTTTACTTTACCTCATGAATAGGAATGTGATCCATGACATCACAGGCTTAAGGTATAGTTATAGATTTTATAGATAGTTATAGATTTCCTAAAACATAAGTCTAAAGATTTTTGTTTTAAAAATATTATTTAATTAATTATATATTTTGAAGTAGAGAAAGAGAAAAGAATGAATGGGCACTCCAGGACCTCTTACACTGCAGACAGACTCCAGATGCGTGTGTTACTTTGTGCATCTGGCTATATGTGGACACTGAGGAATTAAACCCAAGCCATCAGGCTTTGCAAGCAAATACCTTTAATTGATGAGCTCTCTCCCCGGACTACATCTAAAAATTTTTAAATGGATTCATCCAGGTGCCACCTAAGGCCATTCTGTAAGCCACTATTGACAAGCACGCCCTACTTTGGCTTCACCACATGTGACTTTGAGACATGACAGTCTCAATTCCATTGTTTGCATACCCATGTCTACACTCATTCAGCAGACATTAGCAGTAAGTACTATGTGACAGGAAAAGCCTCGGTGCATGCTTAACAGTTTAACAGAAAAGGCAGGCTAAGATAAAGATGCCCGTTGTCATATCGTGTTTTGTAAAAAGCACAGGGAAAATGCGGAAGGGCAGAGATGAACTCCCTCAGGAGTGCCCCAACCCAGCAATGTGGCTGGATTGCGATGGAGGCCTGAGATTCACTCTGGTAGCGTAACCAGAGTTGAGAGCTGAAGCATCAGCTCCAGGAGCCCCAGCAAGCCAGGCTCGACCATGTGTCCTGTTCTGCCAATTAAAGACATAAGTAATGCTGAAAAGCACAGAAAGGAGATTTAATCAGTGTGTTAGGATGGGGACAAATAAAGGACTCCAGCGACCCTAAGTTGTCACGGAGGTACTGACCTGAGCTTTCCGTTTAAAAAGTGGAAGAAGTGGGGCAGAAGGCAAGACTGAGTAATTAAGCAATCCAGGTTAAGATGTGTCCCCACCCATCCTTATCTCAGTCCCAGCCTTGCATGGTAGCTTGATAAATTGCTAATCTATGAATGGCTGTCAACACCAGAAAGAATCGATCTGGTTCCTACAGGATGCTCTCTCCAGCTTGTGCCCTCTTCATTGTAGATAATTATTCTCATAGCGGGGATGGTCTCTACTGTAAGATTTACTGTTCCTGGAACCCAAGGTAACTGCAGATTTAGGACAACGACTTCTCTCTGTGCTTTCAGCCTTGAAGGGGTTGAGCTGGTTAGGTAAAATAGGCAAATACCCTTTGAGTGGTTAACAAGGCTGTGCAGGGTCAATCAGAAGTCTGGCCCGAAGAGGAGAAAGACACAAAATGAAGGCAGAGGTGCCCAACTTTCATCCTGCTTCTAGCAAGCTTGTGGACCAAGTGCAAAGTCAAGGCTTTTCCAGAAAAGCTAGCTGCTAAGTGCCTGTGGTGCTGGAGGTTGTGAAGGAAAAGCACAGGTATATGGGAAGACTCAGGAGCATGTGGCAGATAGCTGTGGTCAGAAGGGGCAAGTGCTCTTGGTGGTAAGAGAAGGGACAATTTCAAAAAATCAAGACATAGAGGTCTTTTGTGTGGATTTGGTGATAATGTCCTTAAAGTTCAACTATCTTTGAGCATGTACATTTTCTTCCTTTTACAAGTAAATACTATCCATTATATGTTTAAATATTTTATTTATGTATTTGAGAGAGAGAATAGGCATACCAGGGCCTCTAGCCACTGCAAACGAACTCTAGACGCATGTGCTACCTTGTGCGTCTGGCTTACGTGGGTCCTATAGGAAACCAAACCTGGGTCTTTTGGCTTTGTAGGCGAGTGCCTTAACTGCTAAGCCATCTCTCCAGCTTGAAACCCTAACTGTTAAGATTCTGTTTTTGAAATAAGGCCTGGATAATTAAGGTTAAGTGGGATCACAGGATGGGCTTTTACACCAATAGGAATAGTGTCCTTCAAGAGGAAGTGACAACACAGAGGCACAAGCACAGAGAAAGGACACTGTGAGAACACGGCAAGATGGTAGCCCTCTGCAAGCCAAAGAGAGACACCTCAGGAGAAACCAGCCCTGCCAGGACCTTGAGCCTGGATTTCCAGCCACCAGGATATGAGAAAATCAGCCCCCCATTCCGTATGGTGGCACTAATGAGTTGATAAGTGCATATGCATCAGTCTGCCAACAGGGATTTGGACTGTTTCCACCTCTTGGATATTGTGGATACTGCTGCTACTGAACACAGGTGAAAAGAGGGCTGTTCACAGCCCTGCCTTCCATAATTTTGCATGTAGATCCAGAAGCAGAAGGGCTCGATTTGATTAATTCTTTTTTTAAATTATTTATTACTTATTTTCAAGGAGAGACAGAGAGAGGGAGAAAGAGGGAGAGAAGGGATGTGCCAGTGCCTCCTGCCACTTAAGACACATGTACCACTTGGTGCATCTGGCTTTACATGGGTACTGGGATTTGAACCCAGGCTGTCAGGCTTTGCAAGCAAGCACCTTTAACCACTTAGCCATCTCTCCAGCCCAGATAAACCTATGTTAATGACTTTAAAGAAACCTACTGTTTTCCGTAGTGGCTCCACCATTTTATTATTTCACAGGTAGCTCACCGGGTTCATATTTCTTCATGTCTTTATTAATATGTGTTATTTTCTGGCTTTTATTTTCAAGTAGCCATCCCAACAAATGTGAATTGTTTTATTTGTGTTTTCTTTTTTTTTTTTTGGTTTTTCAAGGTAGGGTCTCACTCTAGCCCAGGCTGACCTGGAATTCACTATGGAGTCTCAGGGTGGCCTCGAACTCACGGCAATCCTCCTAC
This sequence comes from Dipus sagitta, assembly GCA_036346955.1. Lineage (NCBI taxonomy): Eukaryota > Metazoa > Chordata > Mammalia > Rodentia > Dipodidae > Dipus > Dipus sagitta. Next base: position 228,823,005 of record CM070770.1, on the reverse strand, counting down.
CTCTGCCTCCCGAGTGCTGGGATTAAAGGCGTACGCCACCACACCCGGCTCTATTTGTGTTTTCTTAATTCTCATGTGCTTGTTGGTCAAATATAAATCTTGTTCGGGGATTCAATGTCTATTCGAGTCGTGTGTGTGTGTGTGTGTGTGTGCACATGCACACATATATGTAGAAGGTGTGATGTTGCTCCAGCTAAGCCCCACCTCTTTCCCAAGCTAGGGTGGCTCCAAGTCCTAGCATTAGTGGCAACAACAGGATGGCAAGTCCTGCTGGATACCTCAGGTTTGCAGGTGTGGGTCAATGTTAAGGTCAAGAGCCAGAGATTCATGACCTCAGTCAATCAGGATGAACAGTGGCTGGGATAGTATGGACCATCCTCATTTGAAGGCCCAAGTTTTGTCTTCCATTAGATTCCTTAGATTATTCTCACATTCCTTAGAAAGGCCAGGAAATCCTTTGCGTCTTCCACTGTGATGGCCCCTTCAGCAGCATGATATCCCTGTTGGTGGCCCAGGTGATGGACTTAGGAGTGTGGCTTTGGGCAGTTCTATGGTATCTCATGCTCCATCACCAGCTCCCTTGCTATGGGTAATGACAGGACTTCCTTAGTAGTTCTTGGAGCAAGGATGATGCTTAGGGTCATGTTCATCTGGCTCAGCTTCCACAACGCTCAGAGCCTGTGGCTAGGTCAGGACATCTAGCATTGTGGAGCCAGCTGATGTCCAAAGACCAGAATGGCTTATGATGTTCTGAGCACTCAGGAAGAAGCTGGAATTTGGATGCAGAAATCAGTTAAATGCCATGGCTATGGCATGTGAAGATGCAGGAAGTGATGCCACTGGTGCCCTCCTTCCAAATACAGTACTAGTTTACCTAAAGCCACAGGCCATTATGGCTACTCTGGGCTACAGCATGGCGTGCAGGGCTTTCAGAATCTGTGAACCAGATGGCATAGCCGCCATCACTGCGCCAGTTGATGACAGTGTTGCAGCCATGCCCCCAACACTGGCTGCCCACTGCTGGTTTCCCAGGTCCACACTGTGCATGGTCCAGCTCCAGATGACCAGTAGGCCCTGGCTATAGACTATGAGGATCTTGGTGCAGTCCTGCACATGTCCCCAAAGGACTCCACAGGACCCAGAGCCTTCCCAAACAAGTAGTCTTCTGATAGCACACTGCACAGAACCTCCTCCGGGATGAGGACCTGCCTGTCAAGTATCGGCAGGGTGGTGACATCCAGTAAGAAGATGTCACCCTCAGTTCCTAGGTCTGCCAAGTTGCTACCAACTACCAGCAGCACTGTGGTGACATGGGTGAGGCAGGTAGGGGCACTGATACCACCAAAGCCTGGTCACCTGGATGGCTGGAAGCTAAGCTTCCTCTGGGTAACAGCCATTATGGTATATGATTTTGTACAGATGTCATCTAGCAGGGTCAGGAGGTGGTCCATAGGCATTGCTAATATTTTCCATATGTGTTCCATAAGTTTTGCTTAAACATGCACAAAAATGTGTCTACTGTCTTTTAAAAAAAATTATGGCCTTGGGCTGGAGAGATGGCTTAGCGGTTAAGCGCTTGCCTGTGAAGCCTAAGGACCCGGGTTCGAGGCTCAACTCCCCAGGACCCACGTTAGCCAGATGCACAAGGGGGCGCACGCGTCTGGAGTTCGTTTGCAGTGGCTGGAGGCCCTGGCGCGTCCATTCTCTCTTCCTCTCTCTATCTGCCTCTTTCTTTCTCTGTCTGTCGCTCTCAAATAAATAAATAAAAATAACAAAAAAAAATTATGACATTAGCTGAGTGTGATGGTTAAGTTGTTCTCAATTTGATCTGGTTAGTAATCCACAGACATTCCTTTTGGGTGGGTCTCCAAGATTGCTTCAAGGAAGGATTAGCTGAAGGAGGAAGTCCTTCCCCTAGGGTGAGCCCTTCCCCCAGAGTGGGCGGCCCCTCTCAGAGGGGAACTGTGGGCACAGGCAGGGCCTCAGGTTCAAAGCAAGCCTAAACTGTCAGACACAACTAAGGGCCCCAGGCAACAGAGAGATCGCAGCAGCCTGAACCAACAGACACATCTCAGGTACCGAGACTGGCAGGGGAGCTCCTCTCCCCATTTTCAAGGGGTCGCAGTGAGCCTGGACCCCCAGACAAAATCTTGGGTCCCAAGATCTGCAGGAAGCAGGACCACTCCCTCTCCAAAGCTCAGGACACCTGGACATCCTGATAAGACTTAGGCCTTCATAGCCCTGTGACCTTTGGCCAGTTGCCTAGGAAACTCCTTATATGGTATTAGCCAGCAGCCTTCACAAAGCCCATCCCCCTGTGACCGGTACCTCTTCCCATCACTACACAGATCGCCTGACTGTCATCTACGTGCTGGAATGAACATTCCTAGGCATCACCAATCAACTTTGGAACCAACCAATTCCCTTAGGACCGTCTTCCCACTTTCTCTCAACTGCTTATAAAAACTCAGTCCCCTGACAAATAAACGAGCTGTTCCCTGAAGCTATCTCCCTGGTGTTTCTTCCCATCACACTCATGGTTGCTCAAGACCCTGCTCCACAGTTGCCTGGACGCCTCCAGGCCTTCGGTGCCAGATTGGGACTGCTGAGGCATCTGGCACGTGGACTGAGCAGCTACCCGGTTCCTTGATTCTTGGGCCTGCCACTACTGCTGGACTGCTGTAAATTAATCCAATAACTTCCTCTTAATATGATTCATTCTATTGGTTCTGTTCCTCTAGAGAACCCTGACTAATACACTAAGCATGCTTAAGAATTGTTCCACCCTTATATGAACAGCTATTGGCCTCCTAAATAAAATCCTCATGCTTCCTTTTTGTCCCCAAGAGTTGTACTCTGGGGATGGCTCCAACACACTCTCCTAATACACCCAGGTAGCAATTTTTTCTCCACTCTTATGTCTTGGATGTGTTGATTTTGACTTTGGACTTACCAAGATGGGAAACCAGTCCCATCTTGTTTGGTTACATGGTCAGCAATGGGATTTGCATATGAAAAAATAATTTTAGCCATATGGTACAGTTTGGATATGAAGTGTCCCCTCACTTCACATGTTCACGAATTGGTCCTCAGCTGATTGATAGGTGAATGAATGGATCATGAAGGCCCTGACCTAAGTCAATAATGAATTTAAAATTTGGGTGGACTATTTGAAAGCAGTCAAGACTTTCAGATGTGGGGCCTAGTGGCAGAAGTTGGTCACTGGGAGTGACTACAGGCTAGCTATATCTTGTCCTAAGATTCTCTCTATCTATCTCTCTTTCTTTCTCTCATTCTCTTTCCCTTTCTCTGCTGACTGCCATGAAATGAAGACTTCTGAAACCATGAGGCAAAATAAATCTTTCCGCTCTTAGATTGTTTTTCTCAGGTATTTTGTCATAATGTCAAAAAAATAACTGACTTACTTAGGGCATGATGGTTCATGCCTTTAATCCCAGTGCCCAGAAGGCTGAGGTAGGAGAGATCCTGCCTCGAAAACAAAACAAAACTGGATAACACACCATATTTCCTCAATTCACTAATGTGCAGGTGGGTTATAGGCAAAATTGTAAAGCCTAAAAATATGAAACTATTGGAAGAAATCATAGAGGAAAATCTTTGTTACCTTGGGTCAAAGATCTTTTTGTTGTTGTTGTTGTTCATTATTTATTTATTTATTTATTTGAGAGTGATAGAGAGAGAGAGAGAGAGAGAGGGAAAGAGGCAGATAGAGACAGAAAGAATGGGCGCACCAGGGCTTCCAGCCACTGCAAACGAACTCCAGATGCGTGCGCCCCCTTGTGCCTCTGGCTAACATGGGTCCTGGGGAATCGAGCCTCGAACTGGGGTCCTTAGGCTTCACAGGCAAGCACTTAACCGCTAAGCCATCTCTCCAGCCTGATCTTTTTGATTATACCAGAAGCATTCTACATAAAAGAAGCACTTGATACATTGGACTTCATGAAAATTTAAAACTTCTTCCAAAGATTGTTAAAAGGAAAAATCCTTTCAGGGAGTAAATTTTATGCTTTACCATAATTAAAAGATAGTGTACTTTACCACCATTAAAAATTGAAGAAAATGGGCTGGAGAGATGGCTTAGTTGTCAAGCACTTGCCCGTGAAGCCTAAGGACCCTGGTTCGAGGCTCGATTCCCCAGGACCCATGTTAGCTAGAGGCACAAGGGGGTGCACGCGTCTGGAGTTCGTTTGCAGTAGCTGGAGGCCCTGGTGCGCCCATTTTCTCTCTCTCTCTCCCTCTTTCTCTCTCTGCTGCTCTTAAATAAAAATAAATGAAAAAAAAATTGAAGAAAATGATAAGCCATTTAACTAGGATAAAAAGTGTACCAAGCAAATATCATATGACTTTTTTCCAAATTATATAAATACAAAAATAATTAAAAAGCAAGAACACAAAACCAGGTGTGGTGGCTATGCCTATAATTGGGAGGCTGAGGTAGAGGGGTTGCCATGACTATGAGGCCAGCCTGCTCTACAGAGTGAGCTTCAAGACAGCCTGGGCTAGAATGATACTCTATATCAAAAACAAAAACAAACAACAAAAACCCCAAGCAAATGAAAAAAAAGAGCACAAAGAAAAGCAAAATATTTGAATAGCTGCTTCAGCGAAAATAAACTTGTTGCAAAAAAATAAAATACATAAAAATCCCTTAATCTTAAAAGAGCTGTATATGAAACCATGACAAGATACCACTATACATTCACTAATATAGATAGAATAGAATTTCTTCAAATCAAGTACTGGCAAGGCTGAAAAACAAGGAATAGTGAAATAGCGTAAATTAGTTGGAAAACAATTGAACAATTTCCTTAACATTACCTACCACATGACCCCTAATGTCCATAGATATTTACCCTATGATATTAAAATTCATGCTCAAATAAAAACCTATATGATAATGCTTGTATATTGATTTTATTCATGATTATTAAAAACTGGAAACAACCTGAAAGTCCTTCAACAGGTAAAACTATGACTCCTACCATGACATGGATTGGGTTCAAATGCACTATATTAACTGAATGGAAACAGACTCACAGGATATGTAATTCTACATGCATTGTTCCATTTATATGACAAAATAGGTATTAGGTGTTGGCGTGTTTGGGAGAGGTCTATGAAATGGCATTGTGGTAGCTATATAACTATAGGCATTTGTCAAAACTCAGAATATTACACTAAAAGGGTGAGTTTTACTATATGTAAATTATACTTGGTAAACTCTGTGTGTCTTTTTCTATTGCTCATAATTCTCTCCTTCACCCTCTAATTGGAAATAGATAGATATAAATACACACATTTTGTTTCACATCTTTGGCCAGTACTGATTTTTAGAAATCTATTAATTCTAACAGGTATATCATAACATTTCATTATGGTTTTAATTTATATTTTTCTCAGTCCCAGTGATATTGGTTATCTTTTCATGTGGTTATACAGACACTTCTCAATTTACTATGAGGTTGTATCCCAATAAACCCACCATAAATTGAAAATACATTAGCAATGTATGTGATACACCTAGCCTTCAGAACAGCATGGTGTGGTAACATTCTGCATGGTCACCCCCTTCATGGGGGCCAGTTTGCTTCAACTTCTCAGCATCACAATGGAGTGTTGCACTATGTGTTGCTAGCCTCAGGAAATAGAGATCAAAATCCAAACTCTGAATCATGGTTTCTATTAAATGTGTAGAGCTTTTGCTGTAGCATAAAGTTGGAAAATCATAGGTTGGCCCATTACAAGCCAGGGAACATCTTATCTGTATGCTTACATACTTCGTGGAAGTGTTATGGGTGGGACCAAATTTCTAGTAACACTCAACAAATGCTACTGGAGTCTCAGTCTGAGACAGTGGTCATCACAGGGGCTGTGAGGCTGCAGCAGCCTGGCATGGAATTTCTGAGCCACCAGGGTGCTGTTTTTTGCTGAGGCCTCTGTTGCTGCTCTCTAAAGTCCTGACTTCATTTCTCCAAAGGAAGAAAAAAGTCCTCTAAAATGTCACAAAGAAAAAAAAAAGTTATGCTATAAAAGAGAAATATATGGGCTGGAGAGATGGTTTAGCAGTTCAAGTACTTGCCTGCAAAGCCAAAGGACCCAGGTCGTATCCCTCAGGACCCATGTAAGTCAGATGAACAAGATGGCCCACGCATCTGGAGTTTGTTTGCGGTGGTTGGAGGCTCTGGCACACCCATTCTCTCTCTCTTTTCTCTCTCAAATAAATATTTAAAGAAAGAAAGAAAGAAAGAAAGAAAGAAAGAAAGAAAGAAAGAAAGAAAGATGCCCTAACTTGCCCAGTTCTATGCTGGTAGCAGACTTTGTGGTAGTGGTGTGGACCCATATGCTGGTGGAAACCCAGCCAATTTCTGGGGATTTGCATCCAATAATCAGGAAAAGGACTCAAAGCTACATTTATCCATAAAAACACTATCAAAAAGACATTAAAATTAGAAATGGTGGGACTGCTTAGCAGTTAAGGCACTTGCTTTTGAAGCGTAAGGACTCATGTTCGACTCTTCAGGTCCCATGTAAGCCAGACGCACAGTGACACAAGTGCACAAGGTTGCTCATGTGCACAAGGGAATGCACACATCTAGAGTTCAATTGCAGTGGCTGAAGGCCCTGGCATGCCAATGTGCACTGTCACTCTCTCTTGCATAAAAATTGCCAGTCTGTTGGGCTTGCCTCAAAAAAAAAAAAAAATTAGAAATGATGTTTATGTTTTTCAGAACAATAAAATGTTGTTAAGTTAAAAAAAAAAAAGAAACTATCACAGGATAAGGTGTTGAGATTTGCTTTGAACTTTTTGAACTTTATATTCCTGAGCCCACAAGATCCAAGTGCTGAAAAAAGAGAAATGGCCAGACAACACCTTGCTATAGCATACACAGTGTCCTGCCTGAAAACAACAGTTTAGTTTAAATATGAAACCAGTGATGGAGAGCCCAGCAAAGACGTTCCTGTCAATAAGCTGAAAGTAAAAACAAAGCCTAAATCCTGATCCAAATGCTGAGAATGCCCAAATTTAATTTTAAAGGAATCAGACTTGACCTTTATTTAACTGAAGAACAAATACAAGAAATGCAGAAGTAGTCAGCCATGACTTGGCTTGATATGATGAGGGGTTTGACACTTGGAAGCTGCAATATGAGGTGAAACTGAAGCATAAGAAGTTCTAATTCTCAGAATGAAGTTGGTTACTTGCACAGGCTATATTGAACCTCAGAGTATTTATTTTGAGACCAATTTAATTTCATTTATAAGAACATAGTTATTAAATTAGCTAGGTATTTTTTTTTAATTCTATCTGAATTTGGAGAAGGGATCAGTCAAGAAATTCTTCATAGACAAGGGAAGCATTTGAGCTGAGACTATAAGGAAGACAGATGTTGGGTGTGGAAGAAATTGAGATGGTGTCCTTCTAGTAAGCAGGCTGTAGAACTCCGCATCCATAACCAAAGCAGTGGGAGACACTTTTTTATATTTTATTTATTTGCAAGCAGAGAGATACAGAGAGAGAGAGAGAGTGCACATAGATGCACCTTGGCCTCTAGTCACTGTAGACAAACTCCAGACACATGTGCCACCATATGTACCTGGCTTACGTGGGTACTGGAGACTTAAACCTGGGTCCTTATGCTTTGCAAGCAAGCACCTTAACTGCTAAGCCATCTCTCCAGTCCAGTGAGACACATTTAAGAAACACTGCATATATTATTCAAGATACTGGCTGGGCAGTCCAACAATAGCTGTTCATAGGCTAGAGGACTGGAGAACCAGGCTGCAGTTGTCCGCAGTCCCAATCTGGCACTGAAGGCCTGGAGGTGTTGTGGTCTTCAGTACACATTGGAAGACTGATCATGATGAATTCCAATATTCAAGAAGGTTGATAACAGGGAAGACGCACACATCAGTGAGTAGCAATCCAGGCAAAAGTCTGTGTGTTCTCTCAAAGATTCTTTCTATATAGTCTACCACCAGAAGGACTCCATACTCTGGGGGAAGGTCTTCCTCCCTCCATCAGTCCTTCCTGGAAATGCCCTCACAGACTCATCCAAGAGGTATGCTTTGTCTTGACTCCTAATCTGGTCAAGTTGACAATACAATTTAAGCTTTATACTATGATATTTTTGAGACATAACAACAGGTGAACTACAGCCTGCATGAAGGCAAAGAGTTCTAAACATGGTAAGTTTGGTTTATAATGGGCAACACTTGACATTTGAGGGTGAACATAGGGACTCCATTCTAGAAGGGTTTTCAACAGAGGGCGTTTCTTCTGAGAGGTTTTAAAATATATATTTATTTATGTAAGAGAGACACAGACAGAAAGAAAGTATAGGCACACCAAAGCCTCCTGCCACTGTAAATAAACTCCAGATGTATGTGGGTACTAGAAAGTCAAACTTGGACCACCAGGTATGTGTAAGTGACATGAGAGGGATAGTGGGAGAACTATTGAGGGCAAAATTCAGCATATGATGTTGGAGTCTCTTAGGGATGAAAAGGATGTTCACACCAGAAACATCTCAGCTCAATATGTTACAGCCCGAACAGGATGAAGAATGTTCTGTGTGGTTTGTGGGAGGAAGTTTGGCAGTTTTGCTCGGGGTGGAATGGCACAGAGCATGCCCACATAGTGTATATAACTCAGCACCAAGATAAAATCCAGCTGTGTGAAGAGGGAACAGCAGGCTAGCAGCCCACTGACAGCAACATGGAGACCGAGGTATATCCATGTGAGTGGTCATGGGAGATGGTGTGCACATAAAAGGATTGAGCAAGTCTGTTAAGGATAATGCCTAAAAAGTTTCTTTTCTTTCATTTTTCTTTTTAATCAGTATGGGGAATGGAACCCAGGGATTTGTAAATGCTAGGCAGTTACTCTATCAGTAAACTAAATCCTATAGCCCTGGGAGACAAATGTCTTAATTGTGAGAGAAGTTATTTACAAATATAGGAAGGAAGAAAATTGTAATGATCTACTGATATTGGTGTGAGCTTAAGGTTTTCAATATATGTAATATGGAGATCAATAGAGATATGAATGTGTAATACAGATTCCCTAGCTTATCCACTGAGGATGTCTGCAAGTAGTGACAATCTAGTATTAATAAGCATACCCAGGTCCAGATATTGATTTCTAAATGTCATTCTTCAAGAAACATTACAGAAATTATTTCTTTCAGGCCTGGGAAGGGCAAGTACATAGGCAAGACCAGATCTTATGCAAGACAGAAAGAATGTGTTGAAAAATGCACTAGTCATATCAAAGGTACAGAAGCCAGCATGAAAGACCCAGCTATACTAATCACATGCTGGATAACTTAAGCATCGATATATGTACATATTTCTGGTGTAGGCGCATGTGTGTGTGTATGTGCTCATGTGCACACATGTGTAATTTCATGTGTGTTAGTATAGGCACTTGTATGCCACAGCGCACACGTGGAGGTCAGAGGACAACCACAGATGTCGCTCTTCACCTTCCACCTTGTTTGAGAGAAGATCCCATTGTTCATTACACCATTTGCCGGGGTAGCTAGCCCATGAGCTCCCAGCAGATTTTCCTAGCTTGGCCTCCCATCTTGAAGCAGCTTCACTGGGATTATGGACAGTGTACATGGTTCTGGGCATCTGAAATCAAGGACTCACACTTGCACGGCAAGTCCTTTATCCACTGAGCCATCTTCCCTGGCCCATGCATCAAAACACATTACAATTAATTACTTAAAATCAGAACCCATTCCATATAAATTGCAAGTTGAGAATAGAGTGTTTCATAGTCCCCAACATCATTCTTTTCTCTCCAAAAATAAATAGAAAAATTGTCAACCATAAAGAAAAGATGAAAATTTTTATGAAGCCAGGCCAAATCACCTTATTAAGTGATCAAAATTAGGAAGTCAGAATCAATGAAAAACACAACTGTGCCACTTCTGTTCTGTCCTTGCCAAAGACACATTGCCCATCTCCTACATACCAAATGAGGGGCATTTAATCAATTAAGTGGCCTATGGTCTTCAAAACTGTTCCCCTCAAAAGGCAAGGAAAGTTGACATAGTCCCAGACTGTAATAGACACACAATTCAGTACAACAACCACCCTGAGCTGTATCTGTCCACTGCAAGGGACACTGGAATACTTAGAAAATCTACATGGAGTCTAGATTGGGTTGTAGCCATATGTCCATTTCAATTTCCTAAGTCTGGTGGTCGTATTGGTGTATTGTATCTGGTGGTTCATTATATGAACATCATTTGACAGTAAATGGCCATTATTTTGGCAACTTATGCTCTAATTGGTCAGGGTTTTGTGCTGCTTCTATAACCTTCTGTAAGTTTGAAGTTGTTTTAAAAATGAAGGCTACTCTAGTGATTGTAACAGTTGTCCAGCCAGCTTCAGAGAAAATATGAGCATGGAGTTATCAGAGCCCTTTTCAGGGGTAATATGATAAGGACAAAATTGGAAGACTTTGAAACTGGATGAGGGGGTCATAATACCAGGTGAATCTGATATGATATTTGGTTTTGGAACTAGAATATTGGGAAACTATTGATGTGGTAGTTTGAATGTAAAATTCCCCTGAAGCCTCATGTATTTGAATATTTAATCCCCAGTTGATGGCATTATTTGGGAAGACTATGGCATCTTTGGGAAGTGGAGCCTTGCTGTGGAAGGTGTGCCACTGGGGGCAGGCTTGGGGTGTTATAGTCCAGCCCTACTTGCCACACTCAGCTCCCTCTCTCCACTTCCTCCATACTGATGTGAAGATGTGATGCCTGGCCATCTGCTCCTTCCATGCTTTCCCTGTGACGATGAAATTTCCCCTCAAAACTGTAACCAGGAAATGAACCTTCTCCTTCTGTAAGGTGCTATACCTTATTAGGTAAGAGAAATAGAAATACATAAATCAGAAAAAATACTGGGATTAAGGGAGGATTAAATTAAGTTTCTTTTTTAGGAAATGATGAATAAGAAGAGATTCTAAACAAAGTGTGCGTGTGTGTGTGTGTGTGTGTGTGTGTGTGTGTGTGTGTTTGTGTGTGTGTGTTTGTGTGTGTGTAGGGGTCGCCAAGCCATGAGGGCTTTGCTTGCTCTGGGTCCATCTACCCCAATAACTATCTGAATTTGTTTCTCTTACCAGAACCCTGATTATCCACACCTATAAGAAATGAGACTAAATGTGTAATTGATTATTCTTGGGAGGTTGCCAAAGGCAAACTCCAGACATGTCCTGTATCCAGAGCATAATGTTAGCTCACACAAATTCCCCATTGCCAAATGGTCTGTCTGTATCATTAAAGAGAATGAATCTTGATTGTGTGAATGTGTCTTTTGATTTCCTTTCTATATAATCCTTACTATGTAATCTTGAATAGAGCAAATACTGTAGCTGGGCATCTTTAGGCACTCTCAAAATGTAATTCTGTAACTCTGTTCCCTCTTGTGTCTCACTCAAGTCGTCACTGCAGCACCCCATCTCTTTTAGTCAGCCTGATCATTTTCTTTCCTACCTTTTAGACATTGTTTATCTTGCTTTGCCAGCTGGTGCTCAATTCTGTGTGAGCAGTAGAGAGCACCATGCTAGGCCCCATGCAGGAGCTGAGTTGTTTAAGTCCCAGCCTTTATACTCCTGCAACTGACAGTCACAGTAGGAGTTAAAGCACCTAAATGAAGGTAGGGAAGATCTGAATTATGAAGGCAGATGTGGGACAGAAGTGACCATGTGTACCCCAAAATTAGACAGGTGCTTCATTTTGCAGTTAGGACTTGCAGGCATCAAGTCAACCTGTCTTGAGATCTTCCACTTACTCCTGGCTGCGACTACTGCTTAGAAAGAATACACCTTGTTTTGCCATCCTCCCTGTCCACCATTTTCAGGTTTCAACTAAAAGTTGTGGTTCCCTCAGAATGACTCTTGCTGACCCACTCCTACGATCTGCCACACAAGAAGGTCTTTACCCATACTTCCTTGCATGTCAGACAAAACAGCCATGTGTCACATAGTCTCACAATCTCAGAACTGTAATCTTTCTCAATAACCTAGACCCTTGAGTGAAAGATAAGAAAACTAAAGTTCTGATAGGAAAAAAAAACAAAACTCACCGAATACCACATAGCTCACTCACATGACTGAGTTACAAGAAATTTAAGTCTCAATCCAAACATTCTTGCACAGAAAATATGCATTTCTTATTGGTTCGTGTAATTTATTCCTAGTTCATTGAATGGCTAAAAGGCAGATCTACCTTTGGCTGTGATATTTGAAAACCCAGTGGTAATATTGGCTCCCTCTTCCCTATTGTAGAAACAAATAGATCCTAAGACATCCTAGAGCTACATGCCCCTGCCCTCCTTAGACTTCCCTCAGTAGTTCAACCAAAGCTTCACACATTAGTCTGGTTGGCCCTAATTCTTCTGCCTTGATGCCTGGTATTTCTCTGACCTCATCACTGAGGCCACAGAAATGAGGGGTACAGGCTGGCTGAAACCAAACAGGGCCTCATCCTAGAGCTGGAGCTAGGATCAGCTCACTAGAATCTCAGAAATGCTAGCTGCTGTGGTAAAGGGGGGAGGAGAATCACTGCTAGTCATGTATGGGAGTCCTCCACACAAAGTCACTGGCAAAGTCAGGACTGAAAAATCAAGGCTTCCTGGCTCTGGGTCAATGATTCCATCACATTCTGGAAAGGCCAAGCAAAAGTTCTATAGCACCCAAATTCACAATGTAGTCAAGAGATCTCAGCCTTTAGAAAACTCTGTCCTGAGTCTGGAGTGACAGTGGTAAACTCAGCATTCCTCAGGCAGGAGGCAGCGAGAAAGAACTACATGATCTGTGTCCATGGGAAGATGAGTTGCAGGAAGAAAAACGAGAGACAGACATTTGCAGTAATAATTGTCCCATGTGTGCTGTCAATGGAATAGGATCAACACAATTGCTTTAATCAGCACAATGAGACAGAGCTTTTGGAAAAGTGCCTAGGAACATATTAGCAAGACCCATAATTGGCATATTAAATAAAAATAAAGTGACAATGAGAGGTGGAATTCTTACCTACAGCATCCAGAGCAAGGGAAGCAAGAGACCAGCTGAGGCAAGAGAAGAATGACAAGGATTATTTACACCAGCAGAGCCATGGTCCAGTGCAGGCTTCATTAGGAGTTTTTACCTGTAAATTATAGTGAAGATGAAGCACACAGAGACTACAGACTGCATTCAGTAATGTACCACTTAAATGTCATGTTCCTTGTTTCACTACAAATACAAAATTATTCAGCTGCTAATCATCTTGGCATTTTCCCAGTCCCATAATGATAACACCTTAGTGTTAGCCTAGAATACTGGCAGCAGACAACACTCAGGTGTGCTTTGAACATTTCATCACTGTCCTTTAAAAAATATTTAGTTAATTTTTATTTATTTATTTATTTATTTGAGAGAGAAAAAGAGAATGGGTGCACAAGGGCGTCCAGCCCCTGAAAATGAACTCCAGACACATGTGCTATCTTTTGCATCTGACTTACATAGGTTCTGGGGAATTGAACCTGGGTCCTTTGATTTTGTAGGAAAGTACCTGTTGCAGTCAGGATCACATTTCTGGTCCGAATCACCTGGCCAAGAGTAGCTTGTGGGGAAAAAAAGGTTTATTTTGGCTTACAGACTCGAAGGGAAGCTCCACGATGGCAGGGAGAATGAGACATGAGAGACGGTGGACATCACTCCCTGGCCAACATCAGATGTACAACTGCAATAGGAGAATGTGTCAAACACTGGCAAGAGGAAGCTGGCTATAACACCATAAGCCCACCCCCAACAATACACTGCCTCTTAATTCCCAAATCTCTATCAGCTGGGAACCTAGCATTCAGAACACCTAAGTTTATAGGGGACACCTGAATCAAACCACCACATTCCACCCCTGGCCCCATAAACTGATATCCATACATGATATAAAATACAATGCATTCAGTCCAACTTTAAAAGTACCCATATTTTTTATGAATCCTAATGATGTTCCAGCCTCCCCAAAATCCAAGATCTTTTAACTGAGCCATAATACTGAAAAATCCCCCCAAGCCCCATAATGGCACATAATACACATTCACAATGCAAAAGATAGCATTGGGCATCGCAAAGAAATATTCAACCAATACAAGATTTAAAACAATTATTGCAAACATCAAATGCTGTAACTCCAACTCCAACAATTCTAGTCAGTGACAAATCTCCAAGTCCAATAATTCTAACCAGCAGTAAGTCTCTGGAGTTCCAATTCCACCCCTCCAGCTAGGCTACTCATGGTCCTGGAAAACTTCATCGGAGCTGACAGCTTTTTTTAGCAATCATCTCGTGGTCCCACCATCTTCACTGGGTCTCCACTGCAATCCACGGTTCATCCTCATGGCTCCATGGGGTCTCCATGCAGGCATCCAGCAAACCTGTTACACACTGCCCATGGTCATTTCCAAAACACAAGACCATGTTGCAAACTCTCTTTCTTGCATATCTTATACTCCACAATACCAGGTAGGGTGCCAATTTGTTAATCCAGGAGGGGAATAAAGCAGACTTTAAAGAGCAGGACACTCCTTGAGCACTCAGGCCCCTTCAAAAAAATCTACAGTCTTTCTGGTGCCCCAGTGAAGGTCAGCTGGCCCGATCTCAAAGATTGCAATCTCATACAATTGCAGCTGAACAGGCAGAAGTTTCTTTTTTCTCAATTTTTATTAACATTTTCCATGATTATAAAAAATACCCCATGGTAATACCCTCTCTCCCCCCCTTTTCCCCTTTGAAATTCCATTCTCCATCATATCCCCTCCCCATATCAGTCAGTCTCTTTTATTTTGATGCCATGATCTTTTCCTCCTCTTATGATGGTCTTGCATAGGTAGTGTCAGGCACTATGAGGTCATGGATATCCAGCACATTTTATGTCTGGAGGGAGCACGTTGTAAGGAGTGCTACCCTTCCTTTGTCTCTTACATTCTTTCCACCACCTCTTCCGCATTAGACCCTGAGCCTTGGAAGGTGTGATCGAGATGTTACTCAGTACTCCAGTCACTTCTTTCCAGCACTATGATACCTTCTGAGTCGTCCCAAGGTCACTGCCATCTGAAAAAAGAAGATTCTCTATCCAAAGTGAGAGTAGCATTAATATAAGGGTATGAATATTAAGAAAAGTACTTACTGGGCAGTGTGATAAGCATAGTATACACATTTATCCAGACATCAGCAGATGTTATACCCCTGGGGCTCATGACTACCCCTGTTTTAAGTTTTCAGTATCAGGGATGTCTTCCCTCCCATGAAGTGGGCCTCTAGTCCAATTGGAGGGCAGTTGGTTTCCACCATGGTAGACATGCCACTATTGCACCAGTTGGCTCATTTGGCCTGGCTGGCCAATTATAAGGCTTGCAGTGTCCACTGTTGAGTATCTTCACTGGTGGTATCTCTTCCTCCCATTGAACTAAATGTAGAATGGCTTCTTTCAGCTTTCTGTCAGCTGGTCTACATGGAGGAGGTTATCAGCTCAGTTCCAGTAGGATTTCTCAGTGGGGTCTTACCATCTATTCCTGGTGGGAAACCAAGGACCTTGGCAATGGTGTATAATGTTTTGGGGGCATCAGGGACCTCCCTGGCCAACAACTCACTGGAAGGTATCCCATCCCTGGCACTGAAAATTTTCTAGCAATGATCTGTGGCTCCTGAGTGTTCCATTGTCCAAAACCAGAGGATTCCATATGATTTATTTATATCCTCTTAGATTTTGATTAGCCCTCCCTCCACCTTCCCTTTACTCAATCTCTTCCCCTGACCTCACTTTGGGCCTTTTCTCCCCCGTTAATCTAGTCTTCTACTTACATATATATAATACCAACCTATTAATTACCCTCTTCCCTTCCTTTCTATTCCCTTTATATCTCTTTTTTAGCTTACTGGCCTCTGCTAATGAGTATTTTCCTTCTCACACAGAAGCCCAATCATCTGTAGCTAGGATCCACATATGAGAGAGAATATGTGGCACTTGGCTTTCTGGGCCTGAGTTACCTCACTTAGTATAATCCTTTCCAGATCCATCCATTTTCTGCAAATTTCATAACTTCATTTTTCTTTACCGCTGAGTAGAACTCCATTGTATAAATGTGCCATATCTTCATTATCCACTCATCAGTTGAGGGACATCTAGGCTAGTTCCATTTACCAGCTATTATGAATTGAGTGGCAATAAACATGGTTGAGCACGTACTTCTAAAGAAATGAGATGAATCCTTAGGATATATGGCTAGTAGTGCTATAGCTGGGTCATATGGTAGATCAATCTTTAGCTGTTTTAGGAACCTCCACACTGATTTCCACAATGGCTGGACCAGATTGCATTCCCACCAACAGCGTAGAAGGGTTCCTTTTTCCACATCCCCGCCAGCATTTATGATCATTTGTTTTCATGATGGTAGCCAATCTGACAGGAGTGAGATGGAATCTCAATGTAGTTTTAATCTGCATTTCCCTGATGACTAGGATTGTAGAACTTTTTTTAGATGCTTCTACGCCATCTGTATTTCTTCTTTTGAGAACTCTCAATTTAGCTCCATAGCCCATTTTTTAACTGGCTTGTTTGATTTCTTATTATTTAACTTTTTGAGTTCTTTGTATATCCTAGATATTAATCCTCTATCAGATATATAGCTGGCAAAGATTTTTTCCTATTCTGTAGCTTCCAGTTTTCCCCATTTAGTAATATGTTGGCTGTAGGCTTGTCATAAATAGCCTTTATTATATTGAGATATTTTCTTTCTATTGCCAGTCTCTGTAGGACTTTTATCATGAAGGGATGTTGGATTTTGTCAAACGCTTTCTCTATGTCTGATGAGATGATCATGTGATTTTTGTCCTTCAGTCCATTTATATAATGTATTACATTTATTGATTTGCGTATGTTGAGCCATCCCTTCATCTCTGGGATAAAGCCTACTTGGCCAGGGCGAATGATCTTTCTGATATATTCTTGTATTCTGTTTGCCAGTATTTTGTTGAGAATTTTTGCATCTATGTTCATGAGGGAGATTGGTCTGTAATTTTCTTTTTTTGTTCTATCTTTGCCTGATTTTGGTATCAGGCTGATGCTGGCTTCATAGAAGGAGTTTGGTAGGATTCCTTCTTTTTCTGTTTTATGGAAAAGCTTAAGAAGCAATGGTGTTAGTTCCTCCCTGAAGGTCTGGTAAAATTCAGCAGTGAATCCATCTGGACCTGGACTTTTCTTAGTTGGGAGATTTTTGATAACTGCTTGGATCTCCATGCTTGTTATAGGTCTATTTAAGTGATTAATCTCATCTTGATTTAATTTAGGTAAGTCATATAAATCAATGAAATCATCCATTTCTTTCAGATTTTCATACTTTGTGGAGTATATGCTTTTATAGTATGTCCCTATGATTTTTTGAATTTCTCTGGCATCTGTTGTGATGTTACCTTTTTCATCTCTAATTTTATTAATTTGTGTCTCTTCTCTCTTTCTTTTGGTCAGATTTGCTAAGGGTTTATCAATCTTGTTTATCCTTTCAAAGAACCAACTCTTTGTTTCATTGATTTTTGGGATTTTTTTTGTTGTTGTTGTTTGTTTGTTTCTATTTCATTAATTTCTACCCTAATCTTTATTATTTCTTCCCATGTACTGATTTTTGGTTGGCTTTGTTCTTCTTTTTCCCAGACCTTAAGGTGAAGCATTAGGTCATTTCCTTGTGATTATTCTAATTTCTTAATATAGACACTTAAAGCTATAAATTTACCTCTTAGGACTGCCTTCACTGTGTCCCAGAGATTTTGGTATGTTGTGTTTCCATGGTTTGATTCTATAAATTTTTTGATTTGTCCTCTTGATTTCTTCATTGACCCATTCATCATTTAGTAGTGTGTTGTTTAATTTCCATGATTTTGTGTATGCTCTATAGCCTTTCTTGCTATTGATTTGTAGTTTGATTCCACTGTGGTCAGATAGAATGCAAGGAATTATTTCAATTTTCCTGTATTTGTTAAGATTTGCTTTGTGTCCTAATATATGGTCTATTTTAGAGAATGTTCCATGTGCTGCTGAAAAGAATGTATATTATGAAACCTTTGGATGAAATGTCCTGTATATATCTTTTAGGTCCATTCCTTCTATGACCTCATTTAGTCCAGCTGCCTCTCTGTTTATTTTTTCCCGGGATGACCTGTCAATTGATGAGAGTGGGGTGTTGAAGTCACCCCCTACCACTGTGTTTGGTGTTATCTGTGACCTTAGTTCTAGCAGTGTTTTTTGGTGAATTTGGGAGCCCCCATGTTAGCTGCATATATGTTTAGGACTGTAATGTCCTCTTGTTGGAGGGTGCCTTTAATCAATATAAAGTGGCCTTCCTCATCTTTCCTAACTAATGTTGGACTGAAATCTACCTTGTCAGATATTAGGATAGCAACCCCTGCTTGTTTCGTAGGTCCATTTGCTTGAAACACCGTTTTCCAACCTTTCACCTTAAGATAGTGTCCATCCTTTGTAGGAAGGTGGGTTTCTTGGAGGCAACAAATTAAAGGATCTTGCTTTTGAACTCAGTCTGCAAACCTATGTCTTTTGGTTGGGGCATTGAGGCCATTGATATTAAGAGATATGATTGAAAGGTGTGTATTCATTTTTGCCATTTTTTTTTTGTAGTTCTTCCCGTTTTACCTTTGCTCTCTTGTGTTAACTAGTATTTGAGTATTGTTTGTTTTTTCCCGGTTCCTTATATGTGTCCTTTTCTTTTTCTTCAGTATGGAGGATTCTTTGAAGTATTTTCTGTAGAGCTGGTTTTGTCTTCAAATACTCTTTTACCTTGCTTCTGTCGTGGAATGTCCTTATTTCCTTATTTCTCCGTCTATTTGAATGGATAGCTTTGCAGGATAAAGCAACCTTGGTTGACAGTTGTTATCATTCAGAACTTGGAATACATCACTCAACACCCTTCTGGCTTTTAAAGTTTGTGTTGAGTAATCTGCTGTAATCCTGATAGGCTTGCCTTTGTAGGTAACTTGAGTTTTCTCTCTGACTACTTTCAATATTTTTTCTTTGGTTTGTGTGTTTGGTAGTTTGAGTATAGTATGGCGAGGAGAGGTTCTTTCCAGGTTTTGTCTGGCTGGTGTTCTAAGGATTCCTGTATCCGCATTGGCACCTCTTTCCCAATTTGGGGGAAGTTTTCTTCTATGATTTTGTTGAAGACACCTACTATGCCTTTGGAGTGAAATTCTTCTCCTTCTACTATGCCCTGAATTCTTATGTTTGATCTTTTCATAGTGTCCCAAATATCTTGAAATTCCCACTCATACTTTTCTATTAGTTTGTCTTTCTCTTTGTTGGACTGTATTAGATCTGCCACCTGGTCTTCTAGCTTAGATATTCTGTCCTCTCCTTCATCCATTCTACTGGGGAGATTTTCTACAGAGTTTTTTATTTCATTGACTGTGTTCTTTATTGCTAGTAATTCTAACTGGTTTTTCTTTATTATTTCTATTTCCTTATTTATGTCTAGTATTGACCTCTTTATTTCATTAAATTGGCATTCTGTGTCTTCTTTGCTTCCTTTGATTTCTTCTTTGAGTTCTTTGAACACATTTATAATCATTCTTTTGAAATCTTTCTCAGGCATTTCCTCTAACTCGTTCTCACTGGAGGTCATTTCTGACACATTAATACTTTTGGTGGATTTATATTGTTTTGATTTTTGGTGTTTCTTGTGTTATAATGTATATATTTTTGCATCCTGGATTATTTAATGACTGGATTTTCTAGTTATCTGGGTATTATTAGATGTATCAATCAATCTGGTGTTATATATCTTCAGGGTAGGAGTTTAAGGCGCTAGGTGTGGCTCTCAAGACTCTCAGAGTATCTACAAGAGTGACTCTAGGTGTTGGGTTTGCCTATTATGAGAGTATTCAAGTAGGCTGAGTGGAACCAAATACAGATAGTTTCTAAAATTTAACTAAACAATATACACTTTCAATGAAAAACAGCACAGAGTATTTATCCATGAGTAGGTATTATGACAACCAGATCCTCTGTCTGTCTCTTAGGCTGTGTGGTGCCTCACCCACTCCCTTAATCCTGACAACAAGGAGGTTAAGATTCTGGTCTGTAGAGGGTTCCAAGTCAGCTTGTGACCAGGTGAGACCCTTCCCTAATGTATAATAGAAGAGGAAACAAAGCCACTATAAATCAAGAAACAACAAATAACAAGCCCAAAATACAGCTTATTTACTAATGGCAAATCTGACCATCCATCAGATTTAACATATAATTTATGCTGATATGGAAGGTGCAATTAGCACTTCTGGTTCAGGCCTATATACCAAGTTTATTAGGTGGGTACTGAGCTGGTATAATCCCAGTTACCTTTTGGGATGATTTTGGTCTCAGTTATGCTTGGGTCCTGCAGTTGGTTCAAGCAGGTGTGGCCGGGTCCCTGGACTGCTGCTCTGTTCACTGGAGCCGGTCACTGGCGGTGGGGGAGGGGAGGCTGCCGATGCTGCTCTAGTTCTCTCGCTGTTCCACGTGTTCTTCTACCTTGTAATCTGCTCCTCTGATGTTCACTGCCATACTCCCTTCACGTTTCTTGAGTTTGTGGAGAGCTCCGTTGTGAGTGGAAAATCCCCTCAACTGGCTTTTCCTGCAGCTCAAGCCAATCCTGGCAGCTGGCTGGTGTGCCGCCATGGTCCGTGGACCTGCCTGAGCCACTTTTGCCAGCCTGTGTGGGCTCTGGATGCTCTGGATCTCTCCTACTTCTCTGCTGCCATTTCAATTTGCTTTGCACCTCACTTTTTGTAAAAGTGTGTATTTTTTTTTTTTTTTTTTTTGGTTTTTTCTCCCCAGGCTGCTTTGGCATGGTATCTACACCACCATCTTAACCAGAAGTCTCAGAAGTTTTAGCCCAAATATTTTATTTTTTTCTGTGCCATATTTCTCTGCTCACATCAGTCCATTTCTATGCACTGCAACCCTACACAAGTTCTCAGGACACAGGCATAACAGCAAGCCTCTTACACAAACTGCCTCTAGCCCAGTCTGAGCCAAGCTCTTTCTCAACCTCACAAGCCAAACCTCACAGTCCATGGTTCTTAGTGCATTCAGGTCTTTCAACTCTGACAAGAATAGTCCATCAAGTTGTACTGATAGCACTTTAAGGCACCCTTAGGCTAAGGTTTCAATTCCTTCCACATTCCTCTTGAAAATCAGCTCCAAAAAGCCAAAGCCACACAGTTGGGTGTCTAACAGCAATCCCACTCCTCAGTACCACTTTACTGTTGCAGTCAATTTCGCATTGCTGGCATGAATCACCCAACCAAGAGCATCTTGTAGGGGAAAAAGGTTTATTTTGGCTTACAGGCTTGAGGGGAAGCTCCACAATGGTAGGGAAAACAATGACATGAGCAAAGGGTGGACAACAGCAATAGGAAAGCATGCCAAACACTGGCATGGGGAAACCAGCTATAACACCCATAAGCCTGCCCCCAACAATGCACTGCCTCCAGGAGGCATTAATTCCTAAATCTACACCAGCTGGGACCTAGCATTCTGAGCACCTAAGTTTATGGGGGACACCTGAATAAAACCACCACAATGCCTTTACCACTAAGTTCTCTCCAGCCCCTCTGTGCCCTTCTTAAATGTTTTCCTACAGAGAAGGGATAAATAGTTACAATACAAGTCTAGTTAGTGAGTGTCCTTTTATGACCCATATTCACTAAGAAGGGAAATTCAACTTCCTTGGCAAAGCTCTCCATCATCTACTCATATATTACTTAATAAATCCAATATCTCATTTATTCTAGACAGTCTCTCTGATAACAAACCTGGACCACAGAGGTTTCCATGCAGTTTCTATACTTGTTTTGTGCTCTGCCCTATGGCTGTGTTCTTGGTCTTCCTACACAGCCATGGGTTAGATTCAGATTAGATTCAATTTGTGATTTCTAGATTAATATGCCACCTTGTCAGCAGAGCCTTCTTTGATTACCAACAAGAAGAGATGACTGACCTTTCTTTTACATACCACATCATTTTACTTCTCTCTTTTAGGCCACCCATGGTGGGTTTTGCCTTGTATTGTGTGATTTGTGAACCCCTCTCATCCTTCGTATAAATCTCTGCATTTCCAGGGCAGAAATCACAGGTGATTTATATATGAACTCCCATGATGCATGGCCTAGATGAATTTGTTGAAGAAAACTCACAGGGCAGGAACCGCATATATTTCATTAACTGTGGCACCTTAAACAAGTGCAGTTAGAAATCTCATGAAGGTTTTAAGAGCACGAATATGGGTGACACCCTGGGTTCAATCTCTGCTGAGACAACCCAAGCCTTACTTCCCCTGCAGCGGCCCCGAGTCTTTCACTGTGGAGGCTGTTTGTCATCCTCTGCCCAGCGGAACCTTCACTTACTGAATTACTGTGACCCTGGGAAATTACTAATCTCTGAAGCAATTTCAGGCCAACATTCTTGGTGGCACTAATCATCTGTAAAAGCATTTGTGATGTGACCTCCAGCTTGTCATGTAGCCTGGAGTGAGGCATTCACCAGAAAGTTGTCTAGATTAGAAAAATAGACTCTGAGGCTACTAGCCGAATAATTAGATTCTGGCTCCAAGGACTATTTTTATATTTCACCCCTCCCTTTTTCCTCTTTCTTCCCACTCCAGGGTCCCAGCTACCCAAACTACCTTGTCTCTGCCCCCATGTGAGTCTTCCAGGAGTTAGATGCAAGGAGGAAGACTTGAGGACAAAGGGTTCTTAAGGTAAAACGTACCAACAACTCATCAGTGTCATTATTGGTTGGAATGTAGTGATATGTTAACTGTCAAGAATGTGGATTTTGGAGCTATGATGCAAAGTTTGAAGAGGGCTTTTTATAAAGTTCAGGAGTTCAAACAAGATATCTGACTTCTGTGACCCCAGTAAACTCACTTGTAAAGCAACAAAAGCAATATTGCCTATAACATAGGGAGTTCTTGAAAACGAAGTGAGATCATGAAAGGACAGCTCCTAGCATAGCACCTGGCATATAGTAACACTAAGGATGTTAGCTGTTGCTTTTAATCAATAAGAGAATCAGGAGCTATAGTTTGAGGTGGCAAAATTCCCAAATTAACAGTTAAAAGGGCAGACTTCTGACTGCCATCATTGCTGGGGCTGAAATACAGGATACCAATACTCTTGTCTGCAGAACTATCCAGAAATATCTAGAAGAATGTATCTCATTAGAGGTCTTTGTTTCATGGAGCCTGAGATCCAATGCTAGAATCACCAATAGGAAAATGTGAGACACTTATTTTAGCTCAATGTTACAGAACTTTCCTCACAAGCAAGACTGTGTAAATGTGGGTCAGACTGCTTCTGGAGGCAGTGAACCACCCAACACAGATGTTCCATAAAGCTATTTAACACCTGTTGGGAATAATGTGAAGTAATCCAGGCAGCACATCCAGGGATTGAACCACTAGACCTTTAAAGACTTAACTAATCCTAGGATCCCTAGGATTCAGTGCTATCATATTACCTCCCCTATTCATGCTCAATCCCCCTCCTGCTCTGCTTCCTTATAGGAAAACTGAAAAGCATACAAAAACAGGAAATGCAGCTTTGGAGCACTATATTTGCAAAGTCAATATCCCCAAAGTGATATCTTTAATTAAGGAGAATTTCTCATCAGCATACTAGAGAACTTATAGTACTCATGCTTGAGAAGTCAGAAAATTCTGCTTCATAAATAAAGGTATCTGCCAGCCAGGTGGCAGGGCACATGCCTGGAACCCCAGGTGGAATTCAGGAAGCTGACACAGGAGGAGGGCAAGTTCATGGGCAGTCTGAGTTACATAGAGAGTTCCAGGCAACCTTACAAAGTGAAACACTGTCTCAAACAACCCCAACCTCCATTCAAAAATACAAAGGCATTTGATGAATTGCTTCTCTATGTGTACCTCAACTTGAATTAAGTTCAAGGGCAGAATATATTTCAAAATGCCTGCCTTCTAGTTTTTAATGTATCACACCTTCTGGCTTTGGAATATCTTCTAGGGAGAATATAACCTCTTATTTTGGTCCAAGAGTACTTATTAGATGCTCTGTTAGAGGAAAGAATTTGGTCTATATCCTGGGTTCCAACATGGAAATTCTAAATTCCTTGAATTTCTCACATGTCACACATACCTTTGTTATGCTAAGTAAAGAACTCATGGTAGACCCTTAAATAGCTTCATGATGGGGCTGGCCCAGCCATGTGAGTAAAGGGCTGGGACTTTGGGCCAGAGCAACCACCTGGGAGAGAAAAGGGGTTATAAATTGAGTTCACATGACCACTGTGTTGTTGGGATGTGACATGTTCCACATAGTCTCATGGGTTTGTGATTAAACCTCATACATGGTCTCCAACTGGTGGCAATTTGGGAAGGTTTGGGGGTTTTGGAATGTGGAGCCTTGCTTGGGGAAACACATCACTGAGGGGCAGGCTTTGGGGTAAAATAGCCTAACTACCAAGCCCACTACTTAGGCTGCTGTCCTAGAGAAGCCCACACCCATGCTATCAGATATGCTTTCATTCTCTTCCTGGCCATCTTTCCCCTTGTTCTTAAGCCTGTATTAAAATATCTTTAATAAAATCTCCAACTTTGCTTTGTACCAGCTTTTCTTGAAATTCTTTTCATTATCAAAGCTGTAAGGTTCAGGAGTGACCAAAACCACACAAACAAGTCTGAGGCAAAGATGCAAGCTTTTATTCAGGTAAAACAGGAGCTGCCAGGGCTGGCTCACAAGAGAGGAGCACAGCCAACCTGACTTTCCAGACAGTGCACTTTACAGGGCTTTTCAGTTGGGGGAAGGTGAGGAAGGGAAAAGAACAAATAGCTGGGGTGTGAGATCAGAACAGTGAGAAGCCAATTTATGAGATAAGGGGACAGGAAACCATGACCTGGGGGCATTGTTAGGCAAGGAAGGGATAATGGCTGGGCAGTTTCTTGAGGACTGTGGATAAGTCTCTGTCACCATCCTGCTGTCCTTGGTGACTCCATTTTGGGAGCCTGTCCCAACCTAATGTTCCAGCCTTTTGTTAGTGATAAGAGACAAAGGTTAATTTTTTTGTGTCAATCATGTGATGAGTTCTTATGGGAGAGGCTGGATAATGTGGTTGATGGGTCTCCCTTCAGGGCAGGTGATGAGGAGGCAGTTTCATGGTGGCTAGAGGTGGCAGAGTGGTGAGACTGATAGTGAGCATCAGTGTAGCATGTTGTTATGACTTAGTCCTGAATGAAACAGAGACTTCTCCCATACCATCCCTGTACTGATCTGGCTTTGGGGCAGTCACTGGTGACACCTGTTATAGAGAAGGTGAGGGAGATGGGCTCTGTGCACCCTGTGAGAACACAGAAGGGAGAATTAAGGAGCTTGTTACTCTTATCAACAGCTATGACACCAAAATGCCAAGCTATATATGGAACATAGAAAGCATAAACATAGTATCTTTTAAGTATCTCTCAGTTATAAGTATAGGCAGAACATTTTAGTAGCTCTGAAAGCATTTTATTATTTTATCAATAACTTTAAGGCAATTGATTTAATCTAAAAATTATATGCCAGGAAAAAGACAAAACAGTATAAAAATTTGGCATCTGTGTTTGAAAACAACTTTGGCTGGTCTGTATATCAATGTTAGTACTAATTACCCCCAAAACTGGAAGCAGAACAACAATTTAAGGTTATTTTTCTATGGCAGAAAACATGTCTTAAATAACAATATCTCTATAAGCAATGAACTTAAAATACCAGAAATGAGATGATAAAGTGAAACCTTGACTGAGACTGATTATACATAGATCAATAATAAAATAAAAGTTGGTCATTGTTAAGTAAGCCTGATTTTAACATACATTAGAGACAATATGACAGACATAAAGTAATTTTTTAAATAAATACCTTTTACCATCAAAAAATTTTAAGGCTTAACTAAAGAAATATGACTGCTAGTACAGAGATCCAAGAAGTTACAAAAAAGTCTCCCAACTAAAAAAAGCTGAGGCCCAGATGAATTCACTGGTGAAGTTCACCAGACCTTCATGGAAGAACTAACACCACTGCTTCTCAAACTTTTCCATGAAATAGAAAAGGAGGGAATTCTACCAAACTTGTTCTATGAAGCCAGCATCACCCTCATACCAAAACCAGACAAAGATGAACAAAAAGAGAAAATTACAGACCAATCTCCTTCATGAACATAGATGCGAAAATTCTGAATAAAATATTGGCAAACAGAATACAAGAATATATCAAAAAGATTATTCACCAACCAAGTTGGCTTTATCCCAGGGATGCAGGGATGGTTCAACATATGCAAATCAATAAATGTAATACATCATATAAATGATCTGAAGGACAAAAATCACATGATCATCTCAATAGATGTAGAAAAGGCATTTGATAAAATCCAACATCCTTTCATGGTAAAAGTATTACAGAAACAGGGAACAGAAGGAATATATATCAACATAATAAAACCTATTTATTACAAACCTACAGCCAACATGATACTAAATGATGAAAAACTTGGAGCTTTTCCACTAAATACAGGAATAAAACAAGGGTGTCCACTGACCCCACTTTTATTTAATATAGTACTAAAACACTTAGCTATAGCAATAAGGCAAAAGACACTCATAAAAGGGATACAAATTGGAAAGGAAGAGATCAAATTATCACAATTTGTAGAGGATATGATTCTATATATAAAAGGCCCTAAAAACTCTACCAGCAAACTGTTAGAGCTGATAAACACTTTTAGCAATGTAGCAGAATACAAAATAAATACACAGAAATCAGTAGCTTTCCTATATACTAACAAAAAACATGCAGAGGATGAAATCAGGGATTCTCTCCCATTCACAATTGCCTCAATAAATAAATAAATAAATAAAATACTTTGGAATAAACTTAACCAGGGAAGTGAAGGATCCCTACAATGAGAACTTTAAAACACTCAAATGAGCAATAGCAGAAGACACAAGGAAATGGAAAGCTATCCCATGTTCTTGGATTGGAAGAATCAATATTGTGAAAGTGTCAATCTTACCAAAAGCAATCTACACATTTAATGCAATCTCCATTAAAATTCCAATGGTATTCTTCACAAGAATAGAAAAGCCAATCCTACAATTCATTTGGAAGCACAAAAAAACCTAGAATAGCCAAAATGATTTAGAGCAGCAAAAATAAGGCTGATGGTATCACCATACCCGATTTTAAGCTATATTACAAAGCAATAGTAAAAAAACAAACAAACAAAAAAAAAAAAACAGCATGGTATTGGCACAAAGACAAACATGTAGATCAATGGAACAGAACAGAGGACCCAGATGTTAATCCAGGCAGCTACAGCCATCTGATTTTTGACAAAAATGCCAAAAATATTCATTGGAGAAAAGACAGCCTCTTCAACAAGTGGTGCTGGGAAAACTGAATATCTATATGTAGAAAGATGAAAATAGAACCTTGTCTTTCTCCATGCACAAGAATCAAATCCAAGTGTATCAGTGACCTTAATATCAGACCTGAAACTCTGAAACTGCTAGAGGAAAAGGTAGGGGAAACCCTTCAACATACCGGCGTAGATAATGACTTTCTGAATATAACCTCAATTGCTCAGAAAATAAAACTACTAATCAACTACTGGTATCTCATGAAATTACAAATCTTTTGTACAGCACAGGACACTGTGAATAGAGCAAAGAGACAACCTACAGAATGGGAGAAAATCTTTGCCAGCTACACATCTGACAGAGGGTTGATATCCAGAATATACAAAGAACTCAAAAAATATCTTTCCAAGCAACTCATGGTCTAACCTACTTACCAGCAAATAACCTATCGTGATGCCTACACAAGTGCAATAGTGGCACTCACCCATGGTGGGGAACCAACTGCTCTTGATTCGGCTAACTGATCCTCTCAATGGTATGGGACCCATAGCTGGAGCTGGGAAATGAGTCAGAACCATATCCAAACATAAGCCTGCTCTCCATTATCAAGCTACCATCAATCGTGGGTTACAAGAGGGTCTACACTATTAAATTCTCTATTAAAAAAGTAAGGGTTATCTCATTTCTCTGGTGCTAACTTACTCTCTGTTGGAGAATCTGCTTCTCTTTTTCGGATAGATGTAGATCCTAAGGAGAGAGCCACCCCATCATACCTCAAAAGGGCCCTGGCTGAAACTAAGAAAAATTGGCGAAACAAGCAAGGGTGCTGTTTTCTTGGTGAACTGGGTACCAGCACAAGGGTGAAGGAGATCATCACAGAGAAAAATCAACTCCTACCAAATCAGAGATCCAGAGACCCAGAGGCCCCCAACACCTCATCACTGAAGCAGACCAAAAATGAACCCAACATGGCTCAGGGAAATTTTGCAGAAGAGGGGGCAGAAAGAATGTCAGAGCCAGATGTTGGGTCATGATATACAGAGACATTTATCCTACCCATAACTGTGGGCTAACTCCACAATGCATGACCCGTATACCTCAACAAGGAGGGACCAAGGGGAGGGGGTAGGTCATGGATGAGCCTAATAATGATACCAAACTGACTGTATTTGCTGAGTACAAAACTAATTAATAAAAAAAAATTTTAAAAACAGAACAAGAAATCAAACAACCCAAATTAAAAAATGGGCTATGGAACTAAATAGAGAGTTCTCATCAGAAGAAATACAGATGGCATATAAACATCTAAAAAAATGTTCTACATCCTTAGCCATCAGGGAAATGCAAATTAAAACTACCTTGAGATTTCATCTCTCTTCTGTCAGAATGGCTACCATCAAGAAAACAAATCACAATAAATGTTGACAAGGATGCAGTAAAAGTGGAACCCTTCTGCACTGTTGGTGGGAATGTAATCCGGTACAGCCATTATGGAAATCAGTGTAAAGGTTCTTGAGACAGCTAAGAATAGATTTTCCATATGACTCAGCTATAGCACTCCTAGGCATATATCCTAATGACTCTTCTCACTACCTTAGAGATACTTGCACAAGCATGTTTATTGCTGCTCTATTCACAATAGCTAGGAAATGGAACCGGCCTAGATGTCTCTCAACTGATGAGAGGATAATAAAGATATGGCATATCTACACAATGGAGTTCTATTCAGTGGTAAGGAAAAATGAAATTATGAAATTTGCAGGGAAATGGATGGATCTGGAAAGGATTATACTAAGTGAGGTAACCCAGGCCCAGAAAGCCAAATGTTGCATGTTCTCTCTCATATGTAGATCCTAGCTACAAATGTATAGACTTGTATGTGATCTGGAACCAAAACTCAGTAGCAGAGGCCCATAAGCTAGAAAAAGGCTATAAGGGATGGAGAAGAGGAAAGGTCTTAAGCAGATGGTATGGTATACATGTAAGTAGAAGAACAGATTCCAGGGAGGGGAAAGGCCTAACCAAGGTCAGGGGAAGAGATTGTATAAAAGAATGTGGGGGGGGGTCAATCAAAATTCAAGATATTCTGAATAAGACATATGAAAATCTACTTTCTTGAATAATGGAACATCCAGAAGCCATAGATTGTGACTAGAAAAATTTAAGTGCCAGGGATGGGATACCTTCCAGTGAGTTGTTGGCCAGGGAGATCCCTTTTCCCTCCAAAACATTATAGGCTATTGCCAAGACCCTTGGTTTCCCATGAGAAAGAGATGGTAAGATCATCTTGCTGAAGACTTCACATGCCTGAGCAGCAGAGTCACTGAGAAATCAAGCTGGTGCTAAGTAGAAAACCTCCCTATAACCCAGACAACTGAAAGCTGGAAAAAGCTGCACTGTATGCAACCTTATGGGAGACAGAAGTCATCAGCAGTGAAAACGGTGGACACTGGAAGCCTCAAGTTTGGCCAGATAGTCCAAATGACTGGACAAGTGCAATAGTGGCATGTCTGCTCTGGGGGAAACCAACTGCTCTCTAATTGGGACTGAAGGCCCACTCTATGGGAGGGAATACATGCCTGGTACTGAAAACCTAATCAAAAGCCTATGTCAGGGGAGGTCATAAGCCTTAGGGATATAAAGCCTGCTCTTATCTGGATAAATGCCTATACTCTCACCAAATTACCCTGAAAGCACTACACTTAATGTTCATACTCATATATTAATGCTACTCTCACTTCTGGTTAAAGAAGCTTCTCTTTTCGGATGGTGATGACCACTGGGATGACCCAAAAGGCAACATAGTGCTGAGAAGAAGGGATGGCTTGAACCATCTCACACCCTCCAAGGCTCAGGGTCCATTGTGGAAGAAGTGGTGGAAAGAATGTAAGAGCCAAAGGAAGGGTACCACTCCTTACATATAACTGTCCAGACAGAATTTGGCCTCAATATCAAGACCTTGCAGTGCCTAGCAACACCTACACAAGACTGTCATAATAGAAGAAAAAGATGATGACATCAAATTAAAAGAGACTAATGGAGAGAGGGAGGGGATATGACAGAGAGCAGAGTTATGGAGGGGGATGTGGGGGAGGGGAGGGAAATACCATGGTTTGTTGTCTGTAAGTATAGAAGTTGTCAATGAAAAATATATATTAAAATTTTTTTAAAGAAATATGACTGTTATATGAAGATTAGACAAACTATACTAATATTGTTTGTATACAAGGATTTCCCTAGGACATGGGGAGCTTCTTCAGTTTTCCTAAGAATAAAAGCACAATAACTCACATTTTATAAGATTTAGATTATAACCTCAGTGATAATCATCTAGCAAAACCAGCATGAACAAGACAAGAACCATGTTAAAATTACAGTTTTAGCCAGGCATGGTGATGCATGCTTATTGATAGCCAAACATCATGAACTTTGTATAAACCAAATTACAACATTCTGATATTTGGAAAAGTCTGATATAAACAAAAAGTACAGTTCACATATTTAAGGCACATGAGGCTATAGAGTACAAACTATGAACAAAAGATCTGCTAGCAGAATTGTAAACAAACCAGAAATCTATATTATGTAGTAATATTTTTGGCTTAAATATGAAGACATGAAAATTTTACAATTTTTAAAGCATATCAGAATTGGGATATTTTTGTTACACACACACACACACACACACACACACACACACACACGAGATTTAGCACTTTAAAAAGCCAAATAAGATGTCCATCCAATTCATAAGTCAGTTTCAGAAATTAATTCAGCTATATCTAACATACCCAAAGAATAGAGGAACTGGACTAAACTACCATGATCTAATGCAAAAAAGGAGACAAGTCTCATAGAAAAGAGAGGTAATGGGTATGTCAGAGCCACTTGCCACTGCAAACAATTTCCAAATGTGTGCTCCACTATGTGCATCTGGCTTTGCAAATAAGCACCTTTAACTGCTGAGCCAAAAAGAAATATTTTTAATCTCCTCCAAATCAATTTTATGGAACTTTATTGAATTCAAGACATACGCAAAACTTCATGACACAATCTATAACTATTTGAACATTAATCAACTCTATAATTCTGTCTATGGCACCTTGGTAAACTTGTTCAGTAATGACATAACTTAAATTTAAAGTATTAAGATTAATTGTTGGAGAAAATTGAGGAATTAATCTTAAATCACAACATAATTTTGTTTAGAATTTTTTTTTTACTGTTCACTATGAAGTAAATAGTTTTCAAGTGTGTGACAGATAAATACTGTTTAATGTTTCCAAATGTTGTCTATTTGCCTTATAAAATGGGGGGGAGAGTAAATAATTCTTCTGTGAGAAATTTTTTTGAAATATTTTTATTTATTTATTTGAGAGAGAGAGAGAGAGAGATACAGAAATAGGCAAGTACAGAGAGAGAGAGAGAGAATGGGCATGCTAGGGCCTCCAACTACTGCAAATGAACTCCAGATGTGTGTGCCCCCTTGTGCATCTGGCTTACGTGGGTCCTGGGGAATTGAACCTGGGTCCTTTGGCTTTGCAGGTAAGTGTCTGAACCACTAAACCATTCCTCCAGCCCGGAAATTTTTTTTGAGGCAGAGTTTTAGATATAATAGCCATATGAGAGAATTGAATAATAATGAGTCAATTTTAACGTTAAGATTTAGTTAAAAGGTTGACAAATAGAGGAACTTGGCTAACTTGGTTGGATACTCTAAATTCAGTCTTTCATAACCATTATCATGACCAGATTAACATCAATAAGTTCAAGTTTTAAGTTTACAGCCTGAATACCATAGTCACCTGCTACCAGACAGGGACATACTTTGTTAGTCTGATGTAAGTCCTAGGCTAACAGTCATTTTATATCTCAAGAAGTCTGTAATCTGATCAAGTACTTTAAGACTTGGTTAACCAACTTTGTCTCTAACCTTCTGTTTAAGTTTACTTATATCTTCATCCAAACACTTTACTCATACCTTCATCTACATAGTTTTACCTTACAATCTATATAATCACTCTGTAACAATCTTTTTCATCAAAAACATTTAACATCCAACATTTGAAGTTTCCTCTCCAGTTTATCGTCTTTAGTCAGTTCATCTCACAACTATCAACAAAAACTTTCATTGTCCTTACCATAAGACTTTTAATAAAAGGCCTTTTGATGCAGCTTTTTTTTTTATAAAAGAGTAGATCAGATTTGACTCATACTATTTATCTGGAATAAACATATAGATTTTATCATTTGTTGATTTGGAACATAACTTTCCTGAAACACATTTTTTTTAAAAATGTGAAAGTAGATTTGAGCATTATTAGAAATTTTCTTACAAACTTTTCTCTTAGTGGTCCCACAGAAGCATAGAGAGATAAAGTAAACTTAAAAACAGTTGCAAATTTCTTATAGGAAGTCCCCTACTTTTGTCCTTGCTATAGAGAGCTGCCCCAGCCACAGCAGTCTTTCCCCAGGTTCTAGCATCCTACCCCTGGGGAACACAGTGGCACAACATAACCTCCTTTTCTTTTAACTCCAAGGATAGTTTTAGACTTCCCTCAGGGCTTCAAGCAGCTTTCTGATGCTGCCATTTTACAACTCTTTAAGAGTAGGAGAATCTTGTATTTTTTCTTGCCTATGATCTTAATTACTTTCAGTGTTCCTTTTGGGAGACACTCAACAGTAAAAGTTGGCAATGCCACCTAGTATAGTGGGCTTGGTGGAGAACACCCCCCACAATGAAATGGCAGTGCCTAGAACAGAAATTGTTCTGCAGCCCTAGGGCTGTGAGCCACATATATACTCATACACATACACTTATTTCAAGTGCACTTTTCATATAGACTCTAGAAAATCATTTCTTATTCACATATTCATTCATTCATTCATTCAGAAGCTATGCATTTTCATTTTAAATTTCTATTCTATTGAGACCAAAATCAAACCTTGTTACCAGGCAGGGGGTCAGGAGAGGCGGAGGGAGCTGGAGGAGCCAGAGTTGCTGTTAGGGTGAGCTCATTTATGGCATGTCAAAAGCAGAGGGTGAGGACGATTATGGGGAAGGGGTTGAATGAGAGTGCATTCCTGAGATCTTGTCTAGAGGGATCTGGTGAGAAAAGCAGGTAGGGCAGAGAGAAGGCTGTGCATGCAGCAGTGAAAAATGTTTGACTATAGGGTATTTCATATCATCTGCCTGTACATTGGCAGAAGTTTTCTAGATTAGTGAGAATTTGGAAATCAAAAGTACCATTCTCACATCATTTGGACCCATTGTCCAGCTTATGTTGTGGCCAGGCAGAGTTACAGAGAAAGATAAGATGTTGTCCAAGAGTCATAGAGGCTTTAAGTTCTTAAGGAGGCAGGGAAAGGGCAAGACAAGAGTGAGATAAAGGAACTAGGGCATAATCTGCGTTTATACAGAACACCAATATGACCCCCTGGCCCATCAGAGTGAGTGGGGTCTGCAACTCCCACATGGGCAGAGGCCATACAAGTTAGAACTGTCAGCTTTTTAGCTTGATACTGGGCAAGGTGGGTGAGTATGCTCCCATTGGCAAAAGTGGCTGGCAGTAAAAGATGAGACCTCAGAAGGGAGGAGGAGAGTGTCCCAAGATGGTGCAACTGAACCAAAAGATGCCCCTTAGGGTACAGTAGACCAGAGAGCAAGAGACCTGAGGTATCAAGAGTGCATCTTTCTTGAGACCTGGGGTTGGGGCCCAAAGGCAGCCAAGGGGTGTAGCCTGGCATGCCAGCATGGCTTCCATGAGGATAGATTAAACCCGAGAGTAGGCCAACCCAAGAGGAACACTTACCAAAATAGAGGGAGCAGATAGATGGAGAAGGGAAGAAGAGTGAAGCCAAATTATGGTGAGTGTGAAAGCTGGTGCCAGGCAGAGATGGTCTGAATCCTTCAGAGGGTCAATGGCAGCTCGGTGGTCTGGTCAGGGGAAAGGAGGTCTTGTTGCCCAAGAGGGCAACCAGAAGCCTCCTATCCGAGTCAGGGCACCAGATGCATGGTTTGGGAGTGACCAAGATCACGCAAACCATTCTGAGGCAAAGACGAAAGCTTTTGTTCGGGAAAAACACAAGCTGCCAGGGCTGGCTCACAAGAGAGCACAGCCAACCTGACTTTCCAGATAGTGTGCTTTATAGGGCTTTTCAGTTGGGGGCAGGTGAGGAAGGAAAAAGAACAAATAGCTAGGGTATGAGATCATAACAGTGAGCAGGGACTTATGAGATAAGGGGGCAAGAAAGCATGACCTGGGGGCATTGTTAGGCAAGGAAGGGATGATGGCTGGGCAGTTTCTTGAGGAATGTGGGTAAGTCTCTGTCGCCATCCTGCTGTCATTAGTGACTCCATTTTGGAAGCCTGTCCTGACCTAACAAAAGCCACTGAGTTGAGGTCTCTAAGTTTGGGGAAATAACTCAGGCTTTTGAAAGGGGCAATGTAGAACTGTGTTTCAGTCTGCTCACCATTGATAAGAGGAAACTTTTTATGCAAGGAGACATGGGCAGCAACAATAAGCTCTGAGCATGGAAATTCAGGAAGAAATGGCAATATATGTCCAGCTAGGGATGCTTTTATAAGTACTCATTTAATTCTGTTACTGACATATAAGATAATCATTGTCACTTTCCTTTTTTTTTTTTATTAAGTAGAAACTTTGCATGGATAAATGTGTTGCTACCATTCCCCTCCTCCTCACCCCCATTCCACTGATGTCCCTCCTCAGTTAGGATGCCAGTATTCACCATAAGGTTGTGGGCTATAAGCTGTGACAGCAGCAGTCAATCATTGTGTGTATGTGGGGGTGGGGGTGGCAATGCCTCTGGATACTCCTTGCAACACTGTGGCTCTGA
Organism: Dipus sagitta; assembly: GCA_036346955.1. Taxonomy (NCBI): domain Eukaryota; kingdom Metazoa; phylum Chordata; class Mammalia; order Rodentia; family Dipodidae; genus Dipus; species Dipus sagitta. Next base: position 228,787,650 of record CM070770.1, on the reverse strand, counting down.
CAATCTTTCCATACCCTCTTCTGCAAAATTCCCTGAGCCTTGGTGGGTGTGTTTTAACTCTAACTCAGCAGCTTCTGGATTTCTGATGAGATATTGGTGTCTATTGCCTCCACTCTGGCACAGGTTGTCAGGCTCACCTTGAGAACAGCACTCTGCTTAACTCATCAGTTCCTCTATGGTTTCTCCTAGACCCTAGCTGATATGCAAGAGGTGGCTTATCTCAGGATAGGGATTCAGCTATCTTTTCTTATAATGCCAATGGATTTTGATTGTCCCTGGTTTTTTTTCTGCCTTCTGTAAAAGAAAAACAGAACTCCAAGAGCGAGTGAGAACAAATTGATTAAAGGAGATAAGTGTAATTACTTAATAGAGATTTTGGTGAGTGTAGCCTCTCTTTGGGCCAAAGACTAGTACTCACTTCTCACTGCAGTCCATGACCCTCATCCATCGGATTCTGACTTGGTGCCCAGTACCAGCTATGGGTTTCTTCCCATTGAATGGATCTCTTAGCCAATCAGAAAGCCATTGGTTACCTATCTAGGCTGGGTGCCACTATTTTACAGATATGTACATCTGGAACAGCTGGTTGATTTCATATAGCTTGTTCACACTGTTGGTGGCCATTTTCCCCCAGCAGCTCATGTAGTGCTTTCTAGCACTATATGGGCTAGCCATTGAGAACTGTTTCCTTCCAGATTCCAACACAGTTTCTTAATGTTCTGTGTCATCAGCTTGTGTTGTCTTCAGCATACCCCAGGCATGACTATCAAGTGCTTTGATAGAAGCCTGTCTTATTTTTGGGACCTCATAGGTCTCTCAGATTAATAGCTCAATGTGGGGTGTAAATGATTTCTGGCTCTGGGAGTTACAAGCCAGAGCCAACTGTTTTAGGGTTAGATTTTATCCTACCCTCTATGGGATTCTTCTGTCCAGACAATCCCCCCATGTTCCTATTGAGGGTTATATCTTTTAGTGTGCTATCCAGGAGGAAGGCTTCTATGTTACTAATTCATTTTGGCTTTAGTTTTGTGTATATTTCCCACTGCCCTCCCATTACTCTCCCACCCAAACTCTTCCATCTCTATTATCTGTCCCTCAAGTTGCATGTCAGGCATGCCTGCAAGTCAAGCTGTTCCACATTGGGAACCACATATTAGGGATAAAATGAGCTGTTTATATCTTTCTGTACTTATGTGAATTCACTTAGCATGAATTTCTCCAAGTCTATCCATTTTCCTATAAATTTCATTATTTCATTTTTCCTTAATGCTGAATAGAATTCCATTGTGTATATGTACCACATCTTCATTATCCATTTATCAGATGATGGGCATCAGGTCTGACACTTTCCTTTTACATTTTAAAAAAAAGTGAGGGTTGGGCACAGCAGTGTGAAATAGGCCAGACCCCCATTTAACAGATCCTCCCACCTCCATGGTTTTGGTTCCCTGCACTGGTCAGTGTGCGGGCAGGCACAGTGGTCTGGATTAAGCAAACAAGACCCTGGTTTCCAGGATCCTCCCACCTCCCTGGTCTGGGTTCCCAGCATGGACAGTTTGTGAGAGGACACAGAGCTGTGGAGTGAATAGGACAGACCCCTTTTCCTGGCTCCTCCCAGTTCCCTGGCCCAAGTTCTTTAGTCAGTCTTTGTGCTGGAGGGCACAGCAGGGAGTAAGTAGGCCAGATTCTTGTTCCCTGGGTCCTCCCAGTCCCCTGGTCCTGGTAGGTCCCATTGTGCCTTGCTTGGGGATGTCTGGTTCCTGTGTGAGCTGTGAAATTAGGCCTTTTGTTCTGGTATCCTGACTGGCCACTAGGTACCAACATCCCTGTTCACCTGAGTCACAGGGTACATGGGCTGAAGGCTGAAAACATGCTTCCTCCTCAACAAAATAAAGAGTCTTCCTAAGATGGGTAGACAAAAAGGCCAATTACAGTTGGAAAACTAAGAGATCTCCACCAAGGATGCCTAATCCTACAATGGAAACCTCCAATGAAATCATAGAGAAATAAACAGAAATTTATTCCCAAAATGAAAACACAACAACCAATGAAACCATGATCAAAAAAAAAAAAAAAATCACTGAACTGGAAGCAAACCACCAAAGAACCAACAATCTCATCAATGAAATTGAACAAAATCGCCTCCTGGAGCATTCAGCTTTTGACATTGAAGAAAATGTTAGACTCATCAAAAGAGATATGAACAAATTCAAGGCGAGTCAAGAAATTGAAGATCTCAACAACCAGTTGATTAAGCTTAATGAAGACTTGATCAAATGCAAGAATTAATTCCAGGAAGCATTAAGAAAATCAGTACTTGAATTGATATTGTACCTCAAAAAAGAGATGGACACAATGCAAACTATCACAACAAAAGACAAAAATCAAATAGAAATTATAAAACCCTCTCTAGAACCCCTCACCAACAGAGTTACTCATGTGAAAGATAGAACCTGTGACCTGGAAGACAAGACAGAAAAAATTGATTGGGAGGCCAAAACTTTGCTAAGTTCCAAAAATCAAGTGAGCAGAATATGAGGGAACTGTGGGATACCCTAAAATTACCAAACATCTGGATTATGGGCATACTAAAAGGAGAGGAAATCCAGGCCAGTGGCATAGAGAACATATTCAACAAAATTATCAAAGAAAATTTCCCAAATCTCTCAAAAGAGAGGTCCATCCAGATACAAGAAGCCCACAGAACACCAAACAGACAGGGAAAAAAAAAAAAAAAAAAAACTCTCCAAGACACATCATGGTTAAAATTCTTTTTTTTTTTTTTTTTTTTTTTTTTTTTTTTTTTTTTTTTGATTTTTCGAGGTAGGGCCTCACTCCAGCCCAGGCTGACCTGGAATTCACTATGGAGTCTCAGGGTGGCCTCGAACTCATGACAATCTTCCTACCTCTGCCTCCCGAGTGCTGGGATTAAAGTGCTGGGATTAAACACCCGGCAGTTAAAATTCTTAACAATGAAAACAAAGAGAGAGTGTTAAAAACAGCAAGAGAGAAACAATTCACAACATATGAAGGCAATCCCATCAGAATCACATCAGATTGCTCAATGTAAACCCTGAAAGCCAGAGGACCTTGAGAGGAACACTTCAAAGTCTGAAAAACTATGGCTTCCAACCCAACCTACACTATCCAGCAAAAGTATCCCTCATAATAGATGGTAAAAGGAAAACTTTCCATGAAAAAGTCAACTCTATGATTATATGAACACAAAGCCAAACCTACAGAGAATATTTCATGGAATGCTCCATACAGAACAATCAACCAATCTCAAGAGCCAAGAAGAAGAAGATCACAATAACCAACATAGACCAGGTTCAAAATAGTACAAAACACAAGAAAGCACCACACTTCACAAACACCTCATCATGGCAGAAATTAACTCAAAGTCACAGAAATAACCTTAAATATTAATACTCATCCATTAAAAGACACAGGGTGGGGGCTGGAGAGATGGCTTAGAGGTTAAGGCATTTGCCTGCAAAGCCAAAGGATTCTGGTTTGATTCTCCAAGACCTGCATAAGCCAGATGCACAAGGGGTGCATGCGACTGGAGTTCATTTGCAGTGGCTGGAGGTCCTGGCATGCTCTCTCTCTCTCTCTCTCTCTCTCCCTCTTTCTCTCTCTCAAATAAATAAATAAAATATTTTAAAAATAATAAATAAATAAAGACACAGGTTATCAGGATGGATCAAAAAATTGGACCCTTCTATCTTCTGCCTTCAAGAAACCCAAGTCACCACCACAGATAGACACCTCTTTGGGGTAAAAGTTGGAAAATGATATTCCAAATAAATGGAAATAAAAAACTATTGGGTGCTGCTATATTAATATCTGATAAAATAGGCTTCAAACCAAAAGTAATCAAAAAGGACAAAGAAGGCTACATTTTACTCATTAAGGGAATGATCCAACATGAGCACATCACAATCATAAATATATATGCGTCAAACACAGGTATACCACAATTTATAAAATAAAATCTACTTGACAATAAAACATAAATAAACACTAACACCATCATAGTTGGAGAATTTAATACTCCACTATCATCAATAGACAGATCATCCAAGCAGAAAACCAACAAGGAAATAATAGAGCTCAACATCATAGATCAACTAGGCCTAACAGTTACCTACAGAACTTTCCACCCCAAATCTACAGAATACACATTCTTCTCAATAGCCCATGGAACCTTCTCAAAAATTGATCATATATTAGTCCATAAAGCTTGCCTTCATAAAGTCAGGAAAATTGAAGTAACTTCTTGCATCATGTCAGATCACAATGCTTTAAAGCTGGAAATTAACAAGAAACACATCAAGAATTCCACCAGTTCCTAGAGACTAAACAACACATATTTAAACAATTAATTGGTCATGGAAGAAATCAAAAAAGAAAGTGTAAAATTCCTAGAACTTAATGATAATGAAAACATAACTTACCAAAACTTATGGGACACAGTGAGAGCAGTCCTAAGGGGAAAATTCATAGCCCTAAATGCCTTTCATTACAAATACAGAGAGATCCCAAATCAATGAAGTGAATGTCCACCTAAAGGCTCTGGAAAAACAAGAAGAATCTAACCCAAAGACCTCCAGATGGAAAGAAATAGTCAAGGTTAGGCAGAAATTAATGAATTGGAAACTAAGAAAACAATTTAAAAATGATAAAACAAAGAGCTTGTTCTTTGAAAAGATAAACAAGATTGACAAACCCCTGGCCAAATTGATCAAGCAAAAAAAAAGAGAAGTCTCAAATTAACAAAATCAGAAATGAAAAAGGAGAGATCACAACAGACATCAATGAAATTGAAATAATCATCAGGGCATACTTCCAAAATTTTATTTCACAAGATTGAATAATCAAGAAGAAATGGATGGATTCTTAGACACATACCACCTGCCAAAACTAAACTAAGAGCAGATTATTCTCCTAAGCAAACCTATCACATCCATTGAGATTAAAAATGTAATCAAAAACCTTCCCCAAAAGAAAAGTCCAGGACTGGATGGCTTCTCAGCTGAATTCTATCAAACCTTCATTGAAGATCTCAAACCAATTTTTCTCAAACTGTTCCACATAATCAGAGACCAGGGAATCCTCCCTGACTCCTTTTATGAAGCTAGCATCACCCTAATACCAAAACCAGACAGAGATCCATCAAGGAAAGAAAACTATAGGCCTATATCCCTGATAAACTTAGATGCAAAGATCCTGAACAAAATCCTTGCAAACTGAATTCAACACATCAAAAGTATTATCCACCTTGATCAAGCAGGCTTCATCCCAGGGATACAGGGATGGTTTATCATACAGAAATCAGTCAACATAATACACCACGTGAAAAAAATTAACCATAAGAACAACATGTCATTGCAATTGATGCAGAGTAGGCCATTGACAAAATACAACATCACTTCATGATTAAAACTCACACAATCACAGTAAGACAACCATCACATGGTCTCATTCATCTGAAGTTCCTAACCTGGATCAGCCTGAGTTGCTGACATATCTGAATAGCATTTTGAGGCTTGGACAATGGGAGGGTAAGGCTTAGGGGAAGGGGAAGGGTGGGGGAACACAAAACTACACCCAAATTGAACTGGTATCATAGAACCCTGTATCCTGGAAGTTAGACTAAGAAGTGGAACACTCAAGGGGACCTTAGGGGGAAGAGGACCTTGAATTGAAGGGCCCTGGAAAGGGTGAGATGAAATTTAACCTTCAATTTCTCCTGTTTCTCTTCCTTCTCTTTTTCTTTTTTCTTTTCCCTTGGCACTGGCCTGTAATTCCCTGTACCATGATGTGGTTTACATCCACAATGAGCTATTTATCACAGACACCTGTTAGATCTCCTAAAACAAACAAGACAGACTTCTGTCGGAGCACTTGATTACCCACCAGAGGTTAATGGTAAGACCCTACTGCTAATGACACCATACTCTGTAGGCACGGACCATGGAGAGACTTGGTTGGAATCTGGAAGAGAGCCAGTCCCCAGACAATTATCCATCCAGTGCTGGAAGGTTCTATATGATCTACTAGGGGAAAGTAGCCAACATATGTCCAAGCAACTCAAAGTCTAAGCTACTTGAAGCAAACTACCTGATGTGATTCTCACACAAGTGCAATAGTGGTACACAGCCATGGTGGGTAACAAACTGCTCTTGGATTGGCTAACAGAACCACTCAGGGAAAGGAAACCATATCTGGAACTGGGAAACAAGTTAGAATCATAGCCAGGTAATGATTCTGCTTTCCATTGCCAAGCTCCCACTAATCTTGGGCTATAAGAGGGTCTATACCCTTTAAATTATCTCTAAATTAATAATGGTTATCCCATTTAACTGGTACTGACTTCATTCTCCCTTGGAGAATCTACTTCTCTTTTTCAGATGGGAGCTGGACCTAAGGAGATAAACAACCCAGTGCACCCCACTCCTGCCCCAACTGAAACCACAGTGGAATTGGGGAAATGAGCAAGAGTGCTGCTTTCTTGGTGAATCTAATATTAGCACAAGGGTGAAGGAGATAGACACCGAGGACACTCAATACCTACCAAACCAGAGATCCAGAGGCTCCTAAGTGCCCATCATTGAAGAAGTCTTAAAATACTTTCAGCATGGCTCAGGGAATTTTATGGAAGAGGGGGGTGGAAAGATTGTTAGAGCCACAAGTTGGGACATTTTGCATAGAGACATTTCCTCCCCCCCATAATGCATGACCCACAATCCCCATGGGGTTGACCTGCATCCCCAATGAGGAGGACCTCTCAGAAAAGGGGCATGGAGGGAAGGATGGTACCAACATGTGTTGTTTATATACTAAATATGTCCATATCTAATATTTTTTAAAGTGAGATTCAACTAGGCTGAGTAATAGGACGAATCTTATAAGTACCAGAGGCTATTTAATTTTAACCTTGCCTCACCTAGTAGTCTATATTGTCTGTCCTGGTAAGGATGATTAGTGTGTTTTAGCCCCACTGACAGTGATGGGAAGCTCCGACCAGGAGTCTGGGACATAGTCATTCAGTCAAGATTGGACAGCATGCTGAAGAGGTAACAGAGGAGGGGATCCGGGGAAGCTTTTGGAGAAGATGAAGGATATGACAAGGTTATCATGACACATGAAGGTGTGATACTGTAATTGGAATGTAGGGAAAGTCTCAGACACAGAGTTAAGCCCTAGCTTCTCAGTAGCCTTCATGCTAAGCAGAATTTCCTCTGTCAGAGGTCAGATTTAAGACCCTGGGAGAAGATTGGACATCAGCAGAAATGGAGATTGGCTAGAAAATGTGGTCTGTTAAGGATTTAATAAGAAATGACTGGGCTGGAAAGGTGGCCTATCAGTTAAAGCGCCTGCCTGAGAAGCCTAAAGACCCTAATACTCATGTAAGCCAGATGTACGAGGTGGTACATGCATCCAGGGTTTGTTTGCAGTGGCTAGAGGCCCTGAAATGCTCATATTTTCTCTCTATCTCATAAATAAATAAATAATATTTTTAAAAATTGGGAAAAAAAAAAGAAATGTCTGCCACAAGCTCACGGGTTGAGTGCTTGGCTCCCAGATGGTGGCACTAGTTTTGGAGGTGGTGGGACCTTTAGGAGGTGGGTCCTAGCTACAGGAAGTGGGTTACTGGGTGTGTGCCTTTAAAGGTTATTCCTGGTCCCTGATTTCTTTCTCTTCTTTTAGCCACCATGTGAACTGCTCCATTCGACCATACCTGCTGGACTGAATCTCTGAAACTGTGAGTCAGAACAAATCACCCTTTCTTTGAGCTTTCCCCGTGATAAAAGAGTAACTAACATAAGGTTGTTGGTCTGAAGGGAGCAGATAATGTAAGTAGTAGGTGCTTGAAGGGTCAAGGTGATGCTAAAATAAAACTTGATTTATAATGACTCTTTCTAAAACTTAGGGTAGGACCCTGCAAAAAATATCCACACTTTATGCATGTGTCAGTCATGGACAGATGAAAAAAATATTCATGTGGAAAAGAGAAGGGAAATGGCACAAGCCTCTCTCCCTTTAGAGAGGTTCCAAGGAATATACAGACCAGAGTTTTTCTAAATTCAAGCACAAATAAAATGCACTGACATTAAGACAAAATGCACTGACATAAGACAAGAAGAACTATTTGAATGCCAAGGAGGTAAAGAATAATAGGAGAGCAGTGAAAGCTTTTCCTTAACCATTAACCTTATAACTTTATCAAGTTCAACATCACTTCATCCAGCTTTGCAACAACTCTCAGTATATCAAAGAACTGTAAATTGACTATTCCTTACTTGAATTTAAATTAAAAGTAAGCCACCTCCATCATTTGAGATAGTGCTCCATACCTGAGATCTCGTGAAATTTTTGTCTAGGTATTCATCTTCTCACAGAGAGGTAATAAGGCTTCCTGGCCACCCTTCCAGCTCTGTGACTCTCAACTTTATTGTAAAAATGGTAATCGTTTTGCTGACATTCATTATATGTATATGGATGGATGGATAGATAGATAGATAGATAGATAGATAGATAGATAGATAGATGATATATCTATACACACATATATGGCATTCATATATGCAGAAAATGTTATTACCATATTTTCTAATTCTTATGGTATAAGTTTTAAATAGTTTTCATTTATCTAGAAATTTGACTATTAACTTTTCATGTCAGTACTGAGGATGAGGGTGTGTGATAGCCCACTTGCCTAAGGATGCCTGAAGCTCTTGGTCCATTCCTTAATACTGCAAAAAGGTGCTTTTCCTCTCTATAGCACCTGAAGAAATGCCTTCTATTTTCCTTCCTGTATGGAGGATGAAGGCTCATAAGACTCAGGAAGTAAACAAAACCTGTCTTAGGAAGCTGAAACTTACAAGATTCACAAGCTGCCTCCTCAGGGTGTGGAAGCAGTAACAACTGCAGAAAGGGAACAATCTCTGACGGGCTAACTGCCTGCCAGGAACGCAGCTCTAGTGAGGTACCACCCTTGCTAGTGTCGGGGGCCCCCAGTTGGTGATGCAGCTATTTCTGATCCCTCCATGCTCTTGGAAGTAACCTCAATAAATTCACTAGCTCACGAGGCTTGCATCATTTCTTTGATCTGTTACTGGTGCCTTATCTCAGGTGAATAAACTTCTGTTCACACCTTCCCAGGAAAAGTCACACACATCATACCGATACTGTCAATTCATCTGCCAGATTCTTGTCTCACCATCCTGAAGAATGAAGTGGACGGACATGAAGAGCGAAGAAATTAAGAGGACTTTGTTCACATGGGAGTGACAGCAGTGGCACTGAGTAACAGGATGCCCACTGAGAGGACGCTAAGGTGGAAGTAACAGCACTGAACTCTTGGAGGCAGTGGGATGCCCGTGGAGGGGTTGCTTTCAAGTATCAAGTGTTACAGCTCTAAACTCTCGGTGTGCCTCTGAATGCCAGCCAAGAGGCATCTTGTTGGAGCAGGAGCCTGGACCACCAGAGCAGAAGTGGATACCATCAAAACTGGTTCAAGCAGGTCTGGGCACCAGGAGTAGCTCCAACCTGGCAGCTAGAGCACAAGCAGCTCCAGAAACTAGGAGTGAGGAGGAGGAGCAGGCCTTCTCAGGTGAGCATACTCAAGGCAGTCTGAGGACAAGGAGGCTGTGCACCTGGGTTCATATAGACCCAGGCAGACCCTGGTTGGCTGGGTACATGCATATAAAATGAAAGGAGTGAGGGCCAAGCAGAAGAAAGCTGGCCAGCCCTAGAAGGGAAAGTGAAAGACCACTAAACGATGTTGGTTCTATTTTCCTTGTTGCCATGGTGATGAAGGGGAAGCAGTTCTCAGCTGTCAAAAAGGGCTTTGTGAGCCCAGTGTGATGGCACACTCCTTTAATCCCAGCACTCAAGAAGCAGAGGTAAGAGTATCTCTGTGAGTTCAAGGCTACCATGAGAATACATAATGAATTTCAGGACAGCTTGGGCTAGAGTGAGATCCTACCTAAAAAAATAAATAAAATAAAATAAATAAGAGGTCAGGGTGCTTGGTGAGAAAGTCTGCATCCACCAGGTTGCTAAGACCTGTCCATTGTCTCAGCTCATAGCTGATTATGAGGCCCTTATCCATATCTGGGAGTAATTGTTTTTATTTCTTCTTGATTAGTCTCAACTAACTTACCAAATATTTATAATTTTAATAATTGAATATTTCATTAATTGTAGTTCTTACATCCTTTTTTCTTTGTGTTTCACTTGATCTTGTTTAGTTCCAGAGTCTTGTGCAGCTTGGAAACTGACTTATCATTGAGCTACATCCCCAACCCCCAGTTTCTTGAAATAGATGCTTAGCTCATTGACTTTCAGTATTTTTTCCTTTTTCCAACATGAACTCTAGATATCATTCTTCCTCTAAGAACAGCATTAGCCATTCTATAAGCATATTCTGAGTATAGAATCTAAATTTTCAGTCAGCTCAAAATATTTAGATATTCAATACAGACATCTTTCTCTTATGCTCAATATTATGAGTAACATCAAGGTATATGTCTTGGTTTCTAGATATATAGGTATAGCTGTCATATTCTTATAACTGATTTTTGGCTTTAGATAACTCGAATCTGAGAACATACTTCAAATTATTTCAATTCTTCTAAATTTATTGAAATTTGTTTTAAGGAGAATTAGTACAAGCAAATTACAAATAAAATTATGAATAATTGCAAATAGTTCATGTGTACTTAAAAAGAATAAATATTCTGCAGCTATTCAATGTGTATTTTGATCTTCATAAACATGGATTATTAAAACATTTTATATTCTTGTGTTTGTTTGCCATTAGCAATCATAGAAAGAATGGTATTTTGAATTCCCTGTTATAATTGTAGATTTTCATTTCTTATTGTAGCTCTGTTATTTTTGTGTTATAAGTATTGAAGCCACATTCTCAGGTACATAAAAGTTTGGGACTATGTATCTTTCTGGAACATGAGAATATTATCATTTTGAGGCTTACCTCTAGTGCTTTTATTATGTCTTATTGTATAGTTTTTAGTAGCTGTTCAGGGGATTAAAGTAAATATATATTCTAGCTTTCATATTCATGGATTTTTATATTTATGAATTCACCTACTCACTGAAATGTATTTATAGCCATTAAATCAATACTTGTGGCACCTTTACAGCTGTGTTCAGACGTGCACATGCTGATGTGAAGTCCAAGTCGCCTCGTGTGTACACTTTCACCTGGGCTGAACAAGGTGACTGTCTACTCTCATGTATCTGCTTTCATAATGCTACTAAGTGGTTTTTTAACAATCTTAAGTGGCACATTTTAAATTTTTCACTCTTATCAGTAAGTTCAATGTTTAAAATGACCTCCCCCAAGTATAATCCTGTTAGGCTTTCTAGTGTACCTGAAGCACAAAAAAAGACTGTGATGTGGCATTCTAACAGAATTAAGTTAAATTACTTTGGCTGTGAGTTCACAGTCAACAAACTGAATGACATACATTAAGTTGTCTTTAAACAGAAATGCACTTAAAACAAAATCATATATTAATCAATTGATGGAAATGCTGTGACCAGAGGTATGAGGAAAACTAATACTGTATTTCTCCTAGGAACAATATTTCAATATTTACTAATGTACTGTTTGCAAAAATTTCAAGGAACTTAACAATTATAAGTAATACAAATATATTGAACTTAATTTTTTTACCATCTACTTAGAGTTAATAGCTATCGCTTTATTTGTAATGCAGAAACTTTATCACCATATAGGACCCCTTCATTCTCCCCTTTTTATTATGGCAGTCAGTAATATAATCTATGTATTAAAACTTGTATTAGGGCTAGAGGAATGGTTTAGTGGTTAAGGCACTTGCTGCAAAGCCAGAGGACCCAGGTTCAATTCCCCAGGACCCATGTTAGCCAGATGCACAAGGGGGCACATGTGTCTGGAGTTCATTTGCAGTGGCTGAAGGCCCTGGCACGCCCATTCTCTCTCTCTGCCACTTCCTCTCTCTCTGCCTCTAATATATAAATAAAATTTTTTTAAAAACTTGTATTAGACAATGCTATAATTTTTACTTTTAGCCATCATAAAGATTGCATCTTAAAAAGTGTAGAAGAGGGGCTGGAGAGATGGCCTAGTGGTTAAGCACTTGCCTGTGAAGCCTAAGGACCCCGGTTCGAGGCTCCATTCCCCAAGACCCACATTAGCCAGATGCACAAGGGGGCACAAGTGCTTGGAATTCATTTGCAGTGGCTGGAGGCCCTGGCGTGCCCATTCTTTCTCTCTCTCTCTCTCTGACTCTTTCTCTCTCTTTCTGTCTGGCACTTTCAAATAAATAAATAGCTGATTTTTAAAAAAGTGTAGAAGGGGTCAGGGGGAGGGGGGATGGCTCAATGGATGAAGTGTTTGCCCAGCAAACATGACTACTTGAGTTCAGATACTCAGATTCTACATGAAGCAAGATACTGTAACACTTGTGCACCTAGGGTACCTAGGGCAGAAGGGAGGAATAGACAGGAGAATTTCCTAGAAGGTCATGCAGGCCAGCTAGCCTGTCCAATGCAACAGTGATCAATGTTAACCGTGAGAGACGCTGCCTCAAACAAAGTGAAGGAGAGAGCTGACACCTGAAGTCCTCTGACCACCACATGCACGCCACACACACACACACACACACACACACACACACACACACACCCTGCAAACACAAAAGCGATACTGAAGAGGGAATAACTTATATTTGCCAACATAGCACTTTCATCACTCATCTTTCAACCTTGAATTTGGAGTTTACCTATAGCACGTTTTTTCTTTTACCTGAGAACATATTTTAGCATATCTTTTAGAGCAGCACACTTCAGTCAGCTTCTCCCAAAAATGCTTTCTTTCATCTTCACACTTTCATTGAATACAGAATTCTAGGCTTTTGAGCACTTGAAAATATGTTGCTGAACTGCCTTCTGGTCTTCACAGTTTCCAATGAGAAATTTGCAGTCATTTGACTCGTTAGTTCATATGTAATATCTGGTCAGTTTCACAATTTTCCTGCTTTGATTTTGTTGTGTTTTTGTTAGGGCTTCTTTTGATTCGCCCTTTTGAAATTTGATAAGGCTATTAAATCAAAATTTCATTGAATTTTGGAGGATTGCTAGCCATTATTTCATCAAATATATTTTGTGGGCTGGAGAGATGGTTCAGTGGTTGAGGTGCATGCTTGCAAAGCCTGACGGCCTGGGCTTGATTCCGCAGTACCCATGTAAAGCCAGATGCACAAAGTGGTGTATACGTCTAAAGTTCGTTTGTAGGGGCAAAAGGACCTGGTATACCCATTCTCTCTCCCTCTCTTGCGCTATCTTTCTCTTTGCAAATAAAAAATGTACACACACACACATGATATATATGTAACATATATATATATTTCAGTACATTTCTCCAGAAAACCCAGTGATATCAATGTAAGACTTTTTAAAACTACCTATGGATAAGCTTATTTTCTGGTATTTCCTTCCTCTGTTTTTCAGATCATATGTTCTTTATCTAGTTCCATGTTCACTGAATCTCATCTCCATTCTGCTACTGAAGATATTAAGCTAATGTTTTAGTTCAGTAATTTTTTTAATATAAGTATTTCTAAATGGCTATAAAACTACCATTTAGTTCCCATCTTATTTTTATCTTATTTTTTCCTTTTCCTTTTTCATTTCTTTCTTTCTCTCTCTCTCTCTCTCTTTCTTTCTTTCGTTCTTTCTTTATTTTGGGGGTTTTTTTGTGGATTTTTGAGGTAAGATCTTGCTGTAGCCCAGAATGACTTGGAATTCACTATGTAGTCTCAGGGTGGCCTTAAACTCACAGCTATCCTCCTACCCCTGCCTTTCAAAGGCTGGTGTTAAAGGTGTGTGCCAACACACTCTGCCCTTTCTTTTATTTTTTTATTACTTTGGGCGGTATACAGACCATACAGGGTGTGGTGTGTGTTTGGTGTATGTACATGTATGAGCTGATGTATGTGTGTACCTATGCATGTGCCTGCGATGGCAAGAGGAGAATGTAAGGTGTCCCTCTCTGTCAGGCACCCATCTGTTTTCTCTTAAGATGCAGTCTCCTACTGATTCCAGAGCTTGCAATATTTTGTTAGCCCTGGTGCTTCTCCATTCTTTATTTCACATAGAACTGAGGTTAACTGCTAAGCCATTCCTCTAGCCCTTTTATTTTTTATTGACATAAAACAGTTATGGAATACAGTTTCATGTATCAGTATATGAACATGTATAAAAATTTGGTCAGGTATCACCATTCTGGAAAGTAATTTGAAGGCTCCTTAAAGAAAATTAAGAATAGGGCTGGAAAGATGGCTTAGCAGTTAAGGCACTTCCTGTGAAGCCTAAGGACTCATGTTTTACTCTCCAGGTCCCATGTAAACCAGACACAGTGATGCCAGCACGCAAGGTCACACATAGCACACAAGGGGAGGGGCGCATGCATCAATTCTCTCTCTCGCTCCCTTGCTCACTCACCCTCTGTCATCAGAAAAAGGCCAGTCTGTTGGGCTTGCCTCAAAAAGTTAAGAATAAAATTCCATGTAATTCAGTAATCTCACTAGTGGGTTTATATCTAAGGCCTATGTGGGTGCCGTATATTTCTTGCTATTTGATCTGGGAGCCACATAGGTTGATGAGAGAACAAAACAGTAAGTATCTCACCAGTCTTCAGACAACTGTCACAGTCAGAGAGAAGGATTTGTATTCCTCAGAGTCTTAGGTGACTCCGTGGCCACTGTTTCCACCACTACTATTGTCAGACTTTACTTTTAGGACTTGGTGGAGGAATGAAGGAGGCGGGAAGCTTTCCCTATTCTCTCTGACATGGTTTGCTATGAAGGCGGGGCAGCCTTGTACTATTAAACTCCTTCTGTCTCCTCCCAAGTTGCTAAGATTACAGGCATGTACCCATATTCCCCTTGTGTATTTCTAAATTCTATATAAATTGAAACCGATCATATCATTCACTTAACATCTCATTAGTTTTGCCTACCGTACAGATGTAATAGATGCATAGATATTAACTACTGTATCTATTTCCCCACAGATAAATATTAACTTTCTGAGTTTTGCATAAACAATGAAGTAGCACACATCTCTGGGCCTGTTTCCTTGGGTCCACGGGTGAGAGCTCCTCCAGAACATATAACTAGAAGTGTCAATGCTGAGTTAAAAAGATACATCCTAAGCATTACAAAATTAGTCTCTAAAGTAGTTGTGTCAATTAACACCTCTGCTGGAAATGGTTTAAGATTCTCCACTCCCTTCTCACATCCTTGCAAGCAAATAGTGTTATTATCATTTTTTAAAGAATTTTTCCACTCTTATGGGTGTGAAATGGTATCCTATGATTTTTTTAAGTTTTTGCTTCTCTTTAAACTTTTTCTCTGACTACATAAATACGCATACATATGTACATATGCTAATATAAAAATATAGAAAAATTAAAGGACCATAGAGAATAATGAATAAGATTATTTTAAAAGTTCAAAATAGGCTGGAGAGATGGCTTAGTGGTTCAGATGCTTGCCTGCAAAGCCAAAGGACCCAGGTTCAATTCCCCAGTACCCATGTAAGCCAGATGCACAAGGTGGCTCATGTGTCTGGAGTTCGTTTGCAGCAACTGAAGGCCCTGGCGTGCCCATTCTCTCTATATGCCTCTCTCTCTCTCTCTCTCTCTCTCTCTCTTTCTCTTTCTCTCTCTCTCTCTCTGCAAATAAATGTTTTTTAAAGTTCAACACACCAAAACCAATAACAGGTATTACCTCAAGGATGGAAGAAAGGTAGGAGGACTGGGAGGGGTGGTGAAGATGCAACCTAAATGTAATTTAAATTTTTCACATGTAACTTGTATTCACACATTTTTAAAAATTTTTTTTGTTTATTTTTACTTATTTATTTGAAAGCTACAGACAGAGGGAGAGGGAGACAGAGAGAGAGAGAGAGGGAGAATGGGCACGCCAGGGCTTCCAGCCACTGCAAACGAACTCCAGATGTGTGTGCCCCCTTGTGCATCTGGGGAATCGAGCCTTAAACTGGGGTCCTTAGGCTTCACAGGCAAATGCTTAACCACTAAGCCATCTCTCCAGCCCACACATTTCTTATAACTAAACATTAACTTCATTATAATCCTCTTATTTGTATTTTTGTTTCTGTTTTACACATTACATGTTTATGGGTTGTTTTTTTGTTTGTTTGTTTGTTTATGTTCTTTGAGATAGGTACTCACTCTAGCCCACACTGACCTGGAACTCATTATCACAAGATGGCCTGAAACTCACAGAGATCCTTCTACCTCTGCCTCCCAAGTACTGGCATTAAAAGTGTACACCACCACGCCCGGCTGCAGTTTTTTTTAAATTTTTTTGTTCATTTTTATTTATTTATTTGAGAGTAACAGAGAGAGAAAGAGGGAGAGAGAGAGAGAGAGAAAGAGGGAGAGAGAGAGAGAGACAGACAAACAGAGAGAGAGAAAAAATGGGCGGGCCAGGGCTTCCAGCCACTGCAAACGAAACTCCAGATGCATGCACTCCCTTGTGCATCTGGCTAACGTGGGTCCTGGAGAATCGAGCCTCGAACTGGGGTCCTTAGGCTTCACAGGCAAGCGCTTAACCACTAAGCCATCTCTCCAGCTCCCCTGGCTGCAGTTTTATAACAGAAATATACCATATATTTTCAATTTAAAATATTGAATTTTTACTAATTATGATATAAAGATTTCTTTATTAAAAGTTATTGTAAGCATCTTTAAGGAGGCACAAAGTCACTTTGGAAAGATGAGAACTGAGTTTACTAATAACTACCCCCTTTCCAATACTATGTCCAGTTTTCTCTGTATATTTTTAAGTTATTGAGATAATTGTTAATTATAGTAATTACTAGTAATACTTAATGTTTTGTTATTTTATTACACATATCCATACTTGGAATTTAGCCAGGTTTTTCAGCCTTACAAGGTAAATCATGAAGAATTAAATAGCCATACTTGCTCTCACCCACACCCAGGCATTCTAGGCACTGTTTGGAATATTCAGTCCAACCTGACAATATGTTGATTAGATTTTCTAAATTAAAATTAAAAACTTTATTTAAAAAATTTATATAACCCCTTCCCACTACCCTCCTTTTACTTAATTTGTAATGGAAGAATTTTACTTGATATTTATCATTCTCCATAAATTATTTTAATAGCTGCATGCCATACTGTGATTTACTATCTTTACTCATTGCGAAATTCTCCAGGATCAGGGCCTGGGCTTAGTGCATCAAGTCCATTACCCTTCCCTTACCCATGTGATGCTCCTACGAGGCAGGTACTATGATCATATCCATTTGTGGATAAGCATGTTGTCCAAAGTCTGACATCCATTACAGGGGTGAAAAATCTGACTTAAAAATGGGAGTCCTTAACCAAAAAAAAAAAAAAAAAAAAGCCGGGCGTGGTGGCGCACGCCTTTAATCCCAGCACTTGGGAGGCAGAGGTAGGAGGACTGCCGTGAGTTCGAGGCCACCCTGAGACTCCATAGTGAATTCCAGGTCAGCCTGGACTAGAGTGAGACCCTACCTCGAGAAACCAAAAAAAAAAAAATGGGAGTCCTTGATTGTTAACTCTGGTTATTCATAGAGACTTTTAGAAAACTTCAGTTACCTTATTGTAGTTTAGCAGGCATCCATTTCCATGGAAACAGAAGTTATAGCAACAGAGGAGAGAGTGTTGGCTTTGGTGAGCCTCAGAGACAATGGAAAACGGAACTGCTGCGCCCCAAATCACACCTGCCCAGCCTGGGGCAGAGAGCACACATTGCCGGAGTTAGCTAATTATTCACTTTGGAACGTGAAAAGAACAGGCCTGCCAGATTTGATACTCAAAGCTAAGCCACACCAGTCAGTTTAAATAATTCAGGCAAAATCATGTTCTGTTTTTACCAAAAGTTTGCAGAAAGACTACTCATTGTCTCCAGCATTTTAAAAAATCATTGCTAAATAGTGTAGTTCATTCACATGGGAAAAGTTTCCTTTCACCCACAAGTAATTACTGCTGTTGAATGGCTATTGGCTCTGGGCAAAGTATGTGGAGTAAAAAAGTTTATAATTGTGGCCTTATTGCTTCATCACGCACTATAGAGAGATTGGCCCATAAAACTTCACACACAAATACTTTAATGTTTTACTGAGGAAAATTTGAGGCATCTACTAGACAAAAATAAAGCAGAGTCAGAAAATGTTGTCTCACGGGTCAAATTTGGCCTGCCATTGTTTTTTGTAAATAAAGTTTTATTGGGACAGAGAACTTTTTTTTCTCTTCGCATGTTTCTATTGCTGTTGTCCCACTGCAATAGCATGACTCAATTATGGCAGAGTCATGTGCTGCTACAGAGCTTCAATATTTGCTATCTGGCCTTTAAAGAGTAGTATACTGACCCCTGATCTAATAACCACCCCCCATAGGTCCATCACTTCACTTCAGCAATTGCCAGCTTGGGAAAGATGCATTAGAAAGTGAGTTTTGCTGTCACAAATCTCCTTGTACCCCTTACAATAATTAGATGGTATAAATAATAATTAAAGATGCTGTACACTGTAGACACAATAGCTAAGTCAAGAAAAAGTTTCAAAAACAACATAGGATTGCTGTCTTTCTTCCTTTCTCTCAGGGCTGGGCTCATCCTGGACCCGTTACTGATGAAAGAAAGCTGACAAAAAAAAAAATTCTGCACTCCTTTCTGTTCCCTCAAGCCCCCAGAGTCCCACCCAGCACAAATCTCACACTGGTTTCAAGATTTTCTGTTACCAATATTTGGGGGTACTTTTGGGGGGGGCTGGAGAAGTGGCTCAGAGGTTAAAGGCATTTGCTTATAAAGCCTGCTGGCCCTGATTCAATTCTCCAGTCACCCACATAAAGCTGGATTCAGAAAAGTGGCACATTCATCTGGTATTCATTTATAGTGGCAAGAGTCCCTGCCACACCCCTACACATACATACATGCAAATAAAAACAAAATTTAAGTTTGGCACCAGGAGTGGTTGTGCATACCTGTAATTCCAGTACTGGAGAGGCCAAGGCAGGAGGATTGTGAGTTTGGTGCTGTTGAGATCCTATCTCAAAGCAACAATGAAAACTGACTTTGGGCACAGTGCTGTGTGGTGTGGTGCAGAAACAGCAGACAATGCAGGTTGGCCACTAGCTGACTGCAGTGTGGAGTAGCTCATTAACCAATGCTGAACAAATGAGTCCACAGTAGACTCAGTCTCCACACAAACAAAAGGACATCATGCTAGCGAGACATCAGGTAAAGTGCTTGTCTGGTAAGCAGGAGGACCTGAGTCTGATCCCTAGAATCCACATTAAAAACAAAGTTAGGTATGGTAGTCCATACTTATAATCCCAGCACTGGTAAGGCAGAGACTGGCAGATCCCTGTTCCTCACTGGCTAGCTAGCCTAGTCTACTTGGCAAGTTCCATACCAGTGAGATGCACTGTCTAAAACGAAGGTGGATCTGAGGAATGCCACCTGAGTTTGCCCTCTACATGCATGCATGCCCCCCCCCCACGCACAAGCACACTGAAGTGTGTACACAAACAAAAAGGACGCCTTCCTTTCTCACCTAGGTCACATCATTCTGAAGATCGAATGAAGAGATGTGGTTTCCAGAGCACAGTAGTTCACATATGTATAGAAATGAGGACCAACAGATGTCACCCAAGAATTTGGAGTGAAACAAATCAACAAAAAGAGAAAGAGAAGGGGTGGAGAGATGGCTTAGTGGTTAAGGTGCTTGCCTACAAAGCCTAACA
Organism: Dipus sagitta; assembly: GCA_036346955.1. Classification (NCBI taxonomy): domain Eukaryota; kingdom Metazoa; phylum Chordata; class Mammalia; order Rodentia; family Dipodidae; genus Dipus; species Dipus sagitta. Next base: position 228,767,807 of record CM070770.1, on the reverse strand, counting down.
GCCTGAGCTTGATTCCCCAGGACCCATGAAAAGCCAGATGCACAAAGGGGTGCATGCATCTGGAGTGCTTGCAGTAGGCAGAGGCCCTAGTGTGCCCATTCTCTCTCTTGCCCTCTCTCTTCTCTCTATCTCTCTGCTTGCAAATAATTAAAAACAAACTAAAAAAATAGGCTAACATTGAAAATAGAATAAGATTATATATTTAAAAGAAAAAGAGAAGAAACAGAAGTTCATTCCATGGCTTTCCCCCATATTCTCTAACTTTTGCAAACTACTTTCAGATGTGTCCATTTATTCATCCTAGAACTTGCCTTTGAGATACAATCTGTCTAACCCACAAACGAAAAATGAGAAATACGAGGAGCTGAGCAGTAAACACCATTTCTCAAGGCCACATGAAGGCATGAGGACGCACAGAGCCAGATGGTGGAACCTAACCAATGAGGCTGAGATTTCAAACTCTAACATATGTCATCTCTCTCCTTGAACAAATTGCTTAGCTCTCCTCACTTTTTCTCTCTGTAAAATGTGGATGATGCTTAACAAGTATTACATATTTTTCTCATAATATGGATGGTGGGAGAGGGAAAGCTTAGCATGGTTTTTGCTTACGTAGTATGGTAGTTTGAATGCATGTCCCCCATAGACTCACATGTTATAAAGCTGAGTGTTGCAGTCAAGTTCGCATTGCCGGTAGAAGTCACCCAACCAAGATCAGCTTGTGGGAAAAAGAGGTTTATTTTGGCTTACAGGCTCAAGGGGAAGCTCCACAATGGCAGGGAAAAATGATGGCATGACTAGTGGGTGGACATCACCCCCTGACCCACATTAAGGTGGACAACAGGAGCAGGAGAGTGTGTCAAACACTAGCAAGGGGGAGCCAGCTATAACACCCATAAGCCCGCCCCCAACAATACACTGCTACCTCCAGGAGGTGTTAATTCCCAAACCTCCATCAGCTGGGAACCTAGCATTCAGAAGACCTAAGTTTATGGGGGAAACCTGAATCAAACCACCACACTGAGTTTGCAGCTTCTGCCCCTAGCAGGCAAAATGCTGCTACAGTGGGGGCGTGTCACTGAGGGTGGATCTAAATTGCAGCCTAAGGTACACAGAGTGAGCTGAGGTCCTGCTGCTGCAGGGTCTCACCTGTGTTCTTGCGGTGCTGTCTGCTGTCTGAGTGGTTGTTCCTCTCTACTTGGATCTGTGAAGGCAGCCCAGCTTTTTCTGCCATTAGTGGAATTTCTCCTGGGTCTGTAAGCTAAAAGTAAAACCCTTTCTCTCATAAACTGTGTCTGGTTTGGAAGTTCATCCCAGCAATGTGAAGCTGTCTACAACCGGAGGCTTATATAAAAGGAATGTAGGAATAGGAGGAAAGCAGGATATTACCATAACTGGGTGAAGTTTAAACATAGACACTATTGTGAATGGCAGAGAAGCCCATCATTTGAGATAATGCAGAGCATCTATTGGCTCTGATTCAAACATTCTTTCGAAAACTGTAGGTCTAAATGAAAACAACTGCCTGGTAATAGCCTTTAACCTTGATGTCTTCATTCAAAAGTTACTAAGGCATTAGGAATTCAAAGGTACTCATGCTGGTAGGCTGCTATTCATTGTACTACCCTCACTGTGTTGCTCAACCTTGGAGAAACAGCTGTAGGTCCTACTGTGAAGATACCCGTTATAGTTACTTTCACAGTGCTGGGACAAAACACCCAACCAAAAGCAGCATATGGAAAAAAGGGGTTTATTTCAGGTTACAGTTACAGGAAGTTTCATTGTGGTAGGGAAAGCATGGCAGAGCAGGCAACCAGGGCATCACATCTTGTCACAGCAGCTGGGAAGTGATTGAGTGAACTAGTGAACACCCAATAGGGCTGGACTAATAAAAATGGTCTGCCTCCAGTGACATACCTCCCTAGCATAGCTCCACCTCCCAAAGTCTCCATGAGCTACGGATCAAGTATGAGCCTTTATCATGAACACAGAGGCTATGGGGGCACTTTTCCCACTCAAACCACTACAAAACCCAGTGCAAGAAAAGGCTTAAGCAGATATACACTGCTATGACACAAAACTAACAGGGCTGGGAACAGCATATGCAGAGAGCAAAACACACAAGCAGCAACGTTTCTTTTTCCCATCAGCCTTCTTAGAGTCACACCCCTGTGTTCTGTTTGCCATGGAGAGATTTTCTCCTCTCCAGTCTATTATCCCAGCATCCATCTGTCCTGTCAACACATCCTAAGTTGTTTATAATGCATGGCTCTGGAACAGCACTAAAGTAATGAGAATAAATAGATCCTGATAGACAGTTTCCTACCCACTGAGGTTGAACCATTAATTAGCACATGAATATTTAGGAGGTGTTGACTTGTTTTTTCACCCCATAAGGTGTCTGAGAAATTTTACCATAAATGTTCACAAATTGAGGTCTGATGTTTAAGAAACCATGGAAAATCAATGCATAGCAAGAGTCAGGAATGATTTAAGCTTTGCCATTAACTGGTGTGATTGACTGTGAGTTTTGTAAACAATTCCCCTAAACTCTCTGGGTTTTCACCTGCATATCTACCAAGTATCTCAAAGGTTTCTTTTAGGTTTGCAACTCTGATTCTGAAAGAAGTGGAGAGCCCTTAGTCGATGCTTCAGTCTTCTCTGCCTCACTTGCCTCTGAGTCTCAGGCCCCTTAGGCTAGCCTTACTGACACCGTGATGGGCAACTCCACGTAAATCAGGCTCAGCTTCACACGAGTCCAGCCCAACAGTGCTTTGCCTCAGGTCTGCACCATTCACCTCCAGTCTTATCCTAGGATGTCCCCATTTGACCCCTGAGGTATAAACACTTGTGCTGCACAGGCTGCAGTACATTTGGCTAATGGGAATTGCAATCTGGCAGGAACTCATCGACTCAACCAGATGGGCCCTTCTAATGATCTTGTTTCCATTTGTCCTTACAGAAGATGGTCCCATGAAAGAACAATGGGTCACAGTGACCAAGAGGTGGCCAACGGATACAGGTTCTCCCTTCTTCACTGCTTCATTCTCCTTGTCTCTGGTATTTTTCTCTCTAATAAAGTGATAACATGTGATCAAAGCCTCCAGTTTTGATTTCTGGAGGAAATGAGCTAAGACACTGAAAATACTCATGACCCAGAGTAAACAATCTAACATATGATGCATAGTGCAACAGAAATACTGCAGTCCTACACTTGACTTCTGAGTAAACAGTCATGTATTTTCATCTGTCTAAAGAAGGAAATACAGTTACTTTCAAAAATGATCTTTAAGGGAGGCAAGAGACAGGAAAGACACAGAGCCCCTATCTCTGAGATGTTGAACTACATGGAAGAAAAGAGCTCATTCTCTTGATGTACTTGAACCATCAACTGCACAACAATTAGCATTGTCTTCTTCAGCTTTGGTTGTCCTCACCATCAATCCCCATGGCTTTCTTCCGAACGTCACCTGTGTAGGAAATTTGCATGCATTTCTTAATGGCTTCACTAGAGAATAAAAAGCCTGAGTCAGTGGAAGTAAAATTCAACTCCATTGATGGTCATAGCCAATGGGAGAAAAATTTCAACACCACAATTGAAAACCTGAGTTCAAAGATTTTACATAAAATATTCTCTTTCCTTGTTGCATCTCTGGTTTTGGCATTAGGGTGATGCTAGCTTCATAAAAGGAGTCAGGGAGGATTCCCTGGTCTCTGATTATGTGGAACAGTTTGAGAAAAATTTGTTTGGGATCTTCAATGAAGGTTTGATAGAATTCAACTGAGAAGCCATCCGTTCCTGGACGTTTCTTTTGTGGGAGGTTTTTGATTACCTTTTCAATCTCCATGAATGTGATAGGTTTGTTTAGGAGATTAATCTGCTCTGAGTTTAGTTTTGGTAGGTGGTATGTTTCTAGGAATTCATCCATTTCTTCTAGATCATTCAATTTTGTGGAGTAGAGGTTTTGGAAGTATGTCCTGATGATTCTTCCAATTTCATTGGGGTCTGTTGTGATCTCTCCTTTTTTATTTCTGATTTTGTTAATTTGAGATTTCTCCATTTTGTTGCTTGATCAAATTGTCCAGGGGTTTATCAATCTTGTTTATTGTATCAAAGAACCAGCTCTTCATTTCATTGGTTTTTAAAATTGTTTTCTTAGTTTCCAATTCATTAATTTCTATTCTAATCTTGAGTATTTCTTTCTGTCTAGAGCTCTTTGGATTGGATTCTTCTTGTTTTTCCAGTGCCTTTAGGTGGACAGTGAGGTTATTAATTTGGGATCTCTCTGTCTTTGTGTCCCCTAAAGTTTTGGTAGGTTGGGTTTTCATTATCATTCAATTCTAGGACTTTTACAATTTCTTTTTTGATTTCTTCCACAACCCATTTATCATTTATCATTTAAAAGTGTGTTGTTTAGTTTCCAGAGCTGGTGGAGTTCTTGATGTGTCTCTTGATGCAGGAAGTGACTTCAATTTTCCTGACTTTATGGCCTAATATATGATCAATCTAGGAGAAGGTTTTATGGGCTGGTGAGAAGAATGTGTATTCTACAGAGTTGGGGTGGAAATTTCTCTAGATATCTGTTACGTCTAGTTGATCTATGATGTTGAGCTCTATTATTTCCCTATTCATTTTCTGCTTGGATGATCTGTCTATTGATGATAGTAGAGTATTGAAGTGTTGGTGTTTATTTCTGTCTTATTGTTGAGTAGATTTTGTTTTACAAACTGTGGTGCACCTGTGTTTGGCACATATATATTTATGATTGTGATGTGCTCATGTTGGATCATTCCCTTGATGAGTAAGAAGTGGCCTTCTTTGACCTTTTTGATTGCTTTTGGTCTGAAGTCTATTTTATCAGATATTAATATAGCAGTATCCACTTGTTTTTTATTTCCATTTGCTTGGAATATCATTTTCCAACCTTTCACCCTGAGGAGGTGTATATCTTTAGTGGTGAGATGGATTTCTTTAAGACAGAAGATAGAAGGGTCCAGTATTTAAGTTTATAAGTGTGAGATTCGAATTAATCCCTGCCATGATGAGGTGTTTTATGGGGTTTGGTGCTTTCTTGTGTTTTGTACTATTTTGAGCCTGGTCTATTTTGGTTATTATGATCTTCTTCTTGTTGGCTCTTGAGATTGGTTGGACTGTTCTGTGTGGAGTATTCCCTCAAGTATTCTCTGTCAGTTTGGCTTTGTGTTCATATCATCATATAGTTGACTTTTTTCATGGAAATTTTTTCTTTCACCATCTATTATGAGGCATATTTTTGTTGGGTAGAGTAGCTTGGGTTGGAAGCCATAATTTTTTAGACTTTGAAGTGTTCCATTCTAGGCCCTTCTGGCTTTTAGGGTTCCCATATCTGATGCAATTCTAATGGGATTACCTTTGTAGGTTGTGAATTGCTTCTCTCTTGCTACTTTTAACACTCTTTCTTTTCATTGTTAAGAGTTTTAACTATAATGTGTCTTGGAGAGTTTCTTCTTTGTTCCTGTCTATTTGGTATTCTATGGGCTTCTGGTACCTGGATGGGCCTCTCTTTTGAGAGATTTGGGAAATTTTCTTCAATAATTTTGTTGAATATGTTCTCTATGCCATTGGCCTGGATTTCCTCTCCTTTTGGTATACCCATGATCCAGATGTTTGGTCATTTTAGGGTATCCCACAGTTCCCTCATATTCTGCTCACTTGATTTTTGGAACTCAGCAAAGTTTTTGGCCTCCCAATCATTTTCTTCTGTCTTGTCTTCCAGGTCACAGGCTCTGTCTTCCACATGAGTAACTCTGTTGGTGAGGGGTTCTAGAGAGGGTTTTATAATTTCTATTTGATTTTTGTTTTCTGTTGTGATATTTTGCATTGTATCCATATCTTTTTTGAGGTATGATATCAATTCAAGTTCTGATTTTCTTGATGCTTCCTGCATTTCATTCTTGCATTTGATCAAGTCTTCATTAAGCTGAATCAACAGGTTGTTGAGATCTTCCATTTCTTGACTCACCTTCAATTTGTTCATATCTCTTTTGATGGTTCTAACATTTTCTTCAATCAAGTTGAGCCTATTGCCAAAAGCTGAACGCTCTAGGAAATGATTCTGTTCAATTTCATTGATAAGAATGTTCGTTCTTTGATGGTTTGCTTCCAGTTCAGTGATTTATTTTAATTTAATTTATTTTACTTTTATCATGGTTTCATTGGTTGTTGTGTTTTCATTTTGGGAATGAATTTCTGTTTATTTCTCTGTGATCTCATTGGAGGCTTCCATTGTAGGACTAGGCATCCTTGGTGGAGATCTCTCAGTTTTCTGACTTTCTTTGGCTTTTTTTTTTTTTTTGCATTGTTGTCTATCCATTTTAGGGAGACACTTTATTTTATTTAGGAAGAAGCAAGTTTTTGTCCTTTTGCCTTTGCACCCTCTGACTCAGGTGAACAGGGATGTTGGTACCCAGTGGCCAGTCAGGATACCAAAGCAAAAGGCTTGATTTCACAGCTCACACAGGGACCAGGCCTCCCCAAGCAAGGCACAATGTGACCTACCAGGACCAGGGGACTGGGAGGAGCCAAGGAGCAGTGATCTGGCCTACTCACTCCATGTCATGCCCACCCACACACACAGTCAGGCCCAGGGAACCTGGAGCAGAGAACTGGGAGGAGCCAGAAAACAGGGGTCTAGCCTACACACTCCACACCATGCACTTGCCTGCACACAGACTGGCACAGGGAACCCAGACCAGGGAGCTGGAAGGAGCCCAATTTTACATAAAATATTCTCATCTCGGTACATTCTGAGTTATTTTCTTGGGCCTTGTGTATTTAATGTTCACAAAAAATCATATCTAGGCACACCAATGCCATTGTCATCCACCCAGCATGCTGTCCCCAACCCTGTTTGCACCTTCTTCTGGTCACAAACCTTGCTCCCTGCACAGGGTTGGGTATATGACCTGGGGTAGGGGGCAATCTTAATATCTTTACCTATTTTTCAAGATTCAATGGGTGGGGAGATGGATTTTGATACAATCTAAGTCACTCATGGAGTTACAGCATTTTTAAAAAATTTTCTTAACAGAGCTAATATGGAAGATTCCCTTTTTCCTTTAATTGAACATACAGACATAGGATTACAGAGTTTCCAGTAATGATGATCACTGACAAATGGAGAAAGCACGTCTACTGCACAAAGCAGTGACATCAAGATCAAGAACAAAACAGAACCAAGAGATGGATGAACAGATAGTGTATCGGTATCGTCCATTGCTGGTTACAGCCTTTGGACTTCATGCATTCCCACAGTGCATGTATATTCTCCAAGATAGCCCAGTATTTTACCAAGAAATCCTCTTCTTTGCTTAAGCTAGCTAGAAGTGGGTTTCTGTCACTTGCAAACCAAAGAATCCTGGCAAATAGAGATGTGCATAAAAAGCAAAGCCTTTGCTCTATTTGAATGTGCTTCACTATTATTTTCTCTCCTCCACCCAAAAAGATGACTCCAATGCAGAGCTAAAGCAGGACTCTCCAGCTGCTCCAAGCACAAGTTACTTAAGCTCATCTTATGGATCATGTTTGGACACCGACTCATCCATCACTCTTTTTTTTTTCTGCCAGAGTGTGGTTTTATTTGATATTTTCACAAACTAGAATGAGAAACTATAGCTGAAAAAAAAAAGTCAACTGGGACAGTTTGCTTTGCTTGCTAATGTTAAATATATTCATATATACAGCAGGTAGAAGAACAAAACAAAACATTTAGATTTTGTTTTGTCCAACACACTGTCAGGTGAGTAGACAGCTGGGTATACTATTTAGATAGAAGCTTTCACCATGGGCTTTCATGATCATTTATTTTCATAGCTTCCATAGAAGCAGACAGCTGAGTAATTATGCAACATGGGGTATTTAATTGAACTCCATAATTACATGGGAAGCTTCAGTGTGGGAAATAAAGAGTTACCAAAATAACACATTGCTTCTGACAAGATGGAAAGTACAGTTCTGGTTCCAGCAGAAACAGCTGCCTGCTACAAGACTAGTGCTCCCACTGACCTCTTATCTAGGCATTTCTGCCACCGCTCATGCCCACAAGTGTAAAATAGCCCGAGACACCGAGGAACTGACTCCTGTGGCTGGAAATGCTTTTCTGTGATGTAAACTATGAGCTATTATTATTATCATCATCATCATTATTTTATTAGTTTGCTGGGACAGAGATTAGCTGTATAGCCCAAGCTGGTATGGAACTTATGGATGTAACCCAGGTTGGCTTCAAATTTGCAGCAATCATTCCAGTTCTGAAATTACAGGAATGAGTCATCACACCTGGGTATGAGCTCCTTTCTTCTTTGAAAAATGATGTTTCAAAAAATCAATTTTCAGGCACCTGTCATTCTAGCTTCTGAAACATTTTATTCAAAGATGTATAGAGTCTCACAGCTACACATCCTGACATCTTAGTTATCCAGCCTGCTATGTACTCCAGATCCTTGTTTGAGCCCATTTACTCCAATAAATAGCATCTTCATTGGTATGGAACTGTCTTTTCAAAGTCCATTCATTTTAAGCTTGACTTCCACTCTTTATAAGACATGATTATTGTTACCTACCATTTGAAAGATTAAGAAAAAAAAACTCTGTGGACCCTGAAAAGGTCCAGTTTGAGTTACTATTGGTCCTAATTCATATAACCCAACCTGATGTTTAAACACACACACACACACACACACACACACACACACACACGAGCTGTTATTAGCAGTGATTATCTGATGCCTCAGGAAATCTGAGACCATTACTAATCCTTCCTTACCTTGACCATGGAATAATAAAACTATGGTACTATCTGTGGGTCTTCCTTCTGGCAGTCATCAGCCAATGTAGAGTTAACAATGAGTCAATTCTTACATTATCACAGGAGGAGAAAAAGTCACAATGCTGTACTGTATCAGTCTACAATCAAGCCTCAAGATTCCTATATCACTGTGCTAATTCCACACAAAGTAGCCCACAAAGACCTACAGAAAAGTATTCAACAACCAATAAAAAGCTAGACAAAGGGTATGTAGTAATGACACTAGACAATCACTGAAGTAAGTGATTTACATTAGTATTTATGAAAAGCACACTAGAAAAATACTGAAAAAGATTCAGAAAAAAAAAATACACAAATAGACCTGGGGAGATTGTTCAGTGGTTAAAGGTACGTGCTCTCAAAAGTTACACATACACATAGTTGCAAAGCCTTCTCTTTCTTAAGATACACAAAGTCATTATAGTTGGAAGCTATTAGGGAGAAAACTAAGGCAATGATGATGGTGAAGAATAAACATCAAATGTGAGGGGATTGTGCCCTGAAGATGTTTGATACACTTTAGTGATTCTACACAATGAGAAATGTCCCCACACAAAAACAGCACCAGAGAAGTGGCCAGAGCTGCCATCATCTGCTGTGAGCAGGAAGAAGCAAGGGGTCCACTCTGGGTGCATGGTGGGCCTACCACATAAAGTCTGCGGGCCAAGGGAGCTGTGATCAACAGAAACATGAATTCATGCTCAGTGTTCTGGGGCTGACTAGCTAACCTATTATTATTCTTCTGAGTGTTCAGAGAACACTTCTAAGAGGTGCTTAGTAACTCACTAACATCAGAGAAAAGGGAATAGTGGCTCTGAGTAATTTTGTGAAGAAAATGGAAAAACAAGTTTCTGCACAGAAGACAAAAATGAGAAAGTAAATGGCCCGCATTTTTCCTCTGCTTTTGGCCTTCTATTGTGCATATTCAGATGGTCATGTTGGTGGTCTGAGTCACCCATATTGAGAAGTACAGGATCACTCTTAGATGGAGCAGGTGGGCTTACACAGCATTATTTAAGGGGTGAGTAGACTGTAGACCCTAAAATAGTTCTTTCCCTGATGACAGGGCACATTAAAGTAGCAACTGCCTCAGGCTCCTCCATTTAAATGCAAATAACTATGGAAAAGATAATAACTTACGAGAGTCATTAAACATCAGTGCAATTAACTTATCAGATCCCTTTCCTAGAAGGCTCCTGAGAGATCCTGGGACAAGATTTGCCATATGTGGTAGTTAGATTCAGGTGTCCCCATAAACTTAGGTGTTCTGAATGCTAGATTCCCAGCTGATAAAGATTTGGGAACTAAAGCCTCTTGGAGGAAGTGTATTACTGGAGGCAGCCTTGTGGGTATTATAGCCAGTTGCCCCTTGCCAGTATTTGGCACACTCTCCTATTACTATTGTCCATCGGATGCTGGCCAGGAGGTGATATCACCCTCTGCCCAAGACATCCTTTTTCCCTGCAAACATGGAGCAGCCCCTCGAGTCTGTAAGTCAAAATAAACCTCCTCCCCCCCCCCCACTAGCTGCTCTTGGCCGGGTGATTTCTGCCAGCAACGTGAACCTGACTGCAACACCATGGCTTAGGTACCAGTCTGTGATCTTGGTTAAGTCCCTATTGTAGTTACCTTTGTGCTGCTTAGATAGAGAACCCAGCCAAAAGCAGCTGATGAGAGAAAAGTTGTTATACTGGCTTGTAGTTTTGAGAGGAAGCTTCATGATGGCAGAGGAAAGTATGACATGAGCAGAGACTAGACATCCCCTCTGCCACAGCAGGCAGCAAGAGAGTGAGCTGAATTCTGGCAAGGGGGATCTGGGTACTACATGCCAAACCTACCCCAGCAACACACTTCTTCCAGCAGGGCACCACCTCCCACCCACATTGCCATCAGCTGGGAGCAAGCATTCAAAACACATCAGTCTATGGGGGACATCTGAAGCAAACCATCACAGTCCCTCAGTTTCAATATGCTTTGGTTTCCTCTATAATATAGACTCCATGTGTTTGCCCCATCTGCTTCCCGGGATGTTATAGGATTGGATAGGATGGTGTGTAAGAATCTAAGCAACACAGACATCCGACTCATCACAACTAGAGCTGGGACAGCGAGGGAAGCCTGAGAAGAAAGAGGCCTAGACAGTGAGAGCCTAAGGACCAGTTATGAACATGCACTTACCTTATTAACAAATGTGCCATGGCAGGGCAAAGAAAGAGCATGAGCCTAATGTCAGAAGACCTCAACTCTCACCAATGAGGAAAAAAAAAAAAAACTCAGAAAAATAGGTAAAAGTCATGGAAAAGAGTTAAAGAAAGATTCCAACCATTAAAAATACTTGGAAAATATCCAATATCACTAGTAATATAAGAAAGGCAAACCTAAGGGCTGGAGAGATGGCTTACTGGTTAAAGTGTTTGCCTACAAAGCCAAAGGACCCAGGTTTGATTCTAGAGGACCCACGTAAGCCAGATGCACAAGGTGGTGCATGTGTCTGGAGTTCGTTTATAGTGGCTGGATGCCCTGGTGTGCCCATTCTCTCTCTCTCCTCTCTCCCTCTGTCTGACTCTGTCTCTCTCAAATAAATAAATAAAAATAAAATATAAAAAAAGAAATGCAAACTTAAATAGCAGAATAGCAATTCCACCCACAAATGAGAAAATATGTTTTAGGGCTGGTTAGAGGTTAAGGCATTTGCCTATGAAGCCAAAGGATCCAGGCTTGATTCCCCAGGACCCATGTAAGCCAGATGCACAAGGTGGTACATGTGTCTGGAGTTCGTTTACAGTGGCTGAAGGCCCTAGTGCACCCATTCTCACTATCTATCTACTTCTTTCTTTCTCTCTATCTAATAAATAAAATAATTAAAAATTAAAAAAGAGAAAATATGTTTTAAAATCATAATAGAGTAAATGAAAATGGGCTGCTATGGGGACACAAACTGATCTATTTAGCACCTTGGATCAAAAGACCTTAAATTGTGTGGGCCAGTGATTCCAATTCCAAGAGTTGTCTAGAGGAAATAATGCAAATGTGCATGAAAACTTAGCCACAGAAGTTCTTATTATACAACAGTTTATAACCAAAAAGGCATTAGAAGTGATCTAAGTGACCAGCCAAAAAAAAGGTCATAAATTGTAACATAAAGTGTGCTGGTAAATTGGCATATGCTATCTTGTTGACAGCTGGCTCAGGCAATAATGGGATAAGCTCCCCATCTCAGATGCAAGCATGTTTACAACCTAGAGGTTGAAAACATTATGTCCTTGAGAACAATTAGAAGGTCAACCAGTTCCCAGGCTGTCTGTTGCCCACATCCCTAAATCTTAAGACTTGAATAGAGGTCACTGTTGCTTATCCCATGGTATAAAAATGTCTATAGTGGAAGGGGACTGAATGGATGGCTCAGTGGTTAAAGGCACTTGCTTGCAAAGCTTGCCAGCCTATCACCCCAGGTTCAATTCCCTGTCTGATGCAAAGTGATGCATGTGTGGCCCTTATGTGCCCATTACATGCACATAAATAAATAAATAGTTTTTTATTTAAAAAAAAAAGGAAAAAAATGCGTGTGGTGGGAATGGCTAACTGGAAGATTCACTCAAGGGAAGACCCTCTGCTGGAGAGCCTTAATCAAACTCCAGCTGACTATACCAAGAAGTGTCTCCAGTCATTGCTGCTAGAGGCTCAAAGTGCCAACCTCCTGGCCCATCATCTGATATTCTGTATTGATCTGCTGCTTGCCATTTATTTCTTCCACTTCTCAGTGGGGCTACTCCAGCCTTTTGTGCCAGGCGGTGATAATGTCCAGCTTGACGTTCTACTCTGCATGCCACTTGCCATTTCCGTTACTTTTGCTTGCTGTATCCCTAATACACTCACTCACCAAACAAAAGATACAGTGAGTCATTTTTCTGGACAAAACATAAGTCATGGCACAAACACAACTATGTGCTATCTTACTTCAAATTGTATAGAAGTATACTTATTAACATGTAGGCCAAAATTTATAAATATATACATTTTGTTATCCATGTCTTCTATGTATGTATCTGTACCAAAACATATTTTTTAAAATGTTAGTACCTCTATACAGTTGTGAAACCATGAAGTCTTATTCTTTTAGTCATTCTTTACCTATCTTAAAAGTTCCAAAATATACACATTTCTGCTTACATATGTTAAAAAAAATTAAGAAGTACTCATGGAAAGGAGAAAACTTTGATAAAATGTAGTGGTTTTTAAACTTGAGCCAGGGATTTTTAACCTATCAAATGAGGGGAGAGAATGACTTCCCTATGTAATTTGAAAAACTCTCAGGAGAACAGTATAAGATATATGTGAAAAGAGTTCTGAAACCAATAAATCTCCCCATAGCATCAAAGAGGTGGAGGACTGTAGAAACATATTTCTGCTCAATTGCTTGCTGGAAGAAAAATGGTTTCAGCACCACAAACAATGCGCTGCTCAATTGAATTGAAAATTTCATCCCACGGAAGGGAAGGCAAGCAAGAAGCAAGAAGTTTGAAACCAACTTTGAAGAAATGTGTCAATTAACACAGCATGTTTCATTCAAATGGCCAAAGAGTGATTAGTTGATCCAGGCAGTTACTGAAATCCCTTCCCACATGTATCTACTCCTCTAGCGGTGGTAAGACTAGATGGGAGCTTTATTCCCCTCTACCGTGTGTTGCACATTGGAATCCACAGCCCATCAGAGACAGGGTGCACACAGGAACTTAACTTCCCAACAGTGTAGCGCAGAACTTCTCTTCCTGCTTTCTCAATTTAACTCAGAGCCAAAATTAGTTCATTGCATGTGACCCAAAGAAGAGTTCTACAGTCACGCAGTCACTTGGTTAGGCGGCTCCACCCAAGCACCTGTCAGGGAGGTCCCAGACTCCCAAGCACGGCTGCAGGTCAGCAAGGGGGAAAGCTGGCAGCAACAGAAGAGAGATGAGCTGCCTCCAGAGGTGTTTTCTGTTACCAAAGTTCCTCTCTCCTCCACTGTGTTTCTACAAAGACCTGAGTTTCACCTTTGAAGGCATTCATTGTTTTTACAGATATTTAATGAACACAACAGTGCCAGACCCAGGGCAGAGCAGCCTAACAAAGGCAGTGGATAAAGCAGACAAGATCTCTGCCATCATGGATTTACCTCCTACTGAAAGAGACAATGACCAAAGACATAAAATGCTGAAGAGATGGGTGGTACAAGGTGTAGCCATGGAGTTTGGTGACCACTGATCACAGAGGGCCTGGTAAACCATGATGTAACTTGAATTATATCCTATGGAATGGGAAGGCGGTTAAAGGATTTGAAGTCAAGAAGTATGATCTCATATGGTTGTTTTTTCCCTTTTTCTTTTTTACAGTTTATTCATTGTATGATGAGGTATGTGTATATGGGGTGTGGCATGTATATGGTGTGTGTGGTGGGGGTATGCACATTCATGTGCCCATGCAGTGCCCTGTGGGCTCGCCTGCAAGCGGTGCTCCCACCTGTGGTGGCCAGAAAGGAACGTCGTGTGGTGTCACTCAGCTGCCCATTCTTATGAAGCTGGAGCCTCTTACTGATCCCAGAGCTTGTCATTTTTTCACAAAGCTCTGTGATTCTCAGATCTCTGCTCACCACAGGACTAGGGTTACAGACCTGCATGGCCACACCCTGCTGTTTATGTGGGTCTAGGGAATTGAATTCAAGTGGTCACTGAGGCCCTCTTATTGGCACAGGAATTGCTTTTAGCCACTGAGCCATCTCGCCATCCTGATCTTATAAATATTTCCAAAGATCCTCCAGGCTGTTGACATACTTCAGTAATTTAAATGTCAACCCTTCAGGTTCTTCATTTAAAATGCAAACATCTTCAATGGAGGTAGCATCTTTACTGTCATCTGCTGATTAAAACCTCATTTTCTAATCCCACTAGGACAGGCAGTGACAGCATCTAAGTAGGTGCACTGTGTGAAAGCAGGCAGAAGTGTTTCAGACAAGAATATGCATGTTGTACCAGAGGACAGACAAAGTTACCGAGGGCAGCTCATGAAAATAGATGAGAAGAATGGACCATCAAACTTTGGAAGCAAATACTGCTAAATTCAAAATCTGATTTCTTGCCTACTATGATGTGATCTTGGACAACTTCCATTCTTAGAAAGTTGGTTACAACACATGGGATAAGCATCATTGTACATGAAAATGTATTGAAATCTATTTAAGCCATCCCTGTGAGCTCCTGAATTGACTAGCACACTATAGGAGTGCGTGAGGATTCAATTCGGGATCATAACCACTGGGTATTTATAATTTGCCAGAAGCAAGGCTAGGTGCTGGGGCTTTGCAGATGAATCAGACAGCAGTACTATCTACATGTTTCCATGCACATTGTATTTTTCTTCCTCTAAAAAGTAATAAAATTTAGAAACAGAGTTTGGCCAAGAAATGTTCCTATGCTAAAAATAACAGGACAGATATTCCACTATACTCCAGTTCCTAAATACTTTTAAATGTCTGAATGACTCTCCACCAGAATGAAAGAATACTGCTTTTTTTGTTAGGGGCTGGGAGACAGTCTTGATCTGAATTGATTAGCAAGGTGAATTGGAATCCACATCTAGTTCATCAGGGACTTGGCAAGATGGCATTTGTTTAGCTGCGGAAGTAGTTTATAACAGATGCTAATGCCAACACACTGTTGGCTTGCTTAGAGGAAAGGATCAGGGAGAAAGTGTTTCTCCTAGCAGTCAGTCATACCCATGATTGACATGTCTACCTGGCAAATGAACTCACAAATTTTTAAAAAGCAGTTCTTTGGGGAATGACATACCCTAGGATGAGGATGACTCTGAGTGAAGACTTACAAGTTGTAGAGAGTATAGAGAGAGTATAGAGAGAAAGTTTTCTTTTTATTTGGTATTTGTGTGTGCATGCACGTGGGTGAGTACGGGCAAATACACATGCGTGTCAGAGGACAACTTTCGGGTCATTCCTCTGCCTTTCCGTCTCATTTAAGGCACAGTGCCTCACTCTGCGATCTTGTCCTGCTGTTGTTCTTTGTGGTTCTCTGCATTCACCACAAGCTTCCAGAAACTTCTGTCTCTGCCTCCCATCTTGCCTTTAGCATCAGCTTCAGTGTGCTGGCATTACAGAAGCCCACAAGGGCTTCCCACTTTCTACATAGGGTCTGCACGGGGGGGCAGTCAGACGTGGGTACTCCAGCATGAGCAGTGAGTGCTTTATCCACTGAGCAATCTCCCCAGCCCAAGAGAAGGATTTCTGTTGGGACTGAGGGTCAAAAATGAGGTCCTAGTCCCAGGAAGGACTGGAGAGCAAGACCAGAAGTCAATTCTAATGAGGAAGAAAGAGAAGCAGTGTCTTAACTGGGATCTGCAGATACTGACCTTCCCACAGATTGTGTCTACCTTCTAGTGCAAACACCATGGCCACCCACATCCTCAAAGCAAGGGCAGGAGGTTGTTAGGAAGGAGGCATTCAAGGCACACACCACAGGAGTTGCATGGGTGACCATCCCAGCGTTTGCTCTTCCAAATCTAAACCTGAAACCCTGGGCCATGAGTGAAAATTTTCAAATACACCTTGCCCATCTCTCCCAAAACCACAGCTTTTCACTCATCTGAAGTAAACAGACTTTCATCTTTCGTATTCAACTAAGAATAAAAACCACATCTTGACAGTTAACTTTTTTAAGTTGAAATATTCCTTACAAGTGCTGTGTGTGTGTGTGTGTGTGTGTGTGTGGTGTTGTATATGTAGGTATAGTGTATGCATGGGTGTGCGAAGATGTGTGAGCCCTGTGCATGTGTATGCAGAGACCAGAGGAGAACATTGAGTGTCCTTCTCTGTCTCCATTCCACTTCTCATCCTTGAGAATCTATCACTAAACCCGGAGCTGACATCTTTGGTCAGACTGGCTGATCAGTGAGCCCCAGCATTTCTCTGGTCCATGCTCCCCACAGGACTGGCAGCATAAGCATGTATTTCCATGCCCAGCAGTTTATGTGGGTACCAGGAATCAAAGTGAGGGCGAGTCAGGTCATCTCAGGCCCTCATACTTCCATAGCAAAAGCTCTTGCCTGCTGATCTACCTCCCTAGCCCAGAAGTGTTTCTATGATAGAGTCACACTACAGAGCTCAGGCTGGCCTGGAGTTCAGAAGCTTCCTCTTCTACCTCACCCTCCTGAGTGCTGGAATTACACATGTGCATCATCCTAGGAAGTCTTGAACGTTCAGATATTCCTTTAAAAGTCAGCTAATGAAGAGGGGACAGAAAAGTTCTCTATCACCTGTTAGTTCACTTGCCAAATATGTTTTAAGAGCTCTCTCTATATATTACTCAAATAAATGTCACACTAAAAATTGTTACAAAAAATCCTCTGAAAAAATCATTTAGGTCACAGATGAAAAAGATAGGCCATTGGCCAGTGACCTTGGGGTCACCTAGAAATTTTCAGAATGATAAAAGGATTTAAAAAAACACATGGAATTGGACTTGATGGCTGTGTGTAAGAAGTCTATTACAACCGAGAGAAAACACTGAGATAGAAACATAAACATTTGAAGCATCATTTGTCTCAGTTTTGTTCTCTGCACAGAATGCCAGGAACTAATGAGAGAGTAGCTTGGGGATCTGCACCTGTTTGAGAAAGTAGTTAAAAAATGGATAAGTGGGAAAGCCGAACTTGGTTGCAAATGCAGAAACGGCCTTACTCAACTAGACCCACACTGAGCCTTGGTGCGAGGACAGTGCTTTAGTTGTACAGCCGAGAGATAATGGAGACAGACCTTTGTTCCCCTTATTGGTCAGTTATTAGATGACGACTGTCCGTGAACAAAGAGCATGAACTTGGATAAGGTGGCTCTCTTTGGCTATCAACAATTCCAGAAAGTGACTCAACTGGGAGCCATTGGTGGCCACATTCTTACAACTAGAAAAATGGATACCTCAATCCTAGAGCGGATCTGGGTTACAAACCACGTTACTCATTATGTCACCCAGGCCCAGTTGTACACCTCATTGGTCCAAGATGAGAATTCAGCCTCACAGAGTACCCTCAATGGTTTGAAATTGCCTTCTGTATTTGGATTAGATTCTTACTTCTAACAGCAGCGTGATGGTTTGTTTACACAATGTCCCCCATAGTCTCCTGTGTTTGTGGTTAAGCCCCATACTTGATCCCCTGCTGGTGGAAACTTTGGGAAGGGGAGGCTGAAGGAGGTATATTTTTGTGGAAGGCCATGGGGGTAATGTAACCCGGGCCAGCTTACTGTACTTAGCTTACTCTCTCTCCTTCCTGCCTGCTGATGTGGAGATGTGAAGCCTGGCTGCCTGATCCTGCCATGCTTTCCCCATCATGATGAAACTCTCCCTTAAAACTGTAAGCCAGAAATAAATCCATTCCTTCTATAAGCTGCTTCTGGTCAGGTGTTTTATTCCAGAAATGAGAAAGTAACTGCTACAAGTAGTTTCTGATCATTAATTCTACCTGTTACACAAATT
The DNA here is from genome assembly GCA_036346955.1 of Dipus sagitta. Lineage (NCBI taxonomy): Eukaryota > Metazoa > Chordata > Mammalia > Rodentia > Dipodidae > Dipus > Dipus sagitta. Next base: position 228,749,449 of record CM070770.1, on the reverse strand, counting down.
AAGTCTCCTATAAACCCTCATGTCTACACTATCTCAAGTTTCCATTAAGCAGGAAAAGTCTCCTACTCTGAAACATATTTGTTCTCTGTCTCTCCGTTTTCCTCTATGCAACAGAGTTCAATGGCTCCTGACATTTATATCATCTCATTTAGCCCAGGACCTTAAAAATGAACAGGACACCAGCCCCTCCTGAGGCACTGCATTAGAAGAAACAGTGAGAACAAATTTCAAAACAATATTATAAAACCATTGATCAATGTCAAGAATAAGACTGAGAGCCAAAAGGAAGGAATGAACAATTTCTGTTTGGGGACCAGCCAAGGAGGCATTTTTTCTGGAAGACTTGTTTGATCTTTGTTTTGAAAACTACGTTAAAGGGCTAGGGATGTAGCCCAGTTAGTACAGTGCTTATCTAACATGTACAAAAGCCAAGTTGGGTTCCCAGCACTGTATAACCAGGTATGGTGGTATACAGGTAGAAGCAGGAGTATCAGAAGTTCACAACCATCCACAGATACATCATGAGTTCAAGGTCAGCCTGGAATATGTAAAATTCTGCCTCAAAAAAGAAGTGAGTTAGGCTGGAGAGATAGCTTAACAGTTAAGAGGACTTCCTATGCAAACATGAGGTCCCAAGGAGGCCTAAAAGACTGCTCAAGTTTGACACCCACCATGTCTATAATCACAGTCTCATGGGGAGCATAGACCAGAGACTCACAAGGACTAGCAAGATCCAGAATCACTAAGAGACTCCTGGGCAGGTAAGAATGGGCAGAAGAGCAATGGAGCAGAACATCTTAAGTTCCCTTCCAGCCACCACAGGCAAACCACACCTTGTGGTGGGGTGAGTGCATGGAGTGATGCATGAACACAAATATGTGCATGAACACACCACAACACATACACACACAACAACAATCAATCAATCAAATTAAGATATGCCAAATGGAAAGATGGAAGGTGACCATTCTAGGATGAGCACGTGCAGAAGTTAGGACTAAGGTCAAGAGTCATCAGGGTGAGGATTTAGAGAACTCTGGATAGCATATATACATTAGAACAATTGACAGACAAGAAAATGAGGAGCAGCTAAAGGCAACGGCAACTGGAAAGAGGATGAGAGAATGCTTTCAAGAGATGTTCTCAGGTGGAACTGAAAATAGTTGAGGGAAACAGATTAAGCAGACGAAAAGGAATAAATCTGGAATAGCTCCCGGGATTTTAGCTTGGATTATAACTTTGGCCAGTGATGCCATTAATGAAGCATTAAAGTGGCTCTTACAATGCAGGTTTTAGAGAAAATAAAGACTTAGGCTTGAGTAATTGTTGTGGTTTGAATTAGGTACCCCCCCATAAACTCATGTGTTTTAAATGCTTGTTTCCCAGCTGATGGTAATTTGGGAAGTGAAACCTTACTGGGGGAAAGTGTGTTGTTGGGGGAAAGCTTTGGGGAATTATAGCCAGCTTCCCCATGCCAGGGTTGGGCTCAGTCTCATGCTGCTGGACTGAGGTTAAAGGCTCTTCACATGCCATATCCCCTGACCCTCTGAGACTATAAACCAAAATAAACAGCTTTCTTCCGATCAGCTGCTTTAGGTTGGGTGCTTTGTGCCAGCTATGAGAAGGTAACTTGTAGAAAGTAACTTTGAAAACTATGAGAAGTCATGGCCAGAGCCACACTCCCAGTGCCACACATGTATGTCCACATGTTCACCCACTCCTCTACCTCCTTGTTTCGGGTTGTTTTTTCTTATTACAAACAACATGCAAATACAGCATCTGAGGGAATTGTCAGAATTGGAATCACCAAGTTACAGAAGCAATTGGCATCCTGGATTTGAACATCTCAAAGATATCTTTCTGCTCATTCTTGCCAGAATCCCCTATTACCATTTTGGCAAACATTTGCTAATCTCATCGGCAAAGAATGGTTTCCTCACTGTTGTTTAAATTTGCATATCTTTAATTATACTGGAAGTTGAACATTTTTCCATATGTTTGTACACTGCTTTGCATTTCTCATTTTGTGAATCATCTGTTTGTGTCCTTGCCCATTTATCTAGTTAATTTCAATGTTTTCATTATCAGTTTCAGGAATTCTTTTACAACAAATTTGCTAAACCAATGTCATGTGGCTACAAACTTTTTTTCCTCAGTATCATTTGGGTTGTAGGTTTCACTTTTGTTTTATATACATGTTTTTTTTACACTTACTCTTTATTTGAGGCAGGATCTCACTGTAGCCCAGGCTGGTCTAGAATTCACTGTGTACCCCAGGCCTGCCTGGAACTCACAGTGATCATCTTACCTCAGCTCCCAAGTGCTAGGATTAAAGGTGTACACCACCATGCTTGACTACTTAGTCTCTTTTTAAGTCATGAATTTTGTATTTCATCTTACTTGTGTGTGGGGGGGGTATAGTGTAATATATACATACATATATATGTATATATGTATATATATATATGCATATGCACACGGCTCATGAATGTGGAAGCCCAAGGAGAATGTCAGGTGTCCTTCTATCATTCTTCCACTTGTTTGTTTGAGATCAAGTCTCTCACTGGTCCTGGCACAGTTGTTTTCTGTCAGACTGGCTGACCTGTGAACCCCACCACTTCTCCTGTCCTCACTCCCCACAGGACTGAGGTTAAAGGCATGTGTGGCCACAACCAGATTTAGACGTGGGTACTAGGGAGGGATTGATCCCAGGCCCTCTCAGGCCCTCATGTTTGAGCAGTAAGTACTCTTACCTGCAGAGCCATTTCCCCAGCTCTATACTTACTCTTTTAGTTCAAAATTGTCTACACTCAAGTTTTGATCATGGGCCTTCTGGGATCTGATTCATTTAACCTCTATTCAGTCAATTTGTCCTACAAAAATGCTTGCTCTAGATATCTTCAAATACCTCTCCCAGTGCAAATACAAAAATCTCTCTCTCATACACTAGGACTGAAAACATCTCCAAATACTCTTCCTACCCTGAATCAATCAAGATAACTTCCTATCCTTCAAGTCTAGCCACACCTCATGCCAACATGTCTAGAATCAGGGCATGAGCTCAGGATGAACTCAAGTCTCAGTGATGGTAATTTGAGATGTCTTTGAGAGTGACAGAGCTTTTCTCAGTTCTTGGTTGGGCTATATAACTCAGCAGTTAGGGTACTCAAGGTCACCCAAGTCCAGACCCGGACTTCTTTGCTCTTCTTAAGCTCTATGTTAAAATCTTTCTAAATTTCACCCTCTGTGGTCTGTGGATTTCATTCCTTGGACTCATGAGACAAAAATCTGGAGGTCACTGACTCAGAGAGCCAGAGCCTCAAAGGTCCCCAACACCTCATCACTGAAGCAGACCAAAAATGAACCCAACATGGCTCAGGGAAATTTTGCGGAAGAGGGGGCAGAAAGAATGTCAGAGCCACATGTTGGGTCATGATACACAGAGACATTTATCCTACCCATAACTGTGGGCTAACTCCAGAATGCATGACCCATATACCTCAACAAGGAGGGGCCAAGGGGAGGGGGTAGGTCACGGATAAGCCTAATAATGGTACCAAACTGACTGTATTTGCTGAATACAAAACTAACTAATAAAGAAAAAAAAATGAAGAAATTAGAAATCTATTTAAAAAAAAAAAAGAAGAGCAAAGAAGGCCGAGTGTGGTGATGCACACCTTTAATCCCAGCACTTGGGAGGCAGAGGTAGTAGGATTGCCATGAGTTCGACGCCACCCTGAGACTACATAGTAAATAGTAAATTCCAGGTCAGTCTGGACACTACCTTGAAATACCAAAAAAAAAAAAAAAAAAAAGAGCAGAAGAGCAAAGAAGGTGAAGGCAGAGCTCTTGTGTGGCAGGAGGGGTTCCCCAAAATGGGATACCACTAAGCAAGACTTAAGCAAGTAAAGCAGAAAGCTCTCAGTTTTGGAGGGGTCTGAATGTGTAATCCATGTGGTGATTCAGGTTGGGGTTTCTTATAGGAATAAGGCTGGACTGGATGGGTAGACGAGCTGGTCAGTCCAGTGCCCAGACCAGGTGTCTGGGTACCTTGTGGTTCATCATATTCTTGTGTCTGGTTTCTAGGAAAAGGAACTTCTTTAGGGCAAAAGAGGTGGGGCAGCGAACAGCCCCTTCCCTTTGGCCTTCCTGTCCTCTAGAATGGTGGAAGCTGCTAAGGACCCCTTTAGGGGAAAAGAGAGATAAGGAAAGACCAGATTACTGCATGTGGGTTGTTTGTTTGCTTTTCTTTTCTTTTCTTTTTTCTTTTTTGTTTGTATCCCAAGCTGGCCTTGAACTTCTGATCCTTCTGCCTCCACCTCCCAATTGCTGTATTACAAATTTACACCGCCTCACCTGGACTGGGATTAGTGCTTTTTCAAAGGAGACACCAAAAGACTGGTAGCTCTTTCTGTAATGACCCTGACGGAATTGAAGATAGTCCAAAGAGACACTTGTGGCCCTCCTTTTGGCTTCAGACTATTGAAATAGTAGACTCCAAGAAATCACCAGTTTCCCCAGGATTCTCATGCCTTGAAAAGGAAGATGCCAGAGAGGTCTTCTGTCTTCTGCAAAGAGATTTCATACAGTTCTGGTAACTTATCAGATAACCTTGTAGGAGAGACTGGAGCTGAGACAACAGACCACACCTTGACCAAATAGGACTGCATAGTAACTTTGTATACCTTTGATTCTTTGTTTAATCCTAAAGCTAATGTTGGGTTCCCGAAGATAGACTAGGAGTGGTGAGGAGGCATATAACTGGGCCTCTTTGTTCTTCATCCCAATGTGGCCACATTGAATAAATCTACTTTTCGTCATTGCTTGTTTGTTTAATAGGCTTATTAAGGAAGCATGGGCTGAACCTGACTTGTAGGGACTCTGAGAGCCTAACTCTGACCTTAACTCTGCCAACATGTCCACTACACAAGGACCTAGTGAGGAGGCACCATCTATCAGCCAGATAATAGACCCTCACTAGACATTGAACCTCCCATCACTTTGACCAACTTCTCAACCTCCAGAACTATAGGAAAATACATTTTGTTGTTTAAGTTACATCGTCTGCAATATTCTGTTGTGGTAACTAGAAAAACCAATATAATCACCAAAGGGTTTTGGGTGCCTGCTCAGAATGGTACCACCTGAACCAGAGAAGCAGCTGCAGTGACTAATCAGGAAGATGATGCAAAGGCACCTGCGTCTCCAGGCCTTCACCTGCCCTTTTCCTCTCACCTCCTGTCACTGGGCACATCTCTAACATCTTTAATTGCAGGAATGTTTCTCCAGCATTGTCTGAACAAAGGAGAGCTAGTTTTATAAAAAGCCCAGAAACATGGAGCATTTGGTACACATCTGAAAGCTGAACCCAATATCCTGCCTTATACTTCAGAGACCATCCTCCCTCCCAACCTGCCCCCTACTCCTGTGACCTTCTCCTATAAATTAATCCCATAGATGGGTTCAAGACACAGGCAGTGAATTAAGTGAGACATTTTCTATAGCAAATTTCCTGTCTTAGTTACTTTATATGCCTGAAATTATTTTATTTTTAGTTAGCACTCTTTATAAAAAAAAACAGATTTAATGCAAATCTTTGCAGAGTTTGTCCAACTCCTATAATGCTTAGCTACATAAAAATTTCAATGTATTATTTATATCCAGATATGCTGCAGTTGAATTTCATATGCAAATGTTCAGAATTCCAAGTTCCTTAACAGAAAAAAAAATCAATCTCTCTTCAATAAAAGTCCTCTCTCATTCTTTATTAATGAGTCTATTAACACCTTAAAATGTGACCCTCTTATACACACATGGAGGTCCCAATTCAAGTTAACATCTTGTTGTAACTCCCAAAAGGATGACAATCCACACATCTGAAAATGTCAAGCTGTGCATAAACAACCTGGGTGGGGAAAAGTCCATTAGAGAACACTAGGTCCAGAGTAAGTGTTCTTCTTGCATTTGTGGGCATGAGGGAGGTTTGGCTTTTTCTATAGCATCTCCATGTGTGAATCCGGGTCCCTAAAGTCAGTTTTCAAATGTGTGAGTCTGTGGTGAGACTCAGAAAGAAGCCAAACAGTTCTGAGCCTCCGAATCTTCAAACTAAGCATGGAGACCATGAAGCAAATGAGTGGCTGGCTGGCTGGCTCAGAAAGGATCCCCAGGGTGCCAGGAGGAAAGTTCAGAATGCAATGCAGACAGACCATATCCAGCAACCAGCAAGCAGGCCTGGGCCAGGAGAAGGAGGCCAGAAAGCCTCTGTCCCCTGCAACCAACCTTCTCCATGGCTCTCTGTTGGCCTGATAATCATCCAGTCAAACACTGGACCAAATGATTTTGCTTTGTGAAAGCTAGAGACCGGGGCTGGGGGCGGGCACTCAAAGCACGCTTTTGATAAAGAGCCTTGCTCTGGGTAAGAACTCTTCTAGCAATGCTTCTGACTAGACGGAAGGAATCCAAGTCTCACTTCCCTGTGTGCTCTAGTCATATGACCTTGTAATGTTCACATAAGTTCAACAACAATCTGAGTATTTGGGTACAAGCCGGTGACTGTTTGAGGTTGCTTAGAGCTCTATAAGAATTTGCACTTGGGTTACAGAACAGTGAGTAGGAAGGAACCTGAAATCTATCTTCCTTTCTTAACCCAGTTACAGCACCCCACAGGCCTTGGAGCCCTGTCTCTGGAGGTGGAGCAAACTGAGCTATGTCTGGAGGCTATGAGCTATGTCACCTCCTGGAGGAGGGGCATTACAAGAGCAACCAAATAGAGAACAGTTGATGAACATATGAATTAAGCTGAGGAGCCTCAAGCCCTCAGGGACTAAGGGAAGGGGACTTCCACTTACTGAAGGTGGAGACTAAAGGTGACAGCCAAGATGTAGAGGGAGAGCTCTGAGGTTATTGTTCTGAATGAGGTAGGTAGGAGAACAACAAATATTAAAAGGGGAGATTCTAAACTCATCAAGATCAACATATGAAAGAAGCCCGCTTATACAGGACTGGGAATCCTTTCTCACGTGAGCCTCATGCAACAATAGAGCATGCTGGGAAAGAACAGCGCAGTGTATGAATATGGGAGAAGGTAGGTACTGAGTAAATGACCTAGCAATGGGTCAGGACTCTCTAAGGTTTCTTGGTATTGGTCCTGTGCCAGCTCACCAGCCCACTTCTCTCTTCTGGGAGGGTTTTACTCTTTCTTAATAGTCTGTCTCGCTTTCAATGACTAGTCATGAGTGCCTGGTCCAATCTATTTTTCTGGGACACATGGCTAGTCATAGAAACTGAGACAGGCAGGGGCACTCCAGATTCCAATCCGCACCATCTATAACAGTTGTCTGCCAGACAGGAGGTAAGATCTGTGCAATTGTCTTATCTTCTCTCTTCCTTCTTTGTACTCCCCTTTCATTTCCCCAGGGGCACTTGGAAATTGAAGGCAAGCTCTCATGAGAAGTCTATCGATAGCCTGGGGGAACTAGATTCAACCTCCTTCCTTGGCTTATGGTGCTCCATAGCCAAGAGCTGAGAAATTGCCTGGACTCTCTCCCCTGCCGCACTGCAGCACTAGCTGAATTTATGCTGGGCAAACAATCCAGCCAATTGGGGTGGCTCCTGGGCTCAGAGTTAAGAGTGGGTGGCAGTTTTTAATGTGGGAGACACATGGATTTGTGCTCCAGCTGTGAATAGGCCTATACTCTCTCCTCCTCTCATAGACAGATGATAACCCTGTGACTAGTCAAGATGGTGATGGTCACGTGACCCTAAATGGTAACAATCATGACCAACCAAGATGTCAGTGCCCACACAGCTGCCCAACATGTTCAATGCCAGTGAGTCCCTTGAGGGTCACCACACCCCTCAGCATTTCCATGCCACTGACATTTGTTGACCCACGCCCAGTGTTCCTTTCCTCATTTCTTCTTTATCTCTTTGAACCTTCCCAGAGCTCTACTAGGGTAACAGGAATGTCAGACTCAAATGAGCCTCCAGCATGGGCACTGGGATAGCTCTTGCCCACAACCTCCACTTGAGGTATTTTCACAGGTACTCACCTCAGGCTAAGGAGTGGCAGCTAAGGGCATTGCCTACAGAGCCCTTAAAATAATGCCTGCTTCACGGGCATTTTTGTTTCTCTACAGAGCCAATCCCTGCTGGGGACAGAAGTTTGAAGCCTGGGGCCTTCATCTCAATGGACCCAGAGGTGATGTCTTCCAGATACAAAATGTCCTTGATGTTCATGACCTCACAGTGCCTCACACGACCTTCACAAGACCTTCATAATATGAGGGGGAAAATGATGATGTCAAAATAGAATAAAGACTAACTGGAAATAAAAAGGGATTCAATAGAGGGTGGATTTGGGAGGGTGAAAATAGGGATTGTGGGAGGAAATTATCATGGTTTATTTCTATTCCTTTTTTAATATTTTATTTATTTATTTATGAGAAAGAAAGAGACAAATAGAGAAAATGGGCATGCCAGGGCCTCTACCCACTGCATAGGAACTCCAGACACATGTGCCCCCTGTGCATCTGGCTCACGTGGGTCCTTGGGAATCGAACCCGGGTCCTTAGGCCTCGCAGGCAAATGCCGTAACTGCTAAGCCATTTCCCCAGTCCCATTTATTTCTATTCTTATGGAAGTTGCCAATAAACAGTAGATAGATGGGCCGGGCATGGTGGTGTGCACCTTTACTCCCAGCACTCGGGAGGAGGATCACCGTGAGTTTGAGGCCACCCTGAGGATACATAGTGAATTCCAGGTCAGCCAGGGCTAGAGTGAGACCCTACCTCGAAAAATCAAAAAAAAAAATTATATAGATGATAGATAGATAGATGACAGATAGATGGATAGATAGATAGATAGATAGATAGATAGATAGATAGATAGACAGACAGACAAACAGACACAAGCAACAGCACAGCTGTTGGGACTGAACAGTGTCTGGAGGCTGACCATCTGAGCCCATAGCTGGCAAACGGAATGTAAATCAGGCTGGGACAAAGAGTTCTTTCCCCTCTCAGGACCCATAGACCACTATGCGTTACTTACTTCTGCTTCATCAAGCCCTAATGGCTCATTTAATATAGGCAGTGCTAACCCCGAGAATATGGATTTAATTCTACAGGGAATAAGCAACATGAGATCTGAGAGAGAGAGAGAGAGACCATAAGAAAGAAAGAAAAAAAAAAACCTATTTTCACTTTTAACAAACAAGCTTTTTCTCTGAATCTAGCAGCCTAGAAACAAGATTTTTCTAAGCACTTCTCAAGAGAGCGACCTTATTCCACCCAGTTAAAATAAATAACCTCAGTGATGCTTGTAGCAGGAAATAGCATTCCAGTATTGTGGGACTTAGTCCCAGGGGACAATGTAAACTATTTGTTCAAACTCAATCAGTCAAAAAGTATGCCCAGACAATTTTGAGACTCAAAGTGGTGTTCCTGATTCTTCTGTGGCTATGCTCCGACATGGCCACAGACATTAGGGTTCGAAAGATGGGAATCAGCATACTCTACCCTATCAGGTCTGCTTGAGAACATGGAGTGGGTAAAGGGGATGCCATTTTTCCACTCCAGAGGCTCTCAGATTCTCTGTTATAATGTATTCTCAAGGACTGGGATAGGTGTGATCCTGAGAACCTAAAGACAAAGATGATGATATTTTACTGTAACACCATCTGGTCTCAATACAAGCTGAATAAGGGGAGACTTTGGCCAAATGTTCGGAGCTTGAGCTATAACACTGTCTTTCTTGTCTATTTTGTAGAACTGCCTTGTGCTCAGGCCTTTATGGCCCTCTGCAAGGATAAGGGGTTGTACAAAGAAAGACCAAAGGATGGGCTGGAGAGGCAGCTTAGCGGTTGAGGCGGGGCTGGAGAGATAGCTTGGCGGTTGAGGTGCATCCCCGCAAAGCCTAAGGGCTCATGTTTGACTCTCCAGGTCCCACTTAAGCCAGACACACAGTGATGCAAGTGTGCAATGTTGTACATGTGCACAAGGCGGTGAGTGGGTCTGGAATTCGATTGTAGTGGCTGGAGGCCCTGGTGTGCCAATTCTCTCTCTCTCTTTCTCTTTCTCTCTCTCTCTCTCTCTCTCTCTCTCACACACACACACACACACACACACACACACACACACACAAAAGGCCAGTCTGTTGGGCTTGTCAAAAGAAGGAAAGAAAGAAAGAAAGAAAGAAAGAAAGAAAGAAAGAAAGAAAGAAAGAAAGAAAGGAAGGAAGGAAGGAAGGAAGGAAGGAAGGAAGGAAGGAAGGAAAAGAGAGAAAGACAGAGAGAGAAAGTAAGAAAGAGGAAGGAAGGAAGGAAGGAAGGAAGGAAGGGGGAAATCTCTCATATCTTAGATGATCCTTAGCTGGATCCAAACTCTGTTTTTCAAACAGGAAATAATGGCAAACAGGACTCAAGTAAGTTATCTTCTCTCACTCCACGGAACTCCACCCTCCTCCATTGTTGTGAGCAGGATTCAGGACTCCTTATTAGGCAATTCACTTTGTACCTCACACTTCTGTATTAGCTATGTCTCCACAGGGGTCACTGCTCCATGCCCTCACACTGCCTGGCCCAAGGGTTCAGAGTAGGAGGAGTAGGACTGGGAGAGCTCTCCAGGATAACCTCACCAGAGTCCTGTTCCAGAACTACCCAGCCATGGTGGTGAGATGAGTGGCCAAGAAGCAGGATTGGTACCTCTCTCATTGGTGGGTGGGACAGGCAGGAAGTCCAAGTCCCATGGAGCCAGCCAGCAGGCATTACCCGGGCACCAGTGTCCCTGTTCTAACTGCTCAAAGTGGCCCTTTTTATGTCTTCTGGTGATCTCTGTCTTTGATAGGTCACACTCTAATGACTGCAACCACAGACAAGGGTGTGCCTGTGTATGTTTAAAGAGTTCTCCCAATTCAGCTACCTACACATTCTGAGGTCACTAGGTCTTGTCCATAGTGCAGCCATGTTTGTGTTTTTACATCTTCACTAATTAATCATTGACACGCAGCCCTGTTTACATCACGCGTTGTGCCACAAACACTGCTGGTGGCATATCCCGGGTTGTATACATCACGCATTGTGCAATTCATGTTTCACATTGTGCAAGGTGTTGTTCCTGACACCCATATTCTCCTACTTACCCCAAGTTAATAGAAAAAAAAGGGGGGAAACTCAGCTCTATAAGGTATATAATGAGCAGAGCCTCCTAGCAATCATCCTCTTCTATGCCTATGTCACTGCCCTTAAGGGAAGTGCCAGGACTCTTAGGAACAATCCAAGTCTATGCCCCTTTTTCAATCATGGACCTTCAGCAATGCAAGGACAAACCAGGAAATGTCTGTTGATGAGAACCCATCTTAATATACCAGTAACTTCTAGGCCTTCATTTCCTACTTTCCTTAACTTTCCTACTAGGAAAGATCTGTACTTAGTCCTGATGACTTGACTTGCTGTCTCCCTGGGGAAAAATGGAATCTGAGAGGAAACTAAAAAAACATATGCAAATGAGCTGCTTGATCAAAGCCCTGCTGACCATCAGCCCCATTCACAGGTCCTCCCAGATCAGGATCCCACTGATTGAAATGAGTAACACCCCAGCAAAAATAAATAAGTAAAATAAAATAAAATGACCAATTAACTATGACAAGATCAAAGAGGTTACTCAAGGAAGAGAAGAAAATCTTGGCCTATTTCTTAACAGGCTAAATGAGGCTTAGTGCTATGGTGGAAATAATCAGATGAACAGTCCAACTTAAAACTGACAAGAGATAGATTGAAATGGAAGCTATAAAATCATTGATTTTAATCTAGCTTTATGTATGGCTATATAGAGTGTGTGTGTGTGTGTGTATTATGTGCTTAATGTGTGTATCATGTGTTTTAATATTGTTCACATAGTACCAAATTGTCATACGATTTAAAGCTGCTAAGTTAGCCCAAATTCCTTTTAGTTCAATGTTACTAAAATTTTAAGCCAGAGGACAGAAAGTATATGCAGTTAAACAATATTGGTAAAGATTCTGGTTCCACAACTTGTTTAAAGAAGTCCCTATTGCTAAGGGGAATAAACTGGCTTTCAGGATGTGACAGCTCTTTCTCCAGGGTACAGCCTTACCCTCATGGACAGTTGCCCTCTTCTGAAGTGTTGTCTGGCTAGGTTGGCTATTCCGAAGATTGTGAAGAAGATTTATCACTATACTTTCAGTTTTCCTTGGGTAATTAATATGTTTAAAAGGATAAATATTTTAAGTTTAATCAAGATAATTGCTTGTAGTTTCTACAGAGTTTTTCAGGCTTCTAATTCAGAAACTTATTCTTGAGTTTATTTTAAGTCAAATTTTATTTTATTTTATATTTTTATTTATTTGAGGGAAAGTAGAGAGAGAGAGAGAGAGAGAAAGAGAGAGAGAGAGAGAGAAAGAGAGAGAGAGAGGTGTAGAGAGAGAGAAAATGGACACATCAGGGTCTCCAGCCACTGCAAAGAAACTTCAGATGCATGTACCACCTTGTGCATCTGGCTTACATGAGTACTGAGGAATCAAACCTAGGTCCTTTGGCTTTGCAGGCAAGTGCCTTCACTGCTAAGGCATCTTTCCAGCCCCAAATTTTATTTTAAAATCTGTCTTTGTCAAGCTTTATCTAAGTATTGTACAACAGCTACATGTTAAACCATACTTTGTTTTTAATTGCTAGTGTAAATGATTTTCTATGTGTTCAACAACCATACTACAGGCTAAACACAATGAGGATAAAGGGGCTAAAAGAAAAGCCAATATTGGGCTGGAGAGACGGCTTAGAAGTTAAGATGCTTGCCTTTAAAGCCTTAGGATCCAGGCTAGATTCCCCAGTACCAACATACACCAGATGCACAAGGTGACACATGTGTCTGGAGTTTGTTTGCAATGGCTAGAGGCCCTGGCACACCCATTCTCTATCTGCCTCTCTCTCTCTCTCTCTCTCCCTCAAATAAATAAAAATAAAATATTTTAAAAAGGTAAGACAATATTCTGGTCCCTGTCCCCAGGTCAGTTAGATCCCAGGAGATGATGGAACATCTCTAAATAGTTCCTATCACTCTGGTAAGTCATCTATCCTCTTGCTCAGAGGCCCTGGAGATCCCAAAAGTTGGACTGTAGCCAGTGTAAAGTTTACAAGGAGGAAGGTCATCACATAAGAAAACGTCTTCAATGATTCTGAGGACAACCATGTGCTCAGTAAGACCTTGACCGATCCCAGTAGATAGCACAACTGGCAATGGGAGCTGCCTCCTGGGCACAGTTGTCTGTCAGTGCACAAGAGGTAGGAGCGCAGAGGAAGGAGGGCAGCTGGGAGAAGTCCAAAGGGAGCTGCAGTCAGGTTAGAATCTTTGTCACAGTGGAGCAAATAAACCTACTCTAAGGAAACTAATCAACCAAAAAGACCCATTCGAGAGAACTTTGGGCTAAAGCTGGTGGAGTGTAAGGCACTGGGTCATCCATAGTCCACAGAGGAGCAAGTAGTGCCTTCTCAGAACCCTTCCTTTAGTTATATACTGTGGTGGTTTCAATGAAAAAGTTCTCCCATAGCCACATGTGTTTGTGATTAAGCCTCACATTGGTAATGCTGTTTGGGAAGTTTGTGGGGCATTTAGGAAGTGGTGCCTTTCTGGAGGAGGTTGACACACTCAGTCACTCTCTCTCCTGTCTCCTTATTGGTGTGAAGATGTGACACCTGGCTGTCTGCTCTTGCCTTGCTTTCCCTGCCATGATGAAACTTCCTCTGGAAACTGTAAGTCAGAAATAACCCTTTTCTTCCATAAGCTGTTTCTGGTCGGGCGCTTTGTCCCAGAAACATGAAAATAACTGCTATACATATTTTAGTGTCCCACTTTTGGAAGCTACCTGCATCTCTAAAGCTCACTAGATTTTTGTTGTCACTACCATTTGACCTCCCATTTGCCTTAGTTTTTCATTTCTCTCGAGGGTGTTAGATTTAGAAGGCAGAGGAAAAAGGTTTCATGCAGAAAGATCCCAGGTAACTGAAGGTGGATATAGTGTGATGGGTGACCTCCAAGAATTTGGATATCTGGCCTCTATGACCAGTAATGTTACTGACCCATCTCCCAGCCCCAAACACATCTTTGTGTAAAACAAGAAAGAGTGTTATTTCCTCCAAGTAGATGCAGCCCATGGAAGGCTTGGCAAATCTAGTCCAGGCTGTATCCAATTCCACTCACTCACCCTTTTACTAGGTTCCTTGTACAGTGAAAAACCTGCACATCCATATGTGACAGCTCTGTTCAGTCAAGTCACACAACTTCCATGTCTCTGTTTCCCCATCTGCAAAAAAAATACACAAAAATGAATAAAATAGCAACCACTCTGTAACACACACACACACACACACACACACACACACACACACACGTATGTATGTATATATTGCCTCTATTGCAAACTATAATGTACAACAGAAGAATGGATAAAACACACATGCAATATTCTAGGGATATGTTAGAGAGAAAGGAATGAAGAAAAAATTTGGAAAATAAAATATTAAATCAATCAAACCAGTTATTGAGTCAGAGCCAATGATGGTCACATTTTCAGCAAGGTATCCTGGGTTGAGGGTCTGCTTCTGGCCTTAAGTTGAGTCCTTGCTGAACACATGTAGGGGACTCCCAGGGCTCTTATACTTCGTTGGTCCAAGCAAACACCACTTGGGGAGGTCAAGAAGCGTTATCATGGAGGGAAACAGATAGTAGTCAGGAAACTACTTCAATTGCTACTCTGTGTAGGTAAAAGGGTTGCTAGCTGACAGCTTACCTCCCTCCATATCCTTCCACACCCAAGTCTGACCACCTGAAAAGCAGGAGCCTGAGTCCTCCACATACTCAGGAACTCTTAGCACCACAGGACTTGAGAGTTTAATAGGCCTGACTCCTAAGAATAGGATCTGTCTACTAGACTGTGTCAGTCTCGCCTGCGGCCCTACAATCAAGAGTCTCCAGCATTACTGTGATGGTGCAGGAATGGAGCTGAGCTCTCTTGGCAACAAGGCCCACTGTTTTCCCTGACTGCACATTGAGAATTGCCTACCCTCACTGAGAAGCAGTTCTTATGAAAACTAACCACCACCTTGCCCTTGAAAAGAGCCCCAGAAGAACTTCTTCCCCCCTGGTCACAATGCCCATTTTTTTAAAAGATTCCTTTTGTATTAGTTACTTTTCTCAACACTGTAACAAGATACCTGACAGAAAGGACTCAAGTGAGGAAAAATCTAATTTGGCTCATAGTTTCATAGGTGTCAGTCCATTATGGCTAGGAAGTCATTGCAGAGCAGTTCACATCACAGCAGACAGGAAGCAGAGAAAGTGACAGTAAGGGGCAAAAAGACAAGACATAGCCTATAAGGACACGACTTCAGTGACCTATTTCCTTCAATGAGGCCTAATTCCTTTCAATACCTCCCAATGTAAATCAACCAAGAAATTAATCCATTCATTAGACCAGCATTCTTAAAATCTAATTGCCTCTGAAAACCCCATTCCAGACACCCTAGAGGTGTGCTGCGTTAATCTCCTAGGCATTTATTGTCCAATTAAATGGACAATTAAAATTAACTATCACTCTTATTTCTTTTTGCAACTGCATTAGCATATATTACTTGTATAAAATAATAGATTTCATTATGAATTTTCATATATGCATATAATATACTTTGCTAATGTCTACCCTCCCATTCCTCTTTTATCCCCTCTCCCTCATTCCTGCCCTCTTCTTTAATGACCTCCCTTTTACTTTCATGTCTTTCCCTGCTGCTACATACCATATTTAAGAGTACATGTGATACTTGTCTATCTTGAGTATGACTTATTTCAAATAATAATCTCCCCTTCCATCCATTGTCCTATAAATGACATGATTTTATTCTTATGGCTTAATAGAGCTTCACATTTTCTTTAGCAGTTCATCAGTTGACAAACACCTGGGCTGGTTCTAGAACTTGACTACTGTGAACAGTGCCACAGTAAATGTGGGTGTGTAGGTATTTCTTTTGTATGCTGACTTTGATTCCTTCAGGTATGTACCCAAGAGTAATATAGCTGGATGATATGGTAGCCCTATGTTCAGTTTTTTTTGAAGAATATCATGTTGATTTTCATAGTGGAAGAACTAATTTCCATCCCCACTATCTTCTTTTTTCATGTGTTTATTATCCATTTGTATCCTTTCTTTTAAAAAATACTGCATCAGTTCACTTGCTTGTTTGTTGATTAGATGTCTTGTTCTTGTTCCAGAAATGGGATATCATTATGCTAAATTTATTTTAGAAAAGAAAGTAAAGCTAGGAGAGGTACTGAAAGGGTAGACCGCATGGTGACTCAGATCAGAGTTTCTCATAGGAATAAGGATTTACTGGATTGGGAGATAGGCTGGTTAGTCCCATTCTCATGCCAGGAGTTTAAACACTTATAGTCTTAGTCACATCCTTATATCTGATCTCTAGTAAAAAAGGAACTCCTTTAGGGAAAAAGAGATAAGGAAAAACCAGACCCTTCCTTTTGGCATTTTTGGCATCCAGCAAGGTGGTAGCTGGATCAAGTTGCATGGAGGATAGCTATTTGTCAAAGGAAACAGATTGAAGACAGATGCCTGGAGGCACCTGGCTAAAAGAGGCAGGCACAAAGATGGAAGTTCACTGAGTTCTCATTAGAGCCTGCTATTGCCCACATAACCCTGAAGCTCAGAAACTGGGATGTTCTTTAGAAAACGGAGATATTACACCCCATTGGTGTTTCTAAGGTCATTGGTTGGGAGCTTTGAGGCACATGTGGACTTGAAAAAATATTTGTATCTAAAAATACCAATCTTTGATCCATATCTGTGCCAGGAAGATGTTCTAGTTGAGTGTTCATTCCTGTAATCTGAGCTAGAAAAGTAAAGGTGAGTTTGTCCTGCCTACCAATTACTAAGATCACAGTATGTCAGGAGAATGGCACTTGGAAAGGACTATGTCAAAATCAGCATATAAAAGGTAATGGCAAGGAGAAACTGGACACCTCAGTGCTGGCTACCTATAGCAATTGAGCATGCACAGAAAAGGCCTGGGGTATACAAATACAAACACAGAGAGGCAGGCACAGTGTAAATGGCCTATAAAGTGTCATGAAGCTCCTGGCCTGGGGCTTTTGGGTTCTATGTCTTTTCCAACTCAGTAGTTTACTCCCATTCTCAAGAGAGCCTTTCTCCTTCTTAATAAACTGTATTTGTTACCTTGCAATGTGTCTCTGGTATAATGGTGTCCTTGTCCTAAGACACAAGAACCTGGAAACGGCAGTGAGCAGTGAGTACTTTCCAAATTTCCAATTCTTTGTTAGCAAGGGGAGAATGAGAGGCCAGCAAAACCCTGCCGTATTGAAGTATCACCTTCCCATGCCCCCCTCCTCCCCACAGAGAGAGCTGGACAAGGTTGGACAGAGGGAGCTGACCTGGGGAGCAGATGGCTGACAGCTGAGGGAACTTCAGCACTGGGCAAAGACAGGGAAAGTAGCACACCTGCAAGCACTTGGTCTCTAATCTCCCTCCTGCATTGGTGGAGGGTGGTGACGAAGTGACGATATCGATGCCTCTCTTCTGTGCAAAGATGTGAATCACACAAGAGGAAGTGAGTAGGAGAACAGTGACATGGGTCACGCAAGAAGAAATGATCTGTGGTTACTCTTTATAATCATAACAAGTAGCCATTGCCATCTCTCTCCAGTGTCAGCTAGATGTCCCCCCTGGCTTTTCCAGGTCTCCTCTCACTCTGTTCTCTGCCTCGATGGGGCATGTCAATAGGCTTCCACAACCTCTCAGCCAGCGGTGTATGCCAGCAGAGAGAAAGAAGAATGGAGGTCAAAGTGCTCGCTATCCCCCATGTCGCCATGGCCGCCACAGTCCAGCAAAGTAGCCTGCATGCTCATCTATATACATTTTTATAGATGCACAGGAAGTGACTTGGAAGGATTACAAAATGGATGCCCACTTATCATGAGGCAGGTGGTAAGACTTGGGTCAGGTAAGAGGTTCAGATAAACTTTGCTTTGTGCCTGAAATATATATCTAAATATATTTTCTAGGTGCTGGGTATGGAACACAGAGCCTTGTTCATTTTAGGCAAGCACTCTATCACTGAGCTACATTATCAAGCTTGAAATGGATATTTTATTTTACTTTTAATTTATTTGAGAGGAGGAGATAGAGAGACAATATGGGTGTGCCTGGGCTTCTAGCCACTGTAAAGAAACTCCAGATGCATGTGCATCTGTCTTACATGGGTACTGGGGAATCACACCTGGGTCCTTTGGCTTTGCAGGCAAGTGCCTTAATAGCTAAGCCATCTCTCCAGCCCTGTCTGAATATTTTTGATTGCATCAATTTATGTTCTTTTTGTAACTGGAAGTAACTGCATTGGACATTTGTTGTGCTTTGGGATACCAAGACTTGGTACCCTTTTTGACTTCCTTCCACTTACCTCTTGGGGCACTTTGGCTTGCTGAAACCACTGAGCAATCATGAGCTCCTTGCCACATTCTGGCACATCTTCCTAGCAGCCTGCAGAGGCTGGAGTGAGCCAATCTGCTCTTACAGCTTAGGCACAGATGTGCTCTCCATTCTGAAGATTAAACACAGCCCAATTGAGAGCAGAGCAGGGTTTAAAGGATCAAGGCCTCCATTTCTCCACACAGATCATAGCACAAGATGCTACAGCTCTGGTGGAAGCTTCCAGCTTGTGGCAGGGGTGGAAGCTCTTGATTGCTCAAAGCTAAAGCTTTATTTCCAGAGTTATTATAAGATCTGCCCAGACTTTTATTAGGCAGGGCTCTCCAGAGAAAGAGAATCAATTGTGAAGAAAAATAGAGAGAGAGGGAAAGAGAGACAAGTTTTCATAAGGAATTAGCTCATGTGATTGTGAAGGCCTGCCAAGTGTCAAGATTTGTAGAGTGAAAGAGCAAGTTGGAGACCCAGGAAGAAATGGTGGTCAGTTCAAGTCTGAAGGCAGCCCAGCTGTAGACCAATCAGGTGTGGTACATTCTCAAAGGAAGAATTCCTTTATGCTTTAATTGTTTTGTTTTATTTTTGTTTTTGTTCTTTGGTTTTTCAAGGTAGGGTCTCACTCTGGTTCAGGCTGACCTGGAATTAACTATGTTATCTCAGGGTTGCCTGGAACTCATGGTGATCCTCCTACCTCTGCCCCCGAGGGCTGGGATTAAAGGCGTGTGCCATCACGCCCTGCAAATGGATGGAACTTTTAACTCCACATTGTGGAAGCCAACCTGCATTATGTAGTTTACTGATTCAGATGTCAGTCTTGGAGAAGACCTTCACGGAAACATCTAGAATAATGTTTGACAAAAATATCTGAGAATCCTATGGCCCAGTCAACTTGGCATATAAAATTAGTCATTAGAGCTTTGTTCATTCAGCACTCTGAATCTGTGATCTAATAATAAATGCCTTTTCCTTAAATTAGTTTAGTATGACTAAGAATTTCACTCAATAGACAGAACTACAATAGTAGTTGTTTAAAGCCCAAAAGGTCCTCACAAGACTGTGAATACAGACTCAGCTAACACCATCGAAAATAATGAAGACTTAATGGCTAGTTGAACAATGCATCTAGTGAGAAGTCCTGGGACCCAATGGTAAAATTTATATTGGAATTAAAGGCCTATTGAAATTAAGGTGGACAGACTAGATGATGGATATACACCATTTTTCACAGTAATACTAAAATTTAAAAGAGCTAATTCTATACATCTTCAGCTCAAGGCACGACAGGAGAAACAGGGGCTTTTAAAAATGACTGGTACAAAAGAATATGGTTTTTGAATATGCACAGGGTGGACAAAAGCAAAGTCTGAATCAAAACCTGACCCAGTAGCTGCTGGGTTCATATTCATTTTCAATGCTTTCTGACAAAATTAGGGCACAGTATGAGGAAAAACGTAACTTTGTGAATGCAGTTGTTGATGCTTGAGAGGAGCTAGCTGCCTCTGAGAGTTCCGAGTCCCTGAGCCCCAGTGATAATCTTTCAGCAACAGAGACAGCCTTTCCCTCTCTGGCTGCAGGTTGTGGTGCTGCCTTTGTTGATGAGCCCTTAGTAACCTCACCTGAGGCAGTTACATTGCGAGGGCCATTAATTCTTCTCTATCCCATTCCTGACACTTTCACTGCCTTTAGGCTGGACTCCTAACTGCAGTCAGAACAAACTCAAAGTCAAGCCCAAAAGGAGAAACCAAAACACTAAAAATAACTGCAGGATTTGCAGATTTCTCAGTAACAACCTGGAAATATATGTGAACTGGATTGTGAAGTGCTAAGCACAGAAGGCAGAAGCAGTTTTAGTTTTGGGCCCATCTACTGATAGGAGTATATTCTGTGACATTGGATACAGGAGTCCAGATAAAGCTTGCCCTGGTTCTTTTTGCTTGTTTGGTTGAGCAGAACTGGACTAAATGGTGATCTGCACTGAAAGTATTTCAAGTGCAAGCAATGCCCTCATACAAAATAGAAGACGGAACAGGATAGGAGTGCTGGAATGGATTTGTCATGCGTGACCTGATCACCTATCTCTTAAGTACATTTTTCATGAGGACCGTTCCCCAGTGGAATGCTGAGGTTTCCCAACTGAATTTGTTCCCTGCCTTAATCCTGTTCATCACTGGTGCAGTTACCTTCACGTTTCACATTTGGCCAGAAGCAGCTTATGGGAGGAAAGGGTTTATTTCCAGCTTAACTGATTCCGGAGGAAGTTTCTCTATGGCAGAAGAAGCTGGCTCACTTTGGCATCCACAGC
This sequence comes from Dipus sagitta, assembly GCA_036346955.1. Lineage (NCBI taxonomy): Eukaryota > Metazoa > Chordata > Mammalia > Rodentia > Dipodidae > Dipus > Dipus sagitta. Next base: position 228,728,631 of record CM070770.1, on the reverse strand, counting down.
AGAGTGAAAGAGAAAAACCAACACCAGTAAGCATAATCAGCTAGAGTTCCAACTGGCTCTTTACGCACCTTGAGGCTGGACTAAAAGATCCACTCCCAGTGACACCTCCTACTCCTCCTGCAGGCTGCTAAAGGCTTAAGTTGCAAGCTTAATTAAAAATACCTCAGGCTATGGGGACATATGTTCACATTCAAACCACCATGATCACCAAGGACAGGATGCATGTAGGCCAGAACCTGTTGGAGCTAAGCTGGATGCCGAGGGACTGACTGCCAGACCACCTCTGATGAATGTGCTGAAGAGTTGAGCGAGCAGGCCACACATGACAAATCATCCCCGCTCCCCCATCCTGCCTGTTTCTTCTGTATCGTGTGAAGGCTTACCTCACATTCACAATACATTCAGTGCAGATTGTTGCTTAGTCCAGTTCTACTCAACCAAATAAGCAGACAGTATAATAATCCCACTGCGTGCTAAGTGGCACACACTCCAGTATCATGACAATTCCCATGACTCCCTGAAGGATCCATGAAAGGAGTAAAAAGAGGTGGTACCTAAATCCCTGGCAAATCTTCGTCCATTCCCAGAAAAAAGACACGACTATTCCTCCCATGCATAGCCTACCTCCCCATCCTCATTTCTTTTACCCTAACCTTCAAAAGTTGTAAAGCTGATTTACAAGCCTGTCTCCCTATTTGTTCTATTCTTTGGCCAAGAATAAACCTGTTTGCTCAGTCAGCACATGGTTCTGTGTAGCAGTTACCTTTTCTTTGCTGGGACAAGTTACCTAACCAGAAGCAGCCCGTGGAACGGCAGGGTTTATTTCCGGCCTATAACTGCTACGGGAAGCTTCATCACGGTGGGTAAAACATGGCAGAAGCAAACAGCCAGACATCACATCTCCTCTGTAGCAGGAAGGAAGTAGAGAGAGTGAGCCCACTATCACTGGCAAGCAAGGTTTGTCCATAAAATCCCCAGAGTCGCCCCCAGGGACACACCTTCTCCAGCAAGGCTCCACTTCCCAAAGGCTCCACTAGCTGGGGATCAAGTATGAGCTTAATCACAAACACATGAGGCTATGGGGTATGTTCTTCATTCAAACCATCACATCCTGTGCATGATTTCCAAGAGGAAAAAGAAACCAGATTGGGTCAAAAAAAAATTTGACAGCAAGAGAATACTTCTTCCTTCCTAGGCCACTGAGAAATACATTTTTGTTCTATATTTCTAGACCCTTGAATGAATGAAGCATGACTCATCTTTCTTTTCCACCACCCCCTGCCCCACCCATTGAAACCATCAGCAAACCATGTTGGCTTTGCCTTCACACTACACCCACAATCCAAACAAGTCTCATTGTGAGCACTGATTTGTCCTCCTAGGTTGCTGCACTGGGATCCTGTGTCTTCTGCAGTTGGTTCTCATTATTCTACCCTCAGAACAATAGCCACAGTGGCCCTGAACTACACTTTTCCTGCAATAACCAACTCCTAGTATTTTTATCAACTGAGTTTCCTGCAATTCAACCGGTAGACTGAGGCAGGATAGAAAGATAGGAAATTATGGTGACATAGGAAGAAAAGGCTAAGGAAGGATCTGATCTTTTTTTTTTTTTCTGCTGGAAAACTTCAGATATCACTGATAGAACCCAAGTAGCCCACGGAGACAATGTCTGTTTTCCTAAAGCTATCCTGTCAAAGATAGTCAATAAACTGTGCTTGCTTAGTACCAACATGACCTATAAGCTTGAGTCTTTCACACTCCCTTCCTATCCCTAAGTCTGGACAGTACCTTCCATAAATCCACCTTACTACTTTGTGTACAAAAGAAAATTAACTTTTAACCTCATTGCAAAGTACACTCTTTGGGTAATGTTAAAAAGAAAGGAAGGAATAGTTTCTTACAAACTCTAGGAATGTAACTTGAGAGCTATAAGACCCCTAAATATACCCATTACAAAAACACTTGATTCCTACTATCCCTTGAGATGCTCACACCTATGCTTGGGTATTTTTGTATTCTTTCCCTAAGCACTTTTATTTCTCTCTTAATCTTCATATTAAAGCTTATATTAAATATCTTTAATAAAATCTCTAATTTATTATGAAAAAGCCTTACAGAAACCTCCTTTGTTAGCTAATTTAAAATAAGAAAGTCAAGCCAGGCGTGGTGGTACACGCCTTTAATCCCAGCACTCCAGAGGAGGTAGAAGGATCAGATCACTGTAAATTCAAGGCCACCCTGAGACTACATAGAGAATTCCAGGTCAGCCTGGGCTAGAGCGAGACCCTATCTCGAAAAACCAAAAATGAATAAATAACTAAAATAAAATAAGAAAGCCGGGCATGATGGCATACACCTTTAATCCTTGCACCTGAGAAGCAGAGGATCACTGTGTGACCACACACTCCTGTAAGCCCTACTGCGAAGGGGAGCAATGAGACTAGGGAATCATTTGGACTTGCAAAACAATAAATAAATAACAGCAAGAAAAAAACCACAACAGCAATAAAAACAGCAAGCTGCAGTATCAGTAAAGACACTCTAGCTCAAAGAAGAATGGACAGAAGTGCAATGGAGACGGACAGATACCCCACATTCAGCTCTGGCCATTGCAGACAAGCGCTCCCCCACACGCTGTCGTCCCCCCCCACCGCCCCACTGCAGGCCAGCACGTGAAGCACTGCAGGAGGAGATGGACATGATACAGCACCCCACCTACCCACCACCCCCCACCCCCACCACACACAGAGACTAATGGTGCTCCGTAGAGAGTAGGGAGGGGTAATGATGGGCTCCACCAATGGCTAATGATTTAATCAACTTCACCTACATGAGGAAACTTCCATTGAAACTATGAGGCCACTGGGCTAGGAAAGCCTGCTGGATCGGTGGACACATCGCTGTTGGGAGATGGTGTCTCTGGAGAGGGACTAGAGGCAGAAAGCTCTAACCCTCTAATCGCGTGGTTGTTTTCTCCTGCGATCAGCAGCTGTCCCGCAACTCCGCAGGGATCCCTAGAGCCTCAGCCACGTCATCAGCACACAAAAGACACTCGTGTTGCTGAGCGAATACCAAGGGTGTTTGAAGTTCTGTGTTGTTCAGTGTGCAGTTCAGGATGCTAAGCCTGCTCACATTATCATGCTACACATCTCCAGGACGTTCTCACCAGGTGAAACTAAATTCTGTCTGGAAACAACTCCCTACTTCTCCATTGCCTCCTCCAGCCCTTAGTATCCGTTTTGAACTTGACCATCTTCTAGACTTCATGTGTGGGGAATCTTACAGTATTTGTCATTTTTGCAGTGGGATTATTTCACTTAGTATAACATTCTCAAGGTTCATTCAGGTTGTAACATAACAGATTACTTTCCTTTCTTAAAGCAAAACTGTGTGTATGTGTGAGAGTGAGTGATAGAGAGAGAGGGCACATTCACACATGGTTGTGCACCCATGCTTGCTTGCTCAGTCAGCCATCAGAGGACGTTTTGGTTGCTCTTACTTCTGGCTTGGGCGGTGCAGCTGCTGTGGACATGGGTTTTGAATATTGTTTGGAGATACAGAACCTAATTCTCTTGACTATATATCAGAAGCAGGGTTACTGGGTCATATGGTAATTCCACGTCTAATGCATGGAGGACTCTATATTGTTTTTCATACTAGCTTCATTATTCTACAATCCACCAACAATGGGCGGTATCCAGATTTTGTCACATGCTCACCAACACTTGTTAATTCCTGGGGCTTGTTCGTTTTGGATAGCAGCTCTTCCAGTAGCTATGATAGTTCTTCAGAGGGGTGTGTGTGTGTATAGTGTACACACATGTGTGTATACATGCTCACATGTGTAAGGGTCCATGTGAGTGCATGCAGGTGTGCACACCACTATTCTAGGCTTCTACATGGGTGCTAGTGTGTGTGTGGGGGGGTACAGTTAGGGTGACCTGGACCCCTAAAGGTAAAAAAGGCAAAAAACTTTTCACATGCTAAAAATCAAAGATGATCTGACTTCTTATTTTTCCTAGTTCCCTACACCTGTTTTTCCACAGGCAACCAAGACCCCTACTGGGAGGGAGGTCTTTCATAGGATTTAAACATTGTGGTTGATCAGGTTCAGCCCCAAGAATTTGGTGTCAGGGCTAACCTCTTCCTGAGACAGCCCCTAGCCCTAACCAACCAGCTACCATTCTGGTTCACCTGAACTGGAAGACAGTCCACAACCCTTGGGTTGAAATGCCTTTGCAAGGGGAGGGCAGGTGCTCTGACCACTTGGGAACTTCCAGCTGTGGGAGAGTGTTGCCCTCCGCTGGGTATGGGCTAGCTCTGCCCAGGCCCAGACCCAGGCCCAGTGGAGAGGGCCCCCTAGCTCTTACTGTCCTCATGGGTTCTTTATCCCCTCCCACTCCCCACATGGCAGGATGTGATTGAACTTTCTTTTCTCTCTTTTCTTCCTGCATTTTCCCCCAGACCCTCCATGTGGTATCTCTAGACACTTGGGTGCCTTTCCTTGGCTCTTTATTTCCCTCAATACATATAATAATTTAATAATTATCCTTCTCAGTCATGTTTATTCAATTATTTGATTAAATTTTAAAAATGAACTAGGGTTTGGGGTTCAGCCTGGGGTCACTTTCCTGGACCCCTAATGCTCCATTACACTAGGGATCCAAATTCAGGTGCTCATGCTCATGCGGTAAGCACTTTACTCACTTTACTCAGTCATTGTCCTTGCTCTATTTTCACCTATTTCCTTTTTTTGTCGCCCACTCTTTCTTACTTTACAGAGATTTAATTGAGCATTTTATGATTCTGCCTCATCTCTTCTGTTAGCATATCAAGTATTCCTTTCATATAGTTTTAGTGGTTGCTTTAGAGTTTGCAATATAAATTTATGACTAATCCAAGTCCCTTTTCAAATAACATATTATCTTGCATGGAGTGCAAGTACCCTACAAAGGTGGTCCCAGTTTCCCTGCCCATTCCTTATAACGCTGCAGACATTCATTTCACTCGCTGATAAGCTGCGATCACTAAGTGCTCAGATATTATTATTATTATTTTGAACCAACTGTTATAAGATCAATTAAGAATAAGAAACAAAAATAATCTAAATGAAAACGCCATAAAGAAACCTAATTCTTTGTAAGCTAATAAAAGCTTAATAGGCTGGAGAGGTGGCTCGGCAGTAAAGTGCACTTCCTGTGCGAGCTGAGGGAGCCTGAGAGACTGCCTGAGATGAAATCTCTAGAAAACCGCATTAAGCAGCTGGGCGTGGTCATGAGCACCTGTAACCCCAGTCGCTAACAAAGTAGAGTCCTGGACACTGCAAGAGTTCAAAAAAAAAAAAAAAAAACAAGCTTCAGGATCAGTAAGAGTGTTTAGCTCAAAACAAGAACAGATGGGAGTACAGTGGAGAAAGACACCCAACTTTCTCCTCTGGCCACCACAGGCAAGTGTACCCTGCTACAGCCAAGAACATGGGTGCCACAAGGACACACACACACACACACACACACACCCCACATCAAAAAAATCAATTATAAAAAGTAATAAGAAAAAGAAATTTATTTTACCTCTACTTATTCTTTTCCTAGTATTCTTCCTCTTTATACAAAGCTAAGGTATTCCTTCTCTTGGAATATCTTTTTAAAACTTGTTTTTTTTTTTTTTCACAAAGCAGGTATTCTGACAAATTTCTTCAAAAATTCTTTCTTTTCTTTTCTTTCTTTTTTTTTTTTTTATTTTTCAAAGTAAGATCTCACTCTAGCCCAGGATGACCTGGACTCAATTCACTATGTACTCTCAGGTTGGCCTCGAACTCATGGTGATCCTTCTACCTCTGCTTCCCAAGTGCTGGGATTAAAGGTGTGCACCACCAGGCCCAGCGCAGTGAGCTTGGGATGTGGCTAAGTCAATAGAGTGCTTGCCTAGTGCCCAGAGTCCTGGGTTCTGTCTCCAACACTCAATACCAAAAATTCTTTTTTTTTTTTTTCTTATGTTGGGTATGGTGGTGCACACCTTTAATCTCAGCACTTGGGAGGCAAAAGTAGGAGGAATTTGAAGCCAGCCTAGAACAGAGTGAGTTCCAGGTCAGCCTGGGCTATAGCAAGACCCTACCTTGAAAACAACAAAAAGTCTATCCTTCATTTGAAAGATTATTTTGGTAGCATAAAATTCTAAGTTGGAGGTCTTTCTTTGTCACTTTTCACTCTACATCTTTACTTCATGACTTTGGAAGAATTATTCAATGCAGTTCTAATACTTGGTCCTTTCTAGGTAAGATGTCCCAACCACCCCAGCTTCTTTCAAGATTTTTTTTCTTTGGGTTGTTTTCTCCACACTTTGAATATAGTATGCCTAGGTGTAATGTGTTATATTCCGTTATATATCCTGGATTCCTATATTTAGGGGTGGGCATTTGTTGCCAATTTTGGAAAATTATCAGCTATTATTGAAATACTTCTTTTACTCGCCTTTTCTAATGTTTACATTACTTGTATTTTTTTTTTGTAACTGTCTTAATTTTTGAATTTTCTGCTCCATCTTTGCATTTGTTTTGGAGAGTCTGATCATTCTATGTCTTGTTCTTTCCACTTGGCTTGAGTTTATTTTGCTCTTTATTTTTCTAGGTAGTTCAGCTTATTGGTTTATACTTTCTCCTCTTATAATGTTATTTAGTATGATAAGTGTTCCTCTTGGTAGTTTTTAAACTTTGTCATAAAAATTTCGATGCCTTCTATTTTCATTTTTATTCAGTTCAATGTATTCTTTTATTTGTCTATGGACTTTCTCTTTGATGCATGAATTGTTTAGAAGTGCATTTTAGTTCCCAGATGCCTGGAGATTTTCCTATTCTTTCTCTTATTGACTTCTAGTTTGATTCTGTTGTGGTTAGAAAGCATACTATGTGTGATGTCATGCTTTTAAGTTTATTGGAGTTTGTTAAATGTCCCCTTAGTGTGTGACCCACAGGCAGAGCCTTCTGTCAGTGCTTAGCATTCTTCACCATGCTTTTTGCTGGCTTGTCTGTTATGGAGAGAGAGGCCCAGAAAGCTCTGACTGTGATTGTGCATGTGGGCTTCTCCTCTTTGTCTATCAGGGTTTGTGCTGTTATTTGTAACTCTGTTAATTGGTGCATCCATGGTTAGTATTGATGTTTTCTTGGTAGAGTGACCATTTTATGATTATATCATATCCTCCCTTTGTGTCTCTCTGCTAATTTTCCTTGCTCTGATATTTGCTTTATGGGTTATTTGTATGACCAATTGTTTCCATTCTTTCATTCTCCACATACCATTGTCGTCATATTTGAAGTGGATTTCTGGTATATGTGATAGTTATGTCATTTTAAATTTTTATTTCTTCTTAAAATGTGTCTTTTTGTTTTCCTGCTTGTTTTTATTTTATTTTGATTCTTTTTATTCATTTTTGAGACAGGGTCTCACTTTAGCTCAGGCTAACCTCAAGCTCACATATGTCTTCCTATCTCAGCATCCCAAGTGCTTGGATTAAAGGTGTGTGCCACCATGCCCATCTTAAAATGTGTCTTTTAATTTAACTATTTAGGTCATTTTATTTAACATGATTATTGGTAAATTATAGCTTAAATTTATGTATTCATTTTTTGTGTTGATTATTATTGTTAACAAGATGTTTCATATGGATACATCATGTGTTGGTACCCTCCTTTCCTTCGTCCCTGCCCCCATTCTGCTGGGGATGCTCCTCAGTGGGGTTGCAGGTATTCCCCATGGGGTTGTAGTTTATGCATTGTGGGAGCAGTAGCAAGTTATTTTGAGGGGAAGGGAATGCCTCTGGGCATGATGTCTGAACCTGTGGCTCTTACAATCTTTCCACCCCCTTTTCTGCAAAATTATGAGCTTCAGTGCTGAGCTCTTAGGAGCCTCTGGATCTCTACTTTGGTAGGTGTCGAGTGTCCTCAGGGTCTGTCTCCTACACCCTGACACTGATCATCAGAAACAGCATGGAAGCAACACTCTTTCTCATCTCCCCATTCCTCTGTGGATTCAGCTGTGGCTTGGCTGAAGTGTGAGGGGAAGTTTATCTTCTCTGGTCTAATGACCTTCTGAAAAAGAACAGATTATCCAGTGGAGAGAGAAGGCAGCATAGTTCAAATGGGATAAGCATTATTAATTTAGGGAGACTTTGATGCATTTAACCTCTCTTTTAGCCAAAGACTAATGAGAGCTTGGCATTGGAGAGCATAATCTTGTCTCTATAGGATTCTGATCTGGTTCCCAATTCCAGATATGTTTTTTTTTTTTATTTTTACACTGAGAAGAACTCTTAGCCAATCAGAAAGCTATTGGTTACCCATGGAAGTTGAGTGCCACTATTGTACTGGCATTTACATCACATCAGGGTGTTTGCTTCTGAGTGGCTTAGACCTCTAGTTGCTCAGACTGTTGTTGGCCATTTTTTCCCCAGTAGCTCATGTAGTGCTTTCTAGCACTAGACAGGCTAATGGGGGACAGGCTTTCTTCTGAATTCCAGCCAGGTCTCTGTGCTCTGCGTCAGAAGCATATGTTGTCTTCAGCAATAGGGTCTTAGCTTTTGTCTCAGGCAGGTAATCAAGTGCTTTGACAGAAAGCTGTTTGATTTGGGGACCTCATAAGTCTCTACTATCAATAGCTCAATGTGAGTAGCAACCAATCTCTGGTACTAGGAGTTACAGGTCAGAGACAGGGAAAAAATTTTTCTTCTAAGCTACCCTCACCAGAGCCCTACTTTTCAGGTGCTCCTCCTTTACTCCTTTTGAGGGTTATATCTATCAGGCTATCTCCAAGGATAAAGGTTTATATGGTATCAGCTCATTTTGGATTTAATTTTGTGTTTGTTTTCTCCTTTCTTCTCCCCCAAACACTTCCATCCCTATTGTCTGGGCCTTGAGTTGCCTATCAGGTATGATAGAAATCTATTAAACAGGTCCAGGTTATTACCATTGAACAATAGTAATCTATTAAACAGGTCCAGGTTAGAAGCCACAGAGAAGTGACACCATGTGGCCTTTGTCTTTCTGTGATTGTGTGAGATCGCTGAGTATGAACTGTTCCAAGTCTGTCCATTTTTCTGCAAATTTCATTGTATCATTTTTGGTTACTGCAGAGTAGAATTCCATTGTGTAAATGTACCACAATCTCATTATCCATTCCTCCAATGATGGGCATTTGGGTTGATCCCAGTTCTTAACTATAATGAATTGAGCAGCTATAAACATTGTTGAGCACATGTCTCTGTATTGATGCATGGAGCATTTAGGATAAATGCCCAGTAAGGGAATGACTGGATCTGTTGGTAGCTCAATGTTTATCCTTTTCAGGAATCTCCAAATTGATTTCCATACTGGTTGTACAAGTTTACATTCCCACCAACAGTGGATGAGGGTTCTTCTTTCCCCATATTCTCACCAACATTTGTCATTGTTAGATTTTTTAATAATTGCCATCCTTACTGGAGTAAGGTGGAATCTCATGGTTGTTTTAATTTACATTTTCCTAGTTGTTAGGGATGTTGAAATTTTTCTTAAGTGTATGTTAGCCATTTGTAATTCATCCTCTGAGAACTCCCTATTCAGTTTTCTGCCCCACATTGGAGTTGGTTGTTTGATTTTTTTATTGTTTAGTTTTTTGAGTTCTTTGTAGATTCTAGGTATTAGGTTTCTGCCAGTGGTATAGCTAGAGAAGATTTTCTCCCATTCAGTGAGTAATCTATTGGCTCTGCTTATGGTATGTTTGTCTGTGCAAAAGCTTTTAAGCTTCACGAGATCCCAATGGTTGAGCTGTTGTTTAATTTCCTGAGCTACTGGGGTTTTGTTCAGGAAGTCTTTCCCCACTCCTATATCATGGACAGTGACTCCTATTTTTTCTTCCAGTAGAAGAGTTTCAGGTCTTATATTGAGGTCTGTAATCCATTTGGACTTAATTTTTGTGTAGGGAGAGATGAATGGATCTAGTTTCATTTTTCTACATATGGTTATCCAATTTGTCCAACACCATTTGTTGAAGATGCTATCTTTTCACCAATCTATATTATTGGCACCTTTGTCAAAGATCAAGTACCTGTAGTTACTTGACCTAAGGTCCAAGTCCTAACTTTTGTTCCACTGGTCTATGTTTCTTTTCTTATGCCAGTACCATGCTGTTTTTGTTGCTATGGCTTTGTAATATAGCTTTAGATTGGGTATGGTGATAACTCCCAAGGCTTTTGTTTTGTTTTGTTTCTGCTTTTTGCCAAGGATATGTTTGGATATCCAAGGACTGCTCCCATTCCATAAGAATTTTGAGGTCATTTTTTTCAATCTCTGTGAAGAATGAAGCTGGTATTTTTATTGGTATTGCATTAAATCTGTATATTACTTTTGGTAGAATTGCCATTTTCACAATATTAATTCTACCTATCCAGGAGCATGGGAGGTATTTCCATCTTCTCAAGTCCTCCTTGATTTCTTTCTTGAGTTTTTTTATGTTTTCATTATATAGGTCTTTCATGTTCTTGGTTAGTGTTGTTCCAAGGTATTTAAATTCTTTGTTCCAATGAAAATGGGACAACCTCACTGATTTCTTTCTTTTTATATTTTTCCTTTGCATATAGAAAGATGACTGACATTTGTACATTGATTTTTGTATCCTGCCACTTTACTGAAGGAATTTATCACATTTAGAAATTTTTTTAAATTTTTTTGTTTATTTTTATTTATTTGAGAGCAACAGACAGAGAGAGAAAGAGGCAGAGAGAGAGAGAGAGAGAGAGTGGGTGCACTAGGGCTTCCAGCCACTGCAAACTAACTCCAGACACATGCACCCCCTTGTGCATCTGGCTAACGTGGGTCCCAGGGAATCGAGCCTTGAACCAGGGTCCTTAGGCTTCATAGGCAAGCGCTTAACCATTAAGCCATCTCTCCAGCCCTAGAAATTTTTTAAATATATAATATATAATTGTTGTTTTAGGTCTTATATGCACACACACACATATTTTATTTTATTAAGTCTTGTGAGACCACTATTTTAGTATACATACAGATCTTATCTCCTTTCCCTTTCCTTTACCTCCATTTGTAATATTAAATATTTCATATAGAACACATATTTAGAGCCATACCATATTCTTATAGTTTTAGCCTCAAAATTTAATAAGATGGTATTGTATATATGCAAGTAGTAGAATAGATTAATGGGGGTGAAAAGGTCCAAGTGAGGTCTGGGGAAGAGATTGAGTAAAGGAAAGATGGAGGGAGGGCTAATCAAAATCTAATAGGATATAAATAAATCATATGGAAACCTACTTTTTTGGACAATGGAACACTCAGAAGCCATAGATTGTTACTAGAAAATTTTTAGTGCAGGGATGGGATACCTTCCAGTGAGTTGTTGGCCAGGGAGGCCCTTGACGCCCCCAAAACCTTACAGACCATTGCCAAGACCCTTGGTTTACCACCCGGAATGGATGGTAAGACCCTATTGCTGAAGACTACACATACTTGGGTTGAAAGGACACTGAGAAATCCTGCTGGAACTGAGCTGATAACCTCTTCATGTAGACCAGCTGACAGAAAGCTGGAAGAAGCCATTCTGCATGCAGTTCAATGGGAAAGGGAGAAATCACCAGTGAAGATACTCAACAGTGGACACTGCAAGCCTTATATGTGGCCAGCCAGGCCAAATGAGCCAATGGGTACAATAGTGGCACATCTGTTATGGTGAAAACCAACTGACCTCTAATTGAACTGGAAGCCTGCTCCATGGGAGGGAATATATCCCTGATACTGAAACCTATAACAAGGGTAGTCATGAGCCCTAGGGGTATAATGTTTGGCTAAATGTATATACTATGCTCATTAAACTGCCCAGTAAGCACTTCTCTTAATGTTCATACCCATATATTTATGCTACTCTCACTTTTGGTAGAGAACCTTCTCTTTTCTGATGGCAGTGACCTTGGGATGACTCAGAAGGCATCATGGTGCAGAGAAGAAGTGACAGAGGAGTGCTCAGCACTGAAACATCTCTATCACACCTTCCAAAGGTCAGGGTCCATTGCGGAAGAGGTGGCGGAAAGAATATAAGAGCCAAAGGAAGGGTAGGACTCCTTACAACGTGCTCCTCCAGACACATAATGGCCTGGATATTCATGACCTCACAGTGCCTGACACTACCTACACAAGAGCATCCTAATAGGAGGAAAAGATCATGACATCAAAATAAATGAGAGACTGATTGAGAGGGGTAGGGGATATGATGGAGAATGGAGTTTCAAAGGGGAAAGTGGGGGGAGGGAGGGCATTACCATGGGCCATTGTTTACAATCATGGAAGTTGTTAATAAAAAAATATTTTTTTAAGTTAAATTTAATTTTGAAAACATAAGAAAAAGAAAATCTATTTTTTCATATTTTTTCTTACAATGTTCTTACTTCCTTGATGATGTTTTGAGATTTCTACTTTTATTATTTCTTTTCCATCTAAAGAATCTCCTTTAGATATTCTTTTAGAGTAGGTATTCAGGCAACAAATTATTAGATCTACATCTGAAAATATCATAATTTCTACTTTATTCATGAAAAACATAATCATTGGATATAAAACTCTGGGTAGATTATTTTCCTTCTGCACCTTAAAATTATTGTGCCATTTCTCTCTGACATTCATATATGTTTTTTTTTTTAGAAATCTACTATCATTTTATTTTTGTCACCTTTCCTGTGACTTCCAATATTTTTTCCTCTTCAATTTTCAAAAGGTTAATTATGGTGTATGTGAAGTGCTTTATCCTATATGGAATTTACTCTGCTCCTTAAATCTTAATCTATGGGTTTATATATCTTGCAAAATATGGGGAATTTTCAGTCAGTATTTCTTAAGGTGACTTTTCAACAATGTTCTTTCTTACCTCCTTCTTAGACTCTAATGACACAACTGTTAGATCTGCTAAAATATTCTCACATGTTCCTAAGGTTATGTTCCATTTCTGCTATTTTTCTCTCTGTTGTTTAGATTAATTAATTTCTATGATTCTATTTATTCTTATTCTCACCTCTGCTTCCTCCTTCTGCTGTTGATCCCATCCATTGAGAGTTTTCAGTCATTGTATTTTTTATTCTAAATTTGCACTTAATTGTTCATATTTTCTCATTCATGGCTCTGCCTATTTATTCACTTACCACAGAATGTTCATAATTGCTCCTTGAGTCATTTTTATCATGTCTACCTTAGGACTTTTTTCAGGTGATTCTAAAATTTCTTTCCATGTCAACATATACTGACTTCCATTTTTTATTCCATTCGGTGTCTTTGTGTATCTCCCTCTTATAAGATGAATAACTTTTAATTGGGCATTTTCATTTATATTATGAAACTCAACATATTATCCTAAACTTTTTCCAGTTGTATTTTTCTGATACTGCTCTTTTAAGGAACAAGGGACACTGCCTTTTTACTACCATGGAGGAGTAGAAGTTCACATTCCCTGCTCAGCTTCCACTAGTCCCTGAGTGTCATGGGTTCCTCATTCCTGCTAAACTGGGGTGGGATTTCCAGTATCCTATGTAGCCTCCAGTGACACTGTTACAAGGGTGATCTCACTTCCTCTTGGCTATAGAGAACATACCAGCATGCCACTCTTCCAGCTTCATGTTTACCCAAGAAGAGAGGGGTTCTTCCTAATACCAGCTGAATGCAATGGAAGTCCAGTGTCTCCACCAGTTCTTTATTGACACTATAGGGCATAAGGCCTCAGATTGCCCTGTTTGCTTTTCTCTCATGGCATCTCTTTGAGATGGTATCAGGAGCTTTTTTATAGCTCTTAAAGGTAGACATTAGACTTTGATGGTATAGGTGTGAATAGGGGCCAAAAAAAAAAAGGTTTCTATATGGCTTATTCACAACATCTTGAATTTTGATTAACCGTATCCCACCCTTCTTTGAATCAATCTCTTCTCATGACCTGACTTAGGCCATTGCACCCCATTAATCTGTTCATCTACTTACATATATACAATACTACCCTCTTAAGTCTTTCCCTCTCCTCTCTCCCTTATAGTCCTTTTCTACTTTACTGACCTCTACTACTGATTTTTACTCCAATTCACATAAATCTAAACATTTGTAGCTAGGTTCTACATATGAGAGAGAACATGAAGTGTGGTATTATTCTTATAGTTTCCCTTTATTAAGTCAAAATAATTCCACTTATTGCAAGTTTGTTGAAAGTTACTTTTCACTTTTCATTGTAGTAGATGTTAGTTTTTGTCAAAATACTTTTTAAGATTTTTATTTTTATTTATTTATTTGAGAAGAAAGAAAGAAAGAAAGAAAGAAAGAAAGAACGAACAAAAGTGGCAGATAAAGAGAGAGAGAGAGATTTGACATGCCAGGGCCTCTAGCTGCTGCTAATGAACTCCAGACACATGCACCACCTTGTGAACCTGGCTTACTTGGGTCCTGGGGAATCAAATCTGGGTCCCTTTGCTTTACAGGCAAGTGCCTTAACCACTAAGCCATCTCTCCAGCCCTCAAATGCTTTTTAAAATATTTTTACTTATTTATTTGAGAGAGAGAGAGATAAGGAGGCAGACAGAGAGAATGGGCCCACAAGAGCCTCTGGCCACTGCAAACGAACTCTAGATGGATGCACCACCTTGTGCATCTGGCTTACTTGGGTCTGGAGGACTTGAACATGGATCGTTTGGCTTTGCAGGTAAGCCCCTTCACTGCTAAGCCATCTCCCCAATCCCTCAGAAGCTTCTTACACATTTGTTGAAATTATAATGTGTTTTTCTTTGATGTTAATAAGACAAATTATAAGCATTTGAGTTTTAAATGCTTCATGAGCTTTGCCTTACTAGAGTAAGAATATATTTACTTTTGAAACAGTGTATTGACTCTATCCTTTGCAGATCTAAAGTTCTTCCTTTCTCAATTTGGGTGATGCTGCTGGGGTAATAGAAAATCACCAGCAGTACCTAAAGGCCTGAAACAAGCTGAACAAAGTCTCTGCAATGGGCAGCACAGCTCAAGTAGTAAATAGAAATATGGGAGCTAATATGTGCCGGAAGGGCCTTAATCATTGGGTCCTTAAAACTGAAGCAGTGGACAACACTTACTGCTTGCTATTTATGATTCATATTGCCATGGGGCTAGAAAACAGGATTTATCTGAGTCACTATGAAAATAAAAGTCACATCCCATTACCAAGTCTAAATCCATGTCTAGCTGCACAGCCCCTGGAACTGAGTGGAGGCCAGGTAAACTCTGAGTATTCAGACTGAGGCAACACAGATGTGTACTCAAAATATTCTTCCTCGCCATGCCCTGTAGGATTAAAGACCAAGATACCTGGCCATTTAGACATGACCATCCTAGGGCCATCCAAAAATGATTGAACTACAGTTTTGAATAGGTATTAATCCATAAAGAAATTCTAGTATTCGTTATGGTTCCATTGGTGCATACTGAACAAAAAATGTCTCCCCATCTCTGTAACTCTGGCTTGTATTCATTTAGAGGTGTTAGAATCCAAGAGAAAAGACCACTGTCCGGGGATCACAAAAATCTTTATACTGAGCTAAAAGTGGAAAATTCCACATGATTATTTGGAGCTCCTTCAGGTCATTAGAGAAACAAATAACAACAACAAAAAATAGTTGTGTTAGTCACATCCACTGAAGAGAAAATAAGGGTACTGCTATGCGAATAAGACTACAATAAGAGAAATGGTTCCAGATCCAGAGGTTCCTTGAGAGAAACTTCTGACCAAGCCTGCACTGTGAACAGTTTTGGTGGGGAGATCAATTCAAGTCACAGAAAAAAAGCACCACAATCTTCCTTCCTTCCTACGGATAGGTTCAGAGGAGCAGTGCATGCAAGACCTAAGCTTAATTGACCAGAACTCATCCCTCTCCACCTCTTCCTTCCTCCGCCTTCTCTACTTTCATTCTTCAATGAAAGAGTCAGAGGTGAAGAAAGTTGTTGGAGGCGTCTTTCTAGCTGTGCCACCCTACAGAGAAAACTACTAGCTATCCACTAATGTCTATTATGTTGTCTTTCATAGAAAGCAAGGCTTCACTAATCTGAGACTTCACAGCTTGGACTATTAGATTTAAAAAAATGAAATAAATGCATTTGTTCTTGAATTGAAGTGTCTGTTAAAATCTTAATACATACACTAAGGAGTAGCTCATTGCTGACTTGTCTGGTGTCCTGTTTTTCTGTCAATTCTAAGATCTCTATCTTCTATATAGTTATTACAGTTTAAAATACTCTTGAGTAAATAAATACCATAGCCAGGCTTTAGCTATCATAGCAGTGCATGGAAATTAGTCGAGAATCCATGAAATCCTTGTTTGGAGGGGGATGCACAGTTTGCCAAATCTGGTCCCTCTTTCTCCCACAAGAAAAAAAAAAAATCACCCATGCCTTTGACACCAAGGAGATGACTAAGTCCTGGCCAAAATGATATAACTAGAAGAACCTTTCAGACAGTGCTCTAGAAAGATGAGGGAATGCCCTTGCTTACTTTCTTTGGAATCCATATATGGTAAGTGAGATGCTGGTAAGGATAACACAGCAGAGATAGCAGAAAAAAATAGTAACTTGCTATGATAGAAAAAAATTCCTTTCTATCTTATTAGAAGTACTGTCAGGGGTGGGAGGAGATCTCATTAGAACATAGTCTTAGTCCATTTTCTGTTACTATGAACAGAATCCCGAGGCTGTTACTTTATTTTTTTAAGGCTTTACTTATAAGCTAGAGAGATGGCTCAGGAGTTAAGGCCCAGCCAACAGAGTCTAACAACCAAAGTGATGATTTCCTGGTATCCACATAAAGCCAGATACATAAAGTGGGACATGCATCTAGAGTTGGTTTGCAATGGCTGGAGGTCCTGGCATGCCCATTCTCTCTGTCTCTCTTCTATCTCTCTCTGCTTGCAAATAAATAAAATATTTTTAAAATATTTAAATTACGAATTAAAATATTTTAAAAATATTTTTATTGATAAATGAACTCCAGATGCATGTGCCATCATGTACATCTGGCTTACACGGGTACTGAGGAATCAAACCTGGGTCCTTAAGCTTCACAGCCAAGCACCTTAATCACTAAGCCATCTCTCAAGCCCAATGAAAATACTTTTTATAAAAAGTTTATTTAGCTCACAGTTTTTGGAGGATGAAAGTCCAAGGTCAGGAATAGTCATCTGCTTGTCTTTTGGTGAGAGTCTCATGGCAGATGGCATCATAATGGTAGACTTAGGGACTAACCTTACTTTTTAAAAAATTAATTTATTTTGCTACCGATTTCTCTTGCCACTGCAAACAAATGCCCATCTGGATTTATGTGGATGCCTGGGGTCTTGAACCTGGGCTGGCATGCTTTGTAAGCAAGCACCTTTATCCACTGAGCCATCTCCCCACCCAGTATCCCCCATATCCCAAGCTGACTATTTTTTTAATAATGACATTTTTATTTTTGAACTAATTTTCAACAGTGTAATAATTTTTTTAAATATATGCATATTTTTATTGGCAACTTCTATACCTATAGACAACAAACCATGATATTTCCCTCCCTCCCCTCCCCTCCCCCACTTTCCCCTTCTTAATTCCACTCTCCATCATATTCCCTCCCTCTCTCCATTAGTCTCTCTTTTAATTTGATGCCATCATCTTTTTCTCCTATTATGAGGGTCATGTGTGGGTATTGCTAGGCACTGCGAGGTCTTGGATATCGAGGCCAATTTCTGTCCGGACAGTTGTATGTAAGGAGTGATACCCTCCCTTTGGCTCTTACATTCTTTCCACCATCTCTTCCACAATATACCCTGAGCCTTGGAAGGTGTGAGATGTTCCAACCTGACTGTTTTTATCACTCTCATGGGATCTAACCAGAGTCCTGAGAGAACTACATTAATCTTTCTGAGGATGATGTTCCCAGTGACCTAATTACCTCCCACTTGGTCTTACCTCTTAAAAGTTCTACCACCTCCACTCATCCCCAATTATCATCACACTGAAGACCAAAACTTCTATACAAACCTTTGAGGAACACTCTCAAATCATTACTAACCCAAAGCTAACAGCCATACCAGTATTGCCACTGATCACAATTAATGTTCTCAAAACAAAACTGAGACAGAAAAAGAAACACAAACATGAGTATTGGAGTCCAGCAAAGGCTTCAGTAGGACCACTAATGTGCTAGGTGACCTGTGTAAGTCTGTTTGCTTCTGTGGCTCTCAATTACTCCTTCTGAAATGCAGTCAGGACAGACAATGCTAAGACGAGAGAGTACCATGCCACATACAGCAATGGAAAAGGAAAGGAGTAAGCACATTTGAATCAGCCAGAGGTGAAAAAAGAATCCTTGGAAACCATCTTTCAAAAATGCATTTTATAGAAGAAACTTTGTGATTTTTTTTCTTCCTTCCTTTTCTTGTTTTTGCCTTGGTGCTATTCTCCAAGACATTTGTGTTTTTGAATAAATCTTACACATTGAGTGCCAAAATTCCATCTGCATCCTCCTGCTGAGAAGTCATAATGCCATGTTTATGACACTAGGCTCAGTTTCCATGGGGATGATTGTGTCAGTGTAATTCCAGCATGATGACTTCTGGGTATGTTTGAGAAGATGGGTGAAAGCAATGAGAAATCTTCAGATACACACATACAAATGTTATTTTGATTTTATTCTAATAACAAACAGCTACAAGAATGATGCTGCTGAAAATAGTGAGTGCGAACTAGACAGATGTCCACCAAAGGCTGTGATCATTTTTTTCTGGCTACAGAAAAGGACACTTAGTTCCCCAGACCTTCCTCCTTGAAGTTTTTGGTCTGTATTATTATTTTTTAATATATTTTATTTATGTATTTGAGAGAGAGAAAGAGAGAGAATGGGTGCACCAGGGCCTCCAGCCACTGCAGAGGAACTCCATATGCATGCACCCCCTTGTGCATCTGGCTTATGTGGGTCCTGGAGAGCTGAACTGGGATCCTTCGACTTCAAAGGCAAACGCCTTAACTGCTAAGCCATCTCTCCAGCCACTGTATTATTTTTAATTATTAAGTTTTTAATACAACATAATTTGTAGTGTGCAACTGTCAGGCTTTCATCTATTCTATTTCCTTGCCTCAGTCTTTCATCCGGGAGACTATTGCATTGTGCTAAACCTGAACAATGGCTTCTATTATTTAAATCCATTACTCAGATTCAGTTTTTCTCAGAAGCTATCACTCCTACTCCATTTGCAAATATGGAAACTTAAATGTAGAGGTTCCTCCCGAAATTCTCCACAGTGGGAAATGTAAATTTAAATATGTGCTCTGGGCACTGCAAATTCAGGGAAAATGCAATTTTAAACACCCTATTTCTTTTCAATATAAAATGTGAGTTCAATTTTTTTTTACTAATTATAAAATTAATTTACTATTAAAAAAAATCAAACACTGGGCTAGAAAGATGGCTCAGTTTCCTGTGCAAGCATGATGGCCTGAGAGTGCTCAGACCACTGAGTTGGAATCCCTAAAACTCATGTAAATAGCTGGGCATGGCACACACATCTGTGACCCCAGTCCTGTGGGGAGCAGAGAGCAGAGAATTATAGGGGCTCACAAAAACCACAAGCTCAGGAATTCACAAAGAGAATCAATGTTACAGAGAAACAAGCAGGTAAGCAATGAAGTGTCTGACACTCTCCTCTGGCTTGCATGCTCAAGGGGTGCATGCGCTGCATCTGCACACACACCACATCCCTCCTGCTGCAGACATGCACAACCAAAAAAATAATACCAAATCCTGACTTGAGTGTGGTGACTCATGCCAATAATCCCAGCACTCAGGAGGCTGAGGTAGGAGAATGCCCATGAATTCAAGGCCATCCTGGGCTAAAGGGTGAGTTCCAGGTAAGGTTGGGATATAATGAGACCCTGCCTCACAATAAAAAAAAAAAAAACTGAAAAATCTGAAACAGAAAGCAATGTTATACCCCAAATTGCAGATCTACAGAAACATTAGTCCATCTCAATATTTTCTCTAGATTTTTTTAAATTTTTTCTGTTATTTTTATTTATTTGAGAGCAACAGACAGAGAGAGAAAGAGGGAGAGAGAGAGAGAGAGAGAATGGGCACACCAGGGCCTCCAGCCACTGCAAACGAACTCCAGACGCGTGGGCCCCCTTGTGCATCTGGCTAATGTGGGTCCTGAGGAATTGAGCCTCAAACTGGGGTCCTTAGGCTCCACACGCAAGCACTTAACTGCTGAACCATCTCTCCAGCCCTCTAGATTTTTAAACAGAAAAGTAACATGAATATTTTCACAAGTAGAATCATATGGTACTTATACAGACTGGGGTTTTTTTTTTTTTCTAAAGATGGCCATAACAAGACTCCAATCTTTCACACATGTCCTTGACAGCTTTCTACATTATTTCTCTACCTCCTTGACCCTGAACAGTTTTTGGCTTGCTTCAATCCATAGACTATGACAGGCATAATGTTATACTACTGTGCATAGTGCTTAACTAGTTTGGCAGCTTCTACTTCCTGCTTCTGGGTAGCCAGCCACTGTGTTAGAAGTGGCACTACCCAGGGACTGCCAGTGCCCTGAGGAAGCCCAAGGCCTCGAGAGACCCTTGATGTTTCAGAGACATTAAAGACATCAACATGCACTGAGGCACAAAGCAGGTAGATGAATTCACCATCTTGGGAGGTGCAGCAGTGACTTTCTTATTGCAGGGAAAAAGAAAACACCTGATCAAAAGCCCTTATCAGAGGATGGCTTTGTTTTGACTTACAGTCTCAAGGGGAAGTTTCATCATGGCAAGAAATCATGGCAGAGCAGAGCCTTGGCATCACATCTTACCACAGCAGCTGGAAGGAAACAGCAAGAGTGAGCTTGCTCTGGAAAAGAGCAAGGCTTGGGCTGTAACATCCCAAGGCCTTCCCCAAGTGAAACACCTCCTCCAGCTAGGCTCCACCTCTCAAACTGCCACCAGCTGGGGAATGAGTAAGAGGCTTAATCACAAACTCATGTGGCTATGGGGGCATTTCATACCCAAAACACAACGGAAGTGGATCCTTCAGCCTCAGCTCACCCAGCTATGGATCAAGATCAAAACATCCATCCCTTTTGGAACCTTGTTATATAGAATTCAAAGCATACTAACATAGCTACTTTAAACCCCTAAATTCTAATATTGTTTGTAACACTAACAATAATCATAGCAAATGCTTGGAACATTTTTAATGTTAAAACAAAGTAGATATCCCTCATCTCTTAGAGGACCTCATAGTATCCTATTATGAGCATTTACCATATGCCAACTAACTCATCACTAGTACAAGTGCTTTTAGATGATTTTTTCATTTTATTATGACATAGTGAATATTTCTTTGGAGGAGATGAAGAATACTTTATTTTATAAATTGTGTAATGACTCATAATATCTACCAGAATGAACAGGGTGGCATCCAAGGTAGAGACTCGAACTCCATGTCCTAACGTTATCCAACACAAGGTCACTCCTTCAATAAGCCATTTAATCCACCTATAAACTGTTGACAATATTTGAAAACTTTAAGTCACAGAGAATTGCTAAGATATATAGACATATATGCAGTTGGAGATAATACTTTTATACAGTTGATGATGCCAACTATAGAAATAAGCATACTACCAATTTTCCTATATGTGAAATATCATCAGCTTTGTCTTTTAAATATCCTTGTCATATTTATTACACAGGCATATGCAGAAACATACATTTGTAAACTGACACAACTAGGTTAAAAGAAATGTTGGCCCAGGATTTAAAAGAAGACCAACAACTAAACATTCCTGAATGCTTGTCTATACCATTGTAGAACTAGAAAGTAGAAGACGGTGTATATAAGAATGATATTCAGAATCTTGTACTACTTATGAACTTTTTCAGGGATATAAAAATGTATTCTAATGCACTGTACATCTTTGCTATTTAAAAGCAAAATCCAAATGTCTTCATAACCACCTAAAGTTGACGTACCAATAAAAACAGCAAACTGGGGCTGGAGAGATGGCTTAGTGGTTAAGGTGCTTGCCTGTGAACCCTAAGAACCCAGGTTCAATTCTCCAGTACCCACATAAGCCAGATGCACAAGGTGGCACACACATCTGGAGTTCATTTGCAGTGGCTAGAGGGCCTGGCACGCCTATTCTCTCCCTCCACACACCCCTGCCTTTTTCTCTCTAGTATACAAATTAAATAAACTTAAAAAAAATCAAACTGGAACTTCTATAGAAATTACTTTTAATTTGAACAAACTTGAAAAAAACCTATCCATCTCTACTGATAGTACACTTTATATTTTAAAACAAGGAAGTAGTTCAGTCAATAACTTTATTAGAAGAAGATTAATACTAAAACTTTTCAATGACACAGACAACTTTGTAACAGAAAGTCAGAGTCACTTCATTTTTACTTCTAAATGTAAAAGACTGAGTATAGCAGAGTTTTAAAAATGGAATCCCACTTAGGCTATTTCACATGAATACTAATGTTTATTTCTGTTATTAAAGTGCAAGAATAAGAACTTGCAATTAAACACTGAGAAAACCATGTTGAGGTCATAGTTCTTTAACTACCTTAACAAAATCTATGATAGAGGAATCTGTTTTTAAAGTGGCATTGAGCTACTAAAATATATTCTAAAACTTGGTAGATCACATCAATTCTGAGTTAACTGATAATCAACAAAACAAAATTACTAATTGAGTAACACTATAGCTTTCTTTCACTTAATTTAATGTTGATTTGCATTTTATGCCATTTTTAGTATTCTTCAAAAGTCTCTGAATAGTAAAAAAAAAAAAAAAAAAAGTGGGCAGCTTCACTAATTTGCATGTTATCCTTGATCAGGGGCTGTGCTAAGTTCTGCATCATTCTAATTTCAGTGCGTATGTTGCCAAAGCAAGCACATGGATGTTTCTTACATAGATCTATGTGCATCTGATATTGTTTCAAGGGTAAACTCTTCTAAGTCATACTACTAAGCCAGAAAGAAGCTACATTTTGGTAACTTCAGTCTGATTATGTTGCAGAAATGTGTCCTAAGAGTATATAAGAGTTTTTTTTCTACATTTTCCTCACTTAATTTTATCTACCTTTATAATCCTAGCTAATCTGGTATGATATACATAATTTTATTTTCACTATTCATTTCTTATATTTGCTATATTGCTTATTTATGAAGACTAAACCAAAGTCATTTGGAAGGCTAGGCATGGTAACATATGCCTATAATGCTAGCACTTAGGAGGTCGAGACAGGAGGATACAACTTCAAGACCACCCTGTGCTATTTAGTGTAATTTTGTCCCCCCCCAAAAACAAACAGCAACAAATAGTAATAAAACAACAAAAATAACAAAAAGCCAGTTAAGGCAGTTTTTTTTATAAATACATACATATATAGATAGATAGATAGATATAGATATAGATATAGATATAGATAGTGGTTTTTCAACTAGCCCAGTCTGACCTAGAATTCACTATGTCTCAGGGTGGCCTCAAACTCATGGCAATCCTCCTACCTCTGCCTCCCAAATGCTGGAATTAAAGGCATGTGCCACCACGTCCAGCTAAATAATTTTTTTAAATGCATATATAAACTGTATTTTTATATAGTGACAATATTATATTATATATTATACTAGTATACAATATATTATGTTCCATAATATTACTTATTCTATATAGACATAGATATCTTTAGTGATTTGAATGAAATTTTCCCCATAGGCTCATATGTTTAGAGTAATTGGTCCCCAGCTAATGATAATTTGGAAGAGTTGTTTGGTCTTTGAGAGGAGGAAATGATCTGTCACTAGGAGCCAGCTTTGAAGTGACATACCCCATACTCAGACTACTTTTCTCCTGATGATGTGGAGATGTGACCCAGGCTT
This sequence comes from Dipus sagitta, assembly GCA_036346955.1. NCBI lineage: Eukaryota > Metazoa > Chordata > Mammalia > Rodentia > Dipodidae > Dipus > Dipus sagitta. The sequence goes on along the minus strand of CM070770.1, from coordinate 228,704,677 downwards.
CTTGCTCAGGCCTGTCATGCTTTCCCACAATGATGAAACTTCCCTTTGAACTGTAGCCAAAATTAACCCTTCTTTCCACAAGCTGCTCCTGGTTGGGTGTTTTGTCCCAGCAACGAGAAGGTCATTGCAACAATAGTATGAATTCTATTCCCCAGCACTTCTTGCCTTTTTCTCTTCCAGAGGAACCTTGGAGAAACAAATTCCCTAAGCCCTTGAAGTCATATCTGGCCATATGTTGTTGTTGTTTTTTTCTTTTAAAAAAAGGTTTTAAAAGGGCTGGAGAGATGGCTTAGCTGTTGAGGTGCTTACCTGCAAAGTCAAAGGACTCTTGTTTGATTCTCCAGTGCCCATGTAAAGCCAGATGCACAAAATGGTACGATCATCTTCATTTGCAGTAACTAAGGAAGCACTGCTGTGCCCATTCTCTCTCCCCTCCCTCTCTCAAAGAAATAAATAAAATATTTTAAAATAAAAAGACAAAAATTAACCGGGCGTGGTGGTGCACGCCTTTAATCCCAGCACTCGGGAGGCAGAGGTAGAAGGATCACCATGAGTTCGAGGGCCACCCTGAGACTACATAGTTAATTCCAGGTCAGCCTGGACCAGCGTGAGACCCTACCTTGAAAAACCAAAAAAAAAAAAGACAAAAATTACATGCATTAATTTATGGGATAAAACCCCTTTAATTTGTGGTGGACCAGTCCTATGTTATCTCTGAACACATTGGTAGGGAGATAATCTAACATCTAAATGGAAGTCTCAGTTAATCCATTGCCATGAAAAATCTCCCAGACACTCATACTTTGTATGACTAAGAAGTAATTTTGATAGGAATAGTGAGATGTTAGATTGTTTATGAGCAAAGAGTAACCCAAGACTTCTTAAGTTATTCCACTTGTGACCCTTTTCTATCCAATAAACTTGTACATGACCCTAGGTATGTAGTTATACAAAATAGGAATGGAAATCAGACATGTACTGATAAAAAATTATAAAGAAAATTATTTTAAAGCAATTATTTATATGCATATAATTCAGCATTTATTAAAGGCAAAAGCAAATCTGCCTATTAATGAAATGGACTTGCTTATTTATTTTACATAGAAAAAATCAAATTTTGGACTTCTGGATAAAATAGTGTATTAGGAACCTCACCAGTGAAATCAGGAAAAGCAAAAGAGGCCAGATAATATATAATATGTTCTTTTGCTACAAGGCACTATATCTGTAAATGAACTTATTAAGCCAGGTGAGATGTCTGCTAATCAGTGTGGATCCACATGCTTTGTGAAAACTAAGCAGGCCAGCCACTGGGAAGTGCTTCTCTGTGCAAACAAATTTCCCTGCCACTGAGCAGAAACTGCAGGGAAATGCTTTTGCCCATACACATCAGCCTTGCAAGATCAGAACCTGAAGGAGAGGACAGTTCCATTGAGTTCAGTGGCAGAACAACCAGGCAACATTCCACATACCTCCTCCCAGCCCCCCATCACTACTGAGAAAACCAGAGAAGCCAAGGGCTCACACTTGCCCCTCCCACCACAGCACACAGCCCAGCCAAGCCAAACCTGACAGGGCACCAGGGAGGAAACTGTCTTCACAACTCAGCATAGGTGGCTTAGAAACTCACTCCAAAATATAACTGATCTGACCTCCACTAGGGAAATACATACCCCAAACCTGGCTCTATAAGTTTGAACTGGAAGTGCAAATCCCACCTTTCATATCAGGGCAGGAAGAACTCAAAAGCCATCCCACCAAGACAGAAATACTGAGCAATGCAATAGCTCTTTCTGTTCTTAGATTTGATGTATGACTAGTATACTTTCCCTTTTGTGATTGTATATAGCATACTTTGCTATTTTGGGTATTTTAACTTTTACTGCCTCCTCTATTTTTCAATCTCCATTATTGCATATGCATTTCATGATGGTGTGTTGTTTTGTATAATGCTCAATTGGATTTTAGAATTATTCTGTATTTTTTATCCACCAGTCTACTATGTGATTTCATTGCCAGTCTTCCCACACACAGCTGATATATACTCCCTCTCATTCCAATCTCTTTTCTATATTCTCTCTCCTTTAGCCCCTTCTCTGTATATTCCATAACTACAACTGTCCATGGCCTTAACAACCTCTAAAATCTGTGGAATCTAACAATATCTCAACTTTCCTCTCCCATATATTTTTCCACTTCCATCTTTTTCAAGTTAACATCAGTCCTCACACTAACTCAATCACCCCCCACACTTCTACATTATCAAAATGTTAGTCATCCTTGCTCATTTATCCACGGTGATTGAAGTCAAAGGGACCACTATGGTTAATTCGCTACAATGAAAATTTCATAGCATGTTTATACATCAGCTTTGGTCACTATTGTTACTAGTGTTCTACTCTGGGAGTAACAGTGAGGCCACACCATGCACCATGAGCCCTTATATTGAAGATATACCTTCTGAACTACATGCCTGAGACTATAGTTGATATAACAAACAGAAAATCTAAGCAATGAAATAACCCAAGGTGTAATCATCTCAACTCAGTAATATTTAAAAAAAAAACACAAAAAGCAAGGAAACATAATTCCTCCAAAACTTATGAACCCCACAATAATGGTCTCCAGTGAGAGAGAAATAGATGAAATGCCAGAGATTTCAAAAGAATGATCACTAGTATGTTCAAATAAATCAAATGTATCAAAGAAGAAAACAAATTCCTTAAGGAATCTCAAGAGAACACAGAAAGTCAGCTGAAGGAAATAAGGAGGTCGATACGATATATGAGTAAAGAGGTCAAAACACTGGAGGGAAATTAATCTGAAACACTAGAAGCGAAAAACATGATAAATCAAAAATAATCCATAAAATTTGTCATCGATAGAATGGATTAAGGAGAGGACAGAATATCTAAGCTTTAAGACAAGGTGGAGGAATTGGACCATTTCAACAAAGAAGCAATAAATCAGTAAGAAGACATGAGTGAAACTTTCAAGACACCCGAAACACCATGTAAAGGTCAAATCTAAGAATTCTAGACATAGAAGAAGGAGAAGAATTTCAGTTTAAAAGCATGGTATTTTCAACAACATCATAAAAGAAAATTTCATGAAATTAGGAAAAGAGATGCCAATATGGATACAGGAGGCATTTAAACCATCAAAGGACAGACCAGAAATGAACCTACCCTCATCATATTACAATTAAATTACCAAGTATAGATGCCAAAGAAAGTACTTGAAAGTAGTAAAAGCACCAACTCACTTATAAAGGCAGGCACATCAGAATAACAACACATTTCTCAACAAAAACTTTAAAGGCCAAGAGAGCATGAAATGATATGTGTCAAGTTCAGAAATTGTTGGAAATCCTGTCCTAATCCTAAGCAAAAATTCAAAATTCACTTAACATTTTTTTAAAAAAAATATTTATTTATTTTCAAGCAGAAAGAAAGAGGAAGAGGGAGAGAGAGAAAGAATGGGCGCACCAGGGCCTCCAGTCCTGTTGCAAATGAACTCCATACACAAGCACCACCTTGTGCACCCAGCTTTACGTGGACACTAGGGAATTAAACCTGGGTCTTTGGGTTTTGCAGGCAAGTGCCTTGACTGCTAAGCCATCTCTCTAGCCTTGCTTAGTGACTTTTTATAAAATTCAAGTCAGCAACTTAAAAGGCAATTAATAAAATCAAACATTCTAACCCAATACAATCCAAAAGGTTTTCACTTACACATTGAACAATGACAGTAGATAAATATTAAGTCCATTTTTCATAATTAAATCAATCATGTTTTTATAAGAGCAGAATTTTTTTTTGTATTGTGGCTTGAACATAAAATGTCCCCATAGGCTCATGTGTTTATACACTTGGTGCCCTGCTAGTAGTGTCTTTGGGAATGTTCTGAAACCTTAGGATTTGGGGGGTTTTGTTTGTTTGTTTGTTTGTTTTGTTTTGTTTTGTTTTGTTCTGTTTTGTTTTTGCTGGAGGAAGTGAGTCACTAGAGGCACAGATCTGATGGTTTTTCAGCCCTGCCCCGCTTGCTGCTGTCTTCTGCTTCTGTCTTCTGACAATGTGAAGAACCTCTGTCCTTCCTTACCATTACGCCATCCCTGATAGGGACTTCCCCTCAATACTGTAAGCCTGATAAAACTTTTTCCTTCTGGTCAAGTATTTGTTTATACCAATAAGGAACTAACTGATAGAGTATATAAGGTAAAAACATTATTATAATTTGTAATTAAAGTAGTCTCAGGGCTGCAGAGATGGCTTAGCAGTTAAGGAGCTTGCCTGTAAAGCCAAAGGACTCAGGTTCGATTCCCTAGTACCTACATAAAGCCAGAGTCACAAGGTGTCTGGAGTTCGTTTGCAGTAGCTAGAAGCCCTGGTGCACCCATTCTCTCTCCCTCTCTCTCTTTCTCTTTAATAAATAATTGTTTTTTTCAAAATAGCCTCAGATCCTCCAATCTGTGTCCAAGAGTTTCAGACAACATTCTCTGGCACACAAACACAACTTACATGCACATGGTATATATTCGGAGCCAAGGTTGTGATGAAGTTACATGATACAATATATACGAGTGCTGCCAGAAATGCCTTGATTCATTAAGCATTTGATTTCGGATTAATTGTTCATCATTTTGCAAGGCCAAATTTTTCATGACCCCCTCCATTATTCAGTTATGGAACACACAACTTAAGAAGCCAGGACTAAACGGCTCTCATGCAAGACATACTACGTAAACATGGACACGCTTTCTTATTCAGACTTGCTTATTTCTACCCCCACTTCACATATAGCAATTCACATACCATAGCACCTTCCAGAAGGTTTGAAATCTAGTATGCGTTTTTTTTTCCTTTGTGCTTATAATGATCTACAAATAGAATGGATGTATGCACAGTTTGATTTTAGTCTTTGTTTTATAAGACAAGTAGAGTATTTTACATCTCTTATTTCTTAAGAACTCCCTGAGCGGTAGCATAAAGCCACCTACTGAAGCTCTAATTCACTCATTTCACTGATGGCTCAGTGGAATGTCGTACATGTGCAGCAGAAGTTAGTCAGGATTCGCCTCTTGATGGGCACCCACTGTGATCTAGTTGCGCGCTATTAGACGAAGTGCTGCAATAAACATGTTAATGCATTGATACTTCTGCTTTCAAATGTACTGGCAATCTCAGAAGAGCCCTAGTAATGTTAAATGATATATAGGATGTGATTTTATTTTTCATAGATGTCATATTATTTCCACATAAAGCCATGGCATTGCACACTTCTATCAGGGCTATGAATGTACTCTTTTCTTTAAATTCTGAAGAGCATTAAATGTTACAACTTTTTCTAGTAAATGTAAACTGGAATGTCATTGCTCCTTGAATTTTCATTTTCTTGCCTACTAGTGAATTTAACCATCTTTTCATATACCTACGGTCACTTAAATTTGCTTTTCTGTGGCTTTTCCTGAGCTGATTTTTAAGACAGTCTTGTATCTTTTCTCACCTTGAGAACGGCTTTGAATATATGGGCTGCTAAGCTCTGCTGCCATTTACTCTCCACAGATTTTTCTTGATGTACTTGTCTTTGATTTTCAATTACATTTTTAATAACAAAGCCATCATCATTTCTTCCATAGCTTCCTTTCTGTCTTTCTTTCACTTTCCTTTCTTTCATTCTTTTGTTCCCTCCTTCTTTAGTCCTAGGGATTGAACTGAGGGCCTCACAAATGCTCATTAAGAACTCTATGCCTCAGAAACTCTCCCTAACCCCTAAATTGTAAGATTCTCTTAAAGGTTTTTGTTTTTCTTTTCTTTTCTTTTTTTTTTTTTTTTTTTTTTTTTTTGGTTTTTCAAGGTAGGGTCTCACTGTAGCCCAGGCTGACCTGGAATTCACTATGGAGTCTCAGGGTGGCCTCGAACTCACGGCAATCCTCCTACCTCTGCCTCCCAAGTGCTGGGATTAAAGGCGTGCATCACCACGCCCGGCTCATTTTGTTTTTCACACATGAGCATTTTATTAATGAGGTCCATTTCCCTCTTTAAGGTGTTATTCATATAAAATAAAGGTTTCTATTTTAAGTGTACAGTTGATAAATGATGATTATTGCACAACATCAAGTAATCACAGTCAAGAGATGCCATAGTTCTACTGTCATGACATGGCTTCTATGTTCCTGCCTTGTTGCTCTAGTGCCCAAACCAGGCACTGACTGATCTGCTTCCTGCTATTATGGTTTTGCCATTTACTAGAATTTCATGTAAATTCAATCGTTCAGTATAGGATTGTGTGCTTGAACTTTTTCACTTTACCATGTTTTTGAGATTAAGTCATGATGTTGAATGCATTAACTTTCTACTATTTCTTAGTGAAATGTAGAGTCCCATAGTATAGAAAAACCACAATTTTATTGTCCATTCACCAGTGTTTGTCAGTTATAAATTATCCTGCTATAAACTATTGTGGTCATGTCTTTGTGGACATGATTTCATTTATCTTGGGGTCAATAGCAAGGAATGAAATGGCTGGGTCACACAGTAAGAGATACGACCATACTATTTCCTTAGTTTTCTTTCTTTGTGTGGTGTATGTGTGTGTATACGTCTGTATGTGTGGGGTGGGATATGAACGCATGTGGAGACCAGAGGACAACCTTGGGTGTTACATTCAGGAACACCATGCACTTGTTTCTTTGAAATAGAGTCTCTCGTAGGACTGGGGCTCACCACTTACACTAGGGCTAGCTAGTCAATGTGCTCCAGGGATCCTCCTGTCTCCCCTTCCCCAGTGCTTGAATTATAGGTACGTGCCACAACAACCAGCATTTTATGCAGGTCCTGGGGATCAAACTCAGGTCCTCATGCTTGCAAGGCAAGTACTTTACCCACTGAGCTATCTCCCTAGCTCCTGCAATGCTGTTTTCTAAAGTAACTACTATTTCACTTTGTAGCATTAGCCAGCAGTGAATGATGGTTCTGACTGTTCTACAAAACATTGTAGTGTTTTTGGCATTTTAATTTTTACTTTTTAGCATTAGCCAGCAATGAATGACAATTATGATTGTTCTACAAAAACACTGGGTCTTGTTGGTACTTTTCAATGGAACAGGCATGGAGTTTTTAACTGGAGTTTCTGTGTTGACTGGTGATGTTTAAAAATTCTTTCACACTTCCTGCTTATTCACATATTTTCATTTGTAAAATGTCTATTCACAAATCTGGTCCTTGTTTTAAAAAGAACATTTACCTTTTTTTGTTGTTGTTTTTGTTGTTTGCAGGGGATTTTGAAGTATGGTCTTGCTCTAGCCCAGGTTGACCTCACATTCACTATGCAGTCTCAGGGTGGCCTTGAACTCACAGTGATCCTCTTACTTCTGCCTCTTGAGTGGTGGGATTAAAGTTGTGTGTCACCACGCCTGACTAGTTTGACTTTTTATTGAGTTATAGTTCTTTGAATTTTCTAGGTGCAAGTCCTTTGTCTGCTGTATGCACTTCAAAATTTTTCTACCAGTCTAAAGCTAGCCTGTTAATGTTCCAGTCCTTAAAAGCTTGTAATCTGAATAAAGTCCACTTTATATATTTTTAATTTATGTTTTATGCTTTTTAAATACTATTTTTCTCCTATGTTCTCTTCCAGAAGTTTCAGTTTGGGCGCCTACATTTAGGTCTATGATTCGCTTGGAGTTTATTTTTGTGTAGGCAAGGGTATAAGTTAATTTTTTTAAACATATAAACACAGTTGCTTCATCATCATTGTTGACAAGACTACTCCTTCAGTGTCGTGGCGATTTACTGTCTACATGTATGAATCTGGTCTGTTTCTGCACTGTATTCTCTTTCTTTGGCCAATGAGACTATCTCAATGTTGACCTTGATTAATACATATTTATAGTAAGTCTTAAATCAGATAGTCTCTCTCTATAAAGTTCAAAGTCCACTTGCTATTTATTCGAAAAGCCTATTGGCTTTCATCTGAGAAGCCAGAGCATCCAAGATGCAGAGCTAGAAATGGGGGGATGTGACTACTAAGGGAGCCCAAATGAATGAGTCATAGGAAATGATTCGTCTTCTTGCCTGAAACACTAGCAAGTTGGTAGAAGGCAAAAGATTTATATGATCCAAAGAGAACCCAGAGCATATTACTAATGAATTGGACAAAATGTATTATGGAAGATTTTCATGACATTGGGCATTTACATTAAGGATGGTGATTCCTGAGAGACAAGATGCAAATGAGAGGAGACATGCAGTTGTCCTAGGTATGGCCTGGGGAAAACGTCCTGGCATGGAACAGGGAGAGGCAATCCAGGTAGAAAACAAGAGCGTCCCTAAACTGGCAGAGCTAGGTTGGGTGTATGAGGGACTAGAATCCACTGAAGCTGAACAAGACTGCCCTTGGACTTGTTATCCTCCTGCCTCAGTCTCCCAAGTGCTGAGATTATAGGCTTGCATCACCCCACCCAGCCATTTTCTTAGTTCTTTGCATGTTAGATAGTTTTTTATTCATTTTCAGACACTGTGAATGTTGAGTAGTAAAAATTCTTCATACTATTGTTTTCTACTTATAAGTGTCTTTTCCTTCATGTTAGCAGACGACTTTCTTGCTGGGCTTAAATGCCAAGCCCTGTTTCTTGAGCAATGGCTCTAGGTGAAGCTCAGATCTTCTGTCTTCATTGCTGCGACATGCATGAATTGGAACTCAAACACAGACCCCTCCCCCATTCTCTCTGCTGTTTATACTAAGTAATCAAAATTTAATTTTCTGGTTCCCTAGGCCAGAAAGAAAGCAGGCTTAGAGATGGAGAGATGGTTAAGGTGCTTGCCTGTGAAGCCTAAGGATCCAGGTTCGGTTCTCCAGGTCCCATGTAAGCCAGATGCACAAGGTGGCCCATGCATCTGGCATTTGTTTGCAGTGGCTAGAGGCTCTGGCACACCCATTCTGTCTCTCTCTAAATAAATAAATAAGTAAATAAATAAATAAGTAAATAAATACTTTTTTTTAAAGGCAGGATTAGCGTGTACTACCCCCAACACAGTTGCTATGTATACTGTTTGGTGCCACAGAGACAGGACCCTACCTGAAGAGCTTCTCATCTCTGCCTCCGAGTAAGTGGCTACTTCTCACTAGAGTCTGCCTGCTTCTCTCTTCACCATCTCATACTTTGAGGCAATTAATCTTGTATTATGTCCAGGCATTGTATTTTTTTTTCTACAATCAAGCATGCTGTTTTTTGCTGCTATAACAACATGCCCAAGACTGGATTTACTTAGAGGTTTTATTAGCTCAGTTGTTTTTATCATAAGCTCTACTTGTTTCACCTCAGAAGAGGCCCCTTTGTCTGTGCAGCAACATGGAAAATGACATCATAGCAGGAGTGTGTGCATGGAGAGATCAGATGTCAAAACAGGGAACTACAGTGATTCCAGGATCAAGCTCACTTCTTTTTTAAAAAAAATGTTTTATTTTTATTTATTAGAGGGCAGAGAGAGAGATGGGCATACCAGGGCTTCTAGCCACTACAAACAAACTCCAGAAGCATGTGTCACCCTGTGCATCTGGCTTACGTGGGTACTGGGGAATTGAACCTGGGTCCTTAGGCTTCACAGGCAAGTGCCTTAACTGCTAGGCTACTTCTCCAGCCCTCACTCCTTTGTTTCTTGAGAATTTTATTACATGATCATATTATAATTTCATTATATTTCCTTCCTATTGCTCTCTTTTGGCCCCGCCCTCTACCCCTATTCCACTGAGCCCCCTTCTCTTTTCAGGCAGTCCTTTGTTCTATTTTTACAGTCTTGCTCTTTTTGTCCTCCATCCTCGAAGTCAACTTGCTGATGAGCCCAACATTGTGCAGGTCTTCTGAGGGTAACAACCTCTACTGTGAGACTATGAATGCAACTGTCAGTTAATGCCTGGAGGATCATGCTGCAAAGTCCTCCTCTCACCCCATGGCTCTTCCATTCTTTCTGCCCTCTCTCTGCAATGTTCCCTGAGCCTTGGAAGGCATGAAAGAGATGTCTCAGTTAGTACTGAGATCTCAATAGCCCATTTTCAGTACTTGGATGAGTTTTAAGTCTCCTGAGTATCTGTTGTCACCTCCATAAAGACACTTGCCTCACTCACTAGCAGTGAGAACAGCACTAATTTTCTTTTCATCTACCTGTGCAATGTTGCCTGTGCTGTGGAAGGTTTGATATGGGTTTCGTGTCCAGTGCCAGGCACTAGACCATCTTCTTGCTACCTTCGTAAGTCTTGAGTCTACCTGAGATTCACTACCATTTGCAAACAGAAGCTTCTATAACCAAAGGTATAAATAGCCCTTATCTATGGGTATAAGCATAACCCTACTGAGATCAATTGATGGGCCCAACTTATCTGTTTAAGCCAAAAAAAATAGTGGTAGTGTCCCCCTATGGCCTGTGTCCTTCCAAGCCACAGGCTTTTGACTCAGTTCTTAGTACCAGGCATGTGTTCCTCTTCTTCGCAGGCAGGATTAAAATCCTAATTAGGGAGCAGTTTGTTATCCCCATAACTGATTTGCCACTCTTACACAGTTGGCACATTTTGCCTGGCTGGCCCATTATATAAGTTGCTTGGTTAGACTGTTGATAACTTTCTTTCTCCAGAAGCATGTATAGCACTTTACATCTAGCCAGTAGAGAGATTTCCAGCACATTCCCAGCTTGATTTCTCAGAGAGTCCTGTGGTGGAAGCTGTGATGACTTCAGCAATAGGGGTCTCACCATCTGGTGGACAATCAAGAGAATTGACAACAGTCTGTATTGTTTAAGGATGCTAATGGGCCTCCCTGACTAATGATTCACTCAGAAGGGGGAGTGACCCAACCCTGGACTGGGATTTACCTGGGATACCCTAAGACTTCTGTGCCTAGTTTTCTCCACCCCAGCAGAATCAAAAATATATATATAATTTAGTTAGTGTAGCAGACAGCTTCAAGTTCACTGAGATGAACTTCCAGATCAGGCACAGTTATGGAGGAAGGGTTACTTATTGAAGCTTACAGATCCAGGGGAAGTTCCATAATGGCAGAAGAAGCTGGCCTGCCTTCACAGGACCAAACACACAGAGAGAAGCACAAGCCAAAAGCCAAAATTAACATAGCACACCACACTTCAGAACTCCAGCTAGGGGCATCTTGCATATCTTTAGACTGAAATCTCAAACCCACCACCATACTTTAAGATCTGCCCAGTGACACTGCCTCCAGCCAGGTGGCTGCAGATGCAAACTACAAAGTAATAAAACACTGAATATATTGGGGCCATCTATTCAAACTACCACAGTTAGCTAACAAAGAAGTAGGTTTCTATATAACTTTTTCATACCATTTTTAGTTTTGTGTGTCTCTTCCCCACCCACTTCACTCCTCCCTCCCTTTCCCCTGTCTCCACTTGGACCTGTCCATTCTCTGTAGTCTGATATTCTCCCATCCCCGAATCTGTCCCCACTTCTCCTCCCTCCTGGCCTCATTCTATTTTCCTGGACTTTACTGCTGACTCTCACTCTATCTTGCATAAAGATCTAAAACTTCAAAATCTAGGAGCCACACATGAAAACACGTGGCATTTGTCTTTCTGTTCCTGAGCTACCTCAATTCGATAACTTTTTCCAGATCCATCCATTTTTCCATGAGATTCTTAATTTCATTTTTCTTAACAGATTAATAAAACTTCATTATGTCTATATACCACATCTTCATTATCCATTTTCCATTCACCAGTTGATGGGCATCTAGGCTGGTTCCATTTCCTAGCTATTGTGAGTAGAGCAGCAACAGTCATGGCTGAGCAAGTATCTCCTTAGTAAAGTGTAGAGTTCTTAGTATATATGCTCAGGACTGGTATTGCTAGGTTCATATGGTAGTTCCACACTGATTTCTATTGTGGCTGTACCAGTTTACACTCCCACCAACAGTGAATAAGGGTTCCTCTTTCCCTACACCATTACCAGTATATGTTGTCATTTGCTTTTTAAAAATATATATATTTATTTATTTACTTATTTGCCAGAAAGAGGCAGAGAGAAAGAGAGAGAGAATTGGCACGCCAGGGCCCCTAGCCACTGAAAATGAACTCCAGACACACATGCTACTTTGTGCATCTGGCTTTGCATGGGTACTGGGCAATCAAACCCAGGTCCTTAGGCTTTACAGGCCTTGACTGCTGAGATACCTCTCCAGCCCCCGACTTTTGCTTTTTTGATGATAAAAATCCAGGTTGGTAGATAGAATCTCAAAGTTACTTTAATTTTCACTTCGCTAATGCCTAAAGATGGTGAACATTTTTAAAATGTTTATTGGCCTTTTGTGTTTATGCTTTTGAAAACTTTCTGTTCAGTTCCCTGTACCATTTTTTGATTGGATTAATTGGTTATTTTATTGCTTACTCTTTTTATAACCCTCACTTTTGTGAGAACTAGATAGGGATCCCTGGAGAACTATAATAATTCCTTTCACGGAGTAGTGCCCACAATGACAATTATCTTTCAACAAGGACCAACTCTTAAAGGTTCCACCACCTCTCAATATCACCACAGTGTAGACTGGGCTTCTGGGTCATGAAACCCTAGAGGACACACTTAAACCAAAGCAGTAAATGTGGCTCTATCACTCTGTACCTGGAAACCTGGAGCAGCCAGTGAGGAACTTAGGAGTCTGAAAGTCAGTGTAGCCAGATAGAAATCAGTCTACCACATTTATGAACTAGGCCATCTTTGCCCCATAGAATTAATCATTTTGTCGTACATTAAATTTGCAAGCACTAATACTGATTTTGAAGTCTCTTTTCTATTTCTCTGATCTTCCTGCTCACACACAAGTATGACATTGATTTACAGTGACTTCACAGCATAATCTTAAAAGGAAAACTCTCCTTCATGGTTACTTTTTAATGGCCTTCTAGGTTATTCCTAGACACTTATTCTTTAGTATATATTCTGAGATTATTCATGAAGCTTCAAAAAGAATATTTATAATATAGGGAATTGCATAATATTCATATATTCATTTAGAGAGACACTTAAAATAAGTTTCCATTCAAGACCATTTTTGAGCAGATATTTCTATTATAAGTATGGCTTTTTAATTATCTTCCAATAGCTGTATACCTTTAGACTTCCATTTTATTCTAAATACCATAGAATTTATTTTTATACACAATGTCTGCATATTTATTTACTGGTTGCTAGTTATATGATTCATTTTTGTGTGATTTTTATCCAGCTACCTTTCCAAATTTTGAGTTTCTTTAAAAAGAGTCAATTTTTGATGGTCTATAAGTGTTGATTTTCTAAGTTTTCAAAGTTGTTACTCATATACTCAATATTTTTCTTCAATAGTTACACAAATTATGTTTTTTTTTTTTTTCTGAAACAGGGTCACCACTCCCACTCCTAAAGGGAGTGCTAAGATGACAGGACTGTGGCACCAGGGTGGCAGATTGGTGGCTATTTCCTTAAAACGCCTCATAGAGCTCAGGTGTAGTGGTTCATGCCCATTATCCCAGCACTTGGGAGGCAGAGGCAAGAAGTCTCCTATAGTCCAGGCTGGCCTTGAACTTGTTTTGTAGCCAAAGATGACTGAACTTTGGATCTTCCTGCTTCGACCTCCCCAATGTTGAGACTACAAGTATACACTAGCAAACTCAGCTCTTGCTGCCTTAGAGAGTTAATATAAAAACACTGACTCACTATTAAAACCAGTCTGTCCCCATCTGTTTTTAGGCTCATTGAAATTAGTGTATTTGCTATTTAAATTCATTCTTGCTATTGGTATTTTTTAATTTATTTTTATTTATTTATTTGAGAGTGACAGACAGAGAGAGAAAGAGGCAGATAAAGAGAGAGAATGGGCACGCCAGGGCCTACAGCCACTGCAAACGAACTCTAGATGCATGCGCCCCCTTGTGCATCTGGCTAATGTGGGTCCTGGGGAATTGAGCCTCGAACCAGGGTCCTCAGGCTTCATAGGCAAGCGCTTAATTGCTAAGCCATCTCTCCAGCCTGCTGTTGGTATTTTTGATCCATGATTTATAGTCTTTTTATCATGAACAATAAAGGATGAACAAATTGCACACTAGTCATATTACTATCAGATTATATTCATATCCCTTCTCTCCCACCCCCATTCCACTAAGTAGGATAATCAATATTCACTGTGGGGTCATGAATACACCAGTCAGTCTTTATGTGGGGGACAATGCCTCAGGATACACCTTCACATCTTGTGGCTTTTACAATGTTCCTGTCCCCTTTACTGCAAAGTTTTCTAAGTCTTGGCAGGCACCTGCAGTGTTGAGCTCTCTGTATCCTCTGAATTTCTGTTCTGATGTATTTTGTGTCTCTTCAGTGTCTACCTCCATCTCCCTGGAGGAGGTTGTCAGGCTGGCAGTGAGAGCAGCACTTGTATTTAAATTGCCCCTTCCTCTGTAGTGTCTCCTAGGCCTTAGCAGATGTGATAGAGTTGACTTGCCTTGTGCTAGGATGAGTCTATCTTTTTTGGCTATCTTTTCTTGTTATATTAATGGATCTAAGTTCTCCCCAGTATTCTAAGCCATCTGTAAAAAACAGATTTTCTGACCAAGAGTGAGAACAGCATGGATCAAAGGGGATAAGCATAATCATTTCAAAGACTTTTTGATGCTGACTCCCTCTCTTCTTAGCCAAAGAACAGTGGTAGCTTCTCTCAAGGGTCTATGACCTTCCTATCTATAGGATTCTGACTTGGTTCTCAGTACCAGGTATGAGCAAGCCTCATATACAAAAAGAGAGCAGTTGGTGACCCATATAGGATGTGTACTGCTATTGCACAGGTGCGTACATGCCAGCTGGCTGATTTTGTAGCTTTCAGGATGCCCTGCTTGTTCACACTGTTCTGACCATTATCCCCTAGCTGCTCACATAGCAATTTCTAGCACTACAAGGGCTGGCCAGCAGGGAGCTATCTTCCTTCTCAGTTCCAGCATGATCATTCAATCTCCTGTGATCACATCCTGTAGTGTCTTTAGCAATAGCATCTTGCCACTTAGCTCTTGATGGGTAAACAAGTGCTTTGGCAATGGCATGCATAGTTTTGGGGACCACATGGGCCTCTCTGTGGGGGCAACCAGTTCTGACACTGAGATTTACCAGCAAGAACCTACAGTTTTATGGTTAAACTGTTTCCATCCCCTACAGGGCATTTCTGCCCAGACAATTTCCCCTACCCATACACTCTTATTAAGAGTTCTATCTTTTTGTTGTTGTTGGTATTTTTGGTTTTGTTTTTTCGAGGTAGAGTCTCACTCTAGCTCAGGCTGTCCTGGAATTCACTATGTATTCTCAAGGGTGGCCTTGAACTCATGGCGATCCTCCTACCTCTGCCTCCCAAGTGCTGGGATTAAAGGCATACGCCACCACGCCCGGCTCAAGAGTTCTATCTTTTTTTGTTGTTGTTTGTTTGTTTTTTTTTTCAAAGTAGGGTCTCTCTCTAGCCTAGGCTGACCTGGAATTCACTATGGAGTCTCAGGGTGGCCTCGAACTCACAGCGATCCTCCTACCTCTGCCTCCCAGTGCTGGGATTAAAGGCATGCGCCACCATGTCCAGCTAAGAGTTCTATCTTTTAATTAGCTAACTAGGAGGAAGATTTCTATGGTACTGATTAATGCTGTCATTAGTTTTGTGTAATTCCTACCTTTCTTGCCCCTGTCCCCCCAAGACCCTTCCACCCCCTGTATTCTGTCCCTCCACTTGCCTGTCAAGTGTCTCTGCTTGTCATCTGCCCTGTTTTTCCACTCTCCCCTAGCTTCATTCTGTATGCTTGTCATTATTACTGATGCTTACCACAACTTACAAATCAAGCTATTCCATGTTAGGAACTGCATATGAGAGAATGCATGTGCTTGCCTTTCTGAGACTGTGACTTTGCTTAGTATGGTTTTTTCCTAGTCTATTCATTTTCTTGCAAATTTCACTATTCCATTTTTTCTTCCTTTTGAGCATAATTCTATTGTGTATATGTATCACATCTTCATTATCCACTCATCAGTTGTTGGGCAACTGGCCTGATTCCAATTCCTAGCTATTATGAACAGAGCAGCAACAAACATGGCTGAGCAAGTATCTCTACACTAAAGAGGAGAGTCATTGGGGTATACATGCCCAATGTAGTATATAGTAGTATAGCAGGATCAAATAGTAGATTTAGTTTCAGATTTTTGAGGCGCCTTCACCCTCACGTCCGTAGCAGCTATGCATGTTTGCAGTCCTACCACAGTAGATGAGGGTTCCTTTTGCCCCATGCCCTTGCTAGCATTTGTTGTCATTTGATCTTTTTGATGTAGCCAGTTTTAGTGGAGTGAGATGGAATCTCAAAGTCATTTTATTTTTTTTTTAAGAAGTACAAACCTGCAAACTCTTTATTAAATTCTCCCATTTCATCTGTACAGAAAAAATGCACATTATGTTCAGAATCTCAGTAACATCTCAAAATTACACAGCATGAACATGTACAAACAAGAACTTCCAGGATTTTATACATAGAGAAGAAACTCATTTACAAAAGAGGCTTGTTAATTGTACTTTTCTTTCCAAAAAAAAAAAAAAAAAAAGTTAAGAGGCCTAAAATCTTGCACAGGAATGCTATGCAGTCTGTCTTTTGCTAGGACCAGCCTGCATGCATTGCCCTGATGACTAACGATTTTGGACATCTTTTTCAATGATCATTGATATTTCTTCCTTTGAGAAATCTCTGTTCAGTTCCTTGCCCCATTTTATTTTTCTGAATGGGTTGCCTGCTTTTTTATTCTAGATAGTAAACCTCTGTCAGATGAATAGCTGGCAAAGATGTCCTCCCATTCTATAGGTTGTCTATTGACTCTGTTGATGGTTTGCTTATAAGTGCAAATAGCTTTTTAGTTTCATGAGATCCCCATGGTTGAATGTTTGTCTAATTCCTTGGGATGCTGGAGTCTTCTAGTTGTTGCATAGTTTCAGGTCTTAAATTAAAGTACTTGATACACATGGAATTGATTTATGTGTAAAGTGAGAAAAGTGGGTCTAGATTCATTCTTCAGCATGTGATTATCCAATTTCTCCAGCATCATTGGTTGAAGATGCTGTTTTGTCTCCACTATGTGTTTTTGGCCTCTTTGACAAAGATTAAGTAGCTTTAGTTACTAGAATTTAAACCTGGATCTTCTATCCTATTCCAGTGATCAGTATGCCTGTTTTTGTGCCAGTACCATGCTGTTTTTATTACTATGGTTTTGTAGCATATCTTGAAGTCAGGTATGCTGATACTGCCAGTAGTATTCATTTGATGAGGGCATTTTTGTCTATCTGAGACATTTTTGTGCTTTCATATGAATTTTTATTTTATTTTATTTTATTTTTTTGGTTTTTCAAGGTAGGATCTCACTGTAGCCCAGACTGACCTGGAATTCACTATGGAGTCTCAGGGTGGCCTCGAACTCATGGCAATCCTCCTACCTCTGCCTCCTGAGTACTGGGATTAAAGGCATGCGCCACCATGCCCAGCCCATATGAATTTTAGGATTAGTTTTCCTAACTCTGAAAAATGTTGCTGAAATTTTGATGAATTGCCTTGAATCTGTATGTTGCTTTTGCTAGGATGGCCATTTTATGTTATTAATTCTTCTAGTCCATGAGCATGGGAGATCTTTCCATCTTTTCCTGTCTTTGTCCGTTTCTTTCTTCAGCATGTTTATGTTTTTGTTGTTAGGTCTTTCACCTCTTAAACATATTCCAAAACATGTAGTCTTTTGTGGCTATTATAAACAGGACTTCTTCCCTTATTTCTTTCCCATACGTTTGTCATTGGTATATATGAAGGCTACTCATTTTGTGTGTTGATTTTATATCCTGTCATTTTGCTGAAAGAACTCATCACCTCTAGGAGTTTTTTGGTGGTGACTTTTGGGTCCCATATATATCATATACAAATAGAGCTAGATGGATTTCTTCATTTCCAACTTGTATCCCTTTTAATTTTGTCTCTTGTCTTATTTCTTGAACTGTCTTATTTCTTGTTCCCAACCTTACTGGGAATGTTTCAATGATTTTCTCATTTAGTGTCATATGGGCATTAAGTCTGTTACATATAGGCCTTATTGTGTTGAAATATTATGCCCCATCCTTAGTATTTCGGTGTTTTATTCATGAAGTAATGTGTACTTTATCAAAGGTCTTTTCTTTTTTATAATTTTTTATTTATTCATTTATTTGAGAGCAACAGACAGAGAGAGAAAGAGGCAGAGAGAGAGAGAGAATGGGCGCGCCAGGGCCTCCAGCCACTGCAAACGAACTCCAGACACGTGTGCCCCCTTGTGCATCTGGCTAACGTGGGTCCTGGGGAATTGAGCCTCAAACCGGGGTCCTTAGGCTTCACAGGCAAGTGCTTAACCACTAAGCCATCTCTCCAGCCCTCTAAGGTCTTTTCTGTATCTATTGAAATGATCATATGATTCCTGTTTTAAGTCTGTTTATGTGGTATATTACATTTATCAATTTCTGATGTTTAACTGTCCCCTCATTCCTGGGATAAAATCTACTTGATTGAGGTGAATGATACTTTTGATTTGTTCTTGGATTCAGTTTACAAGAATTTTTGCATCTAAGTTGATCAGGCATATTGGTCTATGATTTTCTTTTCTTGTTAAGTTTCTGTCTGGTTTTAGTATTGGTATAATTCTGGCTTTGTGGAAGGAGTCAGGGAGCATTCCCTCCATTTCAATTGTATAAAATAACAAGAAAAAGTGGTTTTAGTTCCTGAGTGAAGGTTTGGTAGAATGCAGTACTGAATACGTTTGGGCCTGAACTTTTTGTGTGTGTGTGAGGCTTTTCATTACTTTTTCAATCTCATTAGATGCTGTAGCTCTATTCAGGTTATTTGTCTCTTCTCTGTTTAGTTTTGGTAGGTGGTTATGAGTCAAGGAATTCATCCATTTCTTCCAGATTCTCCAATTTTGTCAAATACAGTCTTCTTGAAATGAGTTCTGATGATTTCCCAGTTTCATCGGTGTCTGTCGCAGCATCCCCTTTTTCATCTCTGATCTTATTAAGTCTTCTCTCTCTTTCTTTGATCAGTTTGGCCAGGGGTTTATTAGCCTTGCTTATGTTTTTTTTTTTTTTTTCAAAGAACCATCTCTGTTTCAACTATTTTTTTAATTGTTTTCTTAATTACCAATTCGTTGATTTCTGCCCTGATCTTGATTATTTCTTTCCATCTGGTCCTTTTGGGTTTGGATTGTTCTTATTTTTCCAAAGCCTTCAGATTGATGGTCTAGTGATTGGAGATCTATTTTTTTTCTTTTTTCTTTATTAATCAGTTCTGTATTCAGCAAATACAATCAGTTTGGTACCATTATTAGGCTCATCCGTGACCTACCCCCTCCCCTTGGCCCCTCCTTGTTGAGGTATATGGGTCATGCATTGTGGAGTTAGCCCACAGTTATGGGTAAGCTAAATGTCTCTGCATATCATGACCCAACATGTGACTCTGACATTCTTTCCGCCCCCTCTTCCGCAAAATTTCCTGAGCCATGTTGGGTTCATTTTTGGTCTGCTTCAGTGATGAGGTGTTGGGGGCCTCTGAGGCTCTGGCTCTCTGATTTGGTAGGAGTTGATTTTTCTCTATGCTGATCTCCTTCCCCCTTGTGCTGGTATCCGGTTCATCAGGAAAATAGCCCCCTTGCTTGTTTCTCCAATTTTTCTTAGTTTCAGCCTGGGCCCTTTTGAGGTATGATGGGGTGGCTCTCTCCTTAGGATCTACATCTATCTGAAAAAGAGAAGCAGATTCTCCAACGGAGAGTAAGTTAGCACCAGGACAAATGAGATAACCCTTGCTTTTTTTTTTTTTTAATAGAGAATTTAATAGGTGTAGGCCCTCTTGTAGCCCAAAATTGATGGTAGCTTGATATTGGAGAGTGGGTTTACGTTTGGATCTGGTTCTGACTTGTTTCCCAGCTCCAGCTATGGGTCCCATACCAGTGAGGGGATCAGTTAGCCAAATTGAGAGCAGTTGGTTCCCCACCATGGCTGTGTGCCACCACTGCACTTGTGTGGGCATCACAACAAGTTATTTGCTGCTAAGTAGGTTAGACCATGCGTTGCTTTGACAGATATTGGTCGATTTCCCCCAGTCGCCCATGTAGCACCTTCTGGCACTAGACGCACTGACTGTCTGGGGACTGACTCTCTTCCAACTTCCAGCCATGCCATTCTAATTTGCATGTCAATCACATAAGGTATCTTCAGCAGTAGGGTCTTACCACTAGCCTTTGGTGGGTCATCAAGTACTCTGACAGAAATCTGTCTTTCTTTTAGGAAACCTTGTAGGTCTCTCTGATCAAAGGCTCATTGTGGATGATAGCCCCATGCTGGATCTGGGAGTTACAGGTCAGTGCCCACTAAGAAAATGAGGAAAAAGATAACTAATATACAAGAGTTAGAGATAAGAGAGAGAGAGAGACAGTGAGAGGGGAAGTGAGGGAGGGAAGATGTAGGAGATTAAGGTTAGTCTTAATCTTACCCTCTCCAGTGGAGATCTATTTTTGTAAGCTCCTAGAGATATAAACTTCCCTCATGGGCTCAGGAGTCCCTATTCAGGGAGATACAGGCAGGCCGTCCAGGCCAGGGAGTGAGGGGTCCAACATGCAGTGGAAGCTCTACTGAGCTACTCATTGCCAGTGGCTTTTGAGTGAAATCAGCTCTGGGGCCCCTATTGGTGGCAGCAGCCCAGCAGAGACAGGGAGAAAGGGGTAGGGTAGGGAGGTAGTATGGCTGATATCTAATCTTGGCAAGTGGGAGAGCCCAAGAACCCATGTGGGGGATGAGGAAACTGAGCTCTGGTCACCCAGTGCTCCTCACTGCCCAAGGGTTTGAGAGCGAGGTGAGCTCTGGAGTCCCTACTTGTGAGCTCGTAGTCTTAGCTCTAGTAGTGTCCTCTTAGTGCTAACTTATTCACAATTTTATTTCTTTTTATATTTTATCTTTTTTATTTATTAGAAAGAAAAAAGAGGCAGAGAGAGAGAGGGTGCCCCAGAGCCTATATCCACTGCAAGAAAACTCCAAATGCATGTACCACCTTATGCATCTGGTTGATGTTAAGTACTGGAGAATCAAACCTGGGTCCTTGACTCTGGAGGCAAGCACCTTAACTGCTAAGTCATTTCTACAGCCCCTTTATTTCTTTATTTATTTGCATATGTACATGTGTGTGTGGAGGTGGGATCAGTATCTCTTGGTTCTGGAAACAAAAGCCAGATGCTTGTACCCCCTTTTGCATCTACATGGATAACTTGGGAATTGAGTTCAGGTCCACAGATTTTACAACCAGCCTCCTATAAGCACTGAGCCAGCTTCCCATTCTGTTATAATTTTTATAGCTACTGAATTTTATCAAACCCATTTTTGATATAACTTTCTCCTTCACTGTATTACTGCTTTCAGTGATATTGACAGATACAATGTTGATCTTGCATTCCTTGAATAAATGATGAATACTGTTTGGATATAAAAATTCTAAACATATCAGAAAATTTCCAAAAATTGTTTCTTTATCTGTAATATTTGTTCAAAATTATTATGAATTTGGTGTTAAAATTATACTGGCTTTATAAAGTGAGTGCAAAAGGTTCATACTTTCCATGTCCTGAAATATATAAAAAGTATTGTAATAATCTATGTTCTAGAAAGTACACCCATCTCAGCCATACTGCCCTTATCTAGGATAGAATTTAAATAAACTTAGATTTTCCTATAGTCATTTGTTCATTCAAGTTTTTCAATTTTGCAGTTATATTTAATAATTTTTATTTTTCTGAGAATCATGTATTTCCTTAAGGCTTTTAGCACGAATGCCATAGAATTAGACACAGCTCTCTTTTGTAATTTTTAAACAGACATAGCCACATGCTCATATCAAATCTTGCCTACTTTTGTTCTTTATTGCCTTACTTGTGCTCAAAAGTTATAGACTTTTTCAAAGGAACCAATGTCTGAATATATCTTTTTATCTTTATGTTCTATTATTTAAACATTTATCTTAATTCCTTCTTCTTATTTACTTAGTTTATTTGGCTACTTTTCCTAGTTGTACATGCTGAGTATTTTGCTTTATAAATACTTCTTATTTCTCCTTTAAAATTAAGATTTTCAAGCCAGGTATGGTGGCAGCTGCCTTTAATCCCAGAATTCAGACAGAGGAATATTACTATGAATTTGAGGTCAGTCTGAGAATACAGATTGGATTCCAGGTCCACCTGTCCTATAGTAAGACTCTACCTTGAAAAAAAATCTAAACAAGCAAAAAATATATATTTTTTCAGGCTGGGGAGATTTCTCAGTGGTTAAAGGCACTTGTTTGCAAAGCCTGCCAGAGTGGGTTCAGCTCCTAAACTGCCCATGTAAGCCAGATGCAAAAAATGGTACAAGCATCTGGAGTTCCTTTGCAGTGGCAAGAGACCCTGGTGTGCACGCTCACAAATTAAAAATTTTTTCTAAAAAAAAAAGTAAGATATTCTTCATAGCCAAGTTGTTTTTTTAATTAAAATATTTTATTTATTTATTTGAGAGAGAGAAAGAGACATATGGAGAGAGAGAGAGAAAATGGGCACACCAGGGACTTCAGCCACTCTAAACAAACTCCAGACACATGCACCACCTTGTGCATCTGGCTTGCATTGGTCCTGGGGAATCAAACCTGGGTCCTTTGGCTTGGCAAGCAAATGCTTTAACCTCCAAGCCCTCTCTCCAGACCAAGTTCAGTTTTTCTAATGCATGTTCATGTGAGGGTATTATGTGTGGGTACATGTGTGTGTAGGTATGTGCACATGTATGTGCATCTGTGTGTGGAGGCCAGAGGACAACCTCAGATACTGTCCTCAGAAATGTCATCCATTTTGCCGGGCATGGTGGCACATGCCTTTAATCCTAGCACTTAGGAGGCAGAGGTAGGAAGATCGCCACAAGTTCTAGGCCACCCTGAGACTACATAGTGAATTCCAGGTCAGCCTGGACCAAAGTGAGACCCTACCTTGAAAAACAAAAAAAAAAAAAAAAGAAAGAAAGAAAGGAAGGAAGGAAGGAAGGAAGAAAGAAAGAAACAAAGAAAATAAGTGTCATCCATTTTATTGAGACAAGGTCTCTCATTTGCCTGGAACTCATGACTTAGGCTAAACTGGCTGGCCAGTAATCTGCGGTGATTCTCCTGTTTACCTCTTCAGTGCTAAGATTACAGGCACATGCCACCACACCCAGTACTTTTACTGATTTACCTAGCTCTCCAGGCTCCCTAAATTCAGTTTTAAAACACATATGTAGTGTGACGGTTTGATTCAGGTGGCCCCTAAGTTTATGAACTTAGGTGTTCTGAACACTAGGTCTCCAGCTAATTGCAATTTGGAAATTAAAGCCTCCAGAAGGCAGTGTATTGCTGGGGAGCGGGCTTACGGGTGCTATAGCCAGTTTCTCCTTGCAAGTGTTTGGCACACTCCGCTGTCACTGTTGTCTATCTAATGTTGGCCAGGAGCTGATGTCCACCCTCTGCTCATGTCATCATTCTCCCCTGCCATCATGGAGCTTCCCCTCCAGTCTGTAAGCCAAAATAAACCTTTTTACCCACAAGCTGCTCTTGGTTGGGTGATTTCTGCCAGCAATGAGAACCTGACTGCACATGTAGACATAGAAAAATGCTTTTTATATTTGAATTCTATATGCAGTTATCAAGTCAAGTACACATGGGATAAAATTCTTTTTATATTTCTTTCTTAAAACAATTCTTTCTCTAAGTTACATGGGAGCCACATGAAAGGGCATTCAATGGTCAATGCTGGAACAATTGAACATCAGAATAAATAAAGCATTATGGGATTGTTCTAGCTAGGATCTGGAGTGTCCCCAGTTTGTAAACCGAGATGTTATTGGGAGATGGTGGGTCCAGTTAGGTGTGTCCTATCTTTTGAAAGTGTAACAGGTGCTTTTGTCGATAGAATTCTCATTTGAGAACCATATAATTGAGTTACAAAAGAAAAGTCATATTGTTTTAAGTTAGTTCACAATAGACTGCACTGTAGCTATCCTCAGGCAAGTGTAGCCAAGAAGTGGTGAGTTGGACATGCCTGACAGGAAGGGACACCTAGTGAAAGGAAGAGAGGTGATTGGAGGTATACCCTTAAAGGGGATAGTGGGATCCCAGGCCCTTCTCTCTTTCTCTTTTTCTTTCTCTTTCTGAGTGCCATGAGATGAGTACCCTTCTCTCTCCTCTGCCTTCGGCTCCCACCATGATGCACTGTGCTTCTCCAAGGCCAAAGCAATGGAGCCAAGTGACCATGGACAGAAACCTGTGGAGCCATGAGCCAGAAAAACACTTTCTTCCTTTAAGTTGTTTGCCTTGGGTATTTATTGCACCAATGGGAAGCTGGTTGACATGTAATTACAGCCCAAAGAATAAATAGTCACAAGCTCACAAGCTCATATTTTTTTAATTTTTTTTTTTTGCTCATTTTTATTTATTTATTTGAGAGTGACAGACAGAGAGAAAGAGGCAGATAGAGAGCGAGAGAGAGAATGGGCGCGCCAGGGCTTCCAGCCACTGCAAACGGAACTCCAGATGCGTGCGCCCCCTTGTGCATCTGGCTAACGTGGGTCCTGGGGAATTGAGCCTCGAACCGGGGTCCTTAGGCTTCACAGGCAAGGGCTTAACCGCTAAGCCATCTCTCCAGCCCACAAGCTCATATTTACTTATAAATGATTCAAGTGAAAACTGAGGTGAAACAAGAACTAGGAAGAGGACTCACCAGATAAGAGTGGTTATCTCTTTAACATGAGGACCTGAGAAGGCCTGAGGCTACCTGGGTTTCATTCCTCAGCACCCACATAAAAATCTGGGCATGGCCATGTAAGTTTGTAACCCCAGTACTATGGTGTAGGGAGGGCAGGGGATACAGAATTGCTATGGTTCGATGACTGAAAATGGAAGCTCCTGGCAAAGGGAGAGACTGTCTCCAAGAAAATGCTGATGAGCAAATGAGCAGAAGAACAGTAGAGGAGGACTCCAATGTTCTCCTCTGCCCTCCACATGCCTGCACGCTCAGAGCACACACACCTGCACATACTGCACCCATAACACAGACATCACACGTGTCACCATGCATACTCCACACACACACACACACACACACACGTGTGTGTGTGTGCCAAAAAAAATTTTTTAAATGAGGTAAGGGTGGAGAAATGGCTTAGCAGTTAAGTTGCTTGCCTGCAAGCCAAATGACCCAGGTTCAATTCCCCAGGTACCCACATAAAACCAGATGCATAAGGTGGTGCAAGCTTTTGGTGTTAGTTTGCAGTGGCTGAAGGCCCTGGCACACTCATTCTATCTGCCTCTCTCACTCCTCTCTAATAAATGAGTGAAATATTTTTTCAACAACTGAACTGAAATAGATAAATCACCTTTTCAACCAGCCTGGCATGGTGGCACACGCCTTTAATCCCAGCACTAGAGAGGCAGAGGTAGGTGGATCACCATGAGTTTAAGGCCACCCTGAGACTCCATAGTGAATTCCAGGTCAGCCCGGACTAGAGTGAGACCCTACCTCAAAAAAAAAAAAAAAAATCACCTGTTCAAAATTCCAAATAATGTGCATAGCAACATACCCTGAAGGACACGAGAAGTTTTCACTCCTCAAAAGTGGCTCTCATGTGTGACATCTTTCCCCAGAGTAGAGCATGGGGGAAAACAGATGTGGAGAGTAACCTTACAGTGGGTAGCATGACAAAGACCACTTCACCCTATGGTTTATAAGTATCTATGTGGTAAGTCACAATGACATGTAATAGAATAAGCACTTCACCTCTGCAGTTTCCTTCCCCAAAACTGTACCCCAGTCAAGTCATCTCAGACATGCTTCAATGGAGGATTCTACAAAGTCCCTGATAGTACTCAAACTTCCAAGGTTGATTCGTCATCAAAAACATCAGAATGAGAACCCCACAAAGTTCTCTTTCCATAAAAGCAATGAAAAAAAAAAAAACTTGTTAGAACCAACTTTACAAAACTCTGGAAGTTAACATAGGACTTGCAGCAACCTTGGGATGATTTAGCCAGTATAAGCAATGAACCTACATCTATGTAAGATTTGCTCATTTTGTAGTATTTTAACTCATTCTTGTCTATCCCCCAATTCTCAATCCTTGGAAGCCCTGAACAATAACAGCCTGTATTTCAGACATAAAAAGGAGCAAAATTGGACTAAAACACTCTCTCAAAGACCCATTACCAAAGAGACATCATTATCCAACCATTCTGATGGTCTTTGACTTATTTTTATCTGAACTCCAAAGAATTATACCCTTACTAAAAGCTTCTCTTTGGAATGCATTTGTCAAATATTTTAAGATCTTGCCTTCTTTAGGCTACGAATAACTGTTGAAGTGAATAATAGACTCACCAAAAGCTTAAAAGGAAAAGCTGAGGGACGAGATGTCCATCAGGGCTAACGGGTCATAGTGCAGGCAGGAGTCGGTCTGTGCGCATGCTCAAGAAAGAGCTAAGACATGATAGACCCTCTGGCTGACTGAGAACTACATTAGCAGCAAATGAAGGCTGAGATGGAATCTTAAAGGTATACTCCAACATGGATGTAATGCCGATGACGAACACACAGTGATGTATTGGTCCCGCCATTGAAGTTCATTTCTGTCTAATTAGCTGACCATTAAGCTAACTAAATAAGAGACCTCAGTGTCCACACATAATAACAGACTTTACAGAAAACTAGACCAGAAAATTTCCCAAAGAGATCATTAAAAACAATAACAAGCAGAGGGCTGGGAAGATGGCTCAGCAGTTGAAGGCATTTGCTTGCAAAGCTTGCTGGCCTAGGTTTGATTCCCTAATCCTCATGTAAAGCCAGATGCACAATGTGGTACACATATCTGAAGTTCATTTTCAGTGTCAAGAGGCCCTGGCATGCCCATTCTCTCACTCTCTCTCTCTCTTTCTCTCTGTAATATATAAAAACACTTTTTAAAAATTGTAACAAGTAGCAATAGCAAAGCCTGGGTAGGAGAGTCACCTTCTTGTTTCTGGGACAAAGCACCTGACAAAAAGCAGCATGTGGGAGGAAAGGGTTTATTTGATTTACAGTTTTGAGGAGAAGATTCACCATGGCAGGAAAGCATGGCACGAGCAGAGGTATCACATCTTGTCACGTATCAGCTGGAAGGCAGCATCCAATGATCTAGCTAGTGAACCCCTAAGTAGGGCTGGACTAATAAACCTCAGGTCTACCCCCAGTGACACACCTCCTCCACCAGGACAGTACCTCCCAAACTGCCACCAGCTGGGGACCAAGTACGAACCTTAAGATCACAGGCACATGAGGCTGTGGGGCACATTTTATATTCAAACCACTACAGAGAGAGAATCTGATTTCCAGGGTTATCATACCATTGTGCTAATTTTCAACAAAAAAATTATGATTCATGCAAAAGAATGTGTGATCAATACAGAAGAATGCAGTGGAATCTGTCTCTGAGGAAATCCAGACCTTGAGCCCAGACTTTAAATTACTTATTTTAAACATGTTTTCAAAAGAATAAAACAAGTAAAACAACATGTCTGAAAACCAAAAGGAACCAGGAGAACAATGTGTTAACAAAGAGACCATTAATAAAGAGATAAATTATTAAAAGGAACCAGATTTTAAAAACTGGAATCCAAAGTATAACTGAACTTTGGATGAAAAAATTTTTTAAATAAGCTCAATAAGATATGATACAGATTCAAGCAGAAAAAAAGTCAATGAACAGGAAGGTATGTTGACATTATTCATCTTGAGGTATAGAAAGGGGAAAGGATATAGAAAAGTGGATAAATCCTCAAAAATGTGGGACATCAAGTACGACAACAGAGGAATAGTGAGCATCTCAGAAGAAGAGAGGGAAGGAAGGGGCAGGAACAAGATTTTAAAAAATAATGGGTAGTCAGTTACTGCATAAACCACAACCCCATAGGGAATACCTACAACCCCTCTGAGGAGCATCCCCAGTGGAATGAGGGCAGGGACAAGGGAGAAGGGGGTACCAGCACATGATGTATCCATACAAAACATGTTGTTAATAATAATAAACATAAAAAAACAATGGGCAAAAAGCTTCTCAAATGGAGTGAATATACATCCAAGAAGCTCAATGACCTTCAAGTGAACTGAGGATCAAATATATATGTGTATATATATATTTAGACAAAAAATAATTAATCAAAAGACAAAGAAATGAAAGCAGCAAGAGGGAAGTGATCCTTCAAGATTCGTGACTCTTTAGTAAAATACTAGTTCATTTCTCATCAGAAACCCTGGAGATTAGAAGCTGTTTGGGTTGAATATGAAGTTTCCCCAAAGGAGGCTTGATGACATGGTAAAAATGTTCAAAGATAGAAGTTTAGGGAAGGAATTGGATGATGAAAGCTGTGACTTCATGAAGAGAGGTAGCCACTGCTAGATTTCGTAAATTGTTGGCATCATTCAGAGGTGACGGGCATTTTGGTTGCCGTCCAGTTGAAGGAGTGAGGTTGCTTGGGGATTATTTTGTCCTCTGTCTGTTCTACCTGGCCACTCATTCCTCTGAGCTTTTTATCTGCTGTGAAGTGAGCATCTTCCTTCTGCCATGTTCTTCCATGTTTCTGTTTTGTTCCTGGGCCAAAAAGCAACTCTGGAACCATGGTCTTGAATAAAGCTTTCTTTCCTTCAAGTTCTTTCTCTCAAGTATTTGTCACAGGAAAAAAGAGAGAGAGAGAAAGAAAAAAACCCAAGACAGCCAGCAATGAGATGAAAGTGCTTAATCAAACAAAACTCCGATCAGCCAAGAATTCTATATTCTCCAAAACTACCTTTAAAATTGTTTTATTTTTATTTATTTATTTAAGAGTGACAGACAGAGAGAGAAAGAGGCAGAGGCAAATAGAGAGACAGATAGAGAATGGGCACGCCAGGGCCTCCAGCCACTACAAACGAACTCCAGATACATGCGCCCCCTTGTGCATCTGGCTAACGTAGGTCCTGGGGAATAGAGCCTTGAACCGGGATCCTTAGGCTTCACAGGCAAGCGCTTAACTGCTAAGCCATCTCTCCAGCCCCAAAACTACCTTTTAAAAACTGGTGACTTCTAGACACTTGGGGATGAACAGAAGCTGAGAGCACTCATCACCAACAGACCTACTTTGCAAGAATTACTGAAGGGAGTTCCTCATGAAAATTAAGAACATGTCAGTCAAGTTAAGTTTAGATGGTATACTTAATGTATTTTTTATTAGTGACTACACTTTTTCTCCTACCTGACTTAAGACAACCACAAAAAAACAATAATTATAAAATTAAGATGCAAAGTGTATGATGACCTAATTTGTAGAGAAAACAGCAGAAAATAGCTATATAGGAGCAAAGTTTATATTATTACAATTAATTTGGAGTTAACAGATTAGATTATTATAAATTGATGTGATAGTGTTAATTTTCATGGTAATCACTAAGAAATTAAAAAATATATAGTAAAAGAAATAAAGGAGGACCAGAGAGATTGCTTCATGGTTAAGGCACTTGTCTATGAAGCCTGGGGACACAGGTTCAATTCCTCAGTACCCACATAAGCCAGATGCACATCATGGTGCATGCATCTGGAGTTCTTCTGCAGTGGCTGGAGGCCCTAGTACACCCATTCTCTCTCTCTCTCTCTCTCTCTCTCTCTCTCTCTCTCTCTCTCTCTCTCCTTCTGACTCTCTCATAAATAAATAACAATATTTTTAAAAAGAAATAAAGGAACTTAAGTGATACATTAAAATGCATACTTAGCATAAAAGAATGCTACGATGGAAGAAATGGGGGAGAAAGTCATGGTATATAGAGTTCAAATAAAACGGCAAACATAAATTCTCCCTTAGTAGTAATTATACTCAATGTAAGTATATTAAGCTCTGAAGTCAGAAGTAGAGATTGAAAGAATGGATTAAAATATGATTCAACCATATGCTACAGATGAGACTTGCTTTACATTCAAAAATATAAATGTGTCAAAAGTTAGAGATGCAGAGAGAGAAATAGCTTGAGGATTCCTATCCAAAAATCTAAAATCCAAACTGCTGCTGAATCCAAGCACACTTTAGAATTTACATGAAACCAAAAGTGGAAAATTCTATACGTGACCACAAGTGGTTAATCTGTCAACAAAATACAGGGTTAGGAAGATAGCTCAGTTGGTGAAGTGCTTGTCACACAAGCATGAGGACCTGAGTTCATTCCTGAATATGCATGCTGGGCATGGAGGCTCACCTGTAGTCCCAGCAGTGGGGAAGCAGAAACAGGAGGATGGCTAGAGGTCACTGGCCAGCCACACTACCCTAAGTGGTGAGCTGTAAGCCAATGAGAGACCCCGTCTCCAAAGAGATGGCCGGTGTTCCTCAGAATCAGTCCTGAGAACGACAGCTGAGTTGCGGCCTCCACATGCATGTGCACACGTATACTCACACATACAAGAGCATAGGCATCAATAAATAAACAGTGGCATGGCATGCATAAATGTGCCATATTACATAGATACAAATATTACAAAATCTGAAAAAAGAAATTAAAATCTAAAATAAAACCACCCCAAATATCTGAAAAACGAGTCCCAAGCACTTTGAATAAGGTTTACTCAACATATCCCATGAAAATGATACAAAAAGAAAGCTATACTGGCTATTACTAATATGAAACAAAATAGACTTTAAGGCAAATTTGATGCTTGAGACAAATTAAGAACATTTTGTCATGCTAAGAAACATTCCATCAAAGAGATAAAACTATTATAAATATTCATATACATAAGAACAGAAATGCAAAATACAAGAATCAAAAATAAAAAAGACAATTGGTAGACAATATAGGAAATTCTATAGTAATTGTTGGAGGTTTAATACTTTATTTTCAATAATTCATAGAACAAGTAAACAAAATGAAATAGAAGACTTGACCATATTATAAACCAATCAGAACTAACAAACATCTATATGGTACTCTACCCAATGAGAGTAAAATGTACATACCTCTGAAGAGAGCTCTGAACATTCTTCAGGATAGAATAAAAAAATTCCCAGTAAGCTCATAAGGATTGAAAGCATACAACATATTTTTCTTAATATGATGGATGAAATGAAAACCCAATGCCAGTAGGAAATTTGATGAATTCAAACATGCATGAAATAACTAACACACTCCAAAATAAATGAGACAAAGAAAAAAAATGAAAATACTTGGAAATGAATGAATATAAAAATATATGAACATGAATACATTAGAAAAATATTTCAGGGGCTGGGGACAAGGCTCAGAGGTTAAAGGCACTGTACACAAAGCCTGCTAACCCAGGTTCAGTTCACTAGCAACCCATGTATTTGTTTACAGTAGCAAGAGACCTTGGCTCATGCGTGTGCACGCATACACACACAAATAAACAAATGATTTGTAAAATAAAAAAATTCAAATCAATAACCTAACCTTCCACCTTCAAAACTTAGAAGAAAAAAACTAAAAGCAAACATAATGTAGGGGAAAAAATGACTAACGTGAAAATAACTTAAGAATAAAGAAATAGAGAAAATCAATACCAAAACTTATGCTCTGAGAAGATCAACAAATTTGAAAACCTTTAGTTAGACTGAACAAACGAGAGAATTTAACTTACTGAAAATCAACCAACCCTGTAGAAATAAAGAGATTTCTAAAAGGATGCTGTGAGGGGCTCGGTATGAAGATCTGTGGTGGAGTACTTGCATACCATATGCAAAGCCCTGGGTTCATTCCCAGCACCACAGTAAAAAAATATTCCAGGGCTGGAGAGATGGCTTAGCGGTTAAGCACTTGCCTGTGAAGCCTAAGGATCCCGGTTCAAGGCTCAATTCCCCAGGACCCATGTTAGCCAGATGCACAAGGG
The DNA here is from genome assembly GCA_036346955.1 of Dipus sagitta. Lineage (NCBI taxonomy): Eukaryota > Metazoa > Chordata > Mammalia > Rodentia > Dipodidae > Dipus > Dipus sagitta. The sequence continues at coordinate 228,672,696 of CM070770.1, read as the reverse complement.
GACGCACATGTCTGGAGTTTGTTTGCAATGGCTGGAGGGCCTGGCACACCCATTCCCTCTCTCTCTCTCTCTGTCTCTCTCTCTCTGCCTCTTTCTCTCTCTATCTATTGCTCTTAAATAAATAAATAAAAATAAAACAAAAAATTTAAAAAAATATTCCAAAACTTCAAGGTAATTTTTTAGGTTAAACACAGGTTTATTAGAATGCAAAGCAGAAGAGTTCCCATGCTGGGAGAGGTCCTAAACAGGTATCCCTAAAATATAATTTTTTACAGGATACTATGAACAATTGTACATGGACAAATTATGTAATTTGGGTGAAATGGACCAATTTGTAGAAAGAGACAACCTAACAAAACTTACTCAAGATGAGCAATTCTGGATATAATTATAATAAAGTAATATGGGAATCAAAACACTTCTCACAAAGAAAAGCACAGAACCAGATGGCTTCCTTGGTAATCCTATTAAACACGTCAAGAACTGAATTCACACACATTGATCACAAACTCTCTCCCTAAAAAGAATAGAGAAGGGCTGGAGAGAGAGATGGCTGAGCCATTAAGTGTGCTTCCTGCACAAGTGTGAAGGTCTACAACCTCCCAAGTTCAAATCAAAACCCACATAAACAGCTGGGCATGGCCACGCACATCTGTAACCCAATCCTGTGAAGAGCAGAAATCAGAGGATGGGATGGAAGGCTGCAAAACACTGTCTTCCTGATACAACACGGCCATTATGCTCGTGAACTCACAGTAGCTCTGGTTACCTGCACAAGTTTGAGCCCATCACTATTTCACCATCAATGGAGGAAGGATCCACGAGACCCCACACCTCCCAGAATAGGTAATGGCAGCAAATGATTTCCAGAACAAGGTGAGTCAGGGTCATCAGTGGTGTAGCTAAGGGCAAGGTGCCCATTCCATAGTAAATAACCTTTCACCCATGAACATGTAAACAAGCCTAATTTAACTCAGTGAGTTAACAAAACAGGCATGTTAAATAAGATGGGAATTAATAGGGAAGAAAAAGTGAGTCAGTGGGAGAGCAGAGGGATAAGAGAGGGTAATTGGGGAGAATGAGATAAAAATACACTTATAGGAGGGATGGCTTAGCAGTTAAGGCATTTGCCTGCAAAGCCAGAGGTCCCAGGTTCAATTCCCCAGGATCCACATTAGCCAGATGCACAAGGGGGCGCACACGTCTGTAGTTTGCTTGCAGTGGCTGGAGGCTCTGGCACACCCATTCTCTCTCTCACTCTCTCTCTCTCTCTCTCTCTCTCTTCCTCTCCCTCTTTCTCTGTCAAATAAATAACTAAAATATTTCAAAAATAAAAAAGAATAGCCGGGCATGGTAGCACACACCTTGAATCCCAGCACTCGGGAGGCAGAGGTAGGAGGATCGCTATGAGTTTGAGGCCACCCTGAGACTACATAGTGAATTCCATGTCAGCCTGAGCTAGACCCTACCTGGAAAAAACAAAAAATAAATAAATAAATAAATAAATAATAAAAATACACTTATATTCAAGAAAAAAATTCAACATGGGAAAAATAACTTTTAAAACAAGAATGTCAGAGCTGGAGAGATTGCTCAGTGGTTAAGGCACTTGCCTGCAATGCCTAACTACCTGGGTTTGATTCCCTAGTACCCATGTAAAAGCCAGTTGCACAAAGTAGTGCATGCATCTGGAGTTCATTTGCAGTGGCTCGAGGCCCTAGTGCACCCATATTCATTCTCTCTCTCTCTCTCCCATTGCAAATAAATAAATTTTTTTTAAATGCCGTGCATGCAAAGCCAAAGGACCCAGGACCCACGTAAAACCAGATGCACAAAGTGGTGTGGGCGTCTGAAATTTGTTTGCAGCAGCTGGAGGCCATGGAGCACCCATTCTCTCTCTTTCTCTCTCCTACCCCCCTCCACATCTGTCTCTCTCAAATAATTTTTTAAAAAATGAATGCCAATTCAAAGGAACATTAAATGTTTTCAAACTTTTTCTTTCCTAACAAGCACACTGCTCTCCAGTCCGCTAGCTGAGCGAATCAGCATGGTTAAGGAGCCATCAGGCTGTGGCCTTCCCTTTTCCTGTCCCTGGCTTATGAGGGGCAAGAAGTGACTGACTAGACACCCTCCATCAGGGGCTTCACCAGGGACAAAGACAGCAATGAGGGAAAAAGGGGCGACAGGTAACAAGATAGCTTCCTCATACCCCACCTTCCCCTAGTGTTGATTCTGCCTTCTTGGCTCTGCCACAGTCACTTGGATTTTTTAAGATGTTTTTTTCTTTCTTCTTCAGGTTTTTCATTGGTTTCACTTGTGTCTAAAGTAACTCTGCCAGGTTTTTCTATTCTGGGGACTCAAGAACCAAGATCAGGATTTATTTCTATGCTTTTAACTTTACTTGAATGGTTACTGCGCTCACCTGCAGAAGTAAGCCCATAGCAAAAAGGGAGGGAAATAGACACACACTGGGGGTGGAGACACCAGGCTTCTATCCAACTAGGAGGTAAACTCCCCACCTCCCAAATGGAGACCCCTCATACTACTGCCTTTGCTTAATACCTTTTGCCTTTGAAAACTGCTGTCTGTTGTCAATCAGTGGCCATGGGTCAGATAGATAAAAGTCCCTAGAGTGTCTACCACTAATGAAGACTCCCATGAGAAGACTGCTGGATTCACACATCTATCCATGTCTATGTTTGCATGGCCAAAACGAATGACTTTTGCTTTACTTTCTCTGGCTTGACCTCTTAAAGATCTTGTTGTTAAACTTTGGGGACCTCAATTTCCCAAACTAATGCATTCTCTATATTCAAGGACTCAGGGACCCTGTCTTTTTTGTAACCTAAGATGGCATAATCAAATTAATTGGATCAAAGTTATGAAATGTCATATGGCTTGTCCTCCTCCAGATCCTAAGGAAGCAGGTATTTTCAGATCATGACATTTCCTTGGCTTGCTTGGTTAGGCATATGGCATGCCAAGGCCCTGTTCTTATAATGACTATAGTAAGCCATCACTCTTAGTCATAGACAGAACTTCTCCCTCAAGTCTCACTCAGGCAGCAGGCCTGACACGTACGCTGGCAACTTTCCCAGGGAGCTCATTGCGGGGAGCCCAAGTTCTTCAACTAGAGGGTAAGCAAAAGCCACTGTGCATGCAGGGGTACCACAGCTAGAAGGAGGATGTAGATTACAGAGGAATAGCATCTAAAGCCCAAGGGAGCAAAAGAATCATTGTACAATGTACACTCAAGCCATAGCTGTAGATGCTCAGTATCCAAGGAGAGATACTGTAGAACACACTAGGAATCCACACATCCACCCTGCTTTTCCTTCTCAAGCAGGATGCTCTCTGGGGAGAATCAGGGCTATCATCCTCTCTCTCTCTCTTATTATTATTATTATTATTATTATTTGGCTTTTCGAGGTAGGGTCTAGCTCTAGCCCAGGCTGATTTGGAATTCACTATATATTCTCAGGGTGGCCTCGAGCTCACAGTGATCCTCCTACCTCTGACTTCCAAGTGCTGGGATTAAAGGCTTGCATCACCATGCCTGGCCTAGGGCTATCATTCTCCACTTTTCTCTTTCTTCCCCATTGTAGGTTGTCATGGAGCCAGAGCTGTCCCCAACACATGTATTTTGACCCAGACAACCCCAGAAAAAAAAAGCATATTATATTTTGCTGTAACAGTGCTTGGTCCCAGTTTGTAGGATATCTGTGCCTCAGCCGACTAAGAGACAAGACTATTCTACATTATCTGATAGTATGTCTTTTTTTTCTCTCTCTCGCTCTCTTATCTCTATATAGCCAAAATTCCTCAGCCTTCCACCACGTTTTTGTCCCCTTCTACTTACATTCTTACTCCATATTATCCCAATACCAATTGCCAGTCTCACTGTGTTCTTTAGTCCTTTTACTTTCCACTCATACCACAATAACCAATATATTAATATATGCAAACTACTAGTGTTTATGCACAGTTAAATGATTAGAGCTTAAATAGTTGTTTTACAGTAAGTTCTTACTCTGTTTTCATAGTGGATCTAGCCCTAGATAGTGATGTTGTTACAGACATTATTTTACCCACAATGGAGAGTTGAGTGATAGCTTAGTACCCTGAGCACAAGTCTAAACAAGGAATACGGCCCCTCAACCCTACCACAACCTACCACAAACATTGAAAATAAATACTTCCACTGAAAGAAGAAAGGAGATCAATTCTTTCTTCAAATTCAACCAATGATCTAACACCTGATGCACAAGTTCAAGTGCAAAAATACAAATAATAGGCAAAACCAAGTCCACTTTGTATTCTCTAAAACCTATTCATCTCACAGTAATGGGCTCTGATGAAAAAGACTTAGATGAAATTCCAATCAAAGAATTCAAAAAATGATGATAAATAGATTCAAGTAAATAAAAGAATTTTTTTTGTTTTGTTTTGTTTTTGTTTTTGATTTCAAAGTAGGGTCTCACTCTATCCCAGACTGACCTGGAATTCACTCTGTATTCTCAGGGTGGCATTGAACTCATGGCAATCCTCCTACCTCTGCCTCCTGAGTGCTGGGATTAAAGGCATGCGCCACCATGCCCAGCAAGAATTTTGAGAGAACACAAATAGTCAGATGAATGAGATGATAAAGTCAACAGAAGATACAAGAATGGAATTCGATAGATATAAAAACACAAATTGAAATGATGCTGGAAAGGAAAAATACAATAAATGAAATAAGAAGTTCAATGGAAAGCCTCACCAATGGAATTGATGATGGGATGATTGAATATGAGGGCTTGAAGCCAACATATAGGAATTAGTCAACAATAATTTGTGTGTGTGTGTGTGTGTGTAGTATGCATAATGTGGTGTGTGCACATGTATATATGTGGCATATGCAAATGTGTGTGCAAATGCACACACCCTGTGCACAGGGGGAGGCCAGAGGAGAACATTAGGTGTGCCCCTCTATAGCTTGTCCATGCATTTCCTTGAGACAGAGTTTGTCACTGATTCTGGAACTTGCCATCTTCATAAGCTCCAGCAATTCTCTAGTCATTGCTCTCCATGGGCCTGATTTGCCCTCAGTTTGATTCCCCAGCACCCACGTGAACATCTGGGAGTAGCCATGGATGTCTATGAGCCCATCTTGTGGGGAATGGAGACTGAGATAATCACAGGAGTTACTGGTCAGTTTGTATGACCAAAAATGGGCAGCTCTGGGTTCAGAGAGACTTGATTCCAAGGAAGAGTGTGGGTGAGCAATAGAGGAGGACAACTGACACTCTCCTCTGGCTTCCTCACCTGTTCACATGAGGAGCATGCTTCCTGGCACACACACCACACCATACTATGCACATACACACACCACCACCACTCACACTACACATGCATGCAAAGATATGTCTCCCAACTGAAAAAAATCCCAGGTCCAGATGGATTCACTGTTGCAGAATTCTACCAGGCCTTGAAAGAAGAACTAAGAGCAATACTTCTCATATTATTTAATAAATAAGAAGGGGAAGCAACATTTCCAGGTGTTTTTAATGAAGCCAATATGACTGTGATAACAAAAATCACATAAAGGCACAAAAAAAAGAAAATAATTAACCCACCTCCCTAATGAATATAGATGCAAAATTCTCAATAAAATTCTTGCAAACCAAATTCAGTAACACACTGAGACACTATTCACCATAATCAAGCAAGCTTCATTCCAGAGATGTAGGGATGGTTCAACTTACATAAATCAATAACTGTAATTCATAATATCAGTAGACTTAAGGACAGAAATCACATGATGATCTCAATAGATGGAGAAAAGGTCTTTGACAAAATCTAACAACTCTTCATGATTAAAGCCCTTGAAGAACTACAGATGGAAGTTACACAGCTCAGTATAATAAAGGCCATGTACAAGAAACCTATAGTCAACATCATGTTAAATAGATAAAACCACTTAAAGCATCACCATTCACATTGGGAACAAGGCAAGAGTGTCTACTCTTTCCACCCCAGTCCAACAAAGTGTTTGTAATCTTTGCTAGAGCACTAATACAGGAGGGGAAAACAAGGGGGATACAAGAAGGAAAGGGTGAAGTTAAAGCATATTTATTTGCAGATGATATAATTCCATACAGAAGAGACACTAAAGACTCCACTAGAGAGCTCTTAGAGCTGATAAAACATTTTCAGCAAAGTGGCAGCATTCAAAATTAACAATAAAACTCTTTCTTAAATACCAATGACAAATACACTGAGAAAGAAGTCAGGAAACAATGCCATTCACAATAGCTTCAACAACAACAAAAAATATTTCAAATGAACCTAGTCAAGAAAACAAAAGATCCATATAATAAAAACTTTAAAGGGCTAGAAAGATAGATCCTGCCAATCCTGATGACCTGGGTTCAATTTCCCAGTACCCACGTAAGCCAAATGCACAAATTGGTACAGGTATCTGGAGTTCATTTGCAGCGGCTAGAGGCCCTCCCATGCCCATTCTCCCACTCCCCATCTCTCTCTCCCCTTGAAAATAAATAAATCAATTAAATGTTTTATACTATGAAGCCATAATATTAAAAAATAGCATGGTACTGGCACAAAACATGTAGATCAATAGGATATAATAGAATAGAGGACCTAGATATCCACATGATTTTTGACAAAGATGCTCAAAATACACACTAAAAAGAAAATAGTATCATTAACAAATGGTGCTGTGGAAACTGCCCATCTACATACAGAAGAATGAAACTAGATCTTTAACTCTCATCGTGCACAAAAATCAACTCCTAATGGGAAAAGAAAAAAGAAAAAACACAAAACCTCAATGTAAGACCTGAAACTGCTAAAGGAAAAAGTAGAGAGTACACTACAAGACATACGCATAGGCAATGACTTTCTGAACAGGACCCTGACTGCCTAAGGAATAAGGCTGACTTTTAAAAAGTGTTTTATTCACTTATTTGAGAAACAGAGAAGAGAGAGAAAGAGAGAGAGAGAGTTCCAGGACCTCTCACCACTGCAAATGAACTCCAGGCACATGTGCCACCTCCTTATGCATCTGACTTTCCATGGGCACTGCGGAATCAAACTCAGTTCCTCAGGTTTTGCAGGCAAGTACCTTAACCACTGATCCATCTCTCCAGCCCAAGACTAAAGCATCATGAAATTAAAATTACTTTGCATAAAAAGGTATAACACTTAACTTCTCATTGCTGGGACAAAAAAAAAAAAAAAAAACACCAGAAGCAGTTTATGGGAGGAAAGAGTTTAACTTAGCTTACTGCTTTGATTAGTTTTGTTGTGGTAGAGAAAGCATGGCAGAGAAGGCAGCTAGGGCAACACATCTTGTCACAGTAGCAGCGGAAAGGAAAAGTCAGAGTGAGCCAGCTCTGACCACCAGGTGGGCTATAGGGGTCATTTCACATTCAAATAGCCACCAAAGGAGATTGCTAATCAAGTGAAGAGGCAGCACCCAAAATGGAAGAAAATCTTTACCAACCATGTATCTGACAGAGAATTGATATCTAGAACACACAAAACACTCAAACAAGTAGACATCAAGAATATAAACAGCCGGGTGTGGTCGCACACACCTTTAATCCTAGCACTCGGGAGGCAGAGGTAGGAGGATCTCCATGAGTTCCAGGCCACCCTGAGACTACATAGTGACTTCCAGATCAGCCTGAGCTAGAGTGAGACCCTACCTCAAAAAACAAACAAACAAAAAGAAATAGCCTAATCAAAAATAGGCTATGGAACTGAACAGCGTTCTCAGAAGAAGAAACACAAATGACTAATATATATTTTAATGTTCAACATCCTTAGCCATCAGGAAAATCCAAATCAAAACTACCTTGAGATTTCATTTCATCTGTCAAGAATACCTATTGTCACCGGGTGTGGTGGCACATGCCTTTAATCCCAGCACTTGGGAGGCAGAGGTAGGAGGATAGTTGTGAGTTCAAGGCCACCCTGAGACTACATTAGTGGATTCCAGGTCATCCTGGGCTAGAGTGAGACCCTATCTTGAAAAACCAAAGAAAAAGAATAGCTATTGTCAATAAAACAAATGAATGCTGGTGAGGATATGGAGGAAGAGGAACAATTACTCACTGTTGGTTAGGAATATAAACTGGTGTGTGAGGCCTAGTGGAACTTCCTGAGCCTAGCTAAAGTTTGGTGATCTGCCTCTGGCCAGACGTGACTCAGCAAGACGCCTAATGGCTTCTTACCTGCTACTTCCACATGGGAGTTAGAATTATCATTTCAATAGTCACAGTTTACTATTGGCCCTTACCTTTCCCCACCATCCTAGAATCCCCGCCTTCATCCCCAACATTATATAGGCAACTGCTCATAGCAATAAATCGAGTTCCTGCTTCGACAAGACTCCCGACTCAGTGTGGTTTTTCTCCGGTGGCCAGGAGAGGTCTGAGTCGTCGGACACTCATCTCCTCCTCAACCCCTCGGGAGGAACCAGCGGGCCTGGTCCTTCCCTCGGCACTACCTGCCCCCGCCGGCGGAGCCTGGCACTGGTGCAGTCATTATAAAACTCAGTGTGGTTATTTCTCAAAAGAAGGCTGTAGATAGAACTATTAATATGATCTATTTACATCATTCCTGGGCATATACCTAATAGACTCCATATTTTTCAATAGAGGTACTTACTTGCACATCCATGTTCATTGTTGTTGTATCTGCAATTGTTAGGAAATGGATCCAGCCTAGGTATCCATCAGCTGATGAATGGTTAGTGAAACTGTGATATATACATAATGAAATTTTTTCAATTGTAAAGGAAAATGAAATGAAATTTACAAGAAGATGGATGGATCTTCAAAACAGTATACTAAGTGAAGTAACCCCGGGCAACAATAGCTAAGGAATGGGATCATCCTACTTGTCCATCCACTGTGTATACACAGTGGAGTTTTACTCACCTTGAAAAAAATTAAATTGCCATGCATGGTGGCACACGCCCTTGATCCCAGTGCCACTTGGGAGGCAGAGGGAGGAGGGGTGATAGTAAAACACATATGTTATGAATGTGAAGGGAGCAATAGTGGGAGAAATGTTTAAGCAAAGAAGGAGCAGAGATGGGGGAGGGGAGAGGAATAGAGGAAGGCTAACCCAAACCAAGGATGTATGAAAAAGCCGTATGGAAAACTACTAGTTTGTACTACTAGTTTGTAAGCTAATTAAAAATGTAATTAAAACTTGTTGTGATGCCCACACAAGTGCAGTGGTGGCACACAGCCATGGTGGGGAACCAACTGCTCTCAATTTGGCTAACTGATCCCCTCACTGGTATGGGACCCATAGCTGGAGCTGGGAAACAAGTCAGAACTATATCAAACATAGCCCATCTCAATATCAAGCTACCTCAATTGTGGTAAATGGGGCCTACCTAGTAAATCATCTATTAAAAAAAAAAAAGTAAGGGTTATCTCAATTGTCCTGTGCTAATTACTCTCGATTGGGGAATGTTTTTTTCATAGATGTAGACTAAGGATGAGATGCCACCCAATATACCCAAAAGGGCTCGGATCTGAAAATAAAAAAATAGGAGTAACAAGCAAAGGGGCTGTTTTCCTGATTGACACTGATACCAGCACAGGGGAAGGATTTACACAGAGAAAAAAATCTACCAAATCAAGCCAGCCTCGAGGCCCCACAACCTCATCATGAAGCAGACCAAATGACCAACTGTCAGGGAAATTGCGGCAGAGGTGGGGCGGAAAGTAATTAGAGTCACATGTGGTCATGATATGCTGAGACATTAGCTACATACTGTGGGAATCACAATGATGACCTTTACTCAACAAGGAGGGCCAAAGGGGAGGGGGTAGGTACGGATGAGCCTAATAATGGTACCAAACTGACTGTATTTGCTGAATACAGAACTGACTAATAAAAAAAAAACATGATTTGATCTAATCCAGATTGACTATGAATAAACTGCAAGTTAGAAAAGACAAACAAAAAAATAAAAAAATAAAAATGTAATTAAAATAAAAAAAAAAACTTTTCAGTGGAAGTATCCTACATTGGTCAGTAAAGCTACTCCTAGAAGCCATAAGTTAGGTTAATAATCAAAATTTCCAGTTCCAGTGGTGAGATATCTCCCAGTTTTTAGTCAGGGAGGCTACAAAGGTCCTTAGAATAATATTGGCTTTGTCCATTTCTCTTGATGCCCACCCAAAATAGATGGTAAGTCCCTATTACTTTAGGACACTACTTGCTTTGGTTGTAAGACATAGAGAAACGAAGCTAGTACTGGGCTGGAAGTGTCCCTCCTGGCTAGCTTTCATAATGCCAGAAAGTGCTATACAGGCCTCTGGGGGAGAAAAGACATCAACAGTCTTATCCATCTATAGACCCTGAATGCACTACAACCTGACTCGCCAGGCCAGATGTGTGCCAATGATGCAATAATGGCAGGACTGTTATAATGTTAACCAACTGTTCTCTGAGTGGTTTTGAGACTCACTTCATAGGAGGTAATTCGTACCTGGTGACAAGCCTGTGGCTGGCAGGACATAAGTCCTCAGCAGGGGGACAGGGACCTACTACTACTGTTTTTAAGCTAAGTGGACATGTTGCCAAACTGCCTCCCAAATATTCATGCCTATAGATTAGTGCTGTTCGCAGCCTTGACCACAGAAGCTGCTTTTTGCTGTGGGAAGAGGTTATTGCAGGAATACCTGGTGAAAGTTCTGAGAATAACGGCCCTATTGTGTTCAGCCCTGAGCAGGGCATCTCTCTTCCACCTCCAACACTCAGGGAGAATCACAGAAGTGAGAGCAGAAAGAACCCAAGAGCCAGAAGAAGGGGAGCAGTGCTGTGAAATGAAATGCCATCTTCTGGACACAACATGGCCATTATACTCATTTTTACACAGGATTGAACCCATCAGCCTTCTGTCATGGACTGGGAAAAGCCTCTTGGGACCTCACTTCTCTCAGTGGAGCTATGGGCAGTTAGTGACCGCTGGGGGAGGAGTCGTGCTCTGCAGTGACTTAACCACTGGTAAGTTGTTTATACTCAGGTAATAACCCCCCCCGCCAAGCTCATGTACTCAGTTATAATTTAACTCAATGGGTCACAAAAAAAATTCATGATAGTAGGAAGGGGACCCCTTGGGAATAAGAAGGGTTTTAATGGGATGGGAGTGTGAGTAGAATAAGAGATGGTACTAGGGGTGTGAATATACATGATATAAATGTGTGACATTGTCAAAAAATATTTTTTTAAGAAAAAGCTAAAGTAGAGGACTGGAGAGATGGCTCAGTGGTTAAAAGAGTTTTCTTGCAAAGCCTGATGGCCCAAGTTCAATTCTCCACTACTCACATAAAGCTAGATGCACAAAGTGGCATGTGTATCTGGAGTTTGTAGTGGCTGGAGGCCCTGATGTGCTCATTCTCTCTCTCTTTCTTTCTCTCTCTCTCTCTTTTCTCAAATAAATACAATTTTTTTTTATAAAAGCTAAATTCAGGTAATTCCATCAATTAGAAAAAGACATCACATCAAAGACTCCAGTCAGCCTGGGCCTGGAGGGAATTGACTCTATCAGTGCTTCTAACCACTCCTTGTGCAGCAACACTTCAGGGAAATAGCAAGCAGGGGCTGTTAGAAAAAGCAGGAAATGAAAAGAGAGAAAAGACTTGGCTCAGCAGCCAAGACAGGCTTTATTTGGGGAAAGCCTGAGAAGGACTCGCTCTTAAAATAGCCAGCTTATTTTTTCCTGCATATGACTTGGCGTCTCTGACAAGCTGAAACACCTATTGCTCTAGGTTATAGTTCTAACAGACATTCCTATGAAGCTAGACCTGTCCGTGAGACCATGCTTATTTTCTCCAAGATACAACTTATTCTCTTATCTTCCAGATCTCCCTCACATTTACTGAGATTTTTCTGTTTTCCATTATCATGAGTCAATCTTTCATTTGCCTACATATGCAATTTGTTTCAGTAGCTCCAATTCAAAATGGTTTCAGGAGTACCTGTTGTGGGCTGGAGAGAGGGCTTACCAGTTAAGGTACTTGCCTGGGAAGCCTAAGGACCCACGTTCAATTCCCTAGAATCCATGTAAGCCAGAAGCACAAGGTGGCACATGCATATGGAGTTTGCTTGCAGTTTTTTATAAACAAAGAACCTGTTGCTCATTGGGATTCTGAGGCTGCCTCCCAGTAAGATTTTTACTTCCAGAACCACCTCATTAGATCAGATTGAATCCATATTTCTGCTGCAGTCCCACCAAGCCAAACATGGCACATTGATCCCCATGGTCAGCCATGAGACCAAACCCGCTCCTATAATAACCTTACCCCAGCTTTCTATATAATGACATAATTGGAGAAATTAGAACCAGAATGTCTCCATTTTAGGACTCTGCCATTTCATTGTAATTCTGTTTCCCAGGAATGACCCAGACCACCTGTCTATCACATCCCTGAAGTGGCCCAAGCTCTGAGGTAGGATGGACTGTCCAGAAACCAAATAATTCCAATGCCCCCACCACCCCATAAGTATTCTCTAGTCTTTAAGGGAAGTGACTTCTGACCTGCCTCCCAGAAGCCTTCTCAGTCTTTCCTTGAATAAAGCCTATCTCTCCTGTTGAGCTGAATCTTCTCTGTAATTTCATTTCCCACTTTTTCTAACAGAGACATCACTTGATTTGGAAAGTAAACTCACTCTTTTTAATGCACCTACAACATATTAGCAACCTAGAACCCTGACCTGCATCAAGCTGAACATATATCTACTTCAAGCAATGGAAATAAATTACCTTTCTCAGCAACCCCTTGGTAGCACCCCATTTCTATTTAAACATGTTTCAAATTATATCGGGGGTTGAGAGACAGGAGGCCTTCCTAATCTGGATTGGTTTTGGGTGTATTCTCTATCAAGTAAACTCTGTCCTCTGAGTGAACCTTTGGAGAGGCTTCTCCCCATTTACCATCTTATACCCATGCATATGATTAAAATCAGATGCATCATAGGAAAGGATATAGGCATTAAAGAAAATATTATGTCACTCAAGCCAATTAGTCAAATCACAGAAGCACAAAAACCACACCCCTTAACCATGGACCCCTCCTTGTGGGTTCCTGAAAAAGAAGCCCTAGGCAATAACCCAGGACTGTTGAGTACTCTGCCTCAGCTGACCTTCCACTTCCGCTCTTCTTGGAAGTGTATCTCACTTTGCTCTTAATAAAGTGTCTTGCTGCTCAACATTTTGTGTGCCTCTTTTCCAATTCTTTGAATAAGGTGCTAAGAACTTGGAAACACTCAGAGACCACTAGTCACAAAGGTGCTAAGAATAAGTGGATATTGAATGCTCATGCCTAAAGGAGATGTCTTTATCAAACCTTCCAGACACATAAAACAGCATGGAAGAGGGGGGCAGAAAGAACATAAGAACCTGAGAGGGGAGAGATGTGGAGAAATTCTGTCTTCTGGATATAACATGCCCAATTGCACTCATGAATTAGCAGCCAACATTCTTTCATGGACAAGGGACAGTCTCACAAGGCTCTACTCTTCCCTGAGGTAGTTAATTATTCCTGTGAGTAAGGGGAGATATTTTATTCAGTGGTACAGCCACTGGTAAGTTGTCCATGCTCTGGTAATTAATCCTCAACCCATGCTCATGAAAGAAATCTTAATTAAATTCACTGGGTCACGAAAAAGGCATTGAAATAAGAAGGGGATTGGTTGGAAAGAGGAAGAGGTTCAGTGGGAATGGGAGGGGAGCAATAGGGTAATGAGAGGTGAAAATAATAAAATGCATTATATATGTATGAAATTATCAAATAAGTTAGTAAATAAAACAATCAAATGTGATAAACTATTACAGCTAAGAAGAGCCTATGGAGACAAGCAGTGTCACCCATGTAGTAGCAGAATGATTGATATCCCACTCCATTGCTCTTTTGCCCATTCTTCTTTGAGCAGGAGCCTCCTACTGACTTCGGAACTTGCTACATTTTGTGAGACATGGATATTTCATGGTCTCTGATCCCCTTTGTGGAAATGAGATTACAGGTGTGTGGCCATGCCCAGTTTTTTTAAATATTTTTTATTTATTTATTTGAGAGAGAGAAAGAGGGAGGGGGAGAGAGAGAGAGAGAGAGAGAGAGAGAGAGAGAGAGAGAATGGGCATGCCAGGGCCTCCAGCCACTGCAAACAAACTCCAGAAGCATGCGCCCCTTGTGCATCTGGCTTACGTGGTTCCTGGAGAATCGAACCGGGATCTTTGGCTTTGCAGGCAAATGCCTTAACTGCTAAGCCATCTCTCCAGCCCATGCCCAGTTTTTTTTACATGGGTTCTGGAAATTCAGGCCCCCTTTAGACCTTCATGCTTGCATAGCAAGTACATGTAACCACTGAGCAATCTCTCCAGCCCAACTGTACTCAATTCTGAGAATGATCAAATGTGCACTTTAAATTTTATATCTTCCTTGTTTTATGTAGTTAACTACTATTGGCTCTGGTGCACACAACACTGACTTACATAATTTGAAAAGTGAGCTTTTATCATTACCTTTTTATCCTGTTTAGTGTTTTTGCCATAAACACATTAATTTTGTTAAAATAAATCTTAAGATGAGTTAAATTGAAGAAAGGTTACCTGAGGAAGAAAAAAATCTGAGCAGCCTTACTGAAGGAAATTGATTCCTAATGCCTCATCCCACTTTATGACCAGGATATACTTAGTCAGTAGGACATACAGAAATAACGTGATTATCTTGCAATTGGTACTTGCCTTTATATGGTCATAATTGGGCAATTGTCAAGTTGGATTGACTGATGGTTTGGTTACTGTGGTTGGCAGAGCGTTCAGTTACTTTGTTCCCAGAGTATTTGTTTAGGTTAGATTACAACTTGTCTGCACATCAAGGAAGGTTGCAGCTCACTGTATATGTAGGCTACTTTAGGCTAAATGTTATTGTTCAATTTATAGAAACAAACTTATCCAAATTAATCAATTGAACAATTTTAACCTGACCATTTTAGTGGGCCCATGGTACATGTGATTTCTACATGGCAAGAGTCAAGTAGGATCTTGGAAAACTTTTTCTGTGTGTGAGCATGTGTGTTGTATGCACCTGTGTGTGCAGATGCCTGTGTTCCCTACATGCATGTGCAGAGGCCAGAGGAGAATGTCAGGTGTCCTTTTCCAGCGTCCTTCAGGTTCCTTTAGACAAAGTCTCTCATTGAACCTGGAGCTACATATATTTTTTGTCAACTTGTCTGGCCAGTAGGCCCCCCAGTTCTCTGGTCTCTGCTCCCCACAGGACTGGGGTTACAGGCATGTGTGGTCATACCCAGCTGTTTATATGGGTGCTGGGGAATGGAACTCAGCAAATCGGACCCTCAGACTTTCATGATAAGCATTTTTATTCATTGAGCCATTATCCCAGCCCCCAAATTTCACTATCTTTATTCCCTCATCATAGACCACCTCATAGTTACCTTTCCAGATTTCTGGGACATTTTGCTTCACGTGAGTCCCCACCTCTCAGTTTCACCCACCTTACTCCACTTCCATTTCAAAAATTTTTGTCTTTGTTCTCGTTTGTTTCATAATACTAACCTGTCCATATTTGTCTACAAAGATTTTGTTATTCATCCTATTTTTCTGATTTTCCCCAACCTATATTCTCATGTGTATGTGTGTGTGTGTGTGTTTGGTTATTCCCCCAGTATTTTTTCAAGGACAGCATAGCTGTGATATATTTCAACTTTTGCCTAAAAACAAATATTTTTACTTACTTGTTGTGCATGTGTGTGCATGTGCGTGCACATATGTACATGCATGTATGTGAGTGTGAACACATACATGCCACTGTACACATATGGGGGTCAGAGGACAAATTTGGGGTCTGTTCTCACCTCATTTGAGGCAGGGTTTCTCTAGATCTCTCTCTGCTGCTGTTCTTTCTGCTATGTTCACTTCGAGCTCCTGGGCAATTCTCCTGTCTCTGCCTCACATCTCCCCATCCCCATGCTGGAATCGCAGAGGCCTGGCACGGCTTCCAGCTCTGTAGATGGCATCTGAGGGTTGAACTCTGGCACTCAGGCTTGAATGGCACGCACTTCTTCCACTGAGCCTTCTCCCCAGCCCTGGAAACCAATGTTTGCGGATCCATTTTTTTTAAAGCATTAACTATTGCATGAATCAGAAGGATTCTTAAGTTTATGAATAATTTAAGAAGTCATTAAGGACTGTAGAAATGGCTCAGCAGTTAAGGAGCTTACCTGCAAAGCCTAATGACCTGAGTTTAATTCCCCAGTACACACATAAAGCCAAATGCACAAAATGGCACATGAGCCTGGAGTTCGTTCACACTGGCAAGAGTTCCTCTCACACCCATTCTCTCTTTCTCTTTCTATCTCTTCTTGAAGATAAATAAAAAAATATATTTTCAAAAATATTTAATGAAGAGTGAGGTGATGAGGTTATCTTTTCTACCCTGTGATTTTTTTTTCAAAAGGTGTTTCCTTTCCATTCCTCAGTTATTTTCCAGGAAGACTGAAGGTGGCTATTTTCTTCCATGAGAAACTCCACTGTGAAGGTAGAAATTGGAAGGTGCTGGTGTTCACCTGCCTGGAGCGGGTGAAGGTATGATGCAAGCATTATCATGCTCAGCGTAACTGAAGCAGCAGTTTATTCCAGCGGGAAGGAGCGTTTCAGACAAGCAGAGCAGAGCAGCTCAAGCTTCGGCTGCAAGAAAGACGCCAGTCAAGTCCCCCCAGGGGATGAGTGGGCACCGTCATCTTCCCTGCTCTCGTTTCAGAAAGCGTTGGTCTTCCCAGTAACATTCCTTATCGATAAAAGCCATGACTCAATAAAAAACAAATGCTCATTCCCTTACCACTTGGATTTTTAAAGCTGATTTTATTCATTAACAACTTTTATAATGTATGTTATATGTATATGTAGAGAGCTTGTTCCTCTTCCATTACCCTCACTTGTCTCTTCTGCCTCTCACTGAACTCTTTGTTCTTCCTGCTTAATCTCACCTTAATCTTAATCTCTACCTCAGTTACCAGGGATTCGGGGTTCCTCTCTGTGGGTTCATAGTCTTATCAACAAAACAAACTAGAAATGGGTTCAGAAGAAAGCTCAAGAGCAATTTCATTACCATTTGAGAGGAAGGACAGGCGAGCTGTGAATCTCAGCAGCTGCTGGGCGGAGAGAGACGGCTCACAGAAAGAGAGAGCCATGCCTTTGGGTTAGCGCCCAGAAAGCAGACAGGCTCAGCTGTGTGGTAGGGGATGAGGGTCTTCAGAAAAACAGTGAGAAGACCCAGAGTATCTGGAGAAGCAAGCTTAGGATTTTGGCCAAGGCCCTGAGAAGAGATAGAAAGGGAGAAAATAAAAAGTCAGAAAAGCAGGCAGGCTTAGCAGTGAAGATCTACAAGCAACTTCCCAACCTTTTTTTAAAATACTTTTTAAAAAATATTTTATTTATTTATTTGAGAGAGAAAGAACGAGGCAGATAGAGAGAGAAAGAGAATGGATGTACCAGGGCCTCCAGCCACTGCAAAACCAACTCCAGACACATGTGCCACCTTATGCATCTGGCTTTACATAGGTACTAGGGACTCAAACCTGGGTCCTTTGGCTTTGCAGGCAAGCATCTTAACCTCTAAGCCATCTTTCCAGCCCTCAAACATTTTTTTTAATGGGAGAGAGAACTGGTGTACCGGGGCCTCCAACTGCTGCAATCGAACTCCAGATGCATGTGCCACCTTGTGCACTTGCATCACCTTGTGCGTCTGGCTTATGTGGGACCTGGAGAGTTGAACATGGGTCCTTAGGCTTTGAAGGCAAGCACCTTAACCACTAAGATATCTCTCCAACCCTCAAACTTATTTTTAATGCTTGTTCCATCCACCTGATTCTACTGGAAAAGGAGACATTAGAAGGAGTGTATAATAGTTCCTTTTGCTTCCCAGTGACCAAAATACCTCACAGAAATAACTAAAGGGAGGAAAGGCTCATTTTACCTCATGGTTTCATAAGAATTTAGGTCCATAATGGCAGAGAAGACAAGGAGTGGCTCCACCCATGCAGGCCAGAGTGTGAAGTGGTGAAGTGGAGGAGTAGTCACCTGGCAACAGGCAGGAAACAGAGAATGTGAGAGGGGAGCCAGGGCCAGGTACAACCTACTTTGTCAGGTAGGCCCCACCTCTACAGACTTCAGAGCCTTCAAAATAGCACCACAAACTGGGCACCTCATGTTCAAAATAATGAGGCTGTGGGAGAAGTTTCAGATTTAGACCATAGCAGGCCGGGAGGAAGGAGCCAAGGTGTCCATGCAAGTCAGTACACCTCATGAGGGTCACACCTACCCTGCAATTATTTGGAAGAATACATGACTCATTTTCCAGAGAGAAAAACCAGTATCTCTAGATTAAATACAGAGACCTAAACAGATAAACTTATGGATACCTAACAAGTTTAATTGAAGATTTTACCCTAGAATACGTGGGGTGAGTTATTTGATATCTCCTCCTTACAAAGGATATTCATTCTCTTTGTCTCACCACTGGTCTGGGTTCCAAGGACTCACTGTAATTTTAATATAATCATGTTTCCTCAGGTCTCAAGGATGAGCCCTGGTGTATACTTTTTAATTACAATGGAGATTTAGCATTTGGCCATGCAGTATGAAACATCTTGGTCAACGTTAGGCTGATGAGTCTTAGGGCCAGGTGGGAGCATTCATAGAGCCTTTCTAAAGCACTTCAGCTCCTGCTATCCTCAAATCTGCTCTCACCTCGTCAGGTGAATGTACAACATCTGTGCCATTGTTCTCAATTGCATTCTTTGACAGAAGGCTATAGAACTTGATCTCTTGCACAGTATAGGTATTTCAATAGAATTATCATTTAAAATATGGGGGGAGGTACACTCCAGAGGGTTACATATTAAACAATTCTCTTTTCTCTATTAAACAATCAAAAAGCTAAATGCTTTTACAGATTGTGGTAATTCAAATGTAATATCCCTCATAGGCTCATGTGTTTGAACACTGGATCTGCAGCAAACTGCCACTGTTTGGGAAGGTTGTGGAATCTTTAGGAGCTGGAGACTCCTTGCTGGAGGAAATGTGTCACTGGGCGTTGGCCTTGAGGTGTTAGAACCTGGCCTCACTTGTTTATTCTCTCTCTCTCCTCATGTGAGGATGTGACACAGGTTTCCTGCTCAGGCCTGCCATATCCTCCCCACCATGATGGGACTTTGCCCTCTGGAATTATAAGCTTTATATGGAATCATGCCCTGCCAGAATATCTGTTTTCCTTTTCTGTGTGGAGACTTCCAATCCCATGCTCCTCAGAATAGAGGGAGCCCTTCACATTTTCCTCTGGAATTCCCTGTCATGTGGTAACAGTGGTCCCCCACCCTCAGATCATCAGCCTGTCTACCGGGCTAGCCATCATGAATGATCTTTTCCACAAAAACATGGGTTGGAATTACATGGCAAGTCCCCTGCATGTAAACTCAGGTCCAGCTGGTGGCCACATCTTCTACCTAGAATGGAGAATGGATGGAGCAAGGATGATGTGCAGAGAGCTGCTGAGATGAAAGCAAGAAAGCAGCATCCTTGTTCACATCCAGCTCTGGTCCCATTCTTGTCCTAAAGCCATGTTGCATCGTGGGTCTATGAGACACCCATGCATACTTACACTATCCTGTCACTTATTTTTCCATTAAAAATAACTCTAGGAGGCTTCTAATGCAACCACTAGGTAACTTACCAGTATATATGTATATAAAATATCCAAATTTTAAGTAATTTTCTTTCTCCTTTTTACCTCTTCCCACTTTATTGCTTGGTTTTTGCGCTTTGATTTTTTGCTTAAGACACACATGAGCACATGTATGTAGAAAATAAACAATATCTTTATCTTACTGAAAAACATGTAAGGACAAAGGTACTTCTGAGTCTACTTGATGAGTCACCTGCCTCTCGCCCCCACCATGGGGGTGGTCACTCTCCAGCCCTAGTCTGTGTGGAAATGCAGTGCCGTGAATGTAGGATCATTTTCTTTTTCAGGGAAAACCAACATGTGAATTCTCATAAAAATCCTCTTGATTTTGAACTGTTGATTCAAAATGTGCTTTAAAATGAAGTAGGAAGATGGAAGCCTAGTGGCACATGCCTATAGTCCCAGAATTTGGGAGGCTGAGGCAGGAGAATCAAGAGTTCAAGATGAGGGCTGGAGAGATGGCTCAGTGGTTAAAGGTATTTGCTTATCAAGTCTGATGGCCCAGGTCTGATTCCCCAGTAGCCACATAAAACCAGATGCACAAAGTGGCACACACATGTGGCATTCGTTTGCAGTGGGAGGAAGCCCTAACATGACCATACTTCTCTCTATCTCTATCAAATAAATAAAATAAGAAATTAAGAAAAGGGTTCAAAACTAGTCCTGGCTACATAGTAAGTTCAAAGCCAGTCTGGGATACATGAGACCCTGTCTCAAAATAAATTTAAAAAATGCAGTAGAGGGCCAAGGTGGCAGCTTAGTATTAGAGAGCTTGCCTATCAAGTGTGAGGACCTCCATTCACTCTTCAACACTTCAGAACAAAGGGCAGTAGATCAACACTTTCCTCTGCTTCCACCAACACCCTCCCAAAAGATCTATAGGTTGCTTGAGATCAGTGTTTGTGTGTGTGTGTGTGTTGCTGGGGATACAACCCATTCCCTCACACACTGTATGCAGGCAGGCTCTCTACCACTGAGCTGCACCTCAGCCTCTGGTCACTGCTTTGGAGTCTTACTGTTCAACTAGTATGAGTGGTCTGAAGAATGGCAGCTGCAGAATCTCAGGCTCATGCCAGAGCTGAAGACTCTTATACTGGGTATGAACATTAAGAGAAGTGCTTACTGGGTAGTTTGGTGAACATATTTCATACATTTAGCCAGACACCAGCAGACGTTACACCCCTAGGGCTCATGACTACCATTGTTGTAGGTTTTTAGTATCAGGGATGTATTCCCTCCCATGGAGTGGGCCTCCAGTCAAATTAGAGGGCAGTTGCTTTATCCCATAACAGATGTGCCACTATTGCACCTGTTGGCTCATTGGCCTGGTTGGCCAAATATAAGGCTTGCAGTATCCACTGTGGAGTATCTTCACTGGTGATTTCTCTTTGGTGGTATCTTTTAAATGCCAACTTTCCTTTTTTTATTACTCTTACCACTTGAGATAAATATTAGAGTGAATTTCAGAACTACTCACAATACTGAAAGCAGTTTCTTTTAAGACAGTTCAATATATTCAAGAAGCTTGTTTTGTTTTTGTTTTTTCAAGAAGTTTGCAAAAAGCTCTAGGCATATAATACTCTTAATGTTCATACCCATATATTAATGCTATTCTCACTTTTTCATTACAGAACTTTCTCTTTACAGATGGCAGTGACCTTGGGATAACTAAGAAGGCATCATGGTGCAGAGAAGAAGTGACAGAAGAGTGCTCAGCACTGCAATGTCTCTATCACAGCCTTCCCAGGCTCAGGATCCATTGCAGAAGAGGTGCGGGAAGAATGTAAGAGCCAAAGGAAAGGTAGGAGTTGTTACAACATGCTCGTCCAGACACATAATGGCCTGGATATCCATGACCTCACAGTGGCTGACACTACCTACACAAGACCATCATAACAGGAGGAAAAGATGATGACATCAAAATAAAAGAAAGACTGATTGAGAGGGGGAGGGATATGATGGAGAGTGGAGTTTCAAAGGTGAAAGTGGGGGGAGGGAGGGAATTAACATGGGATATTGTTTACAATCATGGGAGTTGTTAATTATAAAAAATAAAAAAAGACATAAGAGAAGGGAGTGCTTACACTACTGCCTTCCAGATACAAAACAAAAAGATACCACTGAGCTGGAGAGATGTCTTAGTGGTTAAGGCATTTGCCTGTGAAGCCTAAGGACCCGTGCTTGATTCTCCAGATCCCACATTAGCCAGATGCACAAAGGTGAGGCAATAACAAGGTCACACATGTTCACGAGGAGGTGCAAGGATATGGAGTTCAATTTCAGTGGCTGAGGCCCTGGCTCACCAATTCTCTCTTCCTCGCTCTCTGTCTAGAAATAAAAATTAAAAATATAGCCTAGTGTGGTGGTGCATGCCTTTAGTTGCAGCACTCGGGAGGCAGAGGTAGGAGGATCGTCATGAGTTTGAGGCCACCCTGAGACTCCATAGTGACTCCCAGGTCAGCCTGGGCTACATTGAGATGCTACCTTGAAAAAAAAAATTTAAAAATAGCTTCAAAAAAAAGTACCACCACATGCATCAGAGTCAGGCCTGTCTCTCCACTGATGAATTAGCTCTGTAGAAGGGAAATGATTCCTCATGTCACATAATGAAGGTCAGATTTCAACAAGCTCCTTCCTCTTTAACCTTCATAACTGAATCAAGTTTGCCAAAAAGAGGACAAAGCCAGCCATATAATCCTATTTAACATATTTTATTTATTTATTTATTTGAGAGAGAAAAAGAGAGGCAGAGAAAGAGAATGAGTGCACTAGGGCCTGTAGCCACTGCAAACTCCAGATGCATGCACCACCTGTGCATGTGGCTTATGTGGATTCTGGAGAATTGAACCTGTGTCCTTTGGCTTCGCAGGCAAGTGCCTTAACTGCTAAGCCATCTCTCCAGCCCTGTAATCCCATTTAATGGCCATTTGTGGACTCTGAGGAAAGTTGGTGGCTGTACATGACAAATAATAGCCTGAGGAGTAGCAAAATTCATATTAAGAAGCCAGATCCACTCCTAGCTAAACATAATTATCATTTCCATGTAAATAAAATGACTAACTATGGAAGTTGCCAACAAGCTAAGCACATAGCATGTTGCTGGCTCTTCGACCTGGGGATTATGAATACACAAAGCCGTCTCCCACATGGTTACTGCTCTCTAGGAGCTGAGGAGACAGGTTAGGTGTATCTGAGGATACTGGAAGGTAGATCAGAGCTTTTCAGAGGTATGGTTCAGATGATCAGTGCTACCAAAGTTACAAGATGTGTTTTTCTCAGAGCTGGATAAGCTAGGGGAGGCCATGGGAAAAGTCAAGAAATCAATGAAGAGGGCTGAAGAGATGGCTTAGCAGTTAAGGTGCCTGCCTGCAAAGCCAAAGGACACAGGTTTGATTCCCCAGGACTCACGTAAGCCAGATGCACAAAGTGGCACATGTGTCTGGAGTGAATTTCAGTGGCTGAAGGTCCTGGCACACCCATTCTCTCTCTTTGCCTCTTTCTATCTCTCTCTCAGATAAATTAAATTAAATTTAAAAAAATCAGTGGAGAGATTGAAGATGCTACTTATAATATACTTTAAAAAAATAAATCATGACTGACTCCATGTGTGCACACAAGCGCAAACACACACACACGCACACACACACACACACACACACACACACACTCAGAATATGAATGCTGTATTTATCTCATTAAACCATCTGTGTTTCCCAAGAGTCTCAGCAGAGATAGCAATGTAGTCATTGTTGTCATTTCTTTACAATGTTGTGAGCTAGGAAACACCTGGGACAGGTAAGCACCTAGACAAAGAAATGATCACAATCGTCACCAGTGCATAAAGAGCACCCCATACATGGGAATCAGAAACACAACAAAAAGCATCTTGTGGCAAGTCCCCATGAATAGCAATT
This sequence comes from Dipus sagitta, assembly GCA_036346955.1. Lineage (NCBI taxonomy): Eukaryota > Metazoa > Chordata > Mammalia > Rodentia > Dipodidae > Dipus > Dipus sagitta. Next base: position 228,648,989 of record CM070770.1, on the reverse strand, counting down.
CTTAGAAAGTTTTCTATGAGCTGCCATCTGGATGCATAACTACCTCAGTGATAACATAGCACGTGCTTACATTCCGCCCATGCTAATGTCTTATGGTTGTCTATACTCTGCGTTTTCTGAAGCTTTTGTTTTTAAAAATTGAGGAAAACTTTATCTTTGCACACTTGGCTTACAATACAATTGTAGTCCATTTTCCAAAATGCCAAGTAATCTAAAAGTAATTTACACATGAGCTAGGAATTTGTGAGATTTCTAGGATCTTTTTTTCTTACTTCCTGAATTCTGCTTTGACTAATCTAGTAGTGAAATTACTTATGTATTCAAGTTGGCACAAACTGCATGAGCAGAGAGGAAGGAAGCCAGACTGATTTAAAATTTATCAAGAGATCATTTAATTCCACACAGTGAGTGTTCCTAAACCTCCAGGGAACTGGTCATCATCATTCAGTAAGACACAGCCCACGGGAGTGAGATGAAGAGGTGGTCACTGGGGCACCTCACTGAGTTTTATATACAAATACAACACCCTCATCCTAACAGTGTAGACCAATCTATATACGGCGATTGTACTTTTTAGTTTACTTAAATGAGCCTCTCCTGGGTTAGGAAATAGTTCAGTAGATAAAGCACTTGTTCAAGTCTGCTGTTGAACACCTGAGTTCCATTCTCCCCAGACTCCATGTAAAAGCTACGAGGGGTTTCTGTAATCCCATCATGCTGAGAGCAAGATGGGAAGCAGAGATAAGAGAAACTTGAAGAGAGTACAACAAAAAATAACAGAGCAAGATCCAGAGAGAAAAATCCTACCCCAAATGAAGCAGTGAGGACTGAGTCCTGAACGTTGTCCTCTGACATCCACACACATGACCACACTTGCACTTGAACACACACACACCAATGCACACAGAGCAAAGAAATAAAATGAGCCCCTCCTAGCTTTACCCAGCAGACCACTGCCTAGCCAGCTGCAGTCAACCTGAACCCTGTGGCACGTGGCCTCTTGTTGCCTTCATTAAAGTATACCAATCATCCAATTACACTGCAGGCTTTCTCAAGCCTCTCTGGAAACCAACCCCTGGAGAAAACAGGAGAAAAGTCAAACTACAGGGAGGGCTTCAGTAGGCTGTAACCACAAAGGTTCCATTTGCTCCCACATATGTCACGAGTAGAAATGCAACAGGGTTCTTAATCTCCCGTGGAGTCCTCAAAAGCAGGGGCAGCGACTCAGCCCAAGATGTTTCCATAAAGCTTACCACTGCTGGGCTTCTATGCCACAGCTGGCTCCCCCACTACTTCTGCCTGTGGGCCAACCTGGGGACCTCACCTTGCATACCTTATCATAAATCTTGGGGTGTTATCAGCTCACTTCACTGACGATGACATTCACCAGCAAGGCCACTCTTTAAGTTTGATCATGTGACCTTCAACCCTTTGAAGGTGTGCATCCAACTGTCTCTTCATGAATAAGAGTCACGTGAGTATGTGTAGACACCCTTAAACTCAAGCAAAGCTCTCTGACACCACCTAAATCACAGTGTGCATGATCCCATTTCATCTTTACCACCCTACACTGGGACCTCGAAGTTCAGAGTGTGTAAACAATGTGCTTACAGACAAATAGGAGATAAGATGCAGAATAAGAAAATATTGTCAAGGGGCTGGAGAGATTGCTCAGTGGTTATGGTGCTTGCCTGCAAAGCCTAACAACCCAGGTTCAACTCCCCTGTACCCATGTAAAAGCCAAATGCACAAAGTGGGACATACATCTAGAATTTATTTGCAGTGACTGGAGACTCTGGCATGTCCAGTCTCTCTGTCTCTCTTCTCTCTGTCTCTCTCTCCTTGCAAATAAATAAATAATTTTTTTAAAAAAAATTTAAAAGCCCAAGCGTATGCCTTTAATCTTGGGAGGCAGAGGTACGAGGATTACTGTGAGTTTAGGGCTAGTCTGAGACTACATAGTGAATTCCGGGTCAGCCTGGGCCAGAACAAGACCCCACCTTGCAAAACTAAAATAATAATAGCAATAATAATAAAAGAAAATGCTGTCAGATATTTTGAGCAAAAGGTTGGTAGAGAACTTGCCTAGTACGTACATAGGAAGCCTTGGATTCAACCCCCAGTACTTCATAAACCAACTGTAATTCCAGAAGTTGAGAAGTGAAAGCCTGAGGCTCAGAAGCCCAAGGTCATCCTTGACTATACACTGAGTTTGAGGCCAGCCTTGACTACACGAAGCCCTGTCTCAAAAAAAAGGGGGGGGGGAGTAAAGAAAATTTTAGAAAACAAGCTCAGATTCTATCCGCTTCTCAGAGGACAGTGAGATACGGTTAGGTGTGTGGACTCTGGAATCAGACCAGCTTGAGTTTGAATGCTAGTGTTACGTGTTGTAGTTTTATGACCTTGACAAAAAGCTGCTTGAACCCCACTGAGCCTTGATTTCTTCATCTTTAAGACAGAGTTGCAATGGGGATTTGAGGAGGTAAAGTCATGAACAGTATGGGGCATCATTAAATTATTCAGTCAATTCCTGCTATTATTTTTTAGAGTTCCTTCCTTCCTTAATCATCTCCTTTCAATCCTTTACTGAAGTATCTTGAGAGCTTTAGGTCAGCAGCTTGCAGCAGATGGATGAGTGACTAGAGATTATTTTGCCATGGTGGTGATCGATGTTTAATTAAAGTGGAATCCTACCCCAGCTTCGGCAGGCAAGAGGGGTCTGGTAGGGAATCGGCTCTCTGTCCCACCGCAGAGGAAGAAGAGCTGTTGTCCTTGGTGCAAAGCCGCAACTGGGGGCTGAGCGATGTGGAAGTAGTAGGAAGTAGGGAGCCCCCGTCACCCCCGGATTTCATTCTGACTAAGAGCGCTCCTTGCACTGTACCCTGAACAAGATGAACCTCTAACATGGGCTGTGTTGCAAGAGATCCAATTTCAATCTGCTGGCTCCTAGGGCCAGCCATCTGCCACATCTGAGTGGAGAGCAGAGATGAAATTAAATGTCTACGGCGTGGCGTGTCTCCCACTCCCTAAGAAGCCAGTGAAGGGTGGCAGGCCAGTGGGCTGTGGCTATTTACAGAACAGACCATTCCGTGCTCACCGACCAGAAAGGAGTGCGACAGTAACACCAGGAAAGATGCATCCCGTGTTTTCTCTTGGAGGGACCTCCAGGAAAGGTAGCGCCCACGGCAAGATACTTAAAAGACGCCACTGTCTTGTTGATGAGCTCCGTCTCTATCCATTCACGGCTTCAGAAGGGGCATGGCAGTGCTTTTGAAAAAGTTAGAGGAGCCACTTGCAGTCAGCAAAATGCCGTCAAACATCAGCGCTGGAAAGTGAAAACAGCAAGACTGGGCCACAGAGTGGAGATGAAAGGGGCCCGCTAGGATCTGAAGCCTCAGCGGGGTGCGCATAGTTAGACCGAGAACAAAAGCAACCTTTAATTCCATGCGGACGCAGAATGGGACTAGTGGGGCAGGAGGCGAGAGAAAGCACGCTCTGTAAAGGTAACTTCCTCCCGTCGCGCTATCCCGCGCTCTCTCTTGACAGATGAAAAGACACTGAGTGGCCGAAGCATGACAGCAAGTCACCCAGACTCTCAGCGAGCACAGGCTGAGGGTGGTGGGTTCGGGCTCCGCTTCCCTTCCGCGGACACCGAGTGCCAGGCCAACGCCCGCTTACCCAGCCCCAGCGTCTGCAGGTTCACCCCTCGCTGCCAGCTGCCGGGCTGCTGCTCGCTGGGACCCTGGCGAGTGCCCCTTTACTGAAGGACTGATGCCCACCTCCTGTCACCTCCAAAAAGAACAAATAGACCCAGGCCTGGGACATGAGTGTGGGGGCCTCCCTGATGGTAGGGGGGCAGAGGGATGATAGGTGCTACTAGTAAGTGAATGTTCCGGTAAGCTGCCTCCCCCCCCCCCCCAATAGCCTGTAGCCAAGGCCTCTAGTCGAGTGAGTGTTTCTGTGCTCATAGCCAGAGGTGGGGCGGGAGATCCAAAAGAAGCCCACTTCCGCGCGAGTGCGGACATGACATGATCCACGCTGGGGAAGGGGTTGTGGTCCTGGATAACACCGGGGGTCAGACGGAGATTGTGGGCCATCCTGCTCAGAGGTCACACTCCCTATCCTGAAAGGGAGCTTTTGCTTGCATTCTCCTCTGCCTGAGTAGAATCTGCTGCCTTCATTACATCTTCTGCTCCAGGATTCTATATTGTGCTGAGAACAAGGCCCCTGCAACGCTGTCCTCCTCTTTCCCCATCATCTGGGGAGACAAACTGATTTCTATACTGATACGCCCGCGCTAGAGTCTACACAGATTTGGGGGAGTAAATGTTTTGTTGTTAGAAAGTTAACTACTGGGGCGTCCCTGAGTGAATGAGTGTCTCTGTTACTGAAGGTGTTAAAAAAAAAGTCTGATTTTCTTACAATTGCGTCAGTTCACAATAATATTTCAAAGTCCTTCCAAGACCCCAGACCCCAGAGCATACAAACATTAAAAACAACAATTAAAGGACAAAGTCAGTAGCCTAGTGGACCCTAGGTGGCAGATGCAACAATTTGGTAGGTAGAAAAGTCCTTGGAGAAACCAGCTGGGTTAAAATGTGACTTCAACTTGGCCTCAAGCAGAGAAATAAAAGAGTGTCAAAAATGTGGGGAGCCCTTCTTGACACAACTGAGCAGATAGACACAGAAGAAATTCCCCTACAAAGGTGAGGGAGGAGAGGGGTAAGGCAGCAGAGTTGGGACCAGTTCTGACAGTATCACTTTTACGGGCACACCAATGAACTAAGCACTGTTTTCCTTATTTTACAAAGAGGACCATCAACCGTGTCAGAGAAAGAGCCAGAAAAATGCATGTGTTCACATCCTGTGTCTCTCTGGAATTCAGCTAGAGCATAGACAAATACATGGAAAAAGTAGAATATACTCACTTAACCTGGTGTTTCATCAAGCTGAAAGCTATCGTTCAGGGAAATGAAGCAACCTTTTGATGCCTGCAGCATCACCATGTCCATGTGCCCAGAGATGCACTGTCTTTAAAAAGCACCTTGACTCAGCCTCTATACCCGACCAGAGAGACCCCGTGACCAACTCAGCAGCAGAGAGCTAGTTAGTTCCAGACTACAAATTGGAGGTATTCCTCAAGACACAGTTTAAGGAGTCTGGACTTTGTTTTGTAAACAGCGGGGAGTCAAAAAGTTTTCAGAGCAGAAGAGAAGCTTGAGTGCTTAAAATGGTTCTGGGAGGGCCTGGAGTGGAAAGACAAAACTCAGCCTTCTAACAATGGCAGAAAGACAAACTTGTTGCAGGCAAGATGAGAGGACATAAGAAAGGTGACAATAGGGGCTGGAGAGATGGTGTAGTGGTTAACGCTTGCCTGTGAAGCCTAAGGACCCTAGTCAAAGGCTTGATTCCCCAGGACCCACATAAGCCAGATGCACAAGGGGGCGCATGCATCTGGAGTTTGTTTGCAGTGGCTGGAGGCCCTGGTGTGCCCATTCTCTCTGCCTCTTTCTCTCTCTGTCACTTTCAAATAAATAAATAAATAATTTTTTTTAAAAAGTTGACAATAGTGGAAGGAGAGGGCGGGGCAGATTGCTCAGAGGTTAAAGGTTTTGCTCTGCAAGACAGCCAACCAGAGTTCAAAACCCTAACACCCATGTAAAGCCAGACGTCAAGTGGTACACACTTCTGTAATCCCAAGGCATGTACAGCAGTGGGAGGTGAAGCTAGGAGAATCTGAAAGGCCAGCTAACTGATCTCCCCCCAAACAAGAAAGACCTCATTTCATAAAAAGATAGATGGAAGAAGACCAGTACCCTGAGATGGCATGTGCATCCCCCCCCTGAAGCGTGCATGTGCGCGCACACACACACACACACACACAATTTTTTTTTAATTTTCATTTTATTTTTTTGTCACACACAATTTTTTAAACAATAGGAAAGAAGGAAACTATCTCAGGGCCATATCTTTAGATACATATATATGTTTCTTCCATGTAAACATGGGTCTGTGACATAAGACCTTTAGCCTAATGAATGCATTTAGAAAAAAAAAAAACTAAAGATGACAGCATTGAGAGACAGGACTACCTTGATGAAAAACAGACACCAGTAAGGAGCTGAGTGACAAAATCACTCTGGGAAGAGATACTGGGATACTGGCAGTTCTCAGGCCCCAGCAAAAGTGCCTCTTGCTTTCCTTTGCTGAGAGAAACTCATCACTAGAGGGAATTTTTATCAAGCCCATCACCCAAAGACTGCTGGGAAGTGAAGAGAGAAATGTGTTTTCCTGGTGCTGCAGTCAGGTTCGCATTGCTGGCGGAAATCACCCGACCAGCAATGAGCAGCTTTTGGGGAAAAAAAAAGGGTTTATTGTGGCTTATAGACTCAAGGGGACACTCCACAATGGCAGGGAAAACAATGGCATGAGCAGAGGGTGGCCATCACCCCCTGGCCAACATCAGGTGGACAACAGCAACAGGACAGTGTGCCAAACACTGGCATGAGGAAACTGGCTATAACACCCATAAGCCCACCCCCAACAGTACACTGCCTCCAGGAGGCTTTAATTCCCAAATCTCCATCAGCTGGGAACCTAGTGTTCAGAACACCTAAGTTTATGGGGGACACCTGAATCAAACCACCACACTGGCCCATACCTTGGTTCTTTTGTCCTTCTCCTTGTACCCATTTCCTAATCCAGAGGAGGTCATTAGCCTCCAAAGCCACATTACAGGAGCCCTAAAAAGTAGGCAGGCCTATATCTTACTTTAGAGGGTAGTTATTGTGGTAGTTTGAATTAGATGTCCCCCTACCAAAAATAAAGTCATGTGGTTAGAATGCTTGTTCCCCAGATGATGCTAATTTGAGAGGTGGAGGCTTGCTGGAAGCGGTGTGTTGTTGGGGGCAGGTGGAAGGATGTTCTAGGCAGATTTCCCTGGCCAGAACTTGGCTTACTCTCTTGCTGCTGTCTTCCACCTGTGGTGGCATGGAGGTGATTTCCAGTCTCTGCTCATGCCACGCTTTTCCCTGCTATCATGAGCTTCCCCTTGAGATAACAAGCCAAAATAAACAACTTTCCTCCCATCAGCTGCTTTTTGTCAGGAGCTTCGTCCCAGCAACACAAAGTTAATTATAAATTTATCAAGAAATAACTTTGGGGACTGGGGAGATAGTTCAGTGGTTAAAGGCACCTGATTGCAAAACCTGCTGGCCTGGGTTCAGTTCTCCCCTATCCACTTAAAGCCAGATGCACAAAATGGCACATGCATCTGGAGTTCCTTTGCAGGGCCAGGAGGCCCTGCTGTGCCAATCTCTCTCTCTCTCCCTTCCTCTCTCTTTATAAATAAATAAATATCATTTTTTTTAGAAAGAACTTCGGCAATTAATTTGTTTTAATGTGCAGAATAGACTTTAAAATCATCACTCCTGTTACCCAGCCCTGGGCTTCACTTAACACTCACCCTGTGCCCTGTTTCCTTCATCCATGGCAAACATAAAAGTTGTTAATAGATCAATTTCTTCTTCCTGTCCCCATTATTACCACCTTTGTTCTAGCCGTCAAGATGCTACTTAAGAAAAACGTGTTAGATTTCCGAATTAGCATATCAGAAGACATAGCTTGGAACTGGAGTCACAAGGAGGCAAAGAAGAAAGCTGACCAGAAGTCATCATGACGTGACTTTCACCTCCCACACACCACCACACACCACCATGACCCAGACAGCACCTTCACTTGTCAAGGGCATAAAGCTGTGAACCTGCTCGGCACAGAAAAAGCATCATGAGGTTTGGGTGCTGCTATTTTCTTTTCAAGTATCAGAGATTTTACTCCTCCCTGGAAAAGAGTGATACATTTTAAAAATGCTCTGGTTTCTTATCTATAATCAGCAAAAAAAATATAATTTAGTTCACTTTGAGCAAATGATATTTGGACTGAATTCCAAAAGTAGATGATGTAGAAAATGGGCAATTCTCTGCTTTTAAGAACCATGACAAATGTTGTAGAAGGGCCTTGGATGACACCCAGAGAAGAGGTCCCTTGGAAGTCCTTAGGACCTTGCCTGTGTCCAGACAGGAAAGCAGGGAAGAAAGTGGATTTTCAAAGAGGCTAGGTGGGTTTAGGCACACAGCAATATGGTGATGGTAGATTTTTAATTTAAAAAATATTATTCAGTTCTGTATATGTGCCCTATCTACGCACATGTCTGTGGGTGTACACATACCACAGTGTGCTTGTGGGGGTCAGAAATCAACTTCAATGTATCCAATCTCTCCTTCCACCTTCTTTGAGACATAGTCTCTTTTGTTTACCTGTTGGGAAGGCCAGACTAGCTGGCCCCATGAGCTTAGGATCCTCCTGGCTCTGCCTCTGAGAGTTCCATGTGAACACTGAGGAGGATTACATTTGGATTGGCACGCTTCGCCAGCAAGCGCCTTTAACCACTGAGCAATCTCCTCGGCCCCAGGTGGCGGAAGTTTAAGAGGTGGAAAGTTAACTACGCAAAGATAGCCACAGGTAATTTTAATTTTAGGCCAGAGCTTAAACTAGAATTGTCTCTTTCCTTCTGACCTTGACATGAGTCCCCTAAGTTCTTTCTAGCCTGCCCTCCACCACCACCCTCACGTTCTTGCAGTCTCCAGTCTTCCCACTGGTCTTGCAACTCTAGCCAAGTCCTGCCGGGTTCCCACCTGACTTAGATCCAGTCGACCCTCCAGACTCACACCTTACCCATCTTCTTGCTCACACCACTTCAGCAGTCCTGGGTTTCTTTCTGTTCATGAGCCCAGCTAGCTTGTTCCTGCCTGAGGGCTTTTGCATTATAATTCTCTCTTCTTAGATCTGTCTCTTCTCAGACTGTGGCTAGTCCCTTCCTATCTTTCAGCCCAACTATTTCCTGTTCACAGATCTCCTGACCACCCCTTGCTCCACTCAACACAACCTTGCTTTATTCTCGTCGTCCATCCCTGGCACTCCCTTATTTCTTTGCTTATTGTCCCGTCTGCACACTGCACACTAGACTATAAGCTCCCTGAGAACAGAGGCTTTGTCTGTCTTCTTGACTAGCTCCTCAGTATGGCTTCATTAGCATTTTGGAATGAATGGATTTGTAAATAGACTCACTGCCACCAATAAATTGAGTTCTAGAAATAAATCTCTAAAGATCTTTCAGCAATCGGGTGAAGGAGTACGCAGACTGGCCATGCTATAGAGAGAACTTGGTAGTGTTTGAAGATCACAACTATCCCTGAAGCTCCGGCAGCATTGTGCTCCGTGTTGACATTTGACAGAAGTAATTTGTAGGGAGTCACTGTATTACAAAAGCAAGGGTTCTAGTTTTCACTCTCAAGAACCACGCACATGAATTCTTGGGTATTTCTACCCAGAGGTGAGTCCTGTAGCCGATCGCATTTGTCTTACAGAGAAAAGGAACAAGGGGCATCACTTGCAAGTCTTGAGCATCTGAAGCAGTCTGTGCACAGGCGTTCATTTCAAAGCCGCAGTCATGACTCTGCTTGGGAAAGTCTTCCATAGGAAGAGGTGGAACTGGACCCTCCATATATCTACCCACGCTTCTTACACACACATTTCAATATTAACCTAGGCCAGCCACCCCCAATCACACATGAAAGGTGCACAAAGATAAGGCAGTTTTCCAGTCATGATGCTCATTAGAACATATTTTTTCTACCTCGAGGCATTGATCCAGAAAGGAAAGTAGAAAGGGCTAGAGCCAAATAGGGCCAGCCATATTGATTGTATCTGGTTCCCTTAGAGCGATCCTAAATAAATAAAGGTCAACGCCTTGTAGAAAGTAAGTATGCTCAATTCCTTCCATGACCAACTGATTTCTGTTTGGCACACAATTCTACCAGCAGTGACACAGATGAGCATGGAATCTCTGCCAAGAAGCACAACAGAGGAATTGTCCACAAGATGTAAAGCAATCATGACAGCTGGGTGTGGTGGGAGGCTGAGGTAGGAGGACCACTGTGAGTCTGAAGCCAGCTGGGGCTCGAGAGTGAATTCCAGGTCAGCCTGGGCTAGAGGAAGACCCTGTCACACACACACACAAAAAAAGAATGACCACAAAGAAAATCATACTAATGACAAAATAATTTAACTGACACTTGCCACTTGGCAGCAATAGTGCTGTGGGATGGAGGTACACACAGCTTTCTGACCACAGCCTCCGTTTGGGGACGGTGACACCTGGTATCTTTTGGCTCTGTCTGCAGGTACAAAGTTGGCCTGATACTGTAAGAGGGATGCTTTTGGAAGGGAAATGCAAAACTCCAAGGGGCCTATAGCCTCCAGGTTCCATCACTGCTTCCCCTACAGCATGACAGAGGTCCAGGGCATACACAGCACTGTGGAGTGTATCAATTCCCCTGCATCCATGCAAAGTTGGATGCAAAGTGGGTCACATATCTGTGATTCCAATGCTCCTGCAACAATGAGAGGCAGACCAGGTAAAAGCTGGGTGTGGCCATGCATGTCTACAACTCCAGTCCATGAGGAGGGGATGGGGAAAAGGGAACTATGAGTGGAATAACCAATACTAGAGAACCACTGGGACTCACCAAGTGACCCAAAACACTAGCTCCAGGTTAAGGGACAGACTTCATCTCAAGGAAATACACGGTTAAGCAATAGTGAAGGGAGGGGGGAAAGCAGCTGACGTTCTCTAGCCTCCACATACATGTGCATGACGTGCATCTGTGCACACACGCACACACACTCACTCGAACGCATACACTCTGCGTATGCATTATGGAAGAACTCACCCTGGGTTCACTATTAGATAAACTGGCAATGATGTGCTATTGGCTGACATACTGAGTAGGCAGTTGAATAAGAGTCTGAAGTTTTTCTTTTTCTCCCCTCCCCTACCCCAATTTCATTGAGTACCCTCCTATTTCCAAGTAGTCCTTCGTATGTTTTTTAAATGTAATTAAATTTATGTATTTGAGTGAGTGAGAGAGAGAGAAGCAGATAGACTGAAAGAGAGAGAACGGGTATGTCAGGGCCTCTAGCCATTGCAAACAAGCTCCAGACACATGTGTCACCTTGTGCATCTGGCTTAAGGGGGCACTAGGGAATCGAACCTGGGTCCTTAGGCTTTATAGGCAAGCACCTTAACTGTTAAGCCATCTCTCGAGCCCCCTTCTTATGTTTTTATGTCTCATTCCTTTCTTCTCCTCTGTCCTTTATGTCAAAATGTTAATAGGCACAGAATTATGCAGGTCTTATGGAGTTATTGGTATGCACTGTGGGGTCACTAATGCACCAGTCAGTACATATCCAGATGTCAGTGTCCCAAAGTACTCCTTCCCATTCTGTGACTCTTACATTCTTTCTGCCTCTTCTTATGCAATGTTCCCTGAGCCTTATATGACGTGATAGGATGTCTCATTCTGTGTTGAACTCTTCACAGGCCTTTTATTTTCAGCGTCTGTTGAGTTTTGAGTTTCCTCAGTGTCTACTGCCATCTCCATCAAGAAGCTTCTCTGGCTAGCAGTGAGCACAGCATGAAGACACTGACCACCACCTCCTCTGCAGTGTTCCCTGAACTCTGGTGGGTGTGACACAGAAAGCGTATCCAGGTCTAAGCAGAGGACTTTCTCTTCTTCTTGTCACCTTGATGAGTCTTGAGTCTCCCCAGTATTCACCACTATCTACAAAACGAAACCTCTCCAACTACAAGTGACAGCAGCATTCATTAATCCATGAGCATAAACATATACATTAGAAGGCAATTTGGGGTTTTCAACATATCCATTTACCCAAAGAAAAGTGGTAGCTTCCTTTAGGGCATATGTTTTTCCAAGACATAGGAGGTTTTTGATTTGGTTTTTAGTACCAGCCATGAATTCCCTCCCACTGAGAGGGCCTCAAATCCAATCAGAAGAAGTTGGTTACCTCCATAACTTATATGCCACTACTGGACCTGTGGGCATATCTTGTGTGACTGGTTGGTTGATTGTGTAGTTTGTAGGATCCACTGCTTGGTGAGACCATTGATGACTTTTCTGCCCCAGTAGCCTACATATCACTTTCTAGCATTATGGCAGCTAGCCAGCAGGGAGGCTGCTTCCAGCTCAGTTCAAGCTTGATTTCTGTATCCTACAAGCACAGCATATAGTGCCTCCAGCAACAGGGTTTGCCATTTAAAACTTAATTTAATTTTATTACAGTATCTGGTCACAATATAAGCAGGATAACCTCGGTGGCCTAAAAATGGTACCTTTGATTTAAACTTGTCAGAGACTTAGATAACGTCCCACAAAACAATGGCAAGTGGTCATAAGTGCCTTATATTTAGTCTTTCTTCTAACTTTTCAATCACTTTCTCTGTCAGTTTTTTCACTTCATTTCAAATTCCAACTGCTACACTAAAAAAATTGTTTCCCCAGAAAAATCTTTCCTCTAGGAGATACCCCTTGGGTATCACTGCCAAAACCCAGTGACGTCACCCAGCCCCTATACAACCCCCTGAACTACATTTCCCCTCACAGATGCTGCAAAGAGTCAGACTTTCCCCTCTGCCATTCCTTTGGTCCTGCCAACAACCCCCTTGTACTTTCCTCTTGCTCTTCATCACTCCTTCCTGCTGGCTCTCTTTCACACACTCCAGTCTTCTCCTGGGCAGGCTCAAGTCCTTTCCTTCAGACCCCCCACCCCAGTGTCTCCTTGCTGATGTTAATAAACTTTTTGGCCTAAAGGAAAAATCTGACCCAGCATCCCTCACTCTCAAACCTCCTCTATTCCCCCCACCCCCCCTGCTCTAAAGCCTGACATCTGGTCCAAGAGAAGTCTGAGTTGATATCGTCCTCCACCTCCTCAACAAAGAATTAATGGTACAGTCCTTGACGCATCTGGGAGAACCACTTAACCAACTGCTGACTCTGCTGGTTCCAGTTATTTACTACGCTGTTCAATGGAAGTTGAAAAATTACCTGTATTATTAATTTGAGTAAAGCCCTCCAACTTTGCACGGTGACTCAAAAGCCATTTTTACAAAGCAGAGTTGGAATTCTCGGCTTTTTTTTTTTTTTTTTTTGCTTTTAAATAACTAAAGTCATTCATCAGCTGTTCTCATAAATGTCAAGTTTACAATTTTTCCCTTCCATTTTCTAGATGAGCTAAACATGCACAGGTTTACTGAATCCCTCCAACTGCATAGTAATATATAAAACTAGGAAAACAGCTGTTAGTCATTTTCCCATATTTAGACATGATTTTTAATCATATCTCCCCTTGGGCAAGTCCTCATTCATGTTATTTATGGTTCACTCACTTAAAAAAAATCAGTCAGCAAGCATGTGTTTAGCTTCTTCTGCATGTCAGCATTGTGGGGGACGCCGGACACAGACACCTAATTTATCTTGCCTGTATTGAGTCCTGGCTTCAGAAGTCTTACACTTCATCTAAAAGGAAACATTGACCTTGTAAAATGAGCACAACAGTGGCTCCTCTGGGTCAACAACTATATAGGATGACGTGGCATTCTTGGGCATTCCAAAAATGCTAGGAATCCTAGAGGGCAAGGGGACTTAAGGTTGCAAGGTACAGTAAGAGACAAGGATAGAAAATGCATTTGAGACGAGGGACCACAGCAGCATTTTTGTTTTGGGAATTGTAAACAGCCTGGGCTGACAGAGCTAGGCACTAAGGAATCATTGAAGGCTCATTTACAAAATGGACAAAGTGTTTACAGATATTCAATTCTGCCAAAGTGGATATAAGGGACTAGAGAGTGAGACTGGAGTCCTAACATCATGGATGAGCAGCCATGAAAAGAACCTTTCAGTGACAGAAAGCAACCTGCTCATTTTCTACTTCATTTTCCCAGAGGAACCTCGGAGCAGCAAAGGAACCCCAAAGGATATTTCGAGCACGAGAGGGCAAAAGCAGCATGTTAATTCCCAGCAGCACCCCTAGGAAAGCCATGCAGCAGCTTGATTACCACTTCCTTGAGAATTCCATTCACCCCAGGATGTAATGCAGCAAGAAAAAAAATTGCCTTTACAACCAGTCCAGGATTCTAATGGGAAAATAAAAAAGGTACCTGCCCCATGGAAGAAGCGTGTTTTGTCACTGGGGCTGTAGGCTCAAAAGAACTTATTCAGAATGAGCACAAGTCTCCATCTCTCCGAGGCTACCCACCATCCCTGCTGTCCCCCATCCTCAGCCCTCAGGGACTTCATTCCCATGTGACTCCTAGCTAGGATCAGGATAGAAGCAGCCCTTGGAAGGCTCCTGAGCCATCTCCTGCAGACTGTATCATACAAGGACGTGTTGTCTGAACCAAATCTGGGGATTCAATATGCAGCCCAGGCGGGCCTCCTGCTTCCACCTACTGGGTGCTGGGATTGCAAGTGTGTACCACTGTGCCCAGCTTAAACCATTAACAATGTTAGTGCTTGGATAGAGAAAGATGATTTATAAGCCTTGCTGTCCTCATCGATCAAATGTTTCATGCACTTGGGAACCGTGGCCTTGAGAATAACCTACCAGAAACAACAACCCAGGGACAATCAAATCTCCTGAGTTACAGGGAGAGCCACCCTTAGTTGGGCCAATGAACTCCATTAAGAGGAAGGGAAGGAGGGTGCAATGGAAGGTAGGGAGGAGGAAGTGGAAGAAAGTTCCCACTCACCCATGTTTACATCAAGGGGCCCTCTCCACAACGCTACTTAAGAATTGCGTTCTCTTAGTCACTACTGTCATTTTAAAAAGGTATATAGGCCGGGAGACAAGTGAGTAAAACACTTGATGCACAAGTGTGAGGCTCTGAGTTTTGCAATGGAAATGTTTTCTCTTTGCCATTATGTGTTGGAAGTATATAACTTATGTTTTGATTTTATAGGGCTCCCAGTTAAGAGACAGTCTTGAGTTCCAGATGAAACTTTGGCCTTTTGAACGGTGTTAAAGTTGATAAAGACTATGGGGACTTCTAAAGTTGGAGTAAGTATAATTTGCATTATGAGATGATTTTATTTGGTCTATGGGGGACAGGGCAGAATGCGGTGATTTGAATGTAAATGTATGTTCCCCACAGCCGGAGGCATTTTTGATTAAGCTTCCTACTTAGTCTTCAGCAGGTGCAGCTCTGTTGGAGCTGGGATGTTGGAGAGGGTCACTCTTGAGTCCAGCCGTAGGCATGCACAGAGCTAGCTTGAGCTCTGGCTGTTTGTGCTGGTTGGTGTTGGTTCTGTCTCTCTGCTATGGTTATATGAAGTGAACCAACTTCCTCTGCCGTGATGAAGCTTCCCCTGGAATCTGTATGCCTGAAATAAACTCTTTCCTCCCGTAAGTTGCTTCTGGCCAGTGTTTATCCCAGCAACAAGAAGGTAACTGCAACATTTCCCAAAACTAAAATCTAATATAATGATATAATATTAAAGTAGTAAGACAAATGAAATTATGAGTCACAACTGAGAGCTATAATAATTTAGATGTCAAAAAACAGTCTCTCCTAATATGTAAACTACTCCTGGCCAAAAGAAAAACAAAAATTAAAAGCTAAGAAATTATTTCAAATATTCCAAACATCAAACAAAATATTTCATAGAATACAAATAACTTTAGACACATGGGGATATAGTCAGTCAATCTTGTTTAAAAAATATGATTATCAGTTGGTTAAAATGTCTATTACTTCATCTGCTCCTGCCTTTACCTGGTTAGGTCATACTGTGTTCTTGATTAACTTTAGGTATACTACTCCTACTATAGTTATATGTCACATGTGAATGTTATGTTAGATACAGAGGATACAAGAGAAAGGTCAGGGCTTGAGGGGTGGCTTAGCGATTAAGGTATTTGCCTGCAAAGCCAAAGGACACAGGTTTGATTCCCCAGGACCCACATTAGCCAGATGCACAAGGTGGTGCACATGTCTGGAGTTCATTTGCAGTGGCTAGAAGCCCTGGCATGCCCATTCTCTCTCTCTCTCTCTCTCTCTCTCTCTCTCTCTCTCTCCCTCCCCCTCTTTCTTTGTCAAATAAATAAAAATAAAATATTTTTTTAAAAAAGAGAAAGTTTAGGCACAGACCTTAATGTTTGGTAAACTTTGATATGGTCTGGATTTCTTCCTTAATGACATTTTGTCTCCCCAAGGCTGCTTTCTGCCTCTTCCGGCCTCATCTTTATTAGACCCTGGGAAGGCGCCTTCAGATCCTCATATCAGATCCTAGGAATGAGACTTCTTAGGACTGTGGGATATAAAATGTCATTCCAGCCTCTACATGCACAAAATGTGATGCTTGACCAGTAGGGGGAACTGTGAACTAAAGTTCACAGAAAAAGCCATCCCTGTGATAAATATACTTACTAGAAGGCTGAATGACTGATTGAGACTTCTGTGATTGTGAAGAGCTGGGTGTTGAAGGTCTAGAGCCAAATTATCCTAGGCTGTCTTTAACATCGTAATAGCCATTCATTTCCAACCTCTGTGCTTGATCATCTTGTGACTATTAGGTAAATATCTTTTTGGCATGAACTAACAGACCACTAGCTCCCACCAACCCAAAGATTTAAGCAGGTCATCAAAGAGCATATGTGGCCTGTAACAGAGATAGCCCTGCTTTCTCTAACCTGCCTGATGCTTCTACCAATGTATTTTAAAACCGCCTTAACTTATAACTTTCTTTTGTTATGCTACAAAAATTTCATGAAACTGTTGCCACATTAGAACGTGGTATTCAGGATAACCTAAGTCCATGTTCCCTGGCCATGACCACTTACATTTGACTTCAGAATAAATTATCTCTTATCAACCTTTGAGGCAAGAGTTGTGTCTTTAAAAATATATTTTTATTTATTTATTTACAAGCAGAAAGACATAGAAAAGAGACAGACAGAATGGTCATACCAGGGCCTCCAGCTGCTGCAAATAAACTCCAGATGCATGTGCACTTTGTGCAGCTGGATTTATGTGGGTTCTGGGGAATTGAACTTGGATTCTTAAGGCTTTAGAGGTAAGCACCTTAACGGCTGAGTCATCTCTCCAGCCTCAGGAGTTGTGTTTTTTAATTTTTTAATACTTATTCATTTATTTATTTCAGAGAGAGGCAGATAGAGAAGGAAAGGATGGGTGCACCAGGGCCTCCAGCTACTGCAAATGAACTTCAGATGCATGGCGCCACCTTGTGCATCTGGCTTATGTGAGTCCTGGGGAATTGAACCCGGGTCCTTTGGCTTTGCTGGCAAGTGCCTTAACTACCAAGCCCAAGTTGCATTTTTTTTTTTTTGCATTGACAATTTCTCCAAGAACTCCAAGGTATAAGTATTGTTCATTCTCATTATCCACCCCCCCCCCCACCACCTGCAAAAAAAACAAAACAAAACATGCTGGGGTCTCTTTATTTCTAGACTTAGTTCTTTAGGAAAACCTCCTATCTTTGAACTTTTTTTCTGTGGTGATTTTGACCTTTTCTACCTAAAATGTTTTCTTTACATTGGATTTAGCCCCCGCCCCCCCCCCCACCTCCCGTCTACTTCTATTCTTTTCCATTGTCATTCATTGATCAGATCCAGAAACCACCTTGTCAGAGGCTTCTCACAAACACAGGAAAGCCAGCAGCTCATGAAAGAGAACCAGGGAAAGTTATAAAACTCTAAGGAAGACCACATGGCTAAAGAATTACCCTCTTTACAGAGGAAAGGGAAGTGTGACTATAAGTAATTTTAGTGGGAAAGTCAATGGCTTTTAGGGGAGGAGAGGCCTGAAGTATATAGTATATAGAAGTATATAGACAGTAAGTAGCACAGGACAAAGATCGCCTAGGCTGGGTGTGGTATCAGCTCCAGCCTTTCTTCATGTGAGGTAATCTGAAGGACCTTGTTTTATGCAAACAGGGAAGCCCAGAGAAAGTCCTTTCCAGCCCTTTGGGAGGAAAAGAGGGGCAAGGTGGTCTAAGGGCAGACATACCTTTGTTCCCTCTCTCATTCGGAGCCTTTAGTATGCTGTGTGCCATACTCTGGGATATGGTTTTCTGAACCTCCTCCCACCTTATTCTTCTTCATAAAAATGATTACTACTGGCCCCCCATATTCCCCAGATAACCAGAATATGAGGTCCATGGAGAGAGGAAATCTGTTTTTTCTTTCAACCACTGTGCTTCAGAACAGTGTCTATTATATACTGTAGATGCTCAATAAGTGTTATTGCAGACTGTGTCAGCAATTTGATTTTAGTTGTGTATATTTTGATCTTTCAGCTCATAATTTATGAAATTTATTTCCTTGACCCCAATTTTACTGCATTGTCTTAGGCTTATTTTTCCCATTGCCTTCTTTTCTCTTTAATTATTTTCTAGCATTAGAATATTTGTTGTGTAGGATATCCTCTTTCTTTCTTTTCTTTCTTTGAGACAGGGTCTCATTTTAGCCCAGGCTGACTTGGAACTTACTCTTGAACTCACAGCAGTCCTCTTACTTTAGGATGAAAGGCATGAGCCGTGCTCACTTCAGCAGCACATATACTAAAATTGGAACGATACAGAGAAGATTAGCATGGCCCCTGCGCAAGGATGACACGCAAATTCGTGAAGCGTTCCATATTTAAAAAAAAAAAAAAAAGAAAAAAAGAAAGGCATGAGCCACCACACCTAGTGGATACTATTGTCTCTTGCAGTAAGTTTTCTTTCAGAATTGGTTTGATCTATCATATGCTTTTTAAATGGTTTTTTCCCCATATAGTTTACAGGGTTCCCTTCCATCTTACTGTCATACTGTGGATGGCCTTCTAAAGGTTTTCCTACCTGGTATAAACTCTGGCCCTCTCTTACCTGGTTCAAACACTGTCCCTCCCTCTCTGGCAGTAAGACAATGCAGAGGAGTTTGCAGCCCTCAAAAAGAAAAAGACCTAAAAGAAAAGTACTAGCTCAAGATGAGACTGAGGTGGCAGCTCAGGGGTACAGTGCTTGGCTACTTTGACCCTCAGCACTGCAAAACAACAGCTTGAAACAGCAGAAAGCAATTGAGCAGAGAGGAAAGTGATAGAAAGCTTGAAGTTCCACACTCATGGAGGACTAGGGGCCAAAAGCCCTGACTCAGATTTTCCCTCTCTGGCCAGGAGGAGAAGAGGGGCAACTTGCAGGGGAATAGCAGTGACAGTGTAGCTTATTTACCTATAAGGATAACTGTATGAGTCAACTTTGCATTGCTGGGAGAAAATACCTGACAAAAAATTCTTTTAAACAAAAGGTTCATTTCATTTTACAGTTCCAAGTTATAGTCAATCATAGCAGGCAAGGCCTGGTGACAGGAGCTGGTCACATTCAGTCCACAGTGAGGTAGCAGAGTGACGAATGCTGCTGCTCAGCCAGCACTCCCCCTTTTTACAGCCCAGGACCCCAGCCCACGGAATGGTGCCACCCACAGTGAGCTGGCACCCACCTCAATCAACCTAATCAAGATTATCTCTCATAGACGTGCGAGATCCATCACAGGTGATTCTAGGTCCTGTCAAGTTGACAATCTCTCTGTTACCACTGCAAAGCCAAAGTTCGCTCTGTCTGGGGAACATCCCAGAAGGTAAGGCACAGTATTTGTAAATAGGAACTATGTCTTTGAGTAAACAAAATAATTCAGGCCCAGCAGTTTCAAATAACATTTTAAAGAAAAAGGGTTGGAGGAAAGTCATCAAACCCAATCACCACCCAATCATAAGCCCTTCTCTTGCAGGGAACAAGAAACAGTCTGCAGGTACCAGCTCTCAGGCTGTCTATTGTCAGAAAGAACTAATTCTAAGGGATCACAGTCACTTTTGCTCCTCATCTGGCTCCCTCCCAACCAAAGTAAAAAATGTCTACTCTGAATAGTTTTCCCTTTCTTGGGAGCAGGACTGTGGCAGTCATATGAGAGGTCTATGGGGAGGGGCAAGGGATGAGGCTGAAATGATTTAGTATGAGTTGTATGTCCTAGTATGAGGTTGTATGTGTTTCAAAGGGTTGTTTATTTTATGCTCACAAAGCTTTGTGCCCAAAGGGCTACATGTACTCAGAAATGTGTCTTTTTTATATAAAATAAAAATCTTTATAATCCTCTCCCACCATCCTTTGTCCTCCTCCCACACCCCCTTCTATAAAACATCCACTTTTTTTCTGCTGTTCTCTTTTCTGTATTGATGTCTTCCTCCTCCTCCTTCTCCTTCTCCTTCCATTGTTTTGTTCTCCCCCATCATCCATGACAACCTGTTGCTGGGCCCAATATGATGCAGGTCTTGGGCAGATGATGATAGCCACTGTGAGGTCATGAATGCAGTGGAAGAGTGTTCTAATCACTCTTCCCCATCCTTTGGCTCTTATATTCCTTCCACAAACTCTTCTGCTATAGGCCCTGAGCCATTAGAGACTGTGATAGGAAAATCCAGGTGTGGCACATGTCTTTAAACCCAGCACTTGGGAGGCAGAAGTAGGAGGATCACCATGAGTTCAAGGTCACCCTGAGTCTACATAGTGAATTCCAGGTCAGTCTGAGCTAAAGTGAGATCCTACCTCAAAAAACAACAACAAGAAAACAATTACAAAAAGAAAGAGTGTGATAAAGATGTTTTATTAAATGCTGAACATTTAACTGGCACTTCTTCTCAGCACTTTGATGAGTTTTGAGTTTCCCCAGCAGTCACTGCCATCTGAAAAGAAACTTCTCTAACCAAAAGTAAGAGCAACACTAATATATATGCATAAATGTAAGTATTTAGAGGGCAATTTGGTGAGCATAGTATATATATTTTTAATTCTTAAATATATTTATTTATTTATTTGAGAGAGAGAAAGAGGGGGGAGAGAGAGAGAGGAGGGAAGAGAGAGAGGGAGAATGGGCACGCTAAGGCCTCCAGCCACTGCAAATGAACTCCAGATGCATATGCCACCTTGTGCATCTGGCTTACATGGGTCCTGGAGAACTGAACTGGGATCCTTTGGCTTTCAGCATAGTATATGCTTATAGCCAAACAACAGTAGTAATTTTCCTGTAGAGTTTGTTCCTAGCCATAGGTTTTTGACTAGGGTTTCAGTAATAAGTATGAATTCCCCTGCATGGAACAGGCTTCAAATCAAATTAGAGAGCAGTAGGTTACCCCCATAATAGACATGCCACTATTGCACTAGTGGGTGCATCTTGCCTAGGTGGTCAGATATGCAGCTTGCAGGGTCCACTCTTGGTTGAGACCATTGGTGACTTTTCTCCTCCAGCAGGCTGCATAGCACTTTGTTACTATGGCCACTAGTCAACAGGGAGGAGACTTTAAGCTCAGTTCTATCTTGATTTTTCACTGTCCTGTAATTAAAGCATGTGGTGTCTTCAGCAATAGGGTCTTATCGTTCATCTAGTTATGGTGGGTAACCAAGAACCTTAGCAATAGCCTGCAATGTTATGGGGCATCAGGAGCCTCTCTAATACTTCACTGGGAGGTATTCCAACCCTGGCACTGAAATATTTCTGCAATAACCTATGGCCCTAGGCATAGCATTTATACCCCACAGGGTACTTCTGCTTTGATTAACCCTCCTCCCACCCCTCCTCTCCTACCTTCCCTGCCCTCACTTGGACCTGTCCAGTCCTTATAATTCTCTTCGTCCACTTAGCTTTATACTCTCCCCTTACTTAATCCCTTTCTACTTCTCCTCTCTCCAGGCCTTGTTCTAGTTTCCTGTCCTCTTCTGACTCTTACTCTGTCATCTATACTGATAAAAATTCAAAGCTAGGATTCACACATGAAAAATAACATATGGCATTTGTCTTTCTGTACCTTCCTGAGTTACCTCACTTTAGTATTTTTTTCCAGATCTATCCATTTTCCTGTGAATTTCATGGCTTTTTTTAAACAGCTGAATAAAACTTCATTGTCTATGTACCATATCTTCATTATGCATTTTCCACTCACCATGATTCCATTTCCTAGCTATGGTGAATGGAGGAACAACAAACATGGCAGAGCAAATGTCTCAATAGTAAAGTGGAGAGACTTTAGAGTATATGCTCAAGAATTGTATTGCTGGGTCATATGGTAGTTCTGGTTTTAGGTTTTTGAGAAAGCACCATAATGTTTCCTAAAGTGGCTACACCAGTTTACACTGCCACCAACAGTGAATGAGGGTCCCTCTTTCCTCACACCACCACCAGTATTTATTGACATTAAATGTCTTTTTTAAATATATATATACTTTTTATTGACAACTTCTATACTTATAGACAACAAACCATGGTATTTCCCTCCCCTCCCCTCAACCACTTTCCCCTTCATAACTCTGCTCTCCATCATATCCCCTCCCTCACTCCATTAGTCTCTCTTTTAATTTGATGTCATCATCTTTTCTCCTATTATGAGGGTAGAGGGTGTGAGATGTTTCAGTGCTGGACACTCCTCCATCCCCTCTTCTCAGCACTATGTTGCCTTTTGGGTCATCCCAGTGGTCATCACAATCTGAAAAGAGAAGCTTCTCTAACCAGAAGTGAGAGTAACATTAATATATGGATATGAACATTAAGTGTAGGGCTTTCAGGGCAGTTTGGTGAGAGTAATATATGCATTTATCCAGATAAGAGCAGGCTTTATACCCCTAGGGCTCATGACCTCCCCTGCCATCGGCTTTTGATTAGGTTTTCAGTACTAGGCACGTATTCCCTCCCGTTGAGTGAGCCTTCAGTCCAATTAGAGACCACTTGGCTTCCCCCAGAGCAGACATGCCACTATTGCACTCGTTCAGTCATTTGGCCTGTCTGCCCAAGCGTGAGGTTTCCAGTGTCCACTGTTTTCACTGCTAATGACTTCTGTCTCCCATAAAACTGCATACAGTGCAGCCTTTTCCAGCTTTCAGTTGGCTGGGCTACAGGGAGAAGGATTTCTGCTCAGCACCAACTTGATTTCTCTGTGACTTTGCCAATCAGGCATTTGAAGTCTTCAGCAATAGGGTCTTACCATCTCTTTCTCACAGGAACCAAGGGCCTTGGCAATAGCCTATAATGTTTTGGAGGCAACAGGGACCTCCCTGGCCAACAACTCATTGGAAGGTATCCCATCCCAGACACTGACAATTTTCTAGTAACAATCTATGGCTTATGGATGTGCCATTATTTAAGAAAGTAGATTTTCATATGTCTTATTCAGAATATCTTGATTTTTGATTGACCCCCCCCCCCCATTTCTTTTATAAAATCTCTTCCTCTGATCTCGGTTAGGCCTTTCCCCTCCCTGTAATCTGTTCTTCTACTTACATATATACAATACCATCCTCTTAAGACCTTCCCTTCCCTCCCTCCCTTATAGTCTTTTTCTAGTTTATGGGCCTCTGCTACTGATTTTTGGTTCCAGATCACACACAAGTCTATACATTGTAGCTAGGATCCACAAATAAGAGAGAACATGCGAGTTTAGCTTTCTGGGCCTGGGTTGCCTCACTTAGTATAACCCTTTTCAAATCCATCCATTTCCCTGCAAATTTCATTTTTCTTTACCATTGAATAGAACTCCATTGTGTAGATGTACCATATCTTTATTATCCACTCATCTGTGGATGGATA
The DNA here is from genome assembly GCA_036346955.1 of Dipus sagitta. NCBI lineage: Eukaryota > Metazoa > Chordata > Mammalia > Rodentia > Dipodidae > Dipus > Dipus sagitta. Next base: position 228,625,451 of record CM070770.1, on the reverse strand, counting down.
TCTAGGCTGGTTCCATTTCCTAGCTATCGTGAATAGAGCAGCAATAAACATGGTTGTGCAAGTATTTCTAAGGTAGTGAGAAGAGTCATTAGGAAATATGCCTAGGAGTGCTATAGCTGGATTACATGGCAAATCTATTTTTAGCTGTCTCAAGAACCTCCACACTGATTTCCACAATGGCTGTACCAGATTGCATTCCCACCAACAGTGCAGTAGGGTTCCCCTTTTACCACAGCCTCACCAACATTTATTGCATTTGTTTTCTTGATGGTAGCCATTCTGAATGCGAGAGATGAAATCTCAAGGTAGTTTTAATTTGCATTTCCTTGATGGCTAACACCTTTTTAGATGTTTATATGCCATTTGTGTTTCTTCTGGTGAGAACTCTCTGTTTAGTTCCATAGCCCATTTTTTGATTGGGTTGTTTGATTTCTTATTGTTCTGTTTTTTGAGTTATTAGTATATCCTGGATATTAATCCTCTATCAGATGTGTAGCTGGCAAAGATTTTCTCCCATTCTGTAGGTTGTCTCTTTGCTCTATTCACAGTGTCCTTTGCTGTACAAAATCTTTGTAATTTCATGTGATAACAGTAGCTGATTAGTGATTTTATTTTCTGAGCAATTGGGGTTTTACTCAGAAAGTCACTACCTGTGCCAATATGTTGAAGGGTTTCCCATACCTTTTCTTCTAGAAACTTCAGATTTCCAGGTCTGGTATTAAGGTCCCTGATCCACTTGGATTTGATTCTTGTCCATGGAGGAAGACAAGGATCTATTTTCATTTTTCTACATATAGAGATCCAGTTTTCCCAGCACCACTTGTTGAAGAGGCTTTCTTTCCTCCAATGAATAGTTTTGGCATTTTTGTCAAAATTCAGATGGCTGTAGCTGCCTGGATTAACATCTGAGTCCTCTATTCTGTTCCATTGATCTACATGTCTGTCTTTGTGCCAATACCATGCTGGTTTTGTTACTATGGCTTTGTAATATAGCTTAAAATCATGTAGAGTGATATCACCAGCTTTATTTTTGTTACTCAAGTTCATTTTGGCTATTCGAGATTTTTTGTGCTTCCAAATGAATTTTAGGATTGTTTTTTTCTATTCCTGTGAAGAATGCCATTGGAATTTTAATGGGGGTTGCATTAAATGTGTAGATTGCTTTTTGTAAGATAGACATTTTCACAATATTGGTGCTTCTAATCCAAGATCATGGGATGTCTTTCCATTTTCTTGTGTCTTGTACAATTTCTCACTTGAGTGTTTTAAATTTCTCATTGTAGAGCTCCTTCACTTCCTTAGTTAAATTTATTCCAAGGTACTTTTCTTTTTTTTTGAGGCAATTGTAAATGGGAGAGATTCCCTGATTTCATTCTCTGTTATTCATTGTTAGTATATAGGAAAGCTACTGATTTCTGTGTATTTATTTTATATCCTGCTACATTGCTAAAAGTGTTTATCAGCTCTAACAGTTTGCTGCTAGAATTTTTAGAGTCTTTTATGTATAGAATCATATCATCTGCAAATAGTGATAATTTGATGTCTTCCTTTCCAATTTGTATCCCTTTTATGAGTGTCTCTTGCTATAACTAAGACTTCTAGTACTGTATTGAATAAAAGTGGGGACAGTGGACACCCTTATTTTGTTTCTGAATTTAGTGGAAAAGCTTCAAGTTTTTCACCATTTAGTATTATGTTGGCTATAGTTTTGTCATAAATAGCTTTTATTATGTTGAGATATGTTCCTTCTAGTCCAAGTTTCTGTAATAATTTTACCATGAAAGGATGTTGGATTTTGTTGAATGCCTTTTCTGCATCTATTGAGATGATCATGTGATTTTTGTCCTTCAGACCATTCATATGATATATTGAATTTATTGATTTGCATATGTTGACCCATCCCTGCTTCCCTGGGATAAAGCCAACTTGGTCAGGGTGAATAATCTTTTTGATATATTCTTGTATTCTGTTTGCTAATATTTTGTTCAGAATTTTTGCATCTATGTTCATGAGGGAGCTTGGTCTGTAATGTTCTTTTTTTTTCTGTCTTTGTTTGGATTTGGTATGAGGGTGATGCTGGCTTCATAGAATGAGTTTGGAAGAATTCCTTCCTTTTCTATTTTATGGAAAAGTTTGAGAAGCATTGGTGTTAGTCCTTCCATGAAGGTCTGGTAAAATTCACCAGTAAATCCATCTGTGCCTGGGTTTTTTTTTTTTTAGTTGGGAGACTTTTTTATAACTGCTTGGATCTCTGTACTTGTTATAGATCTATTTAAATGGTTTTTCCCATCTTTTAATTTTGTTAGGTCTTATGAATCAAGGAAATCATCCATTTCTTTCAGATTTTTAAACTTAGAGGCATATATATTCTTAAAGTATGTCCTTGTAATTGTTTGAATTTCTTTGGTATCTGTTGTAATGGTGCTTTTTTCATCTCTAATTTTATTAATATTTGTGTCTTCTCTCTTTCTTCTAGTCAACTTTGCTAAGGGTTTATTGATCTCCTTTATCCATTCAAAGAACCAACTCTTTGTTTCATTGATTCTTTGGATTTTTTTTTTTTTTTTGGTTTTTATTTAATTAATTTCTGCCCTACTCTTTATGGTTTACTCTCATCTACTGATTTTTGGTTTGCCTTGTCTTCTTTTTCCAAGGCTTTAAGGTAGAGCATTAAATTGTTTATTCGTGAACTCTCTAATTTCTTAATATGGGCACTTACAGCTATAAATTTCCCTTTTAGGACTGCCTTCATTGTGTACCAAAGGTTTTGATATGTTGTATTATCATCATCATTTGATTCTATGAATTTATTGATTTTCTTTTTGATTTCTTCAATGACCCATTGATCATTTGATAGTGTACTGTTTAGTCTCCATCAATTTCTGTATGCTCTGTAGCTTTTCTTATTGCTGATTTGCAGTTCAATCTAATTGTGTTCACATAGAGTACAAGGGATTATTTCAATTTTCCTAAATTTGTGGAGACTTTCTTTGTGTCCTAATATATGCTCTATTTTAGAGAATGTTCCATGTGCTGCTGAGAAAAAATGTATATTCTGCATCATTTGGATGGAATGTTCTATAGATATCTGTTAGGTCCACTTGTTCCATGACATCATTTAATTCAGATGTCTCTCTGTTTATTTTTTGCTGGGATGACTTGTGAATTGATGAGAGTGGGGTATTGAAGTCTCCCAATACAATTGTGTTTGATGTTATCTGTGACCTTAAGTCTGATGGTGTTTGTTTGATGAAACTGGGAGCCCCCATGTTAGGTGCATATATGTTTAGGATTGTAATGTCCTACTGCTGGAGTGTTTCTTTAATCAGTATAAAATGACCTTCTTTATCTTACCTCACCAATGTTGGTTTGAAGTCTATTCTGTCAGGTATTAGGATAGCAACCCCTGCTTGTCTCCTAGGCCCATTTGCTTGAAATACCATTTTCCATCCTTTCACCCTAAGGCGGTGTCTATCTTTTATTGAGAGATGAGTTTCCTGGAGGCAACATATGGCAGGATTCTGCCTTTTAATCCAGTCTGCAAGCCTGTGTCTTTTGGATGGTGCATTGAGGCCATTGATATTTAGAGTTATTATTGAAAGGTATGCATTTATTCTCACCATCCTTCTTATTTTGTAGTGTTTCCTGTTTTCCCTTTACTCATTTGTTTTAACTGTTGAGTGTGGTTTATTTTTTCCTATTTCCTCCTGTGTATGTTTTGCTTTCTTATCAGCATTAAGAATTCCCTCAAGTATTTTCTGTAGAGCTGGTTTAGTTGTCATAAATTCCTTTAGCCTGTTTTTGTTGTGAAATGTCCTTATTTCTCCATCAATTTGGATAGATAGCTTTGCAAGATAAAGTAATCTTGGTTTACAGTTGTTATCTTTCAGAACTTGGAGTATATCATTCCAAGTCCTGCTGGCTTTCAAGTTTGTGTTGAGTAATCTGCAGTTATTCTGATAGACTTGCCTTTGTAGGTGACTTGCTTTTTCTCTCTAACTGCCTTCAGTATATTTTCTTTGGTTTGTGTGTTTAGTAGTTTAATTAAAACATGGCAAGGAGAGGTTCTTTCCAGATTTTGTCTGCTTGGTGTTCTGAAAGCATCTTGTATTTGCATTGGCATTTCTTTCCCAATTTGGGGAAAATTTTCTTCTATGACTTTGTTGAAAACACCTACTAAGCCTCTGGATTGAAATTCTTGTCCTTCTGTTATACCCTGAATTTTTATGTTTGGTCTTTTTTCATAGTGTCCCAGATATCTTGAAATTCCCATTTATACCTTGCTATTAGCTTCTTTTTCTCTTTGATGGACTGTATTATATCTGCCACTTGGTCTTCTAGTTTAGATATTCTGTTGTCTCCTTCATCCTTTCTACTGGAAAGACTTTCCACAAAGTTCATTTCATTGACTGTATTCTTCAAAGCCAGGATTTCAGCCTGGTTTTTCTGCAGTATTTCAATTTCCTTACTCACGTCTTGTAATGACCTCTTTATTTCATTAAGCTGGTTTTCTGAGTTCTCTTTCAGAAGGTGGTTTTCCTCTTTAATTCCTTTGTTTTCTTCTTTGATTCCCTTCATTTCTTCTCTAATTTCTTTGAGAATAGATACCATCATTTTCTTGAAATCTCTGTCAGGCATTTCATCTAAAACAGTCTCATTGGTGATCATTTCTGATGGATTTATAGTTTTGGGTGGGACTGTATTATCTTGATTCTTTGAGTTTCTTGTATTATATTGTAGCGACTTTCGTGTCCTGAATTGATTTGATGCTTGGGTTTTCTACTTATCTACAGTGTTCCCAGATGTGGCAATCCACCTCTACATACCCTCAGGATATGAGTTTGAGGTGCCAGGTGTAGCCCTTGTCCCCCAATCAAGCCACAAAAATAATCCTAGGTGTTGACTTTGCTTGCTAAGCAAGTATTCTAGTGGACTGGGTGGAATAATTTACTGGCAAATTCTAAACTTCAACCGATTAACATACACAATCAATAAAAACCAGCACAAAGTATGCAATTGTGGGGATTAAAACAAACAGATAGTCATATAAAGCCAAAATCCTTAAGGGTGTGTGTTGTTCTACACCCTTAATCTTGTCAGCTGGGAGGTAGAAATTTCTGTTCTGAGTTGGGTTCTAGGTCAACCTGGATCTGGATCAGACCCTGCCCCCAATAATGACAGAAGCAAAAAACAAAGTCCCTATATATATATATGAAAGCATCAAAGGCAACAATATTCAACCCCCAAATACAGGTTATTTGAAAATGGTAAAGCCAACCAAGAATATATACCCCGTAACCTGCCCTGACAAGGAAAGAGAGATTAGCTTTTGCAGTGCAGGCCTGTGTACCTGTTTTTTGTTTGTTTGTTTGTTTTTTGTCAGCCTCCTTACCTTTTGGGGTGGCTTCCAATCTCACCAATGCTGAGTGCCCGCCTTGATCCCCCCTTGGTGTGTGTGCAGCTATACCTCTGATCAGCTCTGCTGGCTGCGCTGCCACTGGGGGCTGAATGCTGGAGGTTCGAGGTTCTGATGGTGGGGGATGGGAGAGTTCAGACTTCTGGAGTTGCTCGCACTTTCAGTAGCTCTTTAGTTGATCTCAGCTGTCTTTCCTTCAGATTTCTTAACTTTGCAAAAAGGCTGATGGAGTTGAAAAATCTGTTGCTTGGTCTCTGCTGCTGCCACTGCAGGGCACGCCCTGTGGGACTGTGCTGGGCAGGTGCGCAGATCACAGGCCGTGATGGCCTCAGTGGGACTCTGGTCCTTTCCCTCCTTTCTGGTGGATCTTGGTCTCTCCAGCTTCTTTGCTGTGTCTAAGAATAACCTATACTCCTTCACTTTTCAGAAGAAAAGTGTATTTTGCTGGAATTTTGCTTAAATCCCTCCCTAGGCTGGTTTGGCATGGCTCCTAAGCCGCCATCTTACCTGGAAGTCTGACATTAAATTTCTTGATTCTGTCCAGACTGAGATGGAACCTCAGGTAAGTTTTAATTTTAATTTGCATTTCCCTAATAGTTAAAGATGTTGAACATTTAAACAATATCTACTGGCCATTTGTATTTCTTCATTTGAGAACTCTCTACTCAGTTTTATAGCTCTTTTTTTTTGACTGGGTTGTTTGATCTTATTACTCAGACTTTTGAGGTCTTTGTCTGCCCTAGATACTAATACTCTGTCACATGTATAGCTGGTAAAGATTTTCTCCCATTCTAGAGGCTGCCTCTTTGCTTAATTAAGTGTCCTTTGCCAAACAAAACCTTCTTAATTTTATGAATTCTTGTTGGTTGATTAATGTCCTTATTTTCTGAGTGACCGGAGTTCTATTCAGAAAGTCCTTGTCTATGTCTATATGTTTTAGTGTTGCCCCTGCTTTTTTTCTCTAGCGTTCTCAAAGTTCCGGGTCCAATGTTAAGTCTTTGATCCATTTGGAGTAGATTCTTGTCCTTGGAAAGAGATAAGGATCTTGTTTCATTCTTCTACATATAGATATCCAGTTTTTCCAGCACTATCTGTTATAGAGGCTATCATTTATTCCAATGACTATCTTTGGCATTTTCATAAAAAATAAAATGGCTATAGCTGCCTAGGTTTATACCTGGGTCCTTTATTTTGTACCCTTGCTCTACAAGCCTGTTTTTATAGCAGTTTCATGCTGTTTTTTGTTACTATGTCTCTGTAATATGCCTTAAAATCAGGTATGGTGGATTACATTTATTGATTTGTGTATATTGAGCCTTCCTTGTATCTCTGGAATAAAAGCCACTTGATCAGGGCAAATGATCTTTTTATGTATTCCTATATTCAGTTTGCCAGTATTTTGTTGAGAATTTTGCATCTATGTTCATGAGGGAGATTTGTTTGTAATTCTCTCTCTCTTCCTCTCTCTCTCTCTCTCTCTCTCTCTCTCTCTCTCTCTCTTTGTTGTGTCTTTATTTGATTTTGGTATCAGGATTATACATGCTTTCATAAAAAGAGTTTGGTAGTATCCTTTCTATATTATGGACTAGTTTGAGAAGCATGAGTGTTAATATCCTAGAAAGGCCTGGCAAAATTCACCAGTGAATCCATCTTGTCCTGAACAATTTTTAGTTGATCTTTTTTATTTCTTTGGTCTCATTTCTTGCTATAGTTCTGTTTATATGCTTTATCTTATCTTGCTTTAATTTTGGCAGGTCATTATATACCTAGAAAATCATCCAGTTCTTTTAGATTTTCCAGTTTAGTGGAGTATATGTTTATGTAAAAATATTTTATTTATTTATTTGAGAGAGAAAGAGGGAGAGAGAGAGAGAGAGAGAGAATGGGCACGCCAGAGCCTGTAGCCACTGCAAATGAACTTCAGACTCATGCTACCTTGTGCATCTGGCTTACATGGCTACTGGGGAATTGAACCTGGATCATTAGGCTTTGCAGGCAAGCGCCTTAACTGCTAATCCATCTCTCCAACCCAAATATATGTTTTTTTTTGTTTTGTTCTGTTTTTTGAGATAGGGTCTCACTCTAGCCCAGGCAGACCTGGAATCAAACTTGTGGTGATCCTCCTACCTCTGTGTCCCAAGTGCCGGGATTAAAGGTGTGCACCACCATGCCCAGCCTCCAAGTATATGTTTTTAAGGTAGGTCTTCATGGTAGTTTGAATGTATTCCCTCCCCAGACTAAGGTGTTTTATTAAAGCTTGTTACTTGGATTTCCAGCTGCCCTACTGGAAGAAGTATCACGGGGGCAGATCCTAGGGTCTAGCCCTAAGGCATGTTTGGGGGTGGATCTGATTTCCAGCCCAAAATGTAAGAGAGCAGTCTGAGTCTGGGAAGGGGTCCCTGCTTCTTGCTGTGGGTTCCCTGCTGTTTTGCTGCACATTCATGTTCACTGCTTTTGGTTTTCATGGGTTGTTTGGTTGTTTGTCTCTGCTTAGATGCATGGAAGCAGCTTCTATTATTGATGGAACTACCCCCCCCCCCACACACACACCATAAACTTGAAATAAATCCTTTCCTACCCTAAACGGTTTGGATGTTCATCCAAGCAACATGAAGCTGTCCACCACAGTTCTAATGATTTTCTCAATTTCACTGGATTCTGTTGTAATAGTTCCCCTTTCTAATTCTATTAATTTGGGTCTTCTCCCTTTCTTTTAGTTAGTTTTGCTTAGGGTTTATTGATGTTGTTTATTCTTTCAAAGAACCAACTGCTTGTTTCATTTACTCTTGGTATTATATTTTGTTTTCTATTTTACCAATTTCTTCCTTGATCTTGCTTCTTTTCACCTACTAATTTTTGGTTTGCCTTGCTCTGTTTCAAAGGGAAAAGTGTCTGTTCTAATCAGTGTACTGGCAGGAGCCCTGCTGGAGAATGAAGTGTAAATGGTGGTATATGCAGTAGGGGAAAATCCTCCCTTCTCTAAGAAAATTTCATATCTTTTCTCTTGGGCTGCTGACGCCGTACTTATGAGTCTCTCCAAATGCATTGTTTTTTCATAATTTACCTCCATTTACCTCCTATCCTGTCTTTGTTCCTACTCAGCTTCTGGGATACCAGAATAAGGCAGTTTGAGACTAATTCCAGTGTTTTGTTTTTGTTTCTGTTTTTTGGCTTGCTGCTTTTCAGTGTTTATGGGATGAGGCAGTACTCATTCCTTTGATGTCCACTGCTGCTGTTTTGCTGACCCCCATTTTTCATTCATGGTTTTAGTTTCTGAGATGAGGGTTTTGACAATCTGGCTGCATATTGCTGTGCTACTTGCCACCTCTACTTGATTTACATGGGGTGTCTCTGTGCTGCTAATAGCGTTTTCTCATTGTGTTGACCTGCATTCTATTTAATATGCATGCTCATGAAGGGCTTAACAACATGTCTGAATATACCCTAGGATTTCGGGTGAAAAGTTAAATGGATTCAGTCACTCAAAAAATGGTCATTGATGTCCCTGAAGTACTGCAAGCTCACTGAAGACAACATCAAGATTATCTCACATTCTGATTTTTAGACTGAACTAAGGCATTTTTAGTCATAAAGAAAATGGCAGAAAATGTGGAAAGCATCATGCTTCTTAGAATGATGTGCTAGAAATGTAGTTGAATTTGATATTCAGTCAGTAGTTTCCAACAGACATTGCTGTACAATAAACTTACACAGTGGATCCAGCCATTATGACAAAGTAGGCTTTAAATCAGGTTTAAATCTTGTCAGGGCTGAATAAATGTGTGAATATTTTCAGTCAGTCCCTCCTGCAGCTGCTAAAACATTTGGGCTCTGCAGATCAAAGGGGGCTGCTAAATTTCATGAGTTGTGTATTCTAGTTTTTACCTTTTTTTTTTTTCCTAAGTAGAGAGCAGACATTGGCTTCTGACTAGGTGACCTTTGAGACTTATTGATCAGCTCAATATATCTTTCAGAACAAATGTTTTGTTCCATAAAAAAGGGTTGATACGTATGTTGCAGATTGTGAATGCTGTCAGCAGCAGAGGAAAATATCAAAATTTTGCATATATAACAGTTAAGCAGGAAGCTAACTAACTGTTCATTCAGGAAACAGATTTGCAAGTGATGATTTCAACTAAGACTGCAGTTTTCTGGCAACTTTGCTTAGCTAATCAAAAAAAAGTTTAATTCTTAAAAATATGAGTTGCTTTCATCTGAATTTTAATAAGTATTAAAGATTTCAAGGAACTTCCCCCTTTCTATAAATTTTGTTTCCCTAGCTGTAAAGTGTATTTGTTCTGCATGGGCTTCACACATTTATGCTTTATTTATTTATTATTATTATTATCATTATTAGCCTACATTTTGTAACTAGCATCACCATTCAGGACCATGTTTTCACAAGTTCTCTTCAAGTGATTCTTTTCTATCCTGTGGCTTACATACCCCTCTCCTTAAGATATTCCATAAGGTCAGATTTTATTTTTCTTCTCAATTTTGCTGACTAATGCACAGTCTCTTATGCAAAATTTAGGCACTGTACCTTCAATTTATAAGAAATGTGACTGGTTTGTGATTTTCCCATGTGTTCACACATCCATTTAGTTGATACAAATTGACTTGTTATAGAAATCACCTGCCCCGTCTTAATCCTTATAAGACTTGAGAATTGGGCTATCTATATCTATCTATCTATCTATCTATCTATCTATTTATATATATTTTATATATTATATATATATTTATATATATATATATATATATATATATGCACACACATATGTGACAAATCTGATTTTTTCCTTTTTCCCTTTTTTAAAAATCTTTGTGTGTGTGTTTATATATGGTGTGAGGTGTGTATGTGTTCATGTGAGAGTGCAGGTGTGCATATGCCATGTGTGTGTATCTAGACCCTTGCCTTCCACATTTTTTGTGGCAGGATCTCTTGTTCACTGCTGCAGATGTCAAGCTAGCTGGTTCACAGGAACTCCCAGGGATTTTCCTGTCTCTGCCTCCCATCCCTCCATAGCTTTATGTGGGCTCTGGAGATCTGGACTCAGGTCGTTACTCTCGTTCAGCAAGCACTTTTATCCACCAAGGCATTTCCTCAGGCCCCAAATCTGATTTCTTAGTTGAAATTCCCTCAGGCTGTTCAGAAAGATGTCTCTCTTTGGGATCAGAGCCCAAACAAATTGTCAGCATTATAGTATCCAGGAAGGAAATTCATTTGTAAATTTTAATGTTTAATAGACCTATTTTCATTGTTTACTTAGGCAAATTTGGTAGCAAAATCCATGTACAAATCAGTTAAAGAAAACCATTTAGGATTATCAAGCTTAGTATTTTGAGCCTGAACAAAGAATACATCCAGACACATTTATTAGTTCAGAAATAGAATTACATGACTTTTATTTTGATTTTGCAAAGGTTAACAGTCCAATGTTTAACATACTTATGAACATGTCTACACATACTTAGAAGTGCAAAGAAAATTTGATAAGGTATAGATTTATTACGTTTTAGTTAAGTCCAACCCCTATTCTTAGAGCAAATACAAAACTACAGTCAGGTTTACAAGGTAAAAATTGTATCATAGCTTTGTATACTACAATAATTCAGTTTCTGGAAATCAAATATCAGCTGCTTAATTTTTCTTTGAGAACAACAATGTCACTTAAAAAATGTTCACTATTCCTTCAGTATCTCTTGATTCCCAGAGTAAGCATGACTAGTTGGCAAATTCATTTTAATGACAAGAAAGTGAGAATTCAGTCTAAAGAATCAGATTCATCTTGATGAAATATTTGATCATAAAACATGCAGCAATGAATTTTCATTGCCTAAGCGTTCTATTGTTCAGTGGATATTATTAAGGTAGTTGGCATAAACCATGAAAACTTGATTTTCATTTGATTAAAAACACTTAGCATTAGACACACAATGGCGTGGCACTCCGATAACTGTATGGACTTGCTGAGTATGGCCAGCATCCCACATCAACAGTTCATCCATTAATGGCTGCTTGGATTAAGCTTCAACACAAAACACAGCTAGACCATGTGTCTCAACAGCGCCCCCTAACTAACAAGGCACAAGTCATCGTTGCTTCCCTTCACTTCTCCTTCCAGTAGCAAATTCATCACAACCTTTGTGAAATAGCTGCAGGTTCCTCTTTTTCCCAGGGGGGGAGTGTTGTAAAAGGAAGTCATACTATCCTACAAAGGAAGACAGTAAGCAAGTCATTTGATCTTTTTTGTGTGTGAGGAGCTGACAGATAACATCAGCATCAGCCTAGGGGGGTAATAAATTTGCAGAAAGATTTCCTCATGGAAAATATGCGCTTCCTGAGCTGCTCTTTCATTTTCCTGAGGCGTCTTCTCGGCATATAAAACAAAACCAGACATTTTTAGTAGTCTCCTCTTTGCTGCTACTAATTTTTATTTACTTAGGGAACCTTTTTTCATGGATAAGCATAACATATTAAGCAGTGAGCCTAGGAGGGACTACATTAAGCAGTACACAGCACCAATGCAGCCTGTTCTTCATTCTCATCTTACTCAGAATTTAATTTTATAGCCTTCTGGAATCAATGGATCCTCCCTGGTAAAACACATTTTAATTGCTAAGCATATAAAGAAAATTTATCTCTTCTTAGATATTTTTTTGTTAGAACTTCACAGCTCAATTGACTTGTAATTAGCTAAAAAGTAATATTAATTTCTCAAATAAGGCAGACTGTCTCTCCAGTATCTATTTTGTACTCTGTGAATCTGTTTTATAACTTAAATACTAAGAGACTGAGATATTTTAAAAAATTGGGACAAAAAAATCTACCAAAAGCTGTACTTACTTGTTTTTCAATTTCTTTTAGCCGACTCTCATCTTTTTGAAATTCATGAAATGCATCTTTGACCAGTCTGTCTAGATCTACTTTGTCTTGAAATTCTAGCTCAGGATTTCTTTCCAGTACAACAGATACAACCATTAGTAACTGAAAGAGACAGATATTGAAAATCAATTATATGAGCCATAATAGAACAGAGTGAAGGTAAGTTTTCGTTCTTGTGTCACACTGATGGGTGATACTAGTATTCCAGTGTATTCTGTATTAGGTAAGGGCTTATGAAGTACTTGGAATGGAATCCTAATTGTAAAAATTAGCAGCTTAAGTTCTTTTTGAAGAATTCACATTTATTTTATTGAGCGTATTCTGTAGTCATACTGAAATCTATTTTTTGTTTTTCAAATTGTTTAAGTGGCCTTCCAACCCGGTACATAGCATATGTACACCAAAAGTTTCTGAGCTTTTTCTGGGCCCATGGACATAAACCCTTTTGGCAAGCTAACAATAACAGTGTCCCATGGGGTAGGGATGGTTGGGAGGAGATGGAAAGGAGGAGCAAAGGGAATAGGATCAGGAGCAAACAATGTGGAGGCATGGACCTCACAATCAGTGTAATCTCATGATACAATAGTCAATATTTAGGGGCTGGCTATATATTTTTAAAAAATATTTTGTTTACATTTGAGAGAGAAAGAAAGAGGGAGGGAGGGAGGGAGGGAGGAAGGGAGGGAGGGAGGGAGGGAGGGAGGAGAGAGAGAGAGAGAGAGAGAGAGAGAGAGAGAGAGAGAATGGGGCATGCCAGGGCTTCTAGCCACAGCAAATGCTCTCCAGACCCATGTGCTACCTTATGCATCTAGCTTATAGGGGTTCTGGGGGAATCAAACCTCAGTCTATAGGCTCACAGGCAAGTGCCTTAACTACTACGCCATCTCTCCAGCCCTGGCTATGTTGTTTGGTTTTTTTTTCCCCTACTTGTCTGTATAAACTAACTTTGTTTAATGTATCAACCTATTTCGGGGTCATAATTTATCCCTAGAAGTAACACTTATTTTAGATGATAAGCTTGCATGTGGAGATTGTATTTAAGGCGGCAAAAATTGTTTTTACTCAGACAAGAAAACAGACCTCTCGGTTCCTAATGTGGGGCTCTTACTGCGTGCACCTTATGTAAATGCAACCCAAACAGAACCTAGAAGAATCAAAGGCAACACTGCAGTAAGTCCAGAGGTCAAACGCAGCAGACCTGCGGGGTAAACTTTAGCCAGGAGATGAGCTTTTGCTATAGTGTACAGAAATTTCTTTAGTAAGGACAGTGACACCACTTTGGTCAGAAAGAATAAACTCTATGTCTACCGTATACCCTGAATGCTGGGTCCGGACACTGCACCAAGAAGGCATTCACCATTATGACAACATGCTACATGTGCTGTGGGACTGACTGGCTGATACTGTTCCACATCCTGGGACATCACAGATTAGACTGAGTCTCATTCAGTTCTGAACACAGTTCCAGAAACACCGGGTTGAATGGGGCCACATCCAGTTTAATAGTCACTGACAGCTTCTATGTCAATAAGATATATTACCTACCTATAGAAACACGAATTCTGATGGAGACATCCCCAGAGAAAGACACAAAGTGAGAATGGGCTGCGCACCGAATCCACAATTTGTGGGACTCAGTGTGTTGGAAATAATGTTTCAAGGAGATGGAGGGTTGTGTGCTAATGCCTGTACACTACAGCACTGGACTCCACACCAAGCCACGATGACAGTGCACACAGTCACAGCTCTTCACAGGCAGCTGTTTGGAAAGACTAGCAGTGAGTGGGGCTGGGAGAAACTTGTTTTTTATAAGTGTCTGAACTCTGAAATGTTACCCAATACAGGTGTATTATTTCTGTAATTAGGAAAAACTGAAAAGAAAATGAAAAGAAACCTCTTTTGGCACTGCCCATGCACTGGCTGTCAAGGGGTGAGGGTGCTGGTACTTTTGCTAGCCTGAAAGAAGAGTTTAAGGTGTTTGAAATATGTGTGCTTTGACTTCAATTGGAATGGCTTGGTGAAGAATGACTGTCTTTTTTTTTATTCATCTATTTATTTGTGTTCATGCACATGTATGTGTATGGGCGTGCCAAGGATTCTTGCTATTGCAAATGAACATCAGACACATTGGACACTTTTTGCATCTAACATACATGGGTTGCTTGGAAATTGAACCAGAGGCTGAAGGCCTTACAGGTAAGCACCTTTAAAAGCTGAGCCATCTTCCCAGCCCCAGGATGGCTATCTTTTTGAGGACTCCATTGGAGAACCTGACAGGTGAGAGACAGAATTCTTGGTTCTTGGGAGTCTTTCATATACTAGTTTTCAGTGTATAGTCAGAAAGCAAGTCATTAGTGATTTACACTTTTTAATACAAACCTCCACCACAATCTGTCTGTACTTTGGCTGGTCAATATTTCCCAACATGTCTTCAACAAGGAGAGAAAAGTTCATCTCATACATGGTCATATCCGACAGGGTCGGTTGCTGGAAAGAAAAATACCTCCACATTAGCATGCTGAAGTGGTACCTTCTGCTTCTCATTTAAGAGTAGTTTCATTTTATCATCAATAATCTTTTTAGTTTCTATAAAACCATAGAGTGCATTTTTAGTTCTATGACTGGATTTTTCTATATGTCAAACTACTGAATCCAGCCAGCTGACTACTGTGATAAATTCACCTCCCATTTTTAGTAACTATCTCCACTATGTTAATGTTTTCAGGGGAAAGGGACTATATTACAAAGCTACTTCAACACATAAAAGAAGCAGGCAAAAACTGAGACAACAAATAGAGTACATGTTGCTTTCAGAATTAACACGAGAAATTATGCTTGCTGTCAGACTTCAGCATGTCAGTCACTTGCTACAGAAATTACATCATTTCTGTGGCAGGTTCTTTCTGAGCTGGCAGCATGAAACTGAAGACAAACCAAAATTATGTGCAGAAATGGCAAAGAATCGGGAAAGAAAAGCAAAACTAAAAGAATCTTCTTGGGGCTGGGGAGATGGCTTAGTGATTAAAGGCACCGGCTTGCAAAGCTTGCTGGCACAGGTTAAAGTCCCCAGCACCCACGTAAATCAAAACACACACACACACAAAAGCATGAGTGTCTGGTGTCCATTTGTAGTACTAAATAAATAAATAATAATTTAAAACATTGTCTTTGCTCTGCTCTTTGTCTTTCACTTAAAACGAGGACTATAAAGTCTTCCATTCAGTTTTTACAACCAAATGAAAGCAGAAAATTCAATCTAACTCAGGGTATGGTGCATGTGACAGTTAATTTTAAATGCCAACTTAGCTGGATTAAGAAAGAGCTACAGTAGCAATGCGGCACATCTTTGGGTGTTTCTGTGAGGTATGTACAGAAAGGCTTAAGTGAGAAAGACTCACTCTGACTGTGGGCAGCACCATTCCACAGGCTGCGGTATAGGACTGAATAAAAACGGAAAATGGGCCGGGCGTGGTGGCGCACGCCTTTAATCCCAGCACTCGGGAGGCAGAGGTAGGAGGATCGCCGTGAGTTCAAGGCCACCCTGAGACTCCATAGTGCATTCCAGGTCAGCCTGGGCTAGAGTGAGACCCTACCTCAAAAAACCAAAAAAAAAAAAAAAAAAAAAAAAAAAACGGAAAATGGAGAAAGCCAGCTAAGCACTGCCATTCACCTTTCTTTGACTCCTGGTTGCTACCATGGGCTAAGCTCCATACCATCAAGCTTTCTTTGCCTTCATTTGGACTGTGAGCTAAAATAAACTATTCCTCCCTCAATTGGTTTTAGTCAGGTATCTATCTGGTCACAGTGATGAGAAAAGTTATTACTATAGTGGGTAACCTTCAGAGATGAAAGGGAAGGATTTAAACATTAGGCTTGTGTGGTGAGAAGCAGATGGAGTTATTAGATTAATCAGAGATTACAGGTCCTACTTATTTGTTTCTACCTCAATGGTTTACAGTGAATTAGCTACAGAATTGGAGTAGTTTACACCTGTTGGCTACTCAGAATGGGATAAAGAGCCCTTCATCATCCTTCTGAAATCAGGTGACAGAAAGATGCTCAGCGTGGCATAACATGACTCAGGGTTACATTCAGTACACCCATTGTAGTCCATATTCAATATAATCTAACATTTTGTTAATATTTATGATTAGTACTCAATTTAGAAAACATGATGCCTGGTTGCCAAGACAATTACTATAACTGTTTAGATGTCTAACAATGAGATTAATTGGGTCATAGAAGAAAAAGAATACCCTTTCATGGTTTCATATTAATTTCCTCTTAATACAACTGATTTAAAAGGCAGCCTAAGTACTATGTACCTATCGAGAGTTAATGCTAGAGAAGAGTTATCAAGCTTGCCTGCTTCCTAAATTTTTGAAAGAACTCAAGAGTAAGTAGTATATCAGAGCAGTTAACAGAAGAAGGGTTTATTCTGGCTTTCAGTTAAAGGGTATATAGTCCATCGTGGTGGGAAGGCATGGGAATCTGAACATGAGGCAGCTGGTCACATTCAGTCTGCATTTAGGAAACAGAGAGTGATGAATGCTGGTGCTCAGCTTGCTTTCTCATCTTTATTCAGTCTAGGATACAGCCTAAGGAATGGTGCTGACTAAAGTTATGGTGAGTCTTCCCCATCTCAATTCACCTGATCTAGAAACTCCCCGATAGACATGCCAGATTTGTCTCTTAGGTGATTCTAGAACCTGTCATATTAACTCCCACAGAAGCCAAGCTGCTAGGTGTCACACCCTGAGTCAACTACTTACTACCTACTAGATGTGAGAACCTGGATAAATCATTTTGCTCTATTTCAATTTCCTCAGATATCAAATGAGAATAATAAAGTATCTTCTCAAAGTGGGGTAAGATGGTAGGCTAGAAGTTGCCTCCATGGAAGCAGGTGAAAGAAAGTCAGAATCATGATAGCATAAGAAAGAATAAATTTCATGAGAGGAAGAGCTGAGCAAAGGAGAGCTAGGGGAGAACTTATCATATCTAATCAGTAAACAAACTCCAAATGCTAAAACAGAGGATAAAGTAAAAAACAAAAAATAATCCAACCAATCAGAAAACCAACCTACAAGATTATAGGAATTAATATACATTCCTTAATAACATTATATGCATATGACCTCAACTTAACAATTTAGAGACAATGACTGGATGACTAGATTAACAAAACAGATGCAACTATTTGTTTTTTTCCAAGAAACACACATCATTGGTAAAGATACCCACAAACTGAAAGGATAAACATCAATCTACTGAGTGAATGGAAGTTGACAACAAGTTGATGTTAGTTGCTATTGATATCTGGCAAGTTAGGCTTCAAACCAAAATTAGTTGGGAGAGATAAAGAAGGAAGCTACAGTGAAACCGAAAAAAGGAAATAATCTACTAGAAATATTCATGCACAAAATGTTGGGGCCTCCAATATTTTATAAAACAAAAAACTATTGGATACCTACCTAATACAAGAAACACTGGGTGACATTAACACTCAACTGTCATTTTAGATAGGTCATTAAACTAACAATCGTCAATGAAATATCAGAGTTAAACTATAACAGATGAAATGGAATTAAAATTTAAAATATATGAATATTGTATCCAACAAATACAGAATAGAGATTCTTCTCAGTAGCCCACGGAAGCATCTCTAAAATTGACCATATTCTAGGCTACAAATCAACTCTTAATAAATACAAAGGAACAGAAATAATTTCTTGTAGCTTATCACACCACAGTGCAATAAAACTGGACATCGGTAGCAAAAAGAACTGCAGAAACAAAATACATGGAGACTGAACAATATACTCTTGAATAACAAGTGCATCATTGAAGAAAGCATAGAAAAAAACTAAAGGCTCCCATACTTATATGAAAATGAAAGTACAACCTACCAGAACTTCTGAGATACAACTAAGGAGATTTAAGAGGATAGTTTATAGCTATGAATGCTTATATTAAAAAATCAGAAAGATTTCAACTAAATAATCTAATGATTCACCCCAATATCTTAGTAATACAGGAATAATCTAGACCCCACAGCAGCAAATGGCAATAAATAATACATATTAAGAAAGAAATTAATGAAATGGAGAATAAAACAGAGCTGTACAGAATCAGACTTGTTTTTTGAAACATTAAAGAATAGTAAACCCTTACCAAGCTAATCAAAGAAAGAGAAGACAAAAATTAATAAAAGTAGAGATGAAAAATGGAGGTTACTATAGATTCCTATAAAATCCAGAGGCTCATTAGGTAATGATTTAAAAAACAAACCCAGGGGCTGGAGAGATGGCTTAGCAGTTAAGCACTTGTCTGTGAAGCCTAAGGACCCCAGTTCAAGGCTTGATTTCCCAGTACCCATGTTAGCCAGATGCACAAGGTGGCACATGCATCTGGAGTTTGTGTGCAGTGGATGGAGGCCCTGATGCACCCATTCTCTCTCTCTGCCTCTTTCTCTCTCTGTCTGTCACTCTCAAATAAATAAATAAAAATAAATAAAAATTTAAAAAAACCTAGAAAGTTTAGAAGAAATGGATTAATCCCTAGACATACATGACACTCCCCAATTAAAACATGATATAAACAACTTAATTAGATCCTTAACAATCAAAGATATTGAAGCAGTATTAAAAAGTCTCAATAAAGAGTGGTGTGGGACCAGATGCATTCATTGTCAAATTCCACCAAACCCTCAAAGAAGAGCTAATACCAATGCTTCTCAAACTGCTCTATGAAATAGAAGGGGAAAAAACATGATCAAACTCATTCTAGGAGGCTAGTGTTACCTGAATGTCAAAGCCAGATAGTAACCAGGCACTACAACAAGAAAACTATAGACCAATTTTCCTGATGCACACATACAAAAACATCTCAAATTTATTGCAAAATTAATTTATGAACATATTAAGAACACACAGCACAACTAAGTTTTGGTTTCACTCTAGGGATGCAAAGATGGCTTAACATATGCAACCAATAAGTGTCACTGGCACATAATGACATAAAAATCACATGATAATTTCAACCTATCAGAAAAGGCCTTTGACAAAGTTCAATATTCCTTCAAGATAAAAGCCCTGAAGCAACTAAAACAAAAGAAATTTAATCAAGGCTGTAGTTGACAAACCTATAGCCAATACTATACAAATCTGGAATGAGAGAAAAATGTCCACTCTTTCCACTCTCATTCAATACAGTGTTTGAAGTTTTAAATAGAGCAATAAGACATGAGAAAGAAATACAAGAGGTAAAGGTAGTAAAGGAAGAAGTCAAATTGTCCCTATTTGACATGATTCTATACTCAAAAGACCCTAAGGACCTTACCAGTAAAATCTCAAACCTGATAAACACATATAGCAAAGTACCAGGATACAGAATCAATATGTAAATCTGTATATGAGTAATGAACTTTCTGAGAAAGCAATCATACAGAAAAGTCTCATTTGCAATAGCTTAAAAAAAACTAGGAATGAACCTAACCAAGGAGGGTACAATGAAATGTCAAGACAGTGAAGAAAGAAACTGAGAAGACACTGGAATATTCAGAGACCTCCCATGCTCCTGGAGTAGCAAGATTATCATGAGGGTTTATGTTTGATTTTGTTAAGTGTTTGTACATGTGAGTACATATATTAAAAAGGATTTGCATTTTTCTTTCTTCTATATCTTTACCATGTAACATAGTATTGATTGAGATAGTATCAGTAGTTAAGTGCTATTAAACCTATGTTATCATATGTAAATTATGAGATACTAGAAACTAAGCACTCCTCAAGGGACTTTTCCATGTAATTAGAGTGGATAGTGTGTTTCCAGTGGCATGTGGGGTAGTTACATCATGTTAAGTGGAATGACCTTGCTATTGGCTTTATTTGGAAATAAAGCACAGCATAAGGAGATAAGGTCTGTTGTCAAGTTGACAAGGGATGGATTTATGACAGTTAATTTGAATTGTCAACTTGATCAGATCAGGAATTAAGTAAGAGACATGCCTCTTGGGTATGTGAGGGGGCTTCCAGGAAGGATGAGCTGAGGGAGGAAAACCTTACCTCAGAGAGGGCAACCTTTCCAGTGACCTCTTATATATAAGGAGGGTCTAGGAAAAGGTAGTGGGTTTTACCTGCTCCCCTTGTTAATTGCTGGCAAGTGCATATACCCTGTTATTTCTATCCTTCATGGAACATCAGAACCTTCCTTCTTCAGCCTGCTAATGTGGACTAAAGATCAGCTGCTCTCCAGGAATCCTCCAGGCCTTCAGTGCCAGATTGTGAGTGCTGAGGCATCCAGCATCCTGGACGGAGCAGATACTGTGTTCTCAGCCTCTGAAGCTTGCTGGCAGCCACTGTTGGCTTGGGAACCAATCTAATAAATCCCCTTTATAAGACATATTCTTTGTATCAGTTCTGTTCCTCTAGAGAACCCTGATATATGAGTGCTGGTGGATTTGAGACTATTTTTCATTTCATAACGAACCTCCTAAAAAGTAATTTCATTAAAGCTTCCACACTAGAAGCAATTTCTAAGCAGTGCTTTCCTGATCAAGGCATCATAAGGCCACTGTGCTTCACATGGCTTGACCAGGTTCCACCTCACATTGTTTGATTTTGTGAGGTCCCAGTGCTGGCCCACCACCGGTTGTGGTGAAAGGACACTTCTACCTAAGTAAAGCCAACATAAGACACCCTGACTTCATTATTGAGTAACAAGAGAAAGAGCAGTGTATTCAGCAAGAGGTCTTAAGTCACCTGCATCTCTAAAGAAAGGGTCCTGAAAACATCAGAAATATCACAACTAGAAGAACATTTTGACTAACTACAACTTCTCAGCAATTATCCATTTAGTAAGGTTTTCTCTGCACACAGGTACACCGAGACTGGAAAATAAGTGTAACTCAGATTAAGCAAAAATAACTCCAACCCACTTGATGAGGCTTTCCATTTTCTAGTATTTCATTTCTTTAGGTATCTTCGGGTATTCTTGGAATACTCTTAGAACACAGAGGGAAAGCATTCTCGTACCCCTTTAGGCCCCTTTTCCTGATGTGTGTACAGTGGGTGTTACCTGTGGCAAATGCTTTCCAGCTACAAGAATACCATTGGGTGTGCGTTCCAGGATCTGCCACACTCGGTCATAGAACCCTGAGGGAGTTCTGTTCAAAGAGCCATCAATCTGACGCCTGTCCAGCCAACACCTGTAGACCAAAGGAAGATGTTTCAGCAATGAAAATCAAGCTTGCTCCCATTGAAAGCACTGTCAGTATGACTTAACTGCAACAAAAGTCAAAGCCTATCAATGATACATATCTGCTTCCATGAGAGAGAAAAATATTTTAAGATTTAAAAAAAGTAACAAGCATCCAGGTGTGGTGGTGCATGCCTTCAATCCCAGCACTCAGGAGGCAGAGGTAGGAGGATAGCTGTGAGTTCAAGGTCACGCTGAGACTACATAGTGAATTCCAGGTCAGCCTGGGCTAGAGCAAGACTCTGCCTTGAAAAACAAAAACAGCTGGGCATGGTGGCGCATGCCTTTAATCCCAGCGCTGGGAGGCAGAGGTAGGAGGATCTCTGTGAGTTCGAGGCCACCCTGAGACTCCATAGTGAATTCCAGGTCAGCCTGGGCTAGAGTGAGACCCTACCTCAAAAAACCAAAAAAAAAAAAAAAAAAAAAAAAAAAAGAAAGAGAAACAAAAACAAACAAAACAAAACAAAAAATTAACAAGCATTATGTTACTCACTAGGATGCTATGGGTTGCTTACCATATGATCAGATTTTTTTTTTTGATACACAAAGCAGTTTTACTTAAGCATACAGGAGAAAGAAACATGGGAGCAACCAATTTCACAATAATTTCATGTGGTTCCCACATGTAATAGAGTTTAAGCTACAGGAAATCATGGAAATCCAACTTGATCACTTTTTTAAAAACTATTTTGTTTTTATTTATTTATTTGAGAGAGAGATACATAAATATGCAGACACAGAGAGAGGGAGAGAGAGAATGGGCGCACCAGGGCCTCCAGCCACTGCAAACGAACTACAGATGCATGCGCCCCCTTATGCATCTGGCTTACATGGGTCCTGGGGAGCTGAACCTAGGTCTTTTGGCATTGCATGCAAGCGTCTTCACTGCTAAGCCATCTCTAGCCCCTTGATCACTTTTATATAGCCATTGCTATACATCTTTCCCACAGTGGTGTGCATTTGATAAGTAAATAAACAAGTGAATGCTTAAAAAAGTATTATATCTAATATAACTACATTACCATAACCTTATAAAAGTTGGCTATTTAAGGCTAAAGTCTCACTGCTGAAATTCTAGACATAAAATATCACATGTCAACCAGATACAGAATCTTACATAACATAATAATAATAATCAGAACACAGAGATAAACCAAAATTATACACACACACACACACACACACACACACACACACACACACACACACATGCTTTTTTGAGATAGGGTCTTGCTCTAGCCCAGGCTGACCTGGAATTCACTATGTAGTCTCAGGGTGGTCTCAAACTCACAGTGATCCTCCTACCTCTGCCTCCCAAGTGCTGGGATTAAAGGTGTGTACCAGCACACCTGGCTAAAATTCTATATTTCTTATTTTAGTGGATTAAATAGTAAATCTTAAACATTGAAAACAGCATTCACAAGTTTTCAAAGGTGCAGAATTTACTATATTTCTAAAGAACACACAGTGACACAGTAGTATATTCAGGCAAAAGCTGAAATCAGCAAATCCACACACAGTTATTTGGTGCTTAAAAAATGACAGAATGAAATGATTAACCAATCACATGGGAGGTATGCCAGGATTGACAATACTTCTAGGGATGAAGGCAGTTGTGCAGGACACATTTAACAGCAAGAGTCAATTTTATTCTTGTGAAAGAGGACCTGCCAACATTGATAAATTTGATAACTAAGAGGAACCTTATTTGGATGGCTTAAGTTTAATAGAACTAAATGTATACCATGGTGTTTAGTGCTTTGCTAAAAGTGCGAAACCCCAAGGGTTTTGGGCTACCTTAGTGATGTTTTATTTAAGATAACTACATACCACATACACTCTGTATTTTGATTTTTGCGTATTCCTTTTGTCTGGCAATAATAGCAACAACAAAAAGCTGTATCAGAGCTCTATGAAGTCATGGTTATTACTAGAAAAAGGAGATGTTTTCTTAGAACATAAAAAGAGATATAGGAATACTCACAATGGGGGTGGAGAATTATTTCAAGACTATAGTCATTTCATTGAAAAACAACTTTATGGCTAGAGAGATGGTTTAGTGGCTAAGTCGCTTGCCTGCGAAGCCTAAGGACCTATGTTCAACTCTTCAGACCCCACATAAGCCAGATGCACAAGGTGACACAAGTGTGCAAGGTCACACATACACACAAGGTGGTGCAAATGTCTTGAGTTCCATTACAGAGGTGAGAGGCTCTGGTGCACTCTCTCTCTCTTTCCCTCTCTCTTTCTCTCTCTTGCATATAAAAAAAAGGTCAGTCTGTTGGGCTTGTCTCAAACACACACACATATACACCCACAAAAAAAGAAAAAGAAGGGCTGGAGAGATGGCTTAGCGGTTAAGCGCTTGCCTGTGAAGCCTAGGGACCCAGGTTTGAGGCTCAATTCCCCAGGACCCACGTTAGCCAGATGCACAAGGGGGCGCACGCATCTGGAGTTTGTTGCAGTGGCTGGAGGCCCTGGCGTGCCCATTCTCTCTGCCTCTTTCTCTTTGTCACTTTCAAATGAATAAATAAAAATAAACAAAAAAATTTAAAAAAAGAAAAAGAAAAAAAATTTTGCCTTTTATAGAAGTTACAAAAACAACTCATAAAATTCCTATGCCCTCTCACCTCAGCTTCCCCCCACCCCTTACCATCTTACTATATAACTACAACATAATTCACACTAAGAAACACAATAATACTGCCCACGAGTCTTAATGAAACTCTACCAATTTTGTTCTAGGCTCCAATCCAGGCCCTCATATATCATTTCATTCCCATGCCCCTGAGATGTCTCACATCTGTGGCAGTTCTTTAGTATGATTTTAGTTTTCATGACTCTGATGCCTTGGAAATGTCTGTTGTTTCATCAGATTTCCTAAGTTTGGGGTTGTCTGGTGATTTCTTATGAATAGATGCACTTTTGGCAAAGATATCCGGAAGTTATATTGGGTCCTTTTCAATGCTTGTATCAGGGGTACATGATAGTGAAGTGTCTTATTACTGGTGATGCTAATCTTAATCATTTTGTTAACATGGAGTCAAATGGGTTTTTCTACCATAAAAGTACCTGTTTTTCCTTTGGAGTTAATAATTTTGAGTAGAATATTCATAAATTATGATAATTTCATTCCTTATCACTTCCATCCGGTAATGGTTCTTGTCTGCAACTATTGTTACTGCTGTATTTACCTAATGATGATTTTCTGTTTTCATTATTCTATCTACACTGATTAATTAGATTCTGCTCTAAGAAATAGTTGCTTCTCACATTTATTTATTACTATCAACATGGACTAATGGATGTGGATTGCAATCTAATTTTATCATGATTTGTGTGTTTATTTTGCACAAATGAGTAGTACCTATTTGCTCAAACTGTCCCAGCTGTGGTGATAGCAGCTTCTTCCAGTTATCTCCAGTATTCTATTGGGGTTGTTTGAATGTGTGTCCCCATAGACTCAGGTGGCTTTATTAAGCTTATAATTTGTATCTCCAGCTGCCTGGCTGGAGGAGGTGTCACTGAAGGAAGATCGTAGAATACAGGCCTAAGGTGTCATTGGGGGATGGATCTGAATTCCAGCCCAGAGTTATAGAGAACAGTGTGAGCCCTGGTGAGTCTCAGCTGTTGGCTGCTGTTTTGGTGTTTACTGGCTGCTGGTGGTTTCTCTCTCAGCTTGGATTTATGAATGGGAGCCAGCTTCTTCTGCCATGGATGGAATTGCCCCTGGATCTATAAGGTTGAAATAAATCCCTTCCTTCCATCTTCTTTGTCTGATTTGGATGTTCATCCCAGCAATGTGAAGCTGTTTCCTGCATAAATTTGGTACCAGAGAGTTGGAGTATTACTGAGATGAATCTGATCATGTAAACTTTGGTATTTTGGAACTTGTGTGCTAGAGGATAAATATGTACGGACTTGGTACTTGAGACTGCAGAAGCCTCACAGTGTGGTAAGCCAAAATTTATGGCCTATTCTGGTGAGCGTTTGAAAATGCTAAATGCATGGAGAATTGTATTTAGAGGGTTTTCTTAGGAACTTTCAAAGGGGAAGGAGTGACCTCAGAGAACTTTGTTGGAACTGGGCTACTGACATAAAGGTTGGCTGCATTTTGCTGCCCATGCCAAGACAGTTAGATCAAGGTTGAATGTGAAAGTATGGACTGGTGTTCTTGGCCAACAATACAGAACCGGAAGATGTGCAATTTAAAGTTGGAAAAATTCAAACTAGTTTGAAGTTACTGACACAGAGACAGGTTTTAGGTTACTGAAGCTGCTATTGTCAACCAGATTACTATGATTAAAGATGGCCCAACTGCTTTACACTAAAACCATGGAAAGATGCCTGAAGTGATTCCACCCAGGCAAGAAGGAATGGTAGAAACGTAAACTCTTTTGAAAGGAGATAACTAAAAGAAAAAACCTGCTCTTCAAGGTCATGATTTATTTCCTCCCTGGATTAACAAAAATGGTTTTTCTCTGAACACCTACTATTGATATTGGAAACATGAAAGATGCCTGAAATTGGGCGATTAAGTGAACACAGTTCCAGGACCCACTGCTGAAATTTAGCATGGGAAGCAGATCATGATGTTCCTACTATAGATACCAATAAGGCCATTGTAAGATGCACCATAGTTTGCAATGAAGAACCAAAGACATTCTGGATATACAAGGACTATGCAAGAGCTACCATGGAATGCTATTGGCTATGGATGGAAGTGTTCCCAATCAGCACAGCTGGAGGAATGTAAATTGGAAATCCAAAGACTGTCACCACTGGTTATGGATGTTGAACAGATGCTTGATGTTTACCTAATAGTTATTGATTTCAATTGGTCCAGTGTCTCCTTATTATGTCCTACAGCAATAGAAATGTTTACTGTGTGCCATAATATGGTGAAAGTATGTAACTTGTTTATTTTATAGGATTCACAGTTAAAGGAACAGTCTTAAAGTTGGTAAAGACTATGGGGTCCTTTAAAGTTAGACTGAATACAATTTACAATGTGAGATCGACATGAGTGTATTGGGGGCTAGGGGAAGAATGCAGTAGTTTGAATGTATGTGCCCCATAGAATCAGGTGTTTTATTAAGCTTGTAACTTAGATTTCTATCCACCTGTCTGGATGTGTCACTTGAGGTAGATCCTGGAGTCCTGCTCTAAGGTGTCACTGGAGGCAAATCTGAATTCCAACCCATAAGTATAGAGAACAGTGTGAGCTCTGGCTAGGTCTCTGATGTTTGCTGCATTTTTGGTGATTGCTGGGTATTGGTGGTTTCTCTTTCTGCTTGGATTTATGAATGGGAGCCAGATTCTTTTGTCATAGATGGAACTTCCCCTAGATCTGTAAGACTGAAAGAAATCCCTTCTTCTCATAATCTGTATCTGGTTTGGATGTTCATCCCAGCAATGTGAAGCTGTCTACATACATACGTACATACATACATACATACATACATACATACATCATCTATCTATCTAACAATCTATCATCTGTCTGTCTGTCTGTCTATCTATCTATTGCCTCTATCATATTTTGAGACTTACTGCTTACTGCTACAAAGATGTTCCAGACTTATCTTGACTTTTTCCTATTATGCTATAGAATCAACTACTTCTCTAAGAAATGTTGGTTCTTTCCTTAGAGAACAGTTTTAGATTTTCTCATTACTATTGCAATTTCACTGCTTCTAGGACATTTCAGTAGACAGAGATAGGGAGTGTGTGTCTGTGTGTGTATTCACATTTTTCTACACCTCTCCCTTTGTGTAAAAAAAATGAATTCATACTGATTATGTTAATTCCAAACCAACAACCCTTCCCTTCTTCAGAACTATTATCATTATAGTGAAAAATTTGGTTCTTACTATTCATAATATATTTACTTATCTATTCAATCTTAGTATACATATGAAATAATTTTATGGTTGCTAATTCATATATTGGTGAGCAAAAGTTATTCCTGTGCAGTTTTGTTTTTCTTTAGCCTTACAATGTCTAGTTCAAGGGATGTTTTCCAAAGGCATTCTGGTTAATTGTTTCCCACTCTCCTCACTATACAATAGTATTCATTCGAAATATAGTTTGAATTCTAGTATGAATTCCTTCCATATCTGGGCTAATTTTAATTTATTACTTATATTCGGAGTATGTGAAGTATCACCATTGATTAAGAGTATCACCATTGATTAAGAGGCTGAGCTATGCATAGAGTAAGCTTAGGGAAGTCTTGCTTTGTGCCTCAACTCTATTATAACATTTACTTCTCCATTCTTCCCATCCTGTTCCAATGCTTCCTGAAGGTCACTAATCACATTAGTTTCTGATTTATCCTTCTATATTTCTTCTTCACAAATAAATAGATACATTATTTTCCCATAACTTCTTCTCTTTTACATGAATAGAATACCATAGACATTCTTTTGTGCTTTACTGTTTTCATTTGCCAATGTATTTTAAAAAGTATTATATTGTTTTTCACAGCTGTATAACACTCTGTTGTGTGGGAAAATCACATTTTGTTCAAATAACTTCCTGCATTTAGGTCATACGACCTCCAAAATTTTCCATTATAAGCAATGATTTAATGAAGGAGCTGGTTCACATATATTTTCATATTATCGGCAACATATCTTCAGAGTAGGCTACTAAAAGGATTCCTAAGATGAAGGGAAGAATTGTTTTAGATGTTGTCAAATCCCATAGAGAAGGAGTGTACACTCATTGACATGTGACAGTGTCTTTTCCAACAGAGGCTCACAAAATATTCATCATTATTTTCTAACTTATGCCAATAAGAAAGATAAGAACAATGATTCAATGTTTGAATTTACATTGCTGTGGTTCTGAGTTAGCCTCAGTATCTCTTCAAGTATCTAAAGGACATTTGTAATGTTTTAAATGAATTGATTACTCATGCTTTCCCCTCTATTTTCCTCTTGGGTTTTTAGTGGTAATCCCTCAGTTTTTAAGAATTCTTCTACATTAGCCCTTGTGGCATGTTTTGTTCCAGTTAGTTTTCTTTTGACATTATCTATTTTTTTGCCATGAAAAATGTTTCAAGCATTTATATAGCTTTATTAATCTTTTCTAATGTGACCCCTGGGTTGAGGTAGAGTTAGAGTCCTTTCCCACATCAGGCCTAAAATGAAATGTGATAATGCTTTCCTTTTATACATTATAATTCCATTTTTACATGTAGATCTCTGATGTATTTGAAGGTGTTTTTTTTGTACAGTACAAAGAGTCTGAATCTATCTTTTTTTTTTTCTTTTGCAAATGGCTGCCTAGCTGTCCTGTCAGTATTTATTTTAAAAGCCCATCCTTGATCCCATGAGCTGTGATGACAATTACATCATATACTATATTTCTAATGTGAACTTGGGGATCTATTTCTGTACTTTCTTTTTCCTTCAACGGGGTTATTTCTTGTGCACCAATACAAGACTGTTTTAATTACAGAGGCTGTATACTGCATTTTCAAATCTAGTAAGACAAGTATTTCTTTTATGATTTTTTCTGGTTATTCTTGCATGTTAATTTTTCCACATGAAGTTCAGTATTAACTTGTCTAGCTCCATAAAACAGCTGTTGAAATGTTACTGGAATCGTGTTAAAATCACAACTGACACTTATTTTTTGAAAAATATTTATTTGGTTATTTGAAAGACAGAGAGAAGAGGGAGAAAGGGAATGACAGAGAGAATATGAACCACTACAAAAAAACTCCAGACACATATACTACTTTGTATATCTGGCTTTAAATGGATTAGTATAGAATTGAACCCAGGATGAGCCATCTCTCCAGCAGCCACAACTGACACTAAATATTTTATTTATTTATTTGTGGGGGGGGGAAGGAAAGAATAGAGGCAGGGTTAGAGGGAGGGAAGGAAAGAAAAAGAGAGAGGGAGAGAATGAATGAATACGGGTGTGCCAGGGTCTCTAGCCACTGCAAACAAACTCCAGATGCATGCACCACCTTGTGAACCTGGTTTGATATGGGTAGTGGGTCATGGGCATTGCACCTGGTCATTAGGAATTGAACCCGGGTTATTAGGCATTGCAGGCAAGTGCCTTAACCACTGAGCCATCACTCTAGCCCCGCAACTGTCATTTTAAACATTAACTTTTCTAGAACAAGGATACATTTTCATTTGTACAAATATAATGTTATAGAAGTTGAACATGGTGGCACACACCTATAAGCCCTGTACTTTGGGTAATGGAAGGAAGAGGATTAGGAGTTCAAAGCTATCCTTTGCTAGTTAATTTGAGGCTAGCCTGGGCTAATGAGAACTCTTTTCATACATATACTTTTATAAAAAATCTCTCTTGCAGCTCTGTCTCTTCTCTGCTTCCTGGAAGTCATGAGATACAATAGAGATTTGAGAAGAAATGTTTGAAGGGAAAAGGAAATAGCCCATCCCAGAAGAAGTTCTGGAGGAGGAGACAGCATTTCAGTAATCAGGGAAGGAATGGAAAAGATGAGAGCCAAAAATGAGACGTCTGTTTCCATGTCATATTCCTCCACCTAGCTGTCTGCCTCTATATCTATTCCATCTTTAACACTCAATGTCATTTAGCAGGCAAGCCCCAACCTGCTCTGCTCTTGTCTACCATTGCTTTTTGTATGTTTTCTTTCCGTTTTTTTTTCTTTTTCCTTCTTACTCTTCTCTTTTACTTTTCCTTTCCTAAAGAACATAGTCTGGCATGGTTTGAAGAGCCCCTCCCTCCTGAGAGATGGAACTATTTTAAATTTTCTGATAACATGTCTTTTCTTCTCTCTCTTCAATCTACATTTAGACAAAATACCCTCATCCTCCCCCTCACTCTTTGCTACTGCAGTTCCCCCTTTTATTTATTTATGTTTCCCTCATCTACTTTCTCTATGTCATCCCAATACTAACCATTAGTCTTATTGTGTTATTTCTTCTTTTTCTTTCCATGCAAATCCACAATTAAGAATGCATTACTATACAATCAGCACTTATAGGCTGACTGTTTTACAAGAGACTATTACTACACTTCTATGGTGGGTCTACCCAGCTGTTAATCCTGAACAGACAGGATTCTACTCACAGGGGAGGCCTCTGGATAAAGCTTGATGCACTGAACACAAGTCTATTAGAAGGTGACCAAAATAACAATAAATTCAATCAACAATATGACTCCTCATGCACTTGTTCCATGGCACAACACAAATAACATGAAAACTCAAGACAACAATCTACCCATCCCACAGTAATGGACCCTAATGAGAATGACTTAGAAGAAATTCCAGACAAAGAATTCAAGAGACTGATGAAAAGTATTTTCAAAGAAATAAAAGAATTGTAAGTGAACACTAATACTTACCTGAATGAAACAAAGAAGCCAAAGGAAGATATGAAAATAGAATTCAATAAAGAAACAGAAATAAAGAAGAAACAAACTGAAATGATGATAGAAATGAGCAATACAGTACAGAAAATAAAATTTTCAATCAAAAGTCTCACCAGGGGAATTGTTCATGGGTATAACAGAATATCAGGGCTTGAATATAAGGTAGAGGAATTGGGACACTCAGTCAGGAACTACATTAATTAAAAAAGTTGTTAAGAGAACAAATAAAATGTTTGGAATACCATGAAAAAAAACCCAAATTATAAATTGTGGACCTATAAGAAGAATTTCATGTCAAAGATGCAGAAAATATTTTTAATACAAGCATGTAGAAAATTCCCCAAACCTAGGAAAATAGGCTCATCTAGGTACAAGAAGCATATAGAACACTAAATAGATATGACTGGAAAAGAAGATACAGCCTTAAGTATAAGAATAGTGTATTGATCAGCCATTTGGTCTGTCTTTTAGTAAGTAGAATTTTATGGTACCATTGCCGTTTGGGTCTAGATTTGAGACAGACCAAATGGCTGATCCTTCACCAGTCCCTTACAGGGAACACCTGAACCACAAGACACTGGAGAGGGTAGGATCACGACTAACCTTAATCTTCTACATCTTCCCTCCTTCCTTCTCCCTCTCTCTCTCTCTCTTCTCTCTAACTCTTGTATATTAGTTATCTTTTTCCTCATTTTCTTAGTGGGCACTGACCTGTAACTCCCAGTACCAGCATGGGGCTATCATCCACAATGAGCTTTTGATCAGAGAGACCTACAAGGTTTCCTAAAAGACAGACAGATTTCTGTCAGAGTACTTGATGACCCACCAAAGGCTAGTGGTAAGACCCTACTGCTGAAGACACCTTATGTGGTTGACATGCAAAATAGAATGGCATGGCTGGAAGTTGGAAGAGAGTCAGTCCCCAGATAGCGCGTCTAGTGCCAGAAGGTGCTACATGGGCGACTGGGGGAAAATGACCAATATCTGTCCAAGCAACTCATGGTCTAACCTACTTAGCAGCAAATAACTTGTTGTGATGCCCACATAAGTGCAATAGTGACACACAGCCATGGTGGGGAACCAACTGCACTTAATTTGGCTAACTGATCTCCTCAGTGGTACGGGACCCATAGCTGGAGCTGGGAAACAAGTCAGAACTATATCCAAACATAAGCCCACTCTCCAATATCAAGCTACCATCAATCATGGGCTACAAGAGGGCCTACACCCATTAAATTCTCTATAAAAATGTAAGGGTTATCTCATTTGTCCTGGTGCTAACTTACTCTCCGTTGGAGAATCTGCTTCTCTTTTTCAGATAGATGTAGATCCTAAGGAGAGAGCCACCCCATCATACCTCCAAAGGGCCCCGGCTGAAACTAAGAAAAAATGGCGAAACAAGCAAGGGTGCTGTTTTCCTGATGAACTGGATACCAGCAGAAGGGGGAAGGAGATCAACACAGAGAAAAATCAACTCCTACCAAATCAGAGAGCCAGAGCCTCAGAGGCCCCCAACACCTCATCACTGAAGCAGACCAAAAATGAACCCAACATGGCTCAGGGAAATTTTGCAGAAGAGGGGGTGGAAAGAATGTCAGAGCCACATGTTGGGTCATGATATGCAGAGACATTTATCTTACACATAACTGTGGGCTAACCCCACAATGCATGACCCATATACCTCAACAAGGAGGGGCCAAGGGGAGGGGATAGGTCACGGATGAGCCTAATAATGGTACCAAACTGACTGTATTTGCTGAATACAAAACTAACTAATAAAGAAAAAAAAAAGAATAGTATATTGAGAACTGCTAGAGAGAAACACCAAGTCATTGCAAAGGCAAGCTCATAAGAATAACAGATGATTTTTTTCAATGGTGACATTAAAAGAAAGAATGGCTTGGAACAATGTATTTCAAATCCTGAAAGACCACAGCTGCCAATCCAAATATACCCTCCCAAACCATTAGGTGTAATTGAAGGAGAAAGAAAATCGTTCCATGACAAAACAAGGCAAGAGGAATTTATGATCACAAGACAGTTCTACAAGGATATTAGAAGGAATACTTTGGACTAAAGTGAAAGATAAACATATCCAAGAGGCTTCAGGGAAGACAAATAAATCTAGGATACAATTTTTTTTAAAAGGACTAAGAAAACACACAAAATGACCTTTCAGTAATAACTCTGAATAGTAATGATTGTAACCCCTCAATTAAAAGACAAAAAGTATCAGATTAGATTAGAAAACAGAGTCTATCTGTTTGCTCCCTCCAAGAAACATACCTCACAATGAAAGGCTGACATTTTTAGGGAGAACAGATAGGAAAAGGTATCTAAGCAAACGGAACCAAGAAACAAGCCAGCTTCACTATTCTAATACCAAACAAAATAGACACTGAACCAAAACTAATCTGAAGAGATAAAGAAGGTAAATTTATACTATTAGGGAACAATCCATTCAAAGAATGTTATAATTCTAAGCAAAAAGGCAACAAGCTGGGCGTGGTGGTGCATGCCTTTAATCCCAGCACTAGGGAGGCAGAGGTAGGAGGATCACTGTGAGTTTGAGGGCATCCTAAGACTACATAGTGAATTCCAGGTCAGCTTGGACTAGAGTGAGACCTACCTTGAAAAAAATAAGGCACCAAACATAGGTACATCCAATTTGAAAAAATATATAGTATCAGGATAAAGTTTCAGGTTAATCCAAGCCCAACAGTAGAGGGTGACATCAGTACTCTACTCTCAGTAACGGACATGCCATGTAGATAAAATAATAAAAAGTGCTGGAGAGATGGCTTAGCAGTTAAGGCACATGCCTACAAAGCCTGAGGACCCAGGATCGATTCTCCATGTCCCACATAAGCCAAATGCACATGGTGGTGCATGCGTCTGGAGTTCATTTGCAGTGGCAAAAGGCCCTGGCACACTCATTCTCACTCAATCTCTCTCTGTCTCTTTCTCCCTTTCTCTCTGTCTCAAATAAATAAATTAAATCTAAAAAATATTTTAAAATAATAATTTTTAAAAAGTAACATTGGAGGTAACTGACATATGTCAAGCCGACCTGGTAGATTTCTACAGAACATTCCACTTAAACACTACAGAATACATATTCTTCTCAGCAGATCATAGAACTTTCTCCAAGACAGATAACATATTAGAACACTTTTGAATGGCAAATCGGTCACTCAAAAAACAAACACACTTTTGAATGATGAATATCATTGAAGAAATCAAAAAGAAATTTAAAAAGTAATAACATTGCATTAAAATCAAAATACAACACAGCAAACATGGGATACAATTAAGGAAGCTTTAAGTTGGTAGTTTTTAGTTCTACATGCCTACATCAAAAAGTCAGAGGGCACAGGCCAGATCCCTTTTCCCCAGCTCCTCTCAGTTCCCTGGTCCTGATACCCTGTTCTAGATGGTGTGTGTGCAAGCGAGTAGGCCAGATCCCTGTTTCCCAACAACTCCCAGTTCCCTAGTCCAAGCAGGTCACTGTGTGGTTGGCTTGGGGCAGCTTGGATGATGCAAGCTTGCTACAGAAGCAGGCCCCATGCTCGGCCTTCCTGATTGAAGTGCTCCTGGGTCCCCAATTCCCAGATACTCTGCACCAGAGGGTGCACGTGGCACTGAGTGAGTAGGCCAGATCCAGTTCCCTGGCTCCTCCCAGTTCCTGGCCCCAGTAGGTCCTCCTGTGCCTGGCTTGGGGAGGCCTGGTCCCTGTGTGGAGGCTGTGGAAGCAGGCCTTTTGCTCTGGTATCCTGATTGGCCACTGGGTACCAACATCCCTATTCACCTGGATTGGAGGGTGCACAGGCCACTGTAGGAGCCGACCTCCTGCCTCTGGCTCTCCAACTTCCTGGTGCCTGGCTCCCTAGCCTATGTTCTCCATGTGCTGAAGAGTATTGCAGGTGAAGTGAATACGCCAGAGCTCCCAGTTCCAAAGTACCTTTGATGTACTTGCAATCTCCACAGTCTGCGCATCTGTGGTTATAACTCCATGGTACACCAGTACACCAATATTGTTCACATTTAAAATAGAACACCCTCTGAATATCCTACAAGGACAAAAACTTGCTTCCTCCTCAATAGAATAAAGTATCTCCCCAAGATGGGTAGACCACAACTCAAAAAAAACATCTCCACCAAGGATGCCCAGTCCTACAATGGAAGCCTGTAATGAAATCACAGAGAAATCAACAGAAATTCTATCACAAACTGAAAACACAACAACCAATGAGACTCTGATCAAAAGAATTTCAGAACTGGAAGCAAACCATCAAAAAACCAACAATCATATCAATGAAATTGAATAGAATGGCCTCTTAGAGTATTCAGCTTTTGACAGTAGGCTTAACCTGACTGAAGAAAACATTAGAACCCTCAAAAGAGATATGAATGAACTGAAGGTGAGTCAAGAAATGGAAGATCTCAACAACCAACTGATTAAGCTTAATGAAGTCTTGATAAAATATAAAAATGAATTCCAGGAAGCATCAAGAAAATCAGAACTTGAACTGAAATTGTACCTCAAAAAAGAGATGGACACAAGGCAAAATAACACAACAGAAAACAAAAATCAAATAGAGTTTATAGAAACCTCTCTAGAACCCCTCACTAACTGAGCTACTCATGTGGAAGACAGAACCTCTGACCTGGCAGTCAAGACAGAAGAAATTGATTGGGATGCCAAAACTTTGCTAAGTGCAAAGGATTAAGTGAACAGAATATGAGAGAACTGTGGGATACCATAAAACAACCAAACATCCAGATCATGGGTATACCAGAAGGAGAGGAAATCCTGGCCAGAGGCATAGAGAACATATTCAACAAAATTATTGAAGAAAATTTTCCCAGTCTCTCAAAAGAGAGGCCCATCCATATTGAAGAAGCCCACAGAACACCAAACAGGCAGGACCAAAGAAGAAACTCTCCAAAGCACATCATAGTTAAAACTCTTAACAATGAAAATAAAGAGAGAGTGCTAAAAGCAGCAAGAGAAACAATTCACAAAATACACAGGCAATTCCATCAGAATTATGTTAGATTTCTCAAAGGAAACCCTAAAAGTCAGAAGGGCCTGGAATGGAACATTTCAAATTCTAAAAAACTATGGCTTCTAACCCAAGCTACTCTATCCAGCAAAAATATTCCTCCTAATAGATGATAAGAGGAAAACTTCCATGAAAAAGTCAACTCTATGATTATATGAACACAAAGTCAAACCTACAGAGAATACTTCAGGGCATACTCCACACAGAAGAGTCAAACAACCAATCTCATGGGCTAACAAGAAAAAGATTACAATAACCAAAAATAGACGAGGATCAAAAAAGCACAAAACACAAGAAAGCTCCAAACCCCACCAAATACGTCATTATGGCAGGGATTAATTCAAACCTTACAGTTATAACCTTAGATATTAATGGTCTTAACTCACCCATCAAAAGACAGAAGTTGTCAATGTGGATCAAAAAATAGACCCTTGTATCTACTGTTTTCAAGAAACCCACCTCACCACCAAAGATAGACATCTCTTCAGGGTAAAAGGATGGAAAATAATATTCTAAGCAAATGGAAATAAAAAATAAGTGGGTGCTGCTACATTAATATCTGATAAAATAAACTTCAAACCAAAAGTAATCAAAAAGGACAAAGAAGGCCACTTTTTACTCATCAAGGGAATGATCCAACATTAGAACATCATAATCATAAGTCTACATGCACCAAACACAGGTGTACCACAGTGTATAAAACAAAACCTAACTGACAACAAAAGAGAAATAAACACCAACACCATCATAGTCAGAGACTTCAGTACTCCACTATCATCAATAGACAGATCTCCCAAGAAGAAAATCAACAGGGAAAATAATAGAGCTCAACACCACCATAGATCAACTGGACTTCATGGACATCTACAGAATTTTCCGCCAAAACTCTACAGAATACACATTCTTCTTAGCAGCCCATGGAACCTTCTCCAAAACAGATCATCTATTAGGCCACAAAGCATGACTCCATAAATTCAGGAAAACTGAAGTAATTTCCTGCATCATATCAGATCACAATGCTTCAAAGCCACAAATCAACAACAAGAGACTAGTCAAGAACTCCACCAGTTACTGGAAACTAAACAACACACTTTTAAACAATGTAGCAGAATAAATCCAAGAAGAAATTATAAAATCTTTAGAATTGAATGATAATGAAAACACAGCCTACCAAAACATTATGGGACTCAATGAAGGCAGACCTAATAGGAGAATTCATAGTACTAAATGCCTTCATTACAAAGACAGAGAGATCCCAAATTAATAACCTCACTGAACACCTAAAGGCACTGGAAAAACAAGAAGAATCCAACCCTAAGAGCTCCACATGGAAAGAAATAATTAAGATCAGAGAAGAAATTAATGAATTGGAAGCTAAGAAAACAATTTTAAAAAACAAAATGAAGAGATGTTTCTTTGAACAAACAAACAAGATTGATAAACTCCTGGCCAATTTGATCAAGAAAAAAAAAAAAAAGGGAGAAGTCTCAAATTAACAAAGTCAGAAATGAAACAGGAGAGTTCACAACAGACATCAATGAAATTGAAACACTCATCAGA
The DNA here is from genome assembly GCA_036346955.1 of Dipus sagitta. Taxonomy (NCBI): domain Eukaryota; kingdom Metazoa; phylum Chordata; class Mammalia; order Rodentia; family Dipodidae; genus Dipus; species Dipus sagitta. The sequence goes on along the minus strand of CM070770.1, from coordinate 228,587,872 downwards.
GCATACTTCCAAAACCTCTACTCCACAAAATTGGAGAATCTGAAAGAAACAGATAAATTCCTAAACACATACCACCTACCAAAACTAAACTCAGAGCAGATTAATCTCCTAAACAAACCTATCACATCCATTGAGATTGAAAAGGTAAAAAAAGACTTCCCCCAAAAGAAAAGTCCAGGACCAGATGGCTTCTCAGCCAAATTTTATCAAAGCTTCATTGAAGAACTGAAACCAATTTTTATCAAACTGTTTTACATAATCCAAGACCAGGGAACCCTCCCCAACTCCTTTTATTAAGATAGCATCACCCTGATACCAAAACCAGACAGAGATGCAACAAGAAAAGTATAAGACCTATATCCCTGATGAATTTAGATGCAAAGATCCTGAGCCAAATCCTCACAAACCAAATTCAACAACACATCAAAAGCATTATCCACCTTGATCAAGTGGGTTTCATCACAGGGATGGTTCAACATATGAAAATCAGTTTATGTAATACACCACATAAATAAACTTAACCCTAAGAACCACATGATCATCTCATTTGATGCATGGAAGGCCTTTGACAAAGTACACCACAACTTCATGATCAAAACACTGGAAAGAATAGGCATAAAGGGTTTATATCTCAACACAATAAAGGCTATATATAAAGCACCTAAAGCCTAAATAATACTTAATGATGAAAGACTCGAGGAGTTCCCATTGAGATTGGGAACAAGACAGGGGTGCTCACTCTCACCACTGCTCTTCAACATAGTACTAGAAGTAATAGCCCAAGCAGTAAGACAGGAGAAAGAAATAAAAGGGATTCAAATTGGAAAGGAAGAAGTCAAGTTAGCTCTATTTGAAGATGACATGATGATCCTATATATATATATATGTGACCTGAAAGTCTCCATCTCAAAACTTCCAAAGGTGATTTATTCCTTCAGTAAAGTGGTGGGATACAAAACCAATGTACAAAAATCAGTAGCCTTTCTATATGCAAAGGATAAACACACAGAGAAAGAAATCAGTGAGGCTGTCCCATTTTCAATAGCAACAAAAAATCAAATACCTTGGAATAACACTAACCAAGGATGTGAAAGAACTATATAATGTAAACATAAAAAAACTTAAGAAAGAGGGCTGGAGAGATGGCTTAGCAGTTAGGCGCTTGCATATGAAGCCTAAGGACCCCGGTTCGAGGCTCGATTCTTCAGGACCCATGTTAGCCAGATGCACAAGGGGGCACACACATCTGAAGTTCATTTGCAGTGACTGGAGACCCTGGCATGCCCATTCTCTCTCTCTCTCTCCCTCTTTCTCTCTATGTCTGTCACTCTCAAATAAATAAAAATAAACAAAAAAATTTCTTTTAGAAACTTAAGAAAGAAATTGAGGAGGACTTGAGAAGATGGAAAGACTTCCCAGGATCCTGGATAGGTAGACTTAATATTGTGAAAATGGAAACTCTACCAAAGCAATAAACATATTTAATGCAATACCAATTAAAATACCAGCATCATTCTTCACAGAGATTGAAAAAATGATCTCAAAATTCACATGGAATGGCAGTAGGCTTCAGATATCCAAACATGTCCTCAGAAAAAAAACAAAAAAACTCATCCTATCTAAATCTATAGTACAAAGCTATAGTAACAAAAATATCATGGTACTGGCATAAGAACAGAAACATAGACCAATGGAACAGAACTGAAGACTCAGACCTAAGGTCAGGTAACTACAGATACTTGATCTTTGACAAAGGAGCCAACAATGTACATTGAAGAAAAGAAAGCATCTGCAACAAATGGTGCTGGACAAATTGGATGACCATATGTAGAAAAATGAAACTAGGCCCACTCAGCTCTCCATATACAAAAATCAAGTCCAGATGGATTAAAGACCTCAATATAAGACCTGAAACTCTTCTTCTACTAGAAGAAAAATTAGGAGGCACTCTCCATGATATAGGAATGGGGAAAGACTTCTTGAACAAAACCCCAGTAGCCCAGGAAATGAAAACAATCACTCAACCAATGGGATCTCATGAAGCTTAAAAGCTTTTGCACAGACAAACACACCACGAACAGAGCCAACAGATTACCAACTGAACGGGATAAAATGTTCGTCAGTATGCCACTGACAGAAGCCTAATATCTAGAATCTACAAAAATTTAAAAAGCTAAACATTAAAAAAAATCAAACAACCCACTCCAAAAGTGGGGCAGAGAACTGAATAGGGAGTTCTCAGTGGAAGAATTACAAATGGCTAACACAAACTTAAATGGTTCAACAATCCTAACCATTAGGGAAATGCAAATTAAAACATCCATGAGATTCCACCTTACTCCAGTAAGGATGGCCATCATTAAAAAAAAAAAAAAAAAACTAGCAACAACAATCCAACAAAAAACAATGTTTATAGCTACTCAATTCATTATAGCTAAGAGCTGGAATCAACCCCAATGTCCATCTTGGATGAATAAATAACGATGTTGTGGTACATTTATAAAATGTAATTCTACTCAGCAGTAAGAAAAAAAAGTGACAGAATGAAATTTATAGAAAAATGGACAGACTTGGAACAGATCATACTCAGTAAACTCACACAATCACAGTAAGACAAACGCTGCATGGTGTCATTTATCTGTGGTTCCTAACCTCGACCTGCTAGAGTTGCTGTCATACGTGATAGGCAACTCAAGGCCCAGACAATAGGGATGGAAGGGCTTGGAGGGAAAGGGATGGGGGGGGGCAAACACAAAATTAAATCCAAAATAAACTGATACCATAGAAACCTTTATCCTTGGGTATAGCCTAAAGATAAACCCTCAATAGGAATAAGGAGGGGGGTGGCACCTGAAAAGTAGGGCTCTGGTGAGGGTAGGAGGAAGTCTAAGCTTAAAAGAAAAAAAAAATTTTTTTCTTGTCTCTGACCTGTAACTCCCAGTACCAAAGATTGGTTGCTACCCACACTGAGCTATTGATCAGAGACCTACAAGGTCCCCAAGTCAAGACAGCTTTCTGTCAAAGCACTTGATTATATGCCTGAAGCAATAACTAAGATCCTATTGCTGAAGACACCATATGCTGCTGACACAGAGCACAGAGAGACCTGGCTGGAATTCAGAAAACAGCCTGTCCCCAGAGAGTTAGCCCATCCAGTGCTGGAAAGCACTACATGAGCTACTGAGGGAAAATGGCCAACAACGGTCTGAGCTAACAGAGGTCTAAGCTACTCAGAAGCAAACACCCTGACATGATGTACATGCCAGTGCAATAGTGGCACATAGCCTCAGTGGGTAACCAGTAGCTTTCTGATTGGCTAAGAGATCCACTCAGTGTAAAGGAACCCATATCTGGAATTGGGAACCAGATCAGAATCCTATGGAGACAAAGATTATGTTTTCCAGTGTCAAGTTCTCACTAGTCTTTGGCTAAAAGAGGGGTAACATATATAAAATTCTCCCTAAATTAATAATGATTATACCATTTAAATTATACTGACTTCATTCTCTGTTGGGGAATCTGTTCTTCTTTTTCAGAAGGCAGCTAGATCAGAGGAGATAAACTACCCCTCGCACTTCAGCCAAGCCACAGCTGAATCCACAGAGGGGAGATGAGCAAGAGTGCTGCTTCCAGTCTGTTCCTACCATACACTTAGGATACTCAACACCCACCAAAGCAGAGATCCAGAGGCTCCTAAGAGCTCATCACTGAAGTAGACTTAAACCTCACCCACCATGGCTTAGGGAATATTGCGGAAGAGGGGGCAGAAAGAGTGTAAGATCTACAGGTTGAGACATCATGCCCAGAAGCATTCCCTCCCCACAAAGGAAAATACCTGTAACCCTACTAAGGAGCGTCCCCAATGGAATGGGGACAGGGGCAAGGGGAAAGAAGGTACCAACACATGATGTATCCATACAAAACATCTTGTTAATAATAATAATAATAATTAAAAATAACAATTAAAAGCCGGGCATGGTGGTGCATGCCTTTAATCCCAGCATTCAGGAGGCAGAGGTAGGAGGATCACCATGAGTTCAAGGCCACCCTGAGACTACATAGTGAATTCCAGGTCAGCCTAGGCCAGAGTGAGACCCTACCTCGAAAAACCAACCAACCAAACAAACAAACAGAAAAAAAAAAAAAATTAAGGGCTGGAGAAATGGCTTAAGTTAAGTGCTTTCCTGTGAAGCCTAAGGACCTCAGTTGAGGCTCAATTCCTCAGGACCCATGTCAGCCAGATGCACAAGGGGGCACATGCGTCTGGAGTTCATTTGCAGTGGCTGGAGGCCCTGGCACACACATTATCTCTCTACTTATCTGCCTCTTTTTCTGTCTGTCTGTCACTCTCAAATAAATAAATAAAAATAAACAAAAAATAACAATAAATTTTAAAAAGTAACATTTTGGTGAGAATAACTCCTAAATTAAAAAATAAAATAAAATCTTGAGCTAGAAGCCAACTTTGCAATATTATTATTTCTGAAGGTCTATCAGTAAATGGTTGTACATTTAAGTTTCTGAAACTGTGGGTGTATCTAAATCATAAATTAAAACAAACTCACAGGTAAACATCATTCCAATTGATTGTCAGTCTAGGGGGAATGAGTTCTATCACTGTTTCTTTTTTTTAATTAAATAAAAACTTTGTATGGACAAAAAAAAAAAATAGTCAGAGATGGGCTGGAGAGATGGCTTATCAGTTCAGGCCTGTGAAGCCAAAGGACCCAGGCTTGATCCTCCAGGACCCATGTAAGCCAGATGTATATGGTGGTGCATGCATCTGGAGTTTGTTTGCAGTGGTTAGAGGACCTGGCATGCCCATTCTCACACACTCTCTTTCACTCCCTCTCTCTCTGTAATAAACAAATAAAAGTATATCTAAAAAGAAAATCAGAGACATCTCAATCTAATAACTTAAAGATGTACCTTAAGGCCTTAGGAAAACCAGAACAAACCTATTCCAAAAAAAAAAAAACAGTAAATGGGAAGAAATAATTCAGGTCCAGGCAGAAGCTAATGAAAATAGAAACAAAATTTTATAATAAATCAATGAAATGAAGAGTTGTTCCTTTGAAAAAATAAACAAGGTTGAGAAACTCTTAGTCAAACTAACCAAAGGCAAGATAAAATTTGCGAGGAAAAGTAAGTCATTACAACATATGCCAAAGAAATTCAGAAAACCACAGGGACATACCTTAGTAATATATATGCCACTAAGTTGGAAAATTTATAATAAATGAATGAATTTCTTTATACAAATGATTTCTAAAATTAAAACAAGTTGAGAGAAATAATTTAAACACATATATAACAAGCAATGATACTGAAGCAGTAATAAAAAAAATCTCCCAGGAAATTAAAAGATTGCTCAGTGGTTAAAGGAACTTGCTTGCAAAGCCTGCCAGGCAAGGTTCAATTCCCCAGCCATCCACATGAAGCCCAAAGCAAAAAGGGGTGCAAGTGTCTGGCATTCATTTTGTAGTGGGAAGTGACCCTGACACATGTGTATATATGTGTGTGCGTGTGTTATGTGTTTGTACACATAGACATGTAAATAAATACTTTTTAATTTAAAAAAATCTCCTAGCTAAGAGAAGCCTCGGTCCAGATGGATTCACAGCAGAATTCTATCAGACCTTTAAAGAAGAATTAAAACCAAGGCTTCTCAAATTATTACATAAAATAGAAAGGAAAGAAATCTTTTCAAACTCTTTTAAGAAGCAAGCATTCTGATATCCAAACCAGACAGAAACACAACAAAAATTTATAGATCAGCCTCCCTGATAAACATAGATGTAAAAATTCTCAATAAAATAAATACTTCAAGTACACAAGTACACACAAGTAAAGAGATTGTGCATGCAAGATCAAGTGGGTAGGGATGGTTCAACATACATAAACTAGTAAGTGTAATATATCACAAAATAGAATAAGGACAGAATTTACATGATCATATCAGTAGATGCAGAAAAAGCCTTTGACAAAAATCTAACATTTCTTCATGATAAAAAGGCCTGGAGAGACTAGGGATGGTGGAATCACCATACCTGATTTTAACCTATACTACAGAGCCATAGTAACAAAAAGCAGCATGCTACTGGCACAAAAGCAGACATGTAGATCAATGGAACAGAATAGAGGACCCAGATATAAGTCCAGGTAGCTATAGCCACCTGATATTCGATAAAAATGCCAAAAATACTCATTGGAGACTAGGGATGGAAGATACATACCGCACATAATGAAATAGTTTACATACAATAAGCCTATAGCCAAAATTATGGTAAATGAAGAAAAACTCAAAGCACTTGACCAGGAGCAAGATAAGAGGGTCCACTGTCATTTCTATTCAAGAATGCTTGAACTCTTAGCTAGAGCAATAAGAATGAGGAGGAATATGGACTACAAAAAAAAAAAGAATTTAAAAATATCTTTGTTTGCAGATGATAAGAGACCCTATAGATTCCAACAGAAACCTTTAGAGCTGATAGAATACTTTCATCAAAGTGTCAGGGTACAAAATTAATATACAAAACTGAGTAGATTTCCTATATGCCACTGACAAATATACTGAGAAAGAAATCAAGGAATCAATCATTTTCTATAGGCTCAAAATACCTTGAAAAACAAATCTAACCAGCAAAGTGAATAACTTTGATGGACTAAAAGAATTGAGGAAGACACGAGAAGATGGAAGGACCTTTCCCGTGCCCATGGATTAAAAGAATATTGTGATAATGACTATCCTACCAAATCAACATTATAACCAATACAATCCCAACCAAAATCCTAGCACCATTTTTCACAGATATAGAAAAAGCAATCTTAGATTTCATGTGAAGGTTCAAAAGACCTCACATAGCCAAATCAATCCTGAACAATAGTAATATTGCTGCAAGTATCACCATACCTGGCTTCAAGTTATACTACAGAGCTATAAGTAATAAAAACAGCATGGTACAGGCACAAAACAGACACACAGCAGAATTGAATAGAGAACCCAAATACCAATATATGCAATCATATCCATCTGATTTGTGACAATGGCAAAAAAAATACACACTAGAGAGAAGAAAGCATTTTCAACAAATAATGCTGGGAAAACTGGATATCTAAAAGCAAAAGAATGGAGCTAAATTCTTAACTCTTATCATGCACAAAAATCAACTGCAAATGGAAAAAAAAGACCTCAGCATAAGACCTTAGACCCTGAAACTGATAAAGTAAAAGGGAGGGAGTAAACTACAAGATATAGGCCTAAGAGGAGACTTTCTGAATAGGATTCTGGTCACTTTGGAAATAAGGCTAACATTTGACAAATGGGACTTCATGAAATTAAAAAGCTTGTGCATATAAAGGAAATTATCAACTGAGTAAAGATGCAGCCCACAGAATGGGAGAAAACCTTTGTCAGCTCTACAGGATTATTATCTAAAATACACAAAATACTTAATAAAATCAAGAAAAAAAAATCAGCTCAATCAAACGATGGGCATGGAACCACAGAGTTCTCAGAAGAAATAAAAATGTGTAATACATATTTTTTAAAAAGTGTTCAGCATCCTTAGCCATCAGGGAAATGTAAACGTAACTACACTGAGATTGTATCTCACCCCAGTCAGAATGGTTAACATCAAGAAAATAAATGACAACAAATGCTGGCGAGGATGTGGGGAAAGGATAGCCCTGATTCACTGTAGTTGGGGGTTAAACTGGTGCAGGCATTACAGAAATCATTGAGGAGGTTTCCCCATAAAACTAAAAATAGAACTACAACATGACCTAGTTTTATCACTTCTGGGCATATACCCAAAGGACACATCCATATTCAGTACTGCTCTATTTATTTTAAATAGGAAACAGAACCAGTCTAGATGTCCATTAACTGATGAATGGATCATGAAAATATCTTATGAATATACAATAGGATTTTATTCAGTTGTAAAGAAAAATAAAATTATGAAATTTACAAAAAATAAAAATAAAACGAGGATAAACCTGGAAAATCTTATACCAAGTAAGGTAACTCAGGTCCAGAAGGGCAAACACTACATCTTCTCTCTCATGTGCAGAGCCTAGCTTCAAACATTTAAATTTGCATAGTTAAGTTAAAGTGCCTAACTGTGGAGGGCAGGAAGTTAGAAAGGTATGTGTGTTGGGGGGAGTTAGTGAAAGGCAACAGGTTTGAAGGAGAATTGCTGTCATATGAAAGTGGAAGGGAAAGTAGAAGGTTGAAAGAGTTTAAGCAGAGACTGGGCATGGGGATAGGAGAGAGGACATGGTGGGGAGTACCCAAAAGTAAGGATGTATGAAAAAGTCATATGGAAAACCTACAAATTTGTAAGCTACTTAAAAAACTAATTACAAAATAAAGTTTGAATGAAGGCACAGCCTATGTAGGTGGTTAAAGATACTCCCAGCAATCATGGGTTATCGATCAAAACCTCCAGTGCCAGTGGTGAGATACCACCATATGAACTGTTGGTAGGGAGGCCACTGAGCCCCTCAGAAAAATAGAGGCTTTTGTTGCTACTCTTGTTTGACAACCGAAACTAGGTAGTAAGTCCTTATTGGTGAAGATACCACATGCTTTGGTTTCAGGACACATAGAAATAAAGCTGGAATTGATCTGGATGCTTTCTCTCTGCTGGCTAGCTTTCAGAGTGCTGGAAGGTTCTATTCAGGTCACTGGGAGAGAACTGTCATCAACAGTCTTACAAAGCTATAGACCTTGAATGGTATACTACCTACTTGGCAGGAAATATGTGCCCCCTGGTACAATATTGGTATGACTGCTATGGGGGTTATCAAATGTTTTCTGATTGGATTTGAGGCCTGCTCCCCAAGAAAGAAGTAATGTCTAGTACACTAAACCTGGTCAAAAGCTCATGGCTGGAGTCACAGGCCCTAGAGGAAAACCTAATACTTGTTACGCTACATGGATATGTTATCAAACTGTCTCCTAAAAAGCTATGTATATACCCTAGATTAGTGCTATTCTCAGTCTTGTTTCTGTTTGTTTGTTTGTTTTGAGCTAGGTCTCACTCTAGCCCAGGCTGACCTGACACTCACTCTGTAGTTCTAGGCTAGCCTTGAACTCACAGTGATCGCCCCTGCCTCTCTCTACCTTCAGAGTGTTGGTATTAAAGGTGTGTGCCACCACGGCCAGCTCATATTTCTTTCTGCAGTAGGCTGATGTTAACATAGAGATACACAGCTTGCACAGGTAGTAAGAACAAATTACTGTTGTGTACTCAGGCCTAAATGGGGCATCTATGTCACCTCCTGCAAGGCTCAGGAAACAATGCAGAAGAGCAGGCACAAAGAATGTAAGAGGCAAAGGATGGGGAGGAGTGCTCTGGGAAACTGTCTCTGCATGCAGCATGGCCATTAAACTCATGAACTCACAGCTGCTGTGGTTTCCTCCACACAACTGTGGCAGTTTATATTCTATCATGGATGGGGGAGGGCCTCATAAGACCCCAATCCTCCCAAAAGAGCTACTGGCAGTTTTTGATTGCTAGGTGAGGGGGGTTTATGTCTTCAGAGGTAGAGCTACTGGCACAGCCTGTGGTATAAGAAGTATGACCCCATCAGTGCTCATGCAAGCAACCCTACTTTAATTCAGAAGAACGCGCGCTCGACACACACACACACACACACACACACACACAGGAAGGGGATTGCTTAGGAGGAGGAAGGAAGGTGTTTAGTGGGAGTGGGAGATGATAAAGAGTGGGAATTGGGTTAATGTGATCAAAATATACTACATACATATATTAAATTGTCCAGAAAAATATCATAAGAAATTTCTCTTGTAGATAGCTCAGGAAGAACTTTTTAGGCATATATCACCTTGGAGATGCTAGATACAAATACACTCAATATTATTTGCCTAAATAGTTGCAGTAATGCTCATTCAGGAATTTTTTTAAAAACTTAAATTCAAGACAATAAATGCTTGTTTTGTTCTTGATCTAGTCAGAGGCTAACATAAATTGCATCTGTGAAAAAGTGTAGCCCTGACATTTATAGTTTATTTAGGGAAACAGAATCAGGAATCATATTTACATGTTACCAAGACCAGTCCTTTCTGACAAAATGTTGGCAAGAGATGCCAAGTAGCATAAGGCTCCAGGAAGGGAATTTAACCAAAGTGGTATGAAATGTTACATTTTGTGCAAAATAAAGTGGAGAAAATGCAGTACATGAACACATAAAATTCAACACAAAATCATAAATAAATTCAGACATTTTAGCTAGTCTGTTTATACTGTTTATGTAGCAAGGTAGCCTTCTTGTGTTCTGGTAAATTCCTCATTCTTTCCACTTCTCCCTCTCTGAGACAGGGTTTTTCTATGTAGTCCTGGCTGGCCTGAGAGTATGTAGCTCAGGCTGGTCTTGAACTCAAGACCATTTTCCTATTTCAGCCTCACAAGTGCTGAGATTAAAGGTGTATGCCACCATGCCTGACTTTTGAATTTCCTTATTAGAGTCATATTAATTTCACATGCATAGCAAGTTAAAAATCATGATGTTTCTGTAAGTCTAGAGTGTCGTACAGGTAATGAAAGGCCCCATTTACCTTCCACTCTGTTGAGGCTGGAGAATGTCCAGCAGAAGCTGCTTCACTTCACTGGGTGAGAGCTGATACAGGTCTACGGCTGGCTTGTCTCCACCGCGGATCTGTAGTTCATACTCCATGGCGTGGATGATCCACCTGAGGCAAAGCAGGGAAGGCAGATACATAACTCGAAACACGACCACTTTGTGCTTCATTCAGTGATGCCCTTCACACCACTGACCCATCCAGAGGTTGATTTCCTGAACCAATGGTATCATTACTCTCATCAAGATCATGTGACATGATCAGACTCTTAAAACTGAGGCCATTCTTGCACATGTAATTAGTTATAAAAATGGCTGGGTACTTACATTCTTTCCAAGTTAGAGTTACCAGTTCAGTATAATAGCACATTTTTATACACAAATACCTGCTACAATGTGTTTTCTTTACACCAGATACATGCCAAAAACAAATGGGACATAAACATGCATTTTAAGACATAGGCTGAGATGTGGTATTACAAAGTGTTCCTTTCCCGGGAATAACAAGAATTTTGAAAAAAAAAAAAAACATGAATTTCTTTTACTGCATCATTCATTTAGGGCAGGTGTGTTTGAAATGCAAGGGTGCAATTAGCTGCAACTTAATAACAGTAGTGTGTTAGGAACGAGTCACTGCACCAGATAGGGCATTACTCTTCTCTTCACGTGCTTCCTTGAAAGACAACCCACAGGCAATTGCCAGCACAGAGACGGAACAGTAAGGAAGAAAAAAATTTAAAAACAGAAGCCCTTCTTTTTGCCAAGTTAGTTGGCAAAACACCAGTAATGCTTCCTCATGGGATGACTTATATGTGTCAGTGCAGAGGAGGGAAAAAACCCAATTCAACCTTCCCAGATGAGCCAGAGGTGGAAGCAACTGGTACAGGCCCCTGCCTGGTGGGCCAGCCCACAAGCCACAGGTAAGGTTTCAGTTCTGTGACTGTTTTCATCTCTCTGCCTTGGGTGAAGACTATTCTCAGTTCTTCATTCCCTCTCCCTTACTGTCATTATGACTTGTGAGTGTCAGGAATTTAGCCTACCAGTTGACTGTAAGTACATTTTGTAAAATGTTGGACATGACAGAAATAAAGAGTTGCCATAGTTTGGTTCTTAAATGTCCTCCAAAAGCTGATGTGATAAAGAAAGGCCTAATTGGCCCTACGTTTAGCACTACTGGGAAGTGGTGAAACGGTAAGAGGTCTTCTGGTCAGGAGGGCATGTCCTTGAAGTGACCCGACCCCTTCCTCTTTCTCTTTTGAGTTCCAGGATTTTTCTCTGCAGGGTGATGGTGCCATGCTGCCTGCCACAGGCCCAGCAGCACCAGGGACAATTTCCAATGCACTGGAGCCACCAAATCTGTGAGCCAAAACAATTTCTTTATAAGTTGATTATGTTAAACATGTTGCTATGAAAGGGACATCCAACTAACACAAGGATGGGACATAGCACTGTTGTAAAAAATCATTACTATTGCCATGCTGTTTCATAATATTTAGTAGCTTCTCATTGATAAGGGTAATAAAGAAAAAATGTGCAGGTAAGAAAATAACTAAGAGCATTTGCAACAACTAAATATGTAACAAAATTAAGATTTAACCTTGTTACTTTTTTAAGCAATTAAAAAGAAAAACTGAACTAAGCTCATTTTATTGGTAAAAACTAGGATTCATTAACTTGTGTTTTCTTAGTATTAGTGACTATACTCAATCAAAATGCTATACAAGCTTAAGAGTCACAAGATCATAGTTATTTTTGGATGCTTTGATGTTAAAGCTCAATATGAAATTAGCTGTTACAAACATTTCAGTTAAAATACTAAATGGATTTCCTCTTTATATAAAATCTTGACAGTTACTTTGTAATCTACAGTGATTTTAATTTTTTAAATTAATTAATTTATTTTGGTTTTTCAAGGCAGGGTTTCACTCTAGCTCAGGCTGACCTGGAATTCACTATGGAGTCTCAGAGCAGCCTCAAAATCACGAAATCATGGTGCTCCTCCTACCTCTGCCTCTCGAATGCTGGGATTAAAGGCATGCTCCACCATACCAGGCTGATTTTTATTTAATCCTATTTAACCCTATTTTATTTAATTCTTTATTTTTATTTCCTTCTACACTTAAGGGCAAAATTTGTATTTGTGGTAGTATAGAATAATAGGAATACTAATTGAAAAATCAGAAAAACTGGGCTAGAGGAGATCGTTTAGTGGTTAAGGCACTTGCTTCGAAACCTAAGGACCCATGTTTGACTCTCCAGATCCCACATTAGCCAGATGCACAAGGTGACGCACACATGCAAGGTCACACATTCATAAAAGATGGTGGGTGCGTCTGGAGTTCAATTGCAGTGGCTGAAGGTCCTGGTGCTCCAATTCTGTCTCACAGCACGTGCTCTTTTTCTCATAATAAAATAAAAAAAAAATCTGAAAGACTATTTTTTGGTTTCCTCAGCAAGTCAGTGAAATATACAGAACTGTGGGACTGGGAGGTACTACTACTCTAGACTAAAAGTCACTTCAGAATCACAACCACCAATGTGATGTGTGGGCTTTGTTTTGAAAGATTCTCATTCAAACACAGAACTATAAAAGGTCATTTTAGCAAAAATCAGACAATTGGGTATTTAGCTATATTAAGGAATCAATTCTAATTTTGTTGGGTATGCTAATGGTATGTGACCATTAAGAAAATATCCTAGCTGGGCAGGTGGTACACTGCACACCTATAGTTCTAGTGTTTGGAAGGTGAAGGATCATGAGTTTGAAACCATTCTGGGCTACATAGTTAGACTCTGTGTCAAAATTAAACAAACCAAAAAAAAAAACTGAAAAAAATCCACTTATTTAGGACAGAGTCTCAGGCTATCAATCTTTCTGCTTCAGTCTCTTGAATGCTGGACTATAGGTGTGAGCCACCACACTCAGCTACACATCCTTAAAATATTTTCCTAATGTATCTAACTAATATATTCATGTCGAAAACACCTGGTATTTGCTTTATACCTATGTCACAAAAGAGATAAAACAATGTGGCAGATGCAAATGCCTGACTACCAAGTAAGCAGCATATGGGGCTTTATCAAATACCTTTAATTACACATGAAAAAGCTTCATAATAAAAAACCAAAACAGCAATCACGAACCCTATCACTTACCAACCATGCCCCACCGGCATGTTACTCTTGAAATGGGAATTATTACTACTTCTCATACCATGTACTTTATGAAATTATTTTAATGAACCAATAAGAACAAATATTCTATTGAAAGGGTTTTGAGAGTTTAAAGAGTCACAAGTATGTTAGCAAGCTCTTGTTGCATGCTCAAGTTAGAGGAATGTATTACAAATTTTTAGTTCAAGTCTTATAGTTACGTAAGCAAGTACTATATCCAGTCAGTTTCAGAAGGTAGCTTATTTAAAATAAACATTTTTGCTTATTTTTAAAGGGTTTACTTTCCAGAGTCTTCCAATAATCTGAGTTACTAAAACTAAACATAGTATAACACTTACCTTTACAAAAATGGTGTATGAAAAAAAAATGGTGCGTGTGTGTGTGTATCATGTGTTTGTGTTTGTGTGTGAGTGTGTATCATGTGTTTGTGTTTATGTATGAGTGTGGGTGTGTACATACCACAGTGTACATGCAGGGGTCAGAGGACAATGCTGAGTATTGGTCCTTGCCTTCTACACTGTTTGAGGCAGTGTCTCTGCTAGTCACCCTTGCAGATGACAGGCTGGCTGGCCACAAACTTCTGTGGTTTTCCTGTCTCTACCTCCCATCTCAAAAGAGGGTTAGGATGCTACAGATGCTTGCTACTGCACATGGCTTTCACATGGGCTCTGGGGATCTGAACTCCAGTCATCACATTTACACAGCAGGCACTTTTTTTACCCACTGACCCATACACTTTGCCTCACATTTATCTTTTAAAGCTAGAGACCTAAATCCTTCCCTTCTGATTTCTTCCATCTATTTACACTATCTCAGCAGTTCCATGAGCAAATTATAGATTTTAATCAACAATCACCAACAACAAAGGGTAAAACTAATTTTCACTCACAGCACAAATGAACATAATTTATTTATCATATTAATTAAAATATATTAACTCACTTAAATTATTGGCTAAGCTAATTTTTTATACTTTGAATATTTGAAAGACTAAAAATAGAAAAAGAACAATAGATATATTATTAAAGCAGGTGCCAGAGATTCACAGAGAGAAAATAATAAAGTGAGTCACATGGTCAGAAAAATCAGAAAATGCCCACATAACCCAGTGCCATGTACAACAAATACACTCCTATAAGAAAAGAGTATATATAAGGTAGTTTATTTTAAAAAGTAAAGGAAAGACATTTTATCCATTTTAGGGCGACTAATAAAAAATGGGAAAATCTGACTTTATATCTTTGTTCCCATTTACAAGGTCGCATACTTGATTTGACAATTCTAGAATAAAAGCACTTAAATGTAAAACTGGGCAAGAAAAGAAGAAGGTCAGAATGACAGTTATCCTTGGACCAGATCCCTGTCTAAAGAATCAGAGACCTGCTCTGTTTGCCAATAAGCAAATGAGGAAGTGGCAGCTATACATGACTGAGTCAACCTTTAGACATAGCAACATTTGACTGGAGGATGATTTGTTCAGATTGTTGGAAATGTGAAGAAGTAGATGAGGAGAGTATAAAACTCATGTGTTTTGAAGCTGGTAAGGATGTTGCTTTATGTGTCAGCATTGTTCTTTCTAGAACACCTCCATCAAGGGTGAAATATGAAATAAGTACACATATATCTGATGTCATTTATAAATCATAAATAACAGTTCTGATCTTGGTTAAGAAACATTTTTTCAACAATAATTTTTGATGTTAATTCAAGATAATGAGGATGTGCTGTTTGTAGTCAAACAAGTGAATGAACAACTCTCTGGGTAACCATTTTATTAAACCTGCTATGCACTACATTGTAACAACCTCCTCTCCAAATCCCTATATTGAAACCATAGCCCCAATGTGATGGGATGTGGAGATTGGGCCTTTGGTTGGCAATTAGAGTTAGATGATGTGGAGAGTTGATTCAGGTGTCCTCTATAAACTTATGTGTTCTGAATGCTTAATCCCCAGCTGGCAATTTGGGAATTGGAACCTTGTTGGAGTGTGTTGTTGGAGGTAGGCTTATGGGTGTTATAGCTAGCTTCCCCTTGAAAGTATTTGGCACACTCTCCTACTGCTGTTGTCCACCTGATGTTGGCCAGGAGGTGATGTCCACCCTCTACTCATGCCATCCTTTTCCCAGCCACCATGGAGCTTTCCCCTCAAGTCTATAAGCCAAAATAAACTCTTTCCTTCCTCAAGCTGCTTTTGGCTGGGTATTTTATTCCAGCAAAGAGAATGTAACAGCAACAGATGAGGTCATGAGAGTGGGGCCTTTATCATGGGATTAGTAACCTTAGGGAGAGACGTCAGAGGATGCTCCTCCTCTGTCTACAACATGAGGAGAGAGTAAGAAAGCAACTGTTTGCAATTCAGAAAGGCAATCCTTATTAGAAACCAGATCAGCTGACACTTGGGCCTTGGATATCCAGACCGTGAGAAGATAAATTTCTGTTATTTAAGCCTACTTATCTGTAGGCAACTGAGGATAACTAATATGTCATATAATACAAAATGTTGCAAGAAGAGGACTTTTGGCCTGATTCATACTAATATGGAAAGGATAAAAATTTGATGAGATAAACTGAGCTTCCAGTTTCCACTTTACCCCAGATCTAATCAACAGAATAGAGGCAAGACAGATCTACCCATCATCTTACTTCCTTATCACTACCAAATGTCTAAAGCAAAGATTTCTGAGTATCAAAACCATGCTAATGAATTTGGAGCCGTAATTACCAGTACTCTTCTTCCGTCCTACACCAGCGGCCTTCCCTGAGCACCAAATGTGTGATACTGTCTTGGGAATCAGAAGATAGGCTACATCTGGATCATAATTGATTACAGAACGTCTCAGCAGTATGAAAGGCAGAGATGAAAAAGGCCTGGTGGCATATATCCCCACAGGTTATCTCCCACTGAAGCCTGACTGACAGACCTGCAGTAGAAAGCAGTTGATTGGAGGTCTTTAGAGTAATAGGCCTGTCAGGAACTTGATCTATTTCAACATAAAAGCTGGCACACAAATCAATAATGAGACAGCAAATCAAATCATTATCAGACTAGAATACCATTCCTGTGAGCAGGTTAATTTTGTTCACAAGAAAGCCTGATAGCAGTAAAGTTGAAGAAATTGCATTGGCAGGATTAACCTTGGAATAAAAGAGAAAAGAAATATAGTACTACTGGTTTTAAACAGCAACTGAGTCACTAGGTGATATAAATAATTTTTTTTAACAAGACCCAGAAAGGTTAAATCAGAGATAAAAGTATACGTACTACAGAGCATTTCTGGCTAAGATTTGCCATGATTAAGGCAAGTGTGTTTTATTTCTTATGGTCATTCAGCCTATGGAAGGTTGAAGTTTCAAGAAAAATATGATACCAAAATATGATCCCAAAGTTAATCATTTTGATAACTTACTTATATATTTTGTGTGTGTATATGTGGGCGTGCCTGTGTGGATACACGTGCATGAATGTGGGCGGGAGTGTGGAGGCCAGAGGACCACCTTAGGTGTTCTTCACAGGCTGTCTACCTTCACTGAGACAGAGTCTCTAGTCTCATTAATCTTGAATAGCATTAAAAGACAGAATTGTGGGCTGAATGCAGGGCATGGTGGTGCACACCTTTAATCCCAGCACTCCTGAGGCAGAGGTAGGATGATCATTGTAAGTTCGAGGCCAGCCTGAGATTACATAGTAAGTTCCAGGTCAGCCTGGGCCAGAGCAAGACCCTACCTTGAAAAACCAAAAAAATAAATAAAATAAATAAATAAATAAAATAAAATTGTGAGGCCTGGCTAGAAAGATGGCTTAGCGGTTAAGGTGCTTGCCTGTGAAGCCTAAGGACCCAGTTTCAATTCTCCAGTACTCATGGAAGCAGGATGCACAAGGTGACACATGCATCTGGAGTTTTTTTGCAGTGGCTAGAGGCCCCGGTGTGCCCATTCTCTCTTTGCCTCTTCCTCACTCAAATAAATAAAAAAATATTTTTTAAAAATTAAAAAAAGATGGCAGGTCTTGGGAGTCTCTGTGTCTCTGGATATCTGATAATCTGCAGGGAGGGGGATGACAGGGAGAAGGCTAACGAGTATACATCATGGCTGTATACTCACTATACATGTAACTAATAAAAAAGAGTTTAAAAATTAAAGAAAAAACAAAGAATTGTCAAAATCCAGATAAGAATGTCAAACAACCTTCCAATAATTTATGCTTATGTGCATAGATTAGTGCTGCTCTCAGCTTTGATCAAAGAATTTTCTTTTTTGGTGGCAGTTACTGCAGACTCATAATTAGTCAAAATGCTGAAGATAAATAGATGTTGAGTGTTCAACCCTAAATAAGACATCGATAGCACTCTAAGGCTCAGGGAACACTGTGAAAGAGGTGGAAGAGCTGAAGGAAGGGAGAAATGTTGTGGGACAGCTTCTCCCAGACATGACATGGCTATTGCACTCATGGAGTTGTAGCAGCTGTGGTCACCTACACAGAATGGGGGTGCCAACATTCCATCATGGACGGAGGAGGGGCTCTCGGCACCACTACTTCCTGAGGCGCTATTGGCAGTTAATCCTTGCCGGAGGATGGGGAGAAATTTTCTTCAGTGGTACAGCCACTGGCAAGTTACCTATGCTCTGTTCAATAACCACCCCCCATCCATGCTCATGTAAGCAACCCAAATCAAACCCACTGGGCCACCTCCACCCTGCCAAAAAACTAGTGAAAGGCAGCTATTGGAAAGAGGGAAGGGTTCAGTGGGGATGGGAGGGGGGACAGGAGAAGATAATGGGTGCATGTGAACAAAATACATTATATACATGTATGACATTGTCAAAATAAATTTTAAAACATCCACCTAACACATCTTATTATCCTATAAGTAAAAAAAAGAAAAAAGGGAGAGAGTATATTCTTTATGTTTTCCAACTTTTCTTTTAAAATCATACTGCAGGGCTTAGGAGGTGGCTCAGTGGGTAAAGGCATGAACCTGAGTTTGGATCCCCAGAACTGACATTAAATAAATAGGGCTGGAGAGATGGCTTAGTGGTTAAGCACTTGCCTGTGAAGCCTAAGGACCGCAGTTCGAGGCTCGATTCCCCAGGACCCACATTAGCCAGATGCACAAGGGGGCGCACATGTCTGGAGTTCGTTTGCAGTGGCCGGAGGCCCTGGAGCGCCCATTCTCTCTCTCTCTCTGCCTCTTTCTCTCTCTGTCTGTCACTCTCACATAAATAAATAAATAAAAATAAACAAAAAAATAAAGATAAATAAACAAATAAATAAATAAATTACAGTAATGAGCATCTGTAATCACTGGCTTTATACAGTGAGATGGGAGACAGAGACAGAATCTAGAAGCTTACAAGCCACGCCAACCAGCCTGGCATACACAGTGGTGAACAACAAAGAGACCCTGCTGCAGTCAAGGTGGAAGGTGAGGAATAATACCCGAAGTTGTCCTTTAATCTACACACACACACACACCAGGGCATGCAGGCATCCACACTTACAAACATAAACATTCAAATCTTACATACATACACAAAAAATAATAAAATCATACTATAATCAAGAACTGGCTTAGAAGCAGCCATAAACTCAATAATTTAAAAGGAATTTGACCTTCAACAAATTATTTATTCATCAATTTAAAAATATATATATTTATTTATTTGAGAAAGAGACACACAACCAGAGAACGAGAGAGAGAAAGGGCATGCCAGGGCCTCCAGCCACGGCAAACAAACTCCAAGCGCATGTGCCACCTTGTGCATCTGGCTCACATGGGTCCTGGGGAATTGAATCTAGGACCCCTGGCCTTGTAGGTAAAGGCCTTAACTGCTAAGCCATTTCACCAGCCCTGTTCCTCAACTTTAAGCCAATTAAAAATGTTCCAGTGACCAATTCAAACCGAATGTTCGTAAAGAAAGATGTGGACTATGCATTCACTGCTGTCATTAAACCAACATGAGAAGGGACTGGTCACTTAAGGAATGAAGGTCTTAGTAAAATTTATTAAGGATAAAGTACAATCAAATATGTAAATATACACGAAAGTTTGTAAACTAAAAGTGTGAGAAAACATCACACCTGTGTGGAAGATTCTACAAGGTTAACAAACTGATTAGAATGTTCCGGTTGTGGAGAGTTAGAATGTAGATTCAGAGTCAAATTATCTTGGGCTATTCTAGTAGCTTTAGAAGCCATTCAATTTCTACCCCAGTGTCTGACTTAACATCCTTCTACCACGTTCAACCTTTGAAATGCATTCTTAGCAAACCACTAACTACAACAAATTCCAAAGCCAGGAATGTGACCAGATAGCACCTGAAATGAACAGCAGAGTTTCCAGCTTAGCTATAGCCAACTGAACAAGTTATCTTTTCATTACTGGCACAAAATACCTGAGCAGAAGCAGCTGAAGGAAAGAAAGGGTTTATTTCAGTTTAGTTTCCAGGGGAAGTTTCATCATGGCGGGAAAGCAAGGCAGGAGCAGGGAGCAAGCATCACACCAGCAGGGAGGAAGTAATCAGAGCAAGCAGGGCTGGACTGTAGCAACTCAAGGTCCCCTCGCCCCCACCCAGTGACACACTTCCTCCAGCAAGACTCCACCTCCTAAAGGTGCCACAACCTTCCAAAACACAGCCACCAGTTTGGGATTAAGTGCTCAATATATGTTCATGGGGTACACTGTACATTCAGATCACCGCACTTGCCTCTCTGATGCCCCCATTTATGGCTTTTCCTTTATTCTGAAACTGATTCAAGCTTATGTTACCACGTCCATGGCAGTACAACGGGGCAACCTGAATCTGTGTTCCAGCACCACGATCATTTGTATTTGGCTCAGAACAAATTATCCTTTATTCCCTTTGAGGTGAGAGCTTTGTTTTATACATACACATGTCTTTCCTCTTCAGGGGGAGCTTTCTAAAGTTCATAGGCTGACTATAATTCCCTGAGGTTGTCTGGGCCTATATATAGTATAAACTGGATTGTGACACAGTTCTGTATATGTGGAGGAACAGCATTGTACTAGGGGGTTTTAGTACTTGCCATGTGTTTCATGAGATCCAACTAGGAAACGGAGAACTGAGACTATGTCAGACAGCAACAGAAAATCTTGTTGAAATTCTGAGCTTCTGTATTAAACGCTTTTAGGCCATTCCACTGGACCCTACCGGACAATCAGTCTTAATTGAAATGGATACCTCTTTTAAGTGACTTTATCTATAAAAGTAAAGGGACTTTCCAAAACTAGACCCAGAAGATAGATAGATAGATAGATAGATAGATAGATAGATAGATAGATAGATAGATACACAGATGATAGACAGACAAACAGGGGGAAAGCAAGAAAGAGGTAGAGTGTTTGGGGTTGTGGGGAGGAGTTACTTTGGAGTTTTGAGGCTTATGGTCCCTAAAAAGAATTCCTCAGAAAAACTTGTTCTCTAAACACCACTAGAAGAGGGCTTCAGGTTATCAAATGTCACTGTGATATGTCAAAGCATTAACCTTTCAAATCACCTATGAATTTTTTCCCAGAATTGGTACAATCCAATGAGGATGCCAAAGCAGGGATAGCCTCCCATTCTATAGACAAGAGAGCTAGCTGAAAGGCAGCTTGAGAAATCAGGTACTTTGCAGGTATCCACACTATTTTCCAATCATGAGTCTTGATCTTGCAAACTTCAGCAAATACATTAACTTCACTGAATTTCTAATAACTTCTCTCTAAACTTCTCATGGTGGTGGTGGTAGGGGGCCGTGGGGTTGTGAGGACTTCATGATAGATCCCCGGGGTCCAGAACAAAGGCTTCCAGTAGACACTTGATCTTTTCCTCCAAGAATAAGGAAGGATAACTTACTTTCCCAAGGTAGCTACATGACTTAAGTGACAGAAGTTGGGTTCACCTTCAAGTCTTTACTTGTAACACTCAAATTGGTAGAGAGGTAAAGTAGATGGTGGGTAGTTTTGCCTTGGGGAAATTGAAAGATTTTCCTTAAAGGAGAAGTATTGGCATGTCTACTGTTTTTATCCTATCATCTTTTCCCTTGCTACTAAATAACCCCATGGGACCAGTGTATGCTCACTAACTTTCAACATTTTAGACTATTCCCAATGTTAACCTGGACTTTGGGCACCCACCCTCAATGTATATATAAAAAAGGCTTGCTCTCCCCAAAAGTATTGTTTTAAACTGAAAATAGTGACCTTGAAAATATGACAAAAAACAATTTTTTACACTTTTTTATTATTTTATTTATTTGAGGGAGGAAGACAGAGAGGCAGATAGAGACAGAATGGGCACACCAGGACCTCTAGCCATTGCAAACTCCAGATGCATGTGCCACCTTGTACATATGGATTTATGTGGGCACTGGGGAATTGAAACTGGGTCCTTTGGCTATGCAGGCAAGGCCATAACTGCTAAGCAATCTCTCCAGTACAAAACTGTTTTAAGATGTTTTTATGCTTTGTCTTTTAAGCCAGTTTTGATCGAAGGGGGAAGATTTATATTTTACAAAGTTTGTGTATAGTCATTAACATGATGCCACTCTCCTTTATTAGAGGTGCCTTTCAATAGTACAATGAAGTGAAAAACTTCTCTATGATCTTTCCTAACTTTTCATGTCATTTTACTATATCTCTTGAAGATTATAAGGGACTAGGAATCAGTTTCAATTATCCCTGTTTTCTTGATCTCATGTTAAAGGGGTAACAGCTCCTTTTTTAGGTTACCTTGTAACCTCAGATTATCCCCAATTTATAATGATTAATTCATAATTTTTATTTTTACTTTATGATGGTATGAAATTAACATGCACTTCATATAAGTTAGACTTCAAAAACATATATCCTAAGATATATTTATTTATTTATTTATTTGAGAGTGACAGAGAAAGAGGGAGAGAAATAGAGAGGGAAAGAATGGGTGCACCAGGGCCTCCAGCCACTGCAAACGAACTCCAGACGCATGCGCCCCCTTGTGCATCTGGCTAACGTGGGTCCTGGGGAATCGAGCCTCGAACTGGGGTCCTTAGGCTTCATAGGCAAGTGCTTAACCACTAAGCCATTTCTCCAGCCCCTAAGATATATATTTTATGATATATTTCCACTAGCACATTATGCATAAGCATATACAGAATTATTACCATTATTTTATAAAAAGTGAATCAATGCATTTGCAGTTTGTTTTCACTAAATTTAACTTGCATTTATAAATGTCAATGTATAGAAACTACAATGGCTATAAAAGGCTATAATATAATTTGTTTAACTTCTTTCCTACTGATGAATTTTTGTTTCTCCTCCAATGTTTCACTATTTCAAGCAGTGTTGAAGTTAAGACCATTATAAAATATGTCTTTGTATATTTAAGGCACTGGGCTGGGGAGATTGCTCAGAGGTTAAAAGTACTTACTTGCAAAGCCTGTCAGTCTGGGTTCAATTCCCCAGTACCCATGTAAAAACCATATGAATCAGATGCATGTATCCAGAGGTCTCAGAATGCCTATACTTTCTCTGTCTCTCTCTCTCTTCCCCTGTGTGTCAAATAAATAATAAATGCCAAATATAAATATACATTTAACAATCAAATGTATACATATATTCAACACTATACATGAACAATAAATGTAAAGAGGTAGAAGACAGTATGCCAAGATAACAGCAGATAAAGTAAAAAGGTAGTGATATTAGTCAACAGATAATGAACTGTTCTTTTAAAATTTTTTTTGTTTATTTTTTATTTATTTATTTGAGAGTGACAGACACAGAGAGAAAGAGGCAGAGAGAGAGAAAGACAGAGAGACAGAATGGGCGCACCAGGGCTTCCAGCCACTGGAAACGAACTCCAGATGCGTGCACCCCCTTGTGCATCTGGATAACGTGGATCCTGGGGAATAGAGCCTCAAACAGGGGTCCTTAGGCTTCACAGGCAAGTGCTTAACCACTAAGCCACCTCTTCAGCACTGAACTGTTCTTTTTTTAATGCATGATAATGACAGTGGTTTGAAAAGGATTTACAGATCAGATGATATCTAGAGAGGAGGGTGGGTGAGTGTGTAGCGGGTGGGTATGGGTTAATGTAAGGCTGGCCAGATGATGGTACTGTAGAAGCTGGGGATGGTATGGAACAGATGCTTTGCTACCCTAGTGCCTATATTTTTGAAGAAGCTTAAAATTAAAAAGAAAAGTTGAAATGGAATAGATGACACAAAAGATGACATATTAATAAAATTGAACTTACATCGATCAAAACATTTTTTTAAATGTATAAAGCAACAGATAAAAATTCAAGAAGAGACTGATACATCTACTAAAATAATGAGAAACTGCAAAGATTTTAACAAAAATCAAAGATCAAGTAGAACATAAGCAATTAATTATACTTATACTTACTACATATACATGCTTTGGTACTCAAAAAATAGAAAATGGATATTCTTTTCAGTATCTGTGATTTTATATGCTCAGATTTTGTCTGACTCTTCTACAATTAGGACATATTTATATGATACTTCAAATGCTTTATTAGGTTGTCATAGGCTTTTTGAAACATATTATCTCATTTCATGCTCACATAAAACACTGATATGAAATTGAGGCTACAAAGAAGCATCGCTTATCCAAGGTCACAGAGATTTTAAATGGCAATCAGGATTTGGACTCAGTTCTATTGAATAGCAGAGCCCAATCAACTTTCTCTATACAATACTTCCTCACAAAATTCTTTATTAGAAAGATTCAAGATCACCATAGTCTTACTTTCAATTTCTTATCCAAACATAATAAAAATTAAATAGTAGATTTTGGTAGAAAATAGATCCAAAGGACCAAATTTTTCTTGAAGTGTTTCCCAACACCCAGTTTTCCGAGCCTCAGTTTCCTTGCACCCCTTACCCTTACTTATTTATAAGTATTATGTTGATTGCTTTGTGTGATACAGCTGCTGAAATCCCTGGAGTTCAATTTTACCAGATAACAGGGTAACTTCATTATGTCCAACTTGAGAGTCAAGTAAAAATGTGGATTCTTTTAGGCCACTAGCATTTATTTCTTCATACCACCATGTGCTGTGTACATGGTGTAGGAGAAAGGGACACTTTCCTCAGTGTCAAATAGATACCTGAAGCATGGCTCTGCATGTAAAGAATGAATCTGTTAAGAGGACCATCTGAATAAGCCTCTTTGTGCAACTGTAAAATACTTACCCAATTCGTATTTTCAGCATGCCACTGAATAACTCAGGGTTATTGGAGATGATCCAGCCAATATGGATGACCAGTTCTTGCTGAATGACTGCTTCCCTCTCATCATGAGTATTACACTTATAATAGATGATGTTCTTAATCACTCGTGGAGACAAAGGATTAGAGATAACTTCTTCTTCATGCCCAAAGGCACCCAGGGTTACCTACAAGTCGTAAAATTTCACTGTAAAAATTTCCTACAGACTAAAAGATAAAAGAAAAAAAAATCAAGACTCAGGATAACTGGCAAGTTGAAATTGCTCTCCACAAGCTAGGGAATTAGGTAGAATAATATTCTGGATATTTATTAAAATGGATTTCAAAGCATGACTCCCATTGGAGTTCATGATGGTTCAGTCTGGTCTAAAATATAAGGGCAAGTGAAGGTCTCAGTTTCAGAAGTGATGGGTGAGATATAAATACTATTAAATAAGATTTTTTGGAACAATTTTAGTACTAAAATTCTCTAGAGGAACCAGAATATGTTGAATAATTATATTTTACTGCACAGTCTACACAATTCAGTATTTGGGAGACATACTTTTAGAGTTTCTCAGAACATTTTGTTCTTTAACACTGCAGCCTTTCCAAAGGCAGGGCAAGGCCACACAGTTCTTGTATAGTCCTCATTTTCCGTGGCCTAATGCTAGGTGTCTAAGAAGGCTATAACCCATGGTGCTAATCTCTTACCTGTGGAACAAACGAGGCTGCCCACAAGCCCAGAAAAGGGAAAACACAGAGGAAATGACAAAGAAAACTCAATGCAGAAAGTGCTGATGGAGCTGTCAAGAGACTGTTCTAGTCTGCAGCTCCCACTGCTTTCTCGTGACCACATTCCATGTGTTCTATGTACAGGACACAATTTTAAGAGGCAGGAAAAAGAATAGCACCTCCAAGGGCATGTGTGTTTTTATAAGTGAGGACAGAAGAACAGATCATAGAATCTTTTGCTCAATTTTATAACAGAGTGAGAAGTAAGAACGAGCTGCGTGTGGTGGTCACTGTCTGAAATCCAGGAACTCTCAGAGGCTGAAGCAAGAGGATCATGAGTTTGAGACCAGTATGGGCTATCCAGTGAGACACTGTCTCTGAATGGTGAGTACATAATTACTTAAAAGTATTTTTAGTTATTTGTGCACGTATACACATGTGCGCGCATGCACATGCATGAGTGTGTATATGTATACATTCATGCATGTGTCAGCAAGGGTCTCTTGCCACTGCCAATGAATGCCAGATGCTACTTTTTGCTTATGTCTTTATGTGGATGCAGTGGAACTGAACCCAGGCTGGCAGACTTTGCAAGCAAATGCTTTAACTGCTAAGACATCTTCCCAGCCCAATAAAGAAAAAAAAAAAAAACCTAAGGACTGCTAGTTTATCATAAAACTACATCAACTAGTTTATACAAGCATTACTGCTTTTATTAAAATGTCACTGTGTAAAGAAGAAAATGGAGGGTAACTCATTGCAGTGAATAATGTTAACTATGACTTTTCATCCCAGAGAGCCTGAGGTGATCTGAAAGTACCTTGTTAACAGCACACTATTTAGTTCTCAGGGCAGCATTGTATTAATGAACAAGTGTAAACTTCACTCCATTTCATTTTGAGGGAAAAGAATAAGATGTAGTTAATGAATGGGCTGTATGTAACTGGCTATCAGACTGAGCAGTTGGATTCCTTAACCTACTCAGTAAGGGACTATTTCCCTGTGAGATGTACTGGTCTGATGGACAATGGCTCAGCCATAGCCTGAGGACAGGCTCTGAGACTTCTAGAATTATGTTGGAGCAAGGTCTCAGTCTACAGACTGCAGGCCTTCACTACATACTGTACAGAATGGATGTGAGCAACTGAAACCCACCCATTCTTAGTGTTGGATGCCAGTGAGCACAAAGACCTCTAAACCCCATGAACGTTCATAAGTGACAGAACTAATCCTATTCAGATATACCATGAGGACTAAAGTCAAGAAAGAAAAATAGTTTCCCAATGTCTGTTTAATGTTCTTGATCAGCTGGAATGGTTTGAAAACATAAGACCCTGGCTGAAGTAAAGATGATGGTAAAGAAAGGCACTCGATAGGTAGATAGGTGACTTTCAGCTTTAGTTGAAAAATAGTGATGTCAAGTCCATCATAGAGACCATAGAGTAAGCAATGTATATATGTATATATCAATTTTAATTAGTATAATTATTTTAATTGTTATTAAACTTTCAGAAGATAACATTCTGAACATTATTATCAGGATAAAATTATTTCAATCTTATTGATGAGCTGATTGTATTGAAGAGGATTAATATATATATATATATATATATATATATATATAGTTGGTTTTTTGAGGTAAGGTCTCACTCTAGTCCAGGCTGACCTGGAATTCACTATGTAGTCTCAGGGTGGCCTTGAACTCATGGCAATCCTCCTACTTCTGCCTCCAGAGTGCTGGGATTAATGGCATATGCTAACACACACAGCTTAAACTATTTCATATTACTAAAGCTTACTATACACCTACATTAGCTGTCAAGAAAACACAAAGCACATATATTTCCAAATAAGAGAAAACAAGCAAGCAGGTTTTCATTCTAGTCAAACAATGATTCAGCCACGTAACTGGAGATTTTAGAAAACAAAATGAGCAGCCACATCCCACTCCACACATCCACATGCACAGCTCAACTCTATCCACATCTACCAAACATGTACTCTAAGCCAGGTCCCATGCTGGGGCACATTAAGACAGGCATTGGACAAGGCCCTGGCCCTGACCTCCAGAAGGTGAGTCACACATTCAAATGAACTGGAGTCATGTGCTGATTGTGAGAAGTGCCACAGGCCTGCTCTGAACCCAGAGGAGAAAGATACCACAGGAGGTGTCTCCATGAGAAGAAGGTGACAAGCTGGCCCAGGAAGGTGGGAAAGGAGCTGGGGGAAGATGGCCTGGAGGACAAAGGATCTACTGATCAGCACTGGTACATAGACCTGGGCTCTGCTTGAACACCAGTGTGCTGCTAAGGAGTGAGTGGGGCTCAGGAAGTATTGAGGGAAAATGTGTGTTTTACTGTGCACCCACGCTAAACCTGTCTGAAGTATTTCAGTAGCTATCATCCCATTTTCTACACCGGAACCTGCATGGACCTCAAGTCACCATGGAGGTTGGAAATTCTAGTTCTAAGATGCAGCAGGAAAATGGTATGGCCCACTTACTGCCATGTAGCTTGAAGTCTGCATCTCTTTTGCTTGATGAAGACTTTTGAAGAATGCTTGAACTACCTTTAGTCTCCTTAAGAGAGGTCTATGACACCAAGGTATGCTAGACTAAAAAGTAAGGGTCCTACCCAGAAACCTTTGTGACTGTGACCAAGTTAGTGTTGAAAAGCAGATACTTACCTGTTTGCCCTGCACTAAAACATTAGTAATAGATGGGGCCAGGCTGTCCACTACTTTACTTAAAAGACTTGCTGCACGGCGTACAACAGACCTGGGGGCAAAGAAGAAAGCAGGCCAGATCTTCAAATAGAAATGATGATGAATGTATGGGCCCTTAGCTGGACAACCTTAAAAATACACACTGTTGGGCCCTCACGTAATTATATGGAGAAAGAACTAAGCATGCTATTGAACCTAAAGTCCTGAAATTTTGCTGACTGTAAGACCATCTAGAATTAGGGAGGGTGGGACTCTCACCCTCACCTTTGCCACCAAGTTGTGTCAAAGGTATGTATCATAGATACCAAGATTGATTTCAAAAGAAAGAAAAGGGAGCTGTGGTGGTTTGATCCAGGTGTTTACCATAAACTTATGTGTTCTGAATACTAGGTCCCCAGCTGGTGGCAATTTGGGCAATTATATGCTCCTAGAGGTGATGTACTGTTGGAGTCAGGCTTATGGGTATTGTAAACAGGTTCCCCTTGCCAGTGTTTGGCACACTCTCCTGGTACCGTTGTCCACTTGATGTTGGCCAGGAGGTGATGTCCACCCTCTGTACATGACATCATGGGGCTTCACCTTCAGTCTGTAAGCCAAAATAAATCCTTTCCTCCCACCAGCTGCTCTTGATTGTTTTCTGCCCACAACAAGAAGTTGACTTCAACAGGGAAGCAACTATTCCTTTCATTGGGATGGGACAGGACACTAAGGGGACGAATTACAAGGACATTCTGATGTTACATTAACAAATTCATTACAAGTGTCATGGAACATATGACCTATTCTACACCACTTTAAATGTGTGGGTTTTTTTTTTTTTTTTTTTTTGGTATATAGTTAACCAAGTCTCTAATTAGGGGACTCATTGCTGAGTTTCAGAAAGTGCTACAATAAAATACTAGCTTATTTTTTTTCTTGATAAAGCCAGAATGTTGGAGGAAGGAATTCACACTTCTAATTTTACATTCTTGAAAAAAATCTTAAAATGTAGAAAGAACAGATTTTTTTTCAAAGTACACCACATGCAGTACACAAGACATTTTCTCCTCAAAAATAAAAACTCACGTGAAACATTTTGATGGAGAAAGTAAAAGAAAAATGTAGGTATGAAGCTAGCAAATGTTTTTTTTTTTTTTAATTTCAGGATATCCAGTGAAACTGGCTCTGTAAGAAGCATTTATATTTCTTAATTTTAACATAAATGGGCTAGTAGAAAAACCAAGCCAAGAGCACACCAAGTTAGTGAAACAAAGACTTTCTGTTTACAGAGACACTTTTACCACATACTCTAAGACCAAAAGACATGTTCAACCCTCAGAGTACAAAGAAGGGCACACATTCCAAGAAGCTTGAGTTTCCAAATTCTGTGCATGTTACCTGTTTCCCATGTACTAGAAAGGTAGTAATGTGTGGGGCTATAGAGGTAGAAAATTTCTGGGTAAATGCAGCCCCGTAGCGTACTGCCAGCCTAGTGTGTCAATGGGAAGCCATAAAAAGAACAGAATAAATAAAACTTCAAAGAGCTTATTATTTAAAGTATAACAGTCAACATTCTAAATGTATGCTACTTAATGGCTTATCTAAGACATAGGATAATGCACAATCAAGAACAGGTTTGCTTAGCCAAACATAAGACGATATAGACTGTATTTGAAACATACTAGCTAAAAGGCAGTATTTATTGGATTGCATGCCTCACAGTATTGAGAATTTACAATGAAAATCTGAGGTTTTTAAACTATAAAATGACATTATTCTTCCTGGTTCTGTAAAGTAGAGTTAAAGACCTATTGAAATATTATTTTCTACTTAATAAAAA
This sequence comes from Dipus sagitta, assembly GCA_036346955.1. Taxonomy (NCBI): domain Eukaryota; kingdom Metazoa; phylum Chordata; class Mammalia; order Rodentia; family Dipodidae; genus Dipus; species Dipus sagitta. The sequence continues at coordinate 228,557,587 of CM070770.1, read as the reverse complement.
AACAAGGAGGGCTGAAGAGATGGCTTAGCGGTTAAGTGCTTGCCTGTGAAGGCTAAGGACTCCGGTTCCAGGCTCGATTCCCCAGGACCCACGTTAGCCAGATGCACAAGGGGGCGCATGCGTCTGGAGTTCGTTTGCAGTGGCTGGAAGCCCTGGCGTGCCCATTCTCTCTCTCTCTATCTATCTGCCTCTTTCTGTCTCTCTCTCTCTCTCTCTCTGTCACTCTCAAATAAATAAATAAAAAGTGAACCAAAAAATATTTAAAAAAAAACAAGGAAAAAATTTGACCACGGGGGGGGGGGGTGATTATTTTGTTAAGTCCCTTATTTTAGAGTATAAAAATCTGAAGCTTATTAAGGGAGTTTCTTTTGATATTGCTTAAGACTTAAAAAAAATAGATAATAATGGTCAATTATAAATACATACACTTTCCAGGCATGGTAAAGTACACCTTTAATCCCAGAACTCGGGAGGAAGAGATAGGAGGATCAATGTGAGTTTGAGGCCAGCCTGGGACTACAGAGTGAGTTCCAGGTCAGCCTGGACTAAAGTGAGACCCAACCTCCAATAAAAAAAAAAACAAAACAAATAAACAACAGCAGCAACAACAACAACAAAAAATATACTCTACTTGCAATACCTTGTTAGATTCTGCTAAGACTGTTAAAACTGCATTGAAGAGCAGAGTTGTGCATTTTAGGCATACTCTTCCTCAGTGTGAATTGAAACAACTTTATTTAGGCCTCTTTCAACTTAGGTGATGAGAGAAACTTATTTTTAGTTATGATAAATGAATCACTGGTCTCTTTTCATGGCCTTCTAGGATAGCAGAGTGGAATCTCAAAACACAAAACAGAACTTAATACACCTGGTTGGATGGAGGTGCAGAGCACGAAGGAGTCAATGATATCATGCCAGGGAGGACTTCCAGGCTCAGTGCCTAGTGAGGTTTTTATTCCCAGATATTTTTCTTTAGTATTATGGTACATAATCATTTTCTAAGAAAGTAGACAATCAAGGCGTCATAGCCCAAAGTTTAAAAGTAAGAATTAGGATAAATCACCATCTTCAAGACTGGATTATTTAAGCTACTGAATATGACAACACAAAAATAAAACATAATGACAAGGACACTAATACAAACCAAAGCTTTTTGCTGCCAGCTCTTCTATATACTCTCTCAATGTGATCAGAAACGGTACCTAGACATTGGATAATAAGAGTCTTTGTTGAAAAAAGCTTTAATTAAATGCATAAAATTTATTTCCTTCAATAAACACTCTTCACTTTTCATTTTGTTCCTCTCTAGTTGTTACATCCATCCATTAATACTCTGAACTGATTTATTTTAATAAGTCACCCAAATATACAGAGTATACCCATCACTTGTTACTTTTTAGTCTGAGTATAGATTTGGTATATATCTTAGTTCTTAAAATTCAATTGTTTTCTAAATTAATATTAATATAAGCTTTTAAATGAACACGAATATAATGTTAAGATCCTTCAGAAAATAGTCAAAGAGAGTATAGTACAATAATTAGTAAACTGAACAAGCACAGTTGACTGAATGAATATAGGGATGATTCATGTGTTTGTTTTTTGTTTTGTTATTCTGAAGGTCTTATTTTATTCAGTCTAGCCCAGGCTGATCTGGAACTCACTATATAGCACAGGCTGACCTTGAACTCACTCTCTAGTCCAGGCTGGCCTTGAATTCACTTTGTAATTCAGGCTAGCCTCAAATTCATGGCAGTTCTCTGACTTTAGCATCACATCTAGGAATAACAGCATGAGCCATTTATTTGTTCAATGAAAATTTATTGAGTCTTTGTAATTATATGGGGCTACGATCACTCCAACACATGCTAGAGGTCAAAGCACCCACTGGAATTCACACTTTGGCCACATTTATTTGTGGTCTGGACTCAGGGATTGGTTTTGTCAGTAGGTAAACAATGGGATGGAACAGAGCTTCAGAAAGTGAGTAAGGGTCAGGAACAAGATTGTTAATATTTTCCTTGTAATTTATTTTATAGTCTTATATCAGATAGTTATATCCAGATTTTATAGATGCTTTTGATTTTTGATTTTTCATAAGGTGCTACAGATTTAAAACATTTAAAGGCTGGGCCTGGAGGTAAAGACCTTCATTTCCAACTATTTAGGAGGCTGAGGTAGGAGGTTAGTAAGTTCAAGATTTGGCTGGGCTGTAGGCTGGGAACGAGTTAAAAGCTACCATAGGCAACTTAGTGAGACCCTGCCTCAAAATAAAAAGTAAAAAGAGGGCTGAGTGAGGCCCTAGGTCCAATTTTTAGCATTGCAAAGAAACACAAAACAAAATATTCCCACCCTCACCCAAATAGAATACTTTTAAATATCTAAGTAAAAGATGATTATTTCTAAGTTTTAAAAAATGTTTTAAAAGTAATTCCCTCAGTATTTTTATTGTTAACTCCTTTGCATAATTTTTCAAAAGATGCTATTAAAATAATCATTCTAAACTCCACGTTCCTAATAAAATGCTTAATTTTTTAATGTTTAATTTTAAAAAATATCCTTTTTGATTTACCTAAAGTTTAAATATCAATAGCTGTCTTTAATATAATTAAAATTGCTTGTATTTAGTCCTGACTAATTAGAAACATGATATTGCTTGAAATCTTCTTAATAATACTCAAGAAGTACAATTGCTACAATAATGCAAAACTAAGTAGACTGCATTTGAATGCATATTTATATGTCATTACCAGAACCGTAACCACTATAAATTACACTGGTATTTAGGATAATAATTGAATCTGCAGTTCTACCACATCAACATGTACTCTGAACAGAAAGAGTATTTTCATGTGACCCAAAAATTCTGAGTGGCTAGAAATTAAGTACTTGAAATATTTTCTATATTATTCTATATGAAATGACAGAACCAGATCATGATGTAGAATACCTTATAAGAGTGACTTATAGTAGTAAGTTAAGTGTACCATGGGGTGACTGGGTTTCATCCTCAACGCAGATGGACATAGTTATGATTAGAACTAATTTATTAACTGTTTTTAGAGTACCATTCTAATAAGTGCCATGTTCCATTCCAAACAGCTGTTGCAGACAATGAAGAAGATATTTTTATAGAATAATTATTCAATATTATCCTTGAAAACTTACAGGAAATAAAACTGGAAACAGAAATATCAATAAACAACTATGGAGCCCTCAGCTGTTAAGAGTCACAGGCAGAATCTAGGATCCAACCTTGGCCAAGCAACAGAGAAACAATCAAGCATCCCTGCATGAAAGCCATTTAGTTCATCCATCAGTCTATTCCACTCTAGGGGGTGAATGAACACTTTCCATTTAAAAGGGGGGGGGGGAAGGTTTAATGGAAGAGGAAATAACTTGTAACAGTGGGTACTTTTAATGCCTACCTGATAGATATTCAGAATACAGGGGTCCTATTATTGAAAATGTTCTGGTCACGGTCTCTTACCTTCCATTGTGATGAAGTTAGGGCCCTCTCTTTTGAGCAGTATACCCAGCAGGATGGTTTGGCTGGCCAGACAACTGCAGTCCTGGAAACATTAATCAGCATAAGGAACTGGGAGGAAATGAGTATGAGTAACCATAGGAGGTAACTAATAACCAAAGCACATAAGGTAGGGTAAGAATGCTCTATTAAAGAAATGAAGAAAGATAAAGGTCACTGGCATAATAGAAACATAGAATCTATGTTTTCTATAAACATCAATACCAGTTGTACGACTATTTGAAATTTAGCTAAGTCACTTAACCACTCTACTCCTAATTTTACTTACTGTTAACTTACTGTGCTAGGTCATAATCATGCTTCCATTGATCTATCTGATATGTGTTAATAACATGGACTGATGATGCCTGGAAGGATATGTGCTCAAATCTACACAATTCAAACAAAATGCCAGTGTTTACAGTTCTACCTGAGAGATTTCATTTCCTTGAACAAGTACTACCTATAGCCTTATTCCTATTTTTTTAATGTGAATAATCTCAGGAAGGATAAAACATGAAGTTGCTAAATTACTCATATGGATGCAGTCAGAGGAGCACATTCCTCGGTGACAGCAGAGACAAGACAGTCGTGGGACCTAAACCTTGGGGCATAAGAGAAGATGTGGATGGAACAGGAAGAGAAGGGGCACTGAAAGAATAATTTGTAAAACCCAAAGGCAAGTGCTGATTACTTAAATGTTTTGAATGTCTTATACAACACATTCCTTTCTAAGACAACCTCATTCATCTGCACTCCTTAATACATCCATGCTAATTTTAGGCCAAAAGAACAACTTCTCACTGGCTGCCCTGATACAGAGTAGTCACCTACTTCCAGATTCACTGCTACCTTCTCTGAGAGGGCACAAACACATACAGCCTGGTTGTTCCTGGTCTGGCAACCCCTTAGGGCCATGCGGGAACTGTACTTTGCTCACATTCAGCTTCTGAAGAATTTCATGGGTGGACTTGTTTCTCCATTCGGCTACAGTGATGTCTGGCTGCTGTTTCAGCTCCGGAGCATCGGGGGTGCTGCTTTGCCTTTTGACTTTGGAATGTTTGGGAAATTCTAGTTCCTCAAAACTCTTAAATTCTGGAAGCCTGGAAAAATTTTTTTTAAAGTTTCAGATTTCCCACTTTTCTAATGTGTAATCACAAGAAGTGCAAAAAACTAAGTAACTCAAAGGGACTTACTTTTCTGTGTCACTGATTCGTAGGAAGTCAAGTTGTTCTACTACAGCTCCAGATATTAATGTCTGAAATGTGATCATTCAAAACTTACAGTCAAGCCAAACTGCATGCACATACTTTCTTAAGCTTATTTAAATACAACTCTGCAGGCTGGAGAGATGGATCAGCAGTTGAAGGAATTTACTTGCAAAGCCTGCCAGCCTGGGTTTGATTCCCTAGTACCCATGTAAAATCAGGTGCAAATAGCAGTGCATCTATCTGGCATTTGTTTGTAGTGTCAAGAAGCCCTGGCATGTACACACATGTGCACATGCATGCATGCACGCACACACACACAGAAATATAAGAAAATTTTAAAAAACTCCGAAGTAATTTCTAAAACTCTACAATCAGATTTCAATTTTCAATAAAATAAAATACAAATATCCATAAATAATAGAATAATGAGTTGAAAAGGTAAGGACAGACCTAAAAGCTTTCCTGAACTCTACAAATGTGCCATGACACAAGTACATCTACATCATCATGGGCACACACATGAATAGACACCTACTCCAACACAGAAAAATCAAGTAATTAAGACTATCTTACACATGTTATTTTCTCAGAGTTCATTTCAAATGTGACTAAACACATTTGGTATAGGACACATTGCTTTTGCTGGTAAGTAACCCAGAACTATGTTCTCCCTTGAGTGAAAACGGTGAATGAAGAGGCTCATTCACAAACATCCACTCACAGATACAAGGATACATGACTAGCAGTCACACTGATGTATTCTTGCAGAGCATGGGGGAGGAAGCCCAAATGTGCAATCCATTTGTGGCCCAGCTACAAACAAATCACTCTGCAAGATCCTGGAGGGCAGGGCAATGCCTGGGCTTGTTGAGTGGTTTTTCTAATATGTAGGCTCACATCTATACATTTTCCTTCTTAGTAAACTAATCTGTCAGATCAATATTTATTGAGTACCTACCACATGCCAGGTGCTATGGTAAGGATTAGCATGAATAAAATAAACACAATCTTTGCTCCCTTGAAATTTTGAAGCCCAGATCTGCTAAGTGGTCTAGACTAGAACTGACAATTCTCTTTACCACCTCAAATCCAGGAGACTGCTGGAAGAGAGGGTGCTAAAACTAGTAGGCTTTATGAAGCTCTTTAAATAAATGATTAGATCCAAAATTTCCTCCCCTTCCCTAAACAGAGAAGAAGATAATTATGGACAGAGGTTGTATATCTAACAGGAATCCGCAGAGTGCTTCTTCAAGTTAGGAGCTGCAAAGATTATGCTGTGCTGCTCAAAAGGAGCATTTTCTCCTGTTTGCATGCTGTAATTGAGTAAACAAAATAACAAGAGAGCAAGAAACAATCAATGTGCCCCTAAAAGCCCAAGATTATAAGCAGGTCACTTCTCCACTTGCAGACCTGTTTGTCCAAATGCAAAAATGAAGTTAAGAGTTGAGCTACAAAAGTCCAAAAGTCTGCTTAGAGAACAACTGCACTGTTCCAGCACCTGACTGACGCCAGCTGGAAAAACTGAGCCAGCGATAACAGAAGTAAGCAGATAAAACAAGAATAAGACTTGAAGACGAAAACCGTAAATAAATACAGTAAGACACACTGCAGATTGTCCTGAAGGCAGAGACATATAGCAATTCAGAAGACTACCTGTAGACGATCAACATGAACTTTGACTCCTCCAATCATTCCTTTTTTAAATGCTGCCAGCATGTCTAATATAGGGTTGAACCTGCTACCTCTAAAAATATAACAGACAACAAAATGAGCTCATTAGCAATAAAATTAGAAATTAATAACCTGATCATGCTAAGAGGATACAAAAGAAAAAAAAAAAAAAAACAGGCCACACTTCCACATCTTACTTCTTCATCGACCTACCTTATGTTATCTTCCCGGATGAGAACAAGGAAGAGTGGGCGTCCATGCATTTTCCAATATTGCTTAATGAACTGAAGTGCATTCTATCAAAGGTAAAAGTGAGGCAGGGTGTCATGGCACAGTAACTGAGCTAAGTGGGATCACTAACCATGAGAGGCAAAGTGCCCACAACACTAATCTACCAAGACAGTTCACAACCAAACCCTGGGTAAATTTAGCCTTGTTAGAGTCATAGAAATATTTAAATTTTAAACTTCCATTTAAAAGTAATCACATCACCCAAGTTTTAAGGCTTATTCACACGTTTTCCTCTTTCCTCCTCCTCTCTCTCATTCTTTCTCTCTCTCTCTCTTCCACTCACCCCTCCTCTATCTCCTTTTTCTCCCTGAAAATTACAGTTGAAGAATAGACCTAGGGAGAAAAAAAATTCTAGTGTTATCTCATCCAGGACATTCTTTCTTAAAAAAACAATTCATTGTTTATTTGTGCGTGTACAGGAGCATGCATGCTGCAGTACACACGGGAAGGTCAGAGGACAACTTTCGGGTTGTTCATCACCTATCTACTTCATTAGAGACAGGGTTTCTTGCCATCAGCACAATCACGCTGGGGTTACAGAAGCTCACCATGGCTTACAGCCTTTTATGTGGGCTCTGGAGACCACTACTTCAGCCTGAGGGGCAGGCACCTGATTCACTGAGCCAGCCCTCCAGTCCAGGCGTTAAATCTTACTGCATATCACTATGGCTTTATATAATAGCTGGCAGAAGAGACTGATATGTATAAACCACCAGTAATATGGAGTGAATTTTTATTTGATTAAATATCTACCCATCAACCTATCTTCATTACCATCACATAACATTTCACCACATACCAGGCATTATTTTGAGTACTTTGCCTATATTCATTCACTTACTCCTTTTATTATTCAGTTTTACAGATGAGAAAACAGAGGTACATAAGATCTGAATAAGTTGCCCAAGAATACACAGCTGGTAACTGATGAAGTCAAGATTTTAAGATGCAGCCTGATCTAGACTTCTGGGTATACCCATGCTTCTTCTAAGCTCCTCTACTCTGCTCAAGAAGATTACAGTGGAGGAGAATTTTTACTCATAGGATTATGGGTCAGTTGAAACCTTACTGAACATGTCAGGAATGAAATTATCCCATAAATTCAATTTTTTTCTCAAAAAGAGATAAACTATTAGTATCACATGAGCACAGCTATAAGCTGTATCCGATTCCATTTCTAGGAAGGTGTAATGGGCAGCATCATACAGCTTCACATTGCTCACAAAGACAGGTTTCCTTTATTCTAATGCCGCCCATATTTCACACTCTGAAAAGATGCTGTTTGACTTTCATGTTTTACTCTGTGTAACCCAGAGACACAGGCCCCAGGAACACTCAATTTAACAGCATCTGATACAAATCAGTGTGAACAAAGTCATCTGTTTTAAGCCAGAAGGTGTACTAAAGCTACCTTTATGTCATCTATCAGCAGTAAAACATCTTGAGACATGTAGAAATCACTTAGGTCAAAGATGATAGGGTAACAAACTACAGTCTTTCCTAGTATGCGATAAATCTGCAAGAGAAAAGGAATGACAAATAAATACAAATCTTACTACATGAAAAAGTACATTTAGTCCCAACAAAATCAAATCTGATGCTTATAGACTTTTGAATAAGCAAATAAATTAGTAGCTTATAAAACCTATATAATATTAAAGTTTTTTTGATTGACTCAGTATGCTAATAAACTTAAAATAGATAATCTCTAAAAGATAGAAAAAGCCTGTTTGAGTAAATATTATTAAGAATAAGGCACTTTACAAAGCTTAGAAATAATATAGCAGCAAGAAGGTCATTTATTCCCCAAAAGCTTCAGTGATATGACACAAAACAAATAAGATTTACTTGCAGAAAATAAAAATTAAAGTAGATAATGAAATATTTCAAGGAATGGCTAGGATGTCAAACATTTCAGCATGTGGTATTAATACCTGAATGTTACTCTATGAGGAAATTGTGTGTATGTATACCTTTGATGTACCGAGGCAGCCAATGGGCCTATCTGGCCTTCCAGACAGTCCTAATTTTTCATTGATACCCAGATGGAAATAGGCCTGTAAGACACAAGTTTGTAAATCAGTGTCATGTAAGAATCTATACATTTCCTTGACATGTTAATTTCTGATGTTTCTAGAGAAAAATGATACCATGAATACCTCATCCAGGACATACAAGCTAGCCAAAGAATGACAACTTAGGTTTTGGATTACTGAGTTCTTGAGAGCAAAACATTTCTTGATTCACTTAACAACATTCTAAACTTTGACACAGTCCTTATGTTGTCTTAAATGTACATCTTGCATGCTTTGTCTGACTTATAAAAGAATTCAAAAGAGACATGCTTCTTTTGTCATCAAAAAAAATCTGGCTACTTTAACATTTAAAAACCTTAGGGCCACACATCTCCCACTTGGTCTCTATCTTCAAGTATTTCCTGAAAAAATGGAGTCATCTTTACTAATGTGTCTGATTATCTGAATTTTATAAGAAATTCAAACAAAATTCATGGTCTTGTTTATTATTATTATAGCCTCTAATGTAACAACAATTTGACTTTGGTATGTTGAAATGCTGTAACTTACTTTGTGAGCCCTAATAAACATCAAAATTATAGACAGGATTACAAATAATTAAATTGCACTGATACATACATACTAAGTTCATATATCAATTTATATATATTTAGATAAATGGTTTCTTATATAATATGTATGCCTTATTTTTCAAACATAATATTGTGTTTCAATTTTAAGATGTTAAAATAGAAGTATTAGAAAACAGGTAACGGGGGCTGAGGTGATGGTTCAGTGGTTAAAGGTGCTTGCCTATAAAGTCTGATGACCTGGGTTCAATACCCTAGTACCAAAGTATAGGCAGAGAAACAAAGTGGTGCTTGCATCTTATAGCAACAGGAGACCCTGGCACACACATTCTCTCTCTCTTTCTCAAATAAATAAGTAAAAAACATATACAAAAAGAAATAAAGCAGGCAAGGGAGCCACAGTGAAACAGCAACTTCCAGAATTTCTGTAAGGTAAAAACATATCCCCTTAGAATGAATTAGAAGTGAATGCCAGAGCTGAGCACTTAATCTAATCAAGCACCTACATATATATCCTGTGTAGCACCCACTCCCTGATAAAGGCAGCTCTCAATTTTTTGTTATGTTAAATGCAATTGAATATCTTTGGGCAGTATCTACAAGATAATTTCTTGGACTTACCTGACCAAAGAGATTACCTTCTTTTTGAAACATAATACCTGACTGGTCGTTATCTAGAAATAATGTACCATTTCCTCCCCCACCCCCATGGGGATGCACATGTATTCTACACCTGGTGACAGTGGACCTCACACAGGCAGACAAAGGCCACCCTTCAATGCTCAGGGCTACCTTGGGTAGGAAGAACAGCACCTCATGGGGCCTCTGGAGAAACAGTGAAGCCACAGTTCCATGCTCAGATGCTAGTGATGTTTCTGAAGGGCAGTTTCCATTTAAGGCTTCCAAAGTCTTTTACATGGATCTTTTGTACTACTCTTTTAGATTGAAATGTGTTTTATTTTACTTTTGAAAAATATTTATTTATTTGAGAGAGAGAAAGAGGCAGATAGATAGATGGATAGATAGATAGATAGATAGATAGATAGATAGATAGATAGATAGATAGATAGACAGACAGATAGATAATAGATATTAGAGAGGGAGAGACAATGGGCACACCAGGACCTCTAGCCAATACAAATGACCTCCAGACAGATGTGCTACCTTATGCATTTGGCTCTACTAGGGAATCAGACCTGGGTCCTTTGGCTTTGTAAGCAAGCACCTTAACCACTAGGAAACTCTCCAGCCCTTATTTTACTTTCAAACTACTGTATTCCAATATTATATGGCTCATTATTTTCTAATACATTAAGTTCTATATATTTTTCATTTCTTCCTTTTTCTTTTACTTGTCATTCCTTTTGATTTGTAAGTTATCATCAGAATCAGACCCTTTGAGTAAATATTTTATCCAGTGTGCTCTTTAATGTCACAAAATGTGAGAAGAACTACATAGTAGGATAAATATGTTTCAGTATGTAGTATTTTATCATACATCTTTTTCTGTCTTTGATGTGTTGGTTTGTATTCTGTATTTAATTATATTCGCCAGTTGTTTCTTTAATGGCTTTTTGGTATTGGTATTGTTCTAAGCACAGACTTCCCCTCCAATAACAATATTCTCCTATTTTTTTCTTCAAATGACTTTAGTTTAAATCACCTTAAATATATAAATGTAGATTGTGTCTAGAATTTATTTTTACATTTTGTGAGAGGTTAAAAAAATCTAACCTAAATTTTTGTAAACAGAAAATCAAACTGTTTTTCAAAATTTATTTTCAGAGAAAGAGAAAGAAAGAGGAAGAGAGGTAAAGAGAATGGGAATACCTTGGGCCTCTAGCCACTGCAAACAAACTCCAGACACATGTCCACTTTGTGCATCTGGCTTTACGTGGGTACTAGGGAATCAAACCTGGGCCATGATGCTTTGCAAGCAAGTGCCTTTAACTGCTGAGTCATCTCTCTAGCCTCTAAACTTTTTATACAATCTGTTTCTGACTTGAACTGATTTCAATAACCATATACAAAATTATTGTTATACCAGACTCTTGTTTATTTCATTATGTCAGAGTTTGCTCTTGTGTTGATTTCTCTTTTTGAATTATACATTCTTGCATTGGTACTGTGCCTACCATATAGCTAGTATTCAGAGAATACTTGATGGAGGAATGAGGGATTGAGTGAACGTCCTCCTGAGCCACATGTGCTATGGATATTAATCCTGGAAGAGCAGTGTTATTATATATAGCCAACTGGTGAGAAAATTACTTGATATGCATTACACAGCATTGAAACTGTAGCATATAACACTCAATGGAGTACCCTTTCTCTAAAATGTTTTCAATTTTTCAGAAATAACTTTGTTTAAATTACTTTAGGTTACTTTCAGAGAAGTAGTGCAAAGTAAATCAACCATATACAATTTAAAGTTTGTCCATCTATATGGGATTTCTTGAACTACTACTCTTTATTATTGTGAAAGGATTCACCCTAATTTTCTGAACTATTATATAACAAGTCTGTGACAGTTAAGTAGACAGATGTAGAGTACTCCTAGATATAGATAATGATCCCCCCACTTTGTATATACCCATATAACTAATGCACTGTGACCAAATCACTAAGAAATACGTAAGTACTTCATCCTAGGTCTGCAATGCTTTCAGATCACATCAAGCAAATCACATCAGACATCATATCACAAACACTTCCACACACCATAGCAACCCTGCTCTCCTCTACCTGCCTGCACACCCTTGGAACTGATTGAAATAGGGGGCACCTTCTCAGAAGAAAAGCATCAGCTACTGGCATAAGAATACATGCATCAGCTAAGATTTGAGAGGACTCAAAAGCAGGCTTATAAGCAAGCAATACATCTTAGAGGTTGAATCCCACAAAGTGGCAAGTTTGGAAGACAGAGGCTGTAGTCAAAATCAAAGAACAATCTTCCATTTTATTATCTTAACACATACCCAAGAAAGCTGGACTGTTGGTCACACATCTCTCTTTTTAGCCATATTCCACACCCAAATTTAAATCACTTAACAGCATCTTTGTTTGTTTGTTTTGAGGTTGGGTCTTGCTCTAGCCCAGGCTAATCTAGAATGAACTATGCAGTTTCATGCTGGCCTTGAACTCACAGGATCCTCCTACTTCCTGAGTGCTGGGATTAAAGGCATGCACCACCACATCTGGCTAATACCATCTTCAAAACAATAAAATATAAAATGTCAGGACCTATTTCAATTGCTCTAACAGAATGTTTCTACTGCTTCTGTGATTCCATATCACTTTGTACACATATTATAGCTGTTATCAAAGTGGATGGGCTATCATTAATGTTCTTTTCTGTCATACCACTAGATTCAGAGGTCATCTGAGTGCCCCACAGTGCTTTGCCAGGTGTCTGCTAATGAACGAATAAAATACCACATTCAAGTGATTGCTGGCTATGTTGGTTGGCCTTTTATATCTGGACTACATGCTATCTGGTAGAATACAGAACCCCACCCCCATCACAAACACCGACCAATAGTAATTACACTTGAAAAAACAGATTTAGGTTAATTTGCTTTATGGTGATGTGTATCAAAGACTCGCTTCTCTTTCTACTATCTAGCACATTCAGTGAGAAACCATAAAATATCTCAGAAGAACTAGCTTGTGCCAGTATAAATATACTTGGTGAAAGATTAGATTTTGGCACCCTTTGGCATTCTCCCATTCTTCTCTCCTTGTAGCATAGCTCCTTACTTCCCTTTCGGTCTCACATATCGTTTTTTACTTTCTTCTATCATAAAATGCAACCATCCATCATTTACATTTTTGAGTGATTTCAGTGTTAACTGTTTTAAGGACCCTTGTATTTACAGCCTTCTCTTGGCTGGTTGGGCAGTAAGTAGAAGGGCTCTCCTTTTTTTTTTTTTTTTTTTAAATTTTTTTTTTGTTACTTTTTTATTTATTTATTTACTTGAGAGCAACAGGCAGAGAGAGAAAGAGACAGATAGAGAGAGGGAGAGAGAATGGGCACGCCAGGGCCTCCAGCCACTGCAAACAAATTCCAGATGTGTGTGCCCCCTTGCGCATCTGGCTAACATGGGACCTGGAGAGTCGAGCCTCGAACCAGGGTCCTTAGGCTTCACAGGCAAGCGCTTAACCGCTAAGCCATCTCTCCAGCCCAGGGCTCTCCTTTTTACAGATGTAAAGGACCTTGTAAGAGCTGGTGTTCGTGGTGCCCTGACACCTAGGTTCTGGTTTGTGCTGCCTATTTGCAAGGCCCAGTCAGATGACCAACAACCAGGAGGTTCTTCATCTCCACACAAACAAGCACATCATTTCTTTAAGCCTTCTTCTTCTTTTTTTTTTTTTTTTGGTAGCACCCACCAACCATTTATATCAACTTAACCGTGGTCACTTGAGAGATGCTAGTATAAATACGTATGTCAACTAGCGGGTAGTTTGTTCTTGGATTTTAAAAATGATTATCAAATAAAATGGCAATTTATAAATCATGGGAGTTGACAACTCCAGGCTCTAATGAAAAATAATATTCACAAATCTAGACACTTCTGGACCTGTCTGCAGAATAGTGCATACAAAAGTTCTCAAAGTCACCTTTTAATCTCACTCCAAATAGGCATATAACTATATCAAAGATAAACTCAGACATTATTGTACAGTTTCTTTGAGATTCATCAAACCAAAGGTATAAAAATGGTATCAGTCCAAAAGAGTAAAGCAAGCAGGACATGCCTTTAATCTCAGCACTTGGGAAGCTGAGGTAAGCTTGGGGCTACAGAGTGAGTTCCAGTTCAGTCTGGACTACAGTGAGACCCTACCTCAAAAAAAAAAAAAAAAAAAAAGCTATAAAAAACAAGCAAAATTACACATTAAAAACAAAGAAGTAGAGCAAGAGAAAAAAGGGAAGCAGTGATTATAAAAAATATTTAGATCTGAGGATTTATTTAAAACATAAAGGGCAATTTTATACATGACAGCTAAAATTAAGACTCATTTGTTAAAGTGCTTAGTCTATATTAATAAGAGACTTTAGCAGGAGTAAAAATTAACAAGACCATTGAATATAATATACAAACAAACACACCATTCAGGAGTTTTGTTCATTTATTTAGTTCATCTTTTAGTTAACATCTAATCAAGTCTTAATAAATATTGTCTTTAGACTTAGTGATCTTTTCTCAGAATTGAAGTTTAACTACATATCTTGCCTGTAACCCAGGTATAGCCATTCTGATCTATTTCCTCTGCAAAAGAGAAAGCAGAGAGGTAGCATCACTTACTTTCACAAGCTCCTGCTGAGGCCAGATCTGCATGGGCTCCACTTGCTGAGGAGTTTGCGTTTGAATACCATATGTGTTGAGAAAAACTTGAAGGCTAAGTAAAGACCAGAAAAAAAGACAGAGAGATTTTTTAGATAATGCATTTGCAGTGCAGGAAATGGTGAAGGAAGGAGTTTTATAAAAGGGAACAAGGCTATGATAACTTGGACAGCAATATACTTTCTGCACTGGAATCCAGAGGCCCCAGTTGATTCTCCCCTAAAGCATCAGATGGGAGCTTTAGGGGCTGGTATAAAAGGTGGCAATGATTTGGGGAATCTCCATAATGTGCTTATACTAATTTTTCAAAACATCCCAGGCAACACTGGTCCTGGTCACAGTTTTTTTTTTTTTTTTGAGAAAACTTGAAGCAGTGCAAATTTTATATTTCAAGGTATAAAAATATGAACATGTCAAAAATACAGTCTAGGGCTGGAGAGATGGCTTAGCAGTTAAGCGCTTGCCTGTGACGCCTAAGGACTCTGGTTTGAGGCTTGATTCTCCAGGACCCATGTTAGCCAGATGCACAAGGGGGCGCACGCGTCTGGAGTTCGTTTGCAGTGGCTGGAGGCCCTGGCGCACTCATTCTCTCTCTTTCTCTCTGCCTCTCTCTCTCTGTCTGTCACTTTCAATAAATAAATAAATAAAAATTAAAAAAAATACAGTCTAGTCTATATAAGAGCTCTAGCCATTTAAGTTATAGAGAGTATGAAGAAAGCAAGCCATGATGGTCAAATAGTTATTGCTAGTTTTATGCAACTTTTGAGATCATTTTCCCAAGGGAAAGAACAGTATTTGGATATTTTGATTGTTGTTACTAAAACTATAGTTGTCAAAACAATTCAAAGTAAGAGTAACTTCATTTTGAGTGTAACATAATGTATAACCTTTAATCAATATTACATGGAAGTGTGGCTTAAATGTCAGTTCCACCCTTCTATTCCAATCAATTGTATAACAAAAATACAGTGCGTAGTTTAGGGCAAGAGTATATTACTAGTTTTAAAGTCAAGTTAAAAGGTAATTTTGATTGCAATGAAGAAACAATATACTTAATTTTTTTTTTTTTAAGGTAGGGTCTCACTCTAGCCTAGGCTGACCTGGAATTCGCTATGTATTCTCAAGGTGGCCTCGAACTCACAGCGATCCTCCTACCTCTGCCTCCCGAGTGCTGGGTTAAAGGTGTGCGCCCTGGTCACAGTTTTAATATTCACTTCAACTAGGGCAAACATGTTTAAATATGAAAAGTGTATTGTGCTTATACTTTTTTGTCACATTAATGTCATCCTTGAAATTATGTCAAGAGGTCTATGAAATTAATCTCTACTGCCATACTCAATATGCCAAGTATAAAGCATTCACTCCCCCTGGCCCCAAAGAACATACCACCATCTGGATCTCATACCGTTGGCTTTCTGCTACAAGTGCTACATGAACTACCAAATCGTTTTCCAGTGGGCCCTGTAATGAAGCAAAAGAAAGAAGGAAAGCGTTGAAAAAGATATGGTCATCACTGGCTACAATGAGAACCAAGGACAATATTAACTACCTCAAAGCAGTTCATTAAAGTGATGGACACCAGCTGGCTCTAAGTGGCCACCGTTCTTTCCTTACTCAATACTGCCTGCTAATCAATTTGATGATGTAGACAGAGTAATGGAATACCAAGGAATGGAAAGTCACAAATCTCATTACTACCAGAGGGGTTACACTGTCAGAGCTATTTTGAATGATGCATAAGAGTAGTTTGGGGACTGACAGTCATTTTCCATCATTTAACTCTGAAGGGAAGAGGAAGAACTAAAAATAAAAGCCCAATTTATGTATTCTCCATAAAAGATGAATGTGAGTTAAAACTGTTCATTTGACATCTTAACCATATATAAGGCTATATTCCCTTTCATGTCCGCCAGTTTTCCTTTGGCACCTTATATATCAAAATAACTTAATTTTAATATATAGTTCCTATGATTAAAAATGCACTATGTAGTTGACTTATATAATTAACATTATGTTCATTAAATACAAGCTGTTGGATTTATTAGTTCTCATCAGAGAGAGTGTTTGATATTTGCTACTCTTGTGTGGAAAACAGTCACTATGATACATATGATACATTGTTAACATAAAATCAATTTTGAGCTTGGGTACAATTAGCATAGAACATTGAGAAGCAGCAACAAATTACAGTATTAGGAGCTCTGAAAATACAGATCTAATACAACTCTTTTACAATAATGAGTCCAGCATTGCCAATATCATGCTGTAAAACATTTGATTTACCACCAGTCAGTTCTCCACATTATTAAATATGCCAGTAGAATTTATGTACAAAAGCAGGCAAGAATACACATATCATACAATTTATCATACAGTGATGAAAATGTCATATAATCCAAGTGAGAATTCCCAGAATCATGAAAATGACATAATAAGCAGACTACTATGTAATTCAAATGAATGTGTAAGAGAAAATATCATATAAAATCTAGCAAGGGCTGGAGAGATGGCTTAGCAATTAAGTTGCGTGCCTGCAAATCCTAAGAACTCAGGTTCAAATCTCCAGATCCCACGTAAGCCAGATGCACTGTGACCCTGTCACACTTGTGCACAAGGGATTGCACACATCTGGAGTTTGTTTGCAGTGGCTGAAGGCCCTGGTGCACCCATTCTCTCCCTCTCTCAAATAAGAAAAAACCTAGCAAAACAAATGCACATTAAAAATATTATAAATTCGATTTTTATTTTATAAACAATTCATAAATGTTTCTCAAAACAATGAGAAAAAATATTTAAAGCCTCATCAATATTTCTCACAACAAATGAAAAAAAATAGGCTGATGAGACCTACTAACTAGCTTGTCAAAATGAGAATTAATCTCAGAGTAAGCCATTATCTACAACCTCCAGGACAATTACGGGATTCCTAAATTAAAAGCAAGTTCAATCACATATTAGAGCAATAATAAAGCAGTTTACAGACTATAATTGGTAAACTGGAATCTTCTTTTTGAATAATAGGCATGTTTAGGATAATGTCTCCATTTGTATGACAGAGTCCTCAGCAAACATGGCCACTACACACTGAATCATAGTGAGCATTTGGTTAGACCCACTAGATGGCTAAAGAAATCATTAGTAGTATAAAAAACCGGCATATGAGAAAATTCTATTCATAAACCATTTACCATAATGGAGTTGGTGACTTCAACATCAGCTCAGTTATGATTTTTCAGCCCACTGTCTACTCACAAAAAGAATTCAACATGGACAGTCCCACCCCAACTCCCTTCTTTTCATTGACTAAATCAGAATTATCTCTTTTGTTTTTTAAATATATTATTTTTATTTATTTACTTGAGAGAAAGGAGAGAGAGAGAGAGAGAATGGGCACACCAGGGCCTGCAGCCACTGAAAACAAACTCCAGACACATGTGCCATGTTGTACATCTGTCTTACCCGGGTCCTGGTGAATTGAACCTAGGTTCTTTGGCTTTGCAGGCAAGCCTTAACTGCTAAGCCATTTCTCCAGCCCCATTCCTTCTCTCTATCTCTCTCTCTGTCTCAAATAAAGAAATAAAAATTTAAAAATATTTTAAGACCATTTTTCATTGTAATAATAAAAATATAACAATTCATATTCATAATCATTCTACAGAACTTTTATAGAATAAATTGTCCATCAAATCCTGATAGAATAAACTGTCCATCAACTGAGCACTATCAATATTAAAACTGAACTCATCTTGCACAAAATTTAAAGTTATTATAATTAAGACATTGCAACTAAACCTGTCTAGAATTTTAGTTTTTAAATTACTCAAATCAGGTCAAAGTAGTAGCAGCAGAATGTTCTGAGAACTATAAATAGAACAGTGTAATAGACTTTCAAAGGGTGCACAGAGAAACTTTAATGTGAATGTGCCCTCAGATTTTCTTCTCCTTGTTTTTTATCAAAAATTTACATGGATAATTCATTTATAAGGTTAAAAACCTTATTAATTATAAAAAAGTTTCAGTAAACATCTTTCAGTAATTGTACTCTCATTTAGCTAATTCTCCACCATCTCACAACCAAGTAGTTGCTATGATTATTATTTAGACCTCTTTCTAGAGTTTCCTTACGCCATTAGAATGAGTGACGATATTCTTACTTCTTACATTTCAATGGAAAAGATAGCATACTCTTGGTACCTTTTCCCACTTAATGATGATGTCATGGTGTTCTTTTCATATGCTAGTACATAGAAAATGTTTTAAAATTCATTTGTTGAGTATTCCCTTTTATAGCTATCCCATACTTACTAATACAATCTTTTCATATTTTTAATCATTTAAGAGAAGTCAACCTTTTTCACTGAAGTTTCTGGAAATAGTTGGACAACACAGTCATACCATTAAACACCAGGTTTTAATTATTCTTTCAAAAGTTAATCGGGCACTTAACCAACCTCACTCCAGGCATTACTACTACTGGATTATGTCAATCACTAGAAATGCGCTATCAGGAGAGATCAGTAGGCTTGGAGTTGGGGAGCAGGACAATGGGAAAAACATAACTCTCTTTTAAGATGGCATGGAAAGATACATGGCTATCCACTTGCAACTTATTCGTAGAAATACCAGAATACTGATAAGATTTGTCTTGTTTTACTGCTTATATTTGTCTTGTGGCCTGGTTTAGAATGTTAATATGCTTTGAGGGCCTGCTAGATGTCATGTATTATGAAAGCACTCTGCTATGTACTCTCATAAGAACTCTAATTTTAACAATCAGGAAACTGACAACAAGAAAGATTAAGCCATTTTCCAAGATCACACATGGCAGTGATTGAACTTAACTTTGCTGGTCTTATGTTCAGGTCTAAAGTAAAAAATGTATTTTCACAGATTATGTGCTGCTGCTACTGCTTCTGCTGTGTTTTGTATTAGAAAGGGTTCTGGAGAAAAGCAGAATATATGTATAATTATATATATATATATAGTGTATTATATAATATATATACATACATACATACAAACATATACAGGTACATGTACACACATACACACGAGGGAAACATGAAGGAAAAGAAGTGGGGAAAAAGACTAATTATAAGGAGCTATCACATACTAATGGGGTCTAGTAGGTTCCAAGCTGTGCAAGGTTGGTTGGTAAGCTGAAGACTCAAGAGACCAGGATATAGAGTTCTGGTCTGAGTGTGAAACCTGAACCAGGAGATGGAAGACCCACACCCAGGAAGAGCTGGCTGTTTCAGCTTAAGTTCAAAGGGAAATTACATATACACACACACGTATGTATAGCGATGATCACAGGTAGTCACATTGGGAGAATACTCTTTGTTCTGAACTGAAGGTTGACCTTGCTGTTGTGTTGAGGCCTTCAAATGATTGGATGAGGCCCATCTACATAAGGAAAGACAATCTGGCTTACTCAATGTAATCATCTACATATTAATTACATCCTCACATATCTCATAAGAACACCTAGAATATTTTTTGTTCAAATATCTGGACAGTCTGTGATACACTCAAGTTAGCAATAAAATTGGCCATATGGGGACAGGCAAGCATGGCATTGGTGGAGAGGGGCAAAACTGAGCTGAGTCCCACTGTCAGTTCATTCTTCATCCATCCGGAATAAGGTTTGTAAGAAATTCAAGGGGGCTGGATAGATTGCTCAGTGGTTGTGGTAGTTTAAATGGATGGCCCCCAATATATTCAGGATTTTATTAGTTTGTAATTTAGATCTGCAGCCACCTGACTGGAGGAGGTATCACTGTGGGTGGATCCTAGGGTCTAGCCCCAAGGTGTGGGGGTGGATTTGGAATTCCAGCCTAAAGATATGCAGAGTGCTTGAGCTTTGCTTGGAGTTCCTAAGTGTGCTTGCTTGCTGATGATAGCTTGTGCCTTTTTCTCTCTCTGCTTAGACCTGTGAAAACTGGTCAGCTTCTTCTGACATTATGGAACTTCTCCTAGATCTGTAAGCTTCAAGAAATATCCCTTCATCCATAACTTTGCCTGGTTTGAAAGTTCATCCCAGCAACATGAGGCTGTCTGCTATAGTGCCTAAAGGCACTTTTCTTGCAAAGCATGATGGCCTGGGTTTGATTCTCCAGTATCCATGTAAAGCCAAATACACAAAGTGTCATATATTTTGGAGTCATTTGTAGCAGCAGGAAACTCCGGTGCTCGCTCACTTGCTCTCTCTCCCTCTCTGTCTGTCTTAAATAAATAAATATTTTTTAAAAGATAATTCATCTCCAAGTGGAGCTTAGAAAACATGTATTTTCTTATCTGCTGTTGACAGAACATAATTCTTTAGTGCTTGGCAATTACATTAAAATTATTTCTACTATAAGACCATTTCCACTGTATAGAAAAGCTCACAATTCTTACTTTTTTGCAACACTGTACTAAGCCTTGATCTAATTAGTTTTATTTTTAATACTCCTACGCTGCATAAAATAATCTATTGTGGCTAGCTTTTTATTGAAAGAAAGGCAAGAGAGAAGGAAGAAAGGGAAAGAATTTTTAAAAAAAACAAGAAAAAGGTCACAGCTCATCTGAGGCTAGTCGTTGCCTTGAGGGCAGTCTTGGGAAGCAGGCTGTGCCTCTGCTGGGGGCGGGGGGGGGGGATCACACTCATTTATGCTCATTAGCTTTCATCAATACATCTTGACAACATTCAGCATTTTTTCATTATGCTCATTTTTCAGCAAAGCCTCATTAACTGAAGAAGCAGGCAGATGCTTTCAACATCTCAATTCCAATAGGAGACGCCACACCACACTATTTCTCTTCAGCAGTTAAGTCAGAAAACACACCATTTCAACAAAGGAACCTCCTGACATCTGATATTTCCACCTAGCCCAAGGCAGCAAAATGGCAAAACCTTATAGGAAATCAGAGGAAAGTTAAATAGAAATCAGAGGACTAACAACATCAAGCATGGTTAAAAAGCTAAGCCTGGGCTGGAGAGAGAGTTTTGTGGTTAAGGCACTTGCCTGCAAAGGCTAAGGACCCAGGTTCAATTCCCCAGTAGTTTGTTTGCAGTGGTTGGAGGGCCCTAGTGTGCCCATTCGTTCATATTCTCTCTCTCTCTCTCCCCCCAAATAAATAAATAAGACATTTTTAAAAAGCCAAATCTGGCCTAAGAGTAGAGCTGGCCAGGAAGAAACAGCCCATTAGGATCCATATACTTATAAACTAGATCAGTGATTACATACTCTTTGATTTATAAGGAAGACACATTATTCTTAGACATCAGACATAGTTTCAAATGCTCAAGTGAAGAAATCAGGCAATGCTTTCTGAGAGTAGTTCTTTCAATGACTACAGCTATCTTACAAGAGAATACTAAGCACTTTGACACAACAAACTGATTTTCTACAACATTTTTCACCCCTTTCTAAAGCATTTTCTATATCTGGAAGCGTCTATATATTTATCATTAAAAAAAATGACAGTGCTAAAGATCTTGCCTTCTTGCAGCAGTGACAAAGTGACTACACGGGGCCAGGCTGTGAAGCCCTGGCCATGGGATTCATAGTTGTAGCAACAACCAAGGAGACAGGTTCACATTGCTAGGATGAACATCCAAACCAGACACCGTTTAGGGGAAGAAGGGACTTATTTCAAGCTTATATATCAAGGGAAGTTCATAAATCCATTCATAAATCCAAGCATAGCAGGGCGTGGTGGCGCACGCCTTTAATCCCAGCACTCGGGAGGCAGAGATAGGAGGACCACTGCGAGTTCAAGGCCAACCTGAGACTAAATAGTTAATTCTAGGTCAGCCTGGACCAGAGTGAGACCCTACCTCAAAAAAAAAAAAAAAAATCCAAGCATAGAGAGAAACCACCAGATCTCACACCTTTCTGCATACCTTTGGGCTAGAATTCAGACCCACCCCCATTGGGCTGGACCCTAGGATCCACCCCCAGTGATGCCTCCTCCAGCCAGGCAGCTGAAGAACCAATTACAAACTTAACAAAATGCCTGAGTCTGGGGAGGGAGACATACATTCAAACTAGCACAGGGAGGGACAACTGAGAAACTTGTACTAATACAACAGAAAAGATTAACCTCAGGAAAGATCCATAAAAGTAAGACAAGCAGTAAAAGGCAGACATGGGAAGTGTAGGTTCTAAAACTCTAATCCTTTTACTGGCAGGGTTTCTGAGTCGCTTAAAAGCACCTCATATTGTATATTACAAGCAAAGAACAATTTGTAGTGGTAGACAAAGGAAGCCAGTGTTTAGATGCCTATGGGGTAAAGACCTATGTATAGCAAACAGACTTGTTTGGGGGACTTCTGTACTGACTGGATCCATTCTCTAGTGCTTGGATCCTCTAATAACAGAAGTGGGTAGAGCTGAGGAATGGAAGAGGTGGGAGAGTTCTATGAAGGAGAATGGGTAGCAAGGCCCCCACCTCAGCCAGAGCTCTCCACTTTGAACTATTACATGATGAAATTTGGCTTATGATTTTTGTCTGGAAAATAAGTTTCCATGATAAAATCAGCAATCTTCTTGGTGAATGAGGAGACTGAGTGTTAGAGAGGGGAAACAGCCCAGGTCCCACCAATGTACAAGGTAGACCCAGAGGCAGAATCCAGGGCTCTGGATTGACCTGACCTAGTGTTTTCTCTTATGAATCAGGCTGCTGTTTGGGGGATGGAGAAGGTAGAGTAGGCAAGATGATTAAATCAAAACCTTTGATGACAAAAAGAACTGTGTCCAATACAGTTATAGTAGCACACCTGCTATTATGTAGAGGGAAAAGCATGTGAAAAGGCACCAAGTGGAAACAGCCCACAGCATTTCAAGACAAGAGGAGAGGTCAGTGCATCCAGGCATCAAGAGGGGTATAAGATGAAGAGAATACTGTTAAGGCCCAACAGCTCTTTAGAGACAGATGGCAAAGCACTTCTTTCATCTAAGCTGAAAGCCACTAAATGAGTTTCAAACAAGGAAAAAAGAACATAATTTACATTCTTTGAGAACAACAGAATCAGACACATTTATAGTACTTACTATGGGCCAGGGCCTGCCTAAACACTATACAGAATAACTCATTTATGGTGCATTTATTGCTATCATGCTTATCGAGGGCAGAATGAATACTTGGAGATTAGTTAAAGGCTGATGTTACAACAGAATGAGATGAAAGAGCAGGTGAAAAGATTTGGGGCAATACTTAAGAGAACTGACAGGACTGGGTTTGTAAGGGGAGTGGCAGTGTGGTAAGCACAGGAGAATTTAAGATTACTTCTCTATTTTACAAATTTAAAGAAGGATTCACTCAAAGGTGTTAGATGTTGCTAGGCATGGTTGTGCATACTTTTAGTCCAAGCTACTAAGAAGACTGGGGTAGGAGAATTAAAAGTTCAAGGCTAGCCTGGGCAACATAGCAATACTTTCTCTCAAAACAAACAAACAAAAACAAATTCAGCATGGCTTTAATCCCAACACTTGGGAGGCAGAGGTAGGAGGATCACCATGAGTTCGAGGCCACCCTGAGACTACATAGTTAATTCCAGGTCAGCCTGGTCTGGAGTGAAACTATACCTCGAAAAAAAAAAAAATCAATGTCTTTGAGGCTAAGCAGACTAAAACCTGAAAACAGATCATTGTACAAATAACCCTTGAATGTGATCTTTTCCCCCTTTTAAATTTATTTTTATTTTTATTTACTTGCAAGCAGAGAGAAGGGAGAATAGACATGGCAGGGCCTCTCACATCTACATACAAACTCCACATTACGCATGTAGCTTTACGTGGGTACTGGGGAATTGAACTCAGGTGGGGAGGCTTTGCAAGCAAGAGCCTTCAACCATGCAGCCCTTGAATGTGGTTTTACCAGAGTGGTGGTATAAGTGGAAACACTATACTGCAAGAAGTGAAAGCTGAGGAAGTGGAAGAAAAAGAGGAAACCACTTTTTCTTTTCTTCTTTGGTCTGAGAAGGAAGGAAAGAAAAGAAAAAGTTTAGGAAGCATTTTGTGTTTTTAATGAAGGGGACACTCAAACACACCTGCAGATTTTGGAAAACACAAAGTAGACAGAGCAAAGAATAGAAGAATGGATTATCAGTAACGGACAGCTGAAAGCTAGAGGAAGAAGAATTGGGCTAGTCAATGCCTGGGAATGGAAGGCTTTTCTTTTGAGTCAAAAGAAAAGTCCCAGCTATAATTGGAAGCAAGGATTTTAGCATATACTAGAATCTACTGATTTTTATAAAGCTTCTGAGAACTCAAAGCTTTATCTTTCACTTTCAACAATTTTAACTTGAGACATATGAAAAGGGCTCATACTGTGCCACATTTAGTTCATATTCTTGGGCTGTCTTTTTAGTTTCTTCTCTCTGTGATGATATGATTAGAAGAGCCATCATCAATGTTCAGCTATTTGACCATGCCATCATGTCCTTTTTAGTTCATCTTTATAAACAACCTGGCTCTTCAAACCACAGGCTTCCATATGGCAGAGATTTTAAATATGGCTAGGGAAACATAAGGCTCTCTCACACACAAAATAAAATAAAATTTAAATATTTTCTCAAAATTCATGAAGATTTATGAAGTCATGTGAAAATTATGTGAATTATATGAATACATAGCCTTCTAGTTTCTAAAAGTGATTTTGAAAGGACATGTTTTAGGGCTGGGAAGATGGCTTAGAGGTTAAAGGTGCTTGCTTGAAAAGACATGTTTTTTAGACCTTGTATTCTGGCATCTCCTCCCCCCCCTTTTAATTAACAGCTTCCATACTTACAGAAAAATGAACCATGATACTTCTCTCCCCTCCCCTCCTCCACTTCCCCCTTCACAGATCTATACTCCATCATATCTCCTCCCTCTCTCCATTAGTCTCTCTTTTATATTGATGTCATCATCTTTTCCTCCTATTATGAGGGTTTCATGAAGATAGTGCTACGCGCTGCAAGGGTGTGGATTTCAAGGCCAATTTCTGTCTGGACGGTTGCATCGTAATCAGTCCTACTCTTCCTTTGGCTCTTACATTCTTTCTGCCACCTCTTCCACAATGGACCCTGAGCCTTGGAAGGTGTGATAGAGATGTTTCAGTGCTCAACATTCCTCTGTCACGTCTTCTCAGCAGTATGGGTATCTTTTGGGTCATCTCAGTGCTCACTGCCTTCTGAAAAGAGAAGTTTCTCTAACCAAATGGGAGAGTAGCATTAATATATGGTATGAATATTAAGTAAAGTGCTTACAGGGCAGTTTGGTGAGCATAATATATGCATTTCACCAGACAAGAGCAGGCATTATACTCCTAATGCTCATGACCTCCCCCACCACAGGCTTTTGATTAGGTTTTCAGTACCAGGCATGTATTCCCTCCCATAGAGTGGGCCTCTAGTCCAATTAGAGAGCAATTGGTTTGCACCCATTGGCTTGTTTGGCCTAGCTGGCCAAACTTGAGGCTTGCAGTGTCCATTGAAGGTTTCTGTCTCCCACAAGGCTGCATGCAGTATAGCTTTTTCCAGCTTTCTGTCAGATGGTCTACTGGGGGAAGGTTTTCAGCTCAGCCCCAGTTTTATTTCTTGGTGACCTTGCAGCCCAGGCATGTGGAATCTCCAGCAATAAGGTCTTATCATCTATTCCTGGTGGGAAACCAAGAGCCTTGGCAATATCCTGTAATATTTGGGGGTCATCAAGGACCTCCCTGGCCAACAACTCACTGGAAGATATCCCATCCCTGGCACTAAAATTTTTGTAGTAACAGTCTATGGCTTCTGGGTGTCCCATTATCCAAAATAGTAGGTTATCGTGTGGCTTATTCACAATATCTTGGATTGTGATTACCCCTCCCCCCCCCACATTCCTTTCACTCAGTCTCTTCCACTGAGCTTGCTTAGGCCATTCCACCTGCAGTAATCTGTCCATCTACTTACATATATACAGTACCATCCCCTTAAGTTCACTCCCTCATTCCTCTCTTATAGCCCTTTATTAGCTTGCTGGCCTCTGCTACTGAGTTTTACTCCAACTCACACATAAGTCTAAACATTTGCAACTAGGAGCCACATATGAGAGAGAACATGCAACATTTGGATTTCTGGGCCTGGGTTACCTCACTTTTATCCATTAATATGTTGAAGGACATCTAGGCTGGTTCCATTTCCTAGCTATTGTGAATACAGCAACAGTAAACATGGTTGTGCAAGTATCTCTAAGGTCGTGAGAAAAGTCCTTAGGAAGCCGGGCGTGGTGGCGCACGCCTTTAATCCCAGCACTCGGGAGGCAGAGGCAGGAGGATCGCCGTGAGTTCGAGGCCACCCTGAGACTCCATAGTGAATTCCAGGTCAGCCTGGGCTAGAGTGAGACCCTACCTCGAAAAAAAAAAAAAAACAAAAAAAAACAAAAAAAAAAAAAAAAAAGAAAGAAAGAAAAGTCCTTAGGATTTATGCCTAGGAGTGTTATAGCTGACAGCTGGGTCATATGGTAAAGCTATTTTTAGCTGTCTCAGGAACCTCCATGCTGATTTCCAAAATGGCTGTACCAGAGTACATTCCCACC
Source organism: Dipus sagitta (assembly GCA_036346955.1). Lineage (NCBI taxonomy): Eukaryota > Metazoa > Chordata > Mammalia > Rodentia > Dipodidae > Dipus > Dipus sagitta. Next base: position 228,530,396 of record CM070770.1, on the reverse strand, counting down.
AACAGTGTAGAAGGGTTCTCCTTTTTCTGAAACCTCACCAACATTTATTGTCTTTTTCTTTTCTTTTTTTTTTTTTTTTTTTTTTTTTTTGATGATAGCCATTCTGACAGGAGATGGAATCTCAAAGTAGTTTTAATTTGCATTTCCTTGATAGCTAAGGATGTTGAACACTTTTTTAGATGTTTATATGACATCTGTATTTCTTCTTTTGAGAATTCTCTATTTAATTCCATAGTCCATTTTATAAATGTGTTGTTTGATTTCTTATTGTTTAGTTTTTTGAGTACTTAGTATATTCTGGATATTAATCCTCTGTCAGATGTGTAGCTGGCAAAGATTTTCTCCCATTCTGTAGGTTGTCTCTTCACTCTATTCACCATGTCCTTTGCTGTATAAAAGCTTTGTAATTTCATGGGATCCCAGTAGTTGATTGGTGGTTTTATTTCCTAAGCAACTGAGGTTGTATTCAAAAAGTCACTGCCTATGCCAATATTTTGAAGGGTTTCCCCTACTTTTTCCTCCAGCACTTTCAGAGTTTCAGGTCTGATACTAAGGTCCCTGATCCATGTGGACTTCATTCTTGTGCATGGAGAGAGACAAGGCTATATGTTCATCCTTCTACATATGTATATCTAACAGCACCACTTGTTGAAGAGGCTGTCTTTTCTCCAATGAATTTTTTTTATATTTTTGTCAAAAATCAGATGGCTATAGCTGCATGGACTAATATTTGGGTTCTCTATTCTGTTCCATTGATGTACATGTATGTTTTTATGCCACTGCCATGCTGTTTTTGTTACTATGGCTTTGTAATATAGCTTAAAATATGGTATGGTGATTCCACCAGCCTTATTTTTGTTGCTCAAGATTGCTTTGGCTATTCAAGGTTTCTTGTGCTTCCAAATGAATTTTAGGATTGATTTTTCTATTTCCGTGAAGAATATGGTTGTTATTTTAATGGGGATTGCATTAAATGTGTAGATTGTGTTTGATAAGACTGACATTTTCACAATACTGAGTCTTCCAACCCAAGAACATGGGATGTCTTTCCATTTGCTAGTGTCACCTGCAACTTCTCGCCTGACTGTTTTAAAGTTTTCATTGTAGAGATCCTTTACTTCCTAGGTTAGATTTATAACAAGGCACTTTATATATTTATTTATTGATTGATTGATTGATTGATTGATTGATAGGCAATTGTGAACAGGAGTGATTCCTGGAGTTCATCCTCCACATGTATGTTGATAGTATAAAGCAAAGCTACTGATTTCTATCTATTTATTTTGTATCCTGTTATGTTGATAGCATATGTTTCTTAGCTCTAACAGTTTGCTGGTAGAATCTTTAGAGTCCCTTATGTGTAGAATCATATCATGTGCAAAAAATGATAATTTGATCTCTTCCTTTTCAATTTGTATCCATTTTATGAGTGTCTCTTGTCTTATTTCTATAACTAAGATTTCCAATACTATAGTAAATAAGAGTGGGGACAATGGACACCCTTGTCTTGTTCCTGATTTTAGTGGAAAAGCATCAAGTTTTTTTCCCATTTAGTATTATGTTGGCTATAGGTTTGTCATAAACAGCCTTTTTATGTTGAGTTATGTTCCTTCTCTTCCTACTCTATGTAGGACTTTTACCATGAAGGGATGTTGGATTTTTTTTGTCAAATGCCTTTTCTTCATCTATTGAGATGATCATGTGATTTTTGTCCTTCAGACAATGTATGTAGCATATTACATTTATTGATTTGTGTAAGTTGAACCATCCCCTGGATCTCTGGGATGAAACCTACTTGGTCAGGGTATATGATCTTTTGGATATATTCTTGTATATTATGTTTGCCAGTATTTAGTTAAGAATTTTTGCATCTATGTTCATGAGGGAGATTGGTCTATAATTTTCTTTTTTTGTTCTATCCTTGTCTGGTTTTGGTATCAGGATGATGCTGGCTTCTTAGAAGGACTGCAGTAGAATTCATTCTTTTTCTACCTTATGGAAAAATTTGAGAAGCACTAGTGTTAGTTCTTCCATGAAGGTCTGGAAAAATTCACCAGTGAATCCAACTGGGCTTGGACTCTTTTCAGTTGGGAGACTTTTTGTAACTGCTTGGGACTCTGTAATTATTATAGGTTTATTTAAATGGTTTATCTGGATTTAATTTTGGTAGGCCATATGAATCAAGGAAATCATCCATTTCTTTCAGATTTTCAAACTTAGTAGCATATATATTCTTAAAGTATGTCCTTATGATTTTCTGAATTTCTTTGGTATCTATTGTAATGGTGCCTTTTTCATCTCTAATTTTATTAATTTTTGTCTCCTATCTTTCTTCTGGTCAGATTTGCTAAGGGTTTATCAATCTTTTTTATCCTTTCAAAGAACCAACTCTTTGTTTCCTTGATTCTTTGATTTTTTTCTATTTCATTAATTTCAGCTCTAATCTTTATTATTTCTTCCTGTCTACTGCTTTTTGGTTTGCCTTGTTCTTTTTCCAAGGCCTTAAGGTGATGCATTAAATTGTTTACTTATGAACTAATTTCTTGATATAGGCGCTTAGAGCTATAAATCTCCGTCTTAGGACTACCTTCATTTTGTCTCAAAGGTTTTGGTATGTTGTATTCTCATCATCATTTGATTCTTTGAATTTATTGATTTTCTTTTTGATTTATTCAATGACCCATTCATCATTCAATACTGTACTGTTTAGTCTCCATGAATTTCTATATGCTCTGTAGTTTTTCTTGTTGCTGATTAGTAGTTTAATCCCACCGTGGTCAGATAGAGTACAAGGGATGATTTCAATTTTCCTGTATTTGTTAAGATTTGCTTTGTGTCCTAATATATGGTCTATTTTAGAGAATGTTCAATGTGCTTTTGAAATGAATGTGTATTTTGCAACATTTGGATGAAATGTTCTATAGATATCTGTTAGATCCATTTGTTCTATTAATCCAGACACATATCTCTTTATTTTTTGCTGGGATGGCCTTTCAATTGATGACAGTGGGTATTAAAGTCACCCAGTACAATTGTGTTTGGTGTTATTTGTGACCATAATACTCACAGTGTTTGTTTGATGAAAATGGGAGCTCCCATTTTAGGTGCATATACGTTTAGGACTGTAATATCCTCCTGTTGGGAGTGTTGCTTTAAGCAGTCTAAAATGACCTTCTTTATCTTTCCTCACTAATGTTACTTTGAAGTCTATCCTGACAGATATTAGGATAGCAACCCCTGCTTGTATCCTAGGCCCATTTGCTTGAAATACCATTTTCCATCCTTTCACCCTAAGACATTGTCTATCTTTGATTGATAGATGAGTTTCCTGGAGGCAACAAATGGAAGGATCCTGCCTTTTAATCCAGTCTGCAAGCCTGTGTCTTTTGGTTGGGGCATTGAGGTCATTGATATTAAGAGTTATTATTTAATGGTATGTGTTTATTCTCTCCATTCTTCTTGTTTTATAGTGCTTCCTATTTCCCTTTACTCTTTTGTTTTAACTGTTATTTGAGTATGGTTTATTTTTTCCTATTTCCTCCTGTGTGTTTTGCTTTCTCTTCAGCATAAAGGATTCCTTCAAGTATTTTCTGTAGAGCTAGTTTAGTCTTCATAAATTCCTTTAGCCTGTTTTTGTTGTGGAATGTTCTTATTTCTCCATCAATTTTGATAGATAGCTTTGCAGGATAAACTAATTTTGGTTGACAGTTGTTATCTTTCAGAATTTGGAATATAACATTCCAAGTCCTTCTGGCTTTTAAAGTTTGGACAGAGTAATCTTCTGTGATCCTGATGGGCCTGCCTTTGTAGGTGACTTGCTTTTTCTCTCTGCTCTTAATATATTTTCTTTGGTTTGCATGTTTAGTAGTTTAATTAAAACACGGCAAGGAGAGGTTCTTCCCAGGCTTTGTCTATTTGGTGCTTTAAAAGCTTCCTATATCTTCATTGGCTTTTCTTTCCCAATTTGGTTAAATTTTTCTTCTATGATTTTGTTGAAAACACCTACTATGGCTTTGGAGTGAAATTTTTTTCCTTCTACTAGACCCTGAATTCCTATACTTGATCTTATCATAGTGTCCTGAATATCTTGAAATTCCCATTCATACCTTCCTATTAACTTGCCTTTCTCTTTGTTGGACTGTATTAGATGTGCCAACTGGTCTTCTAGTTTAGACATTATGTTCTCTCCTTCATCCATTCTACTGGTGAGAATTTCCAGAGAGATTTTTATTTGACTTACTGTGTTTTTCAGTGCTAGTATTTCTGCCTGGTTACTCATGTCTTATAATGACCTCCTTATCTCATTAAGCTGGTTTCTTGTATTTTCTTTCAGGAGTTTGTTTTCTTCTTTAAGTCCTTTGTTTTTTGTTTTGTTTTGTTTTGTTTTTTTTGAAATATCTTTCAGGCATTTCATCTAAAACAATCACATTGGGGGTCATTTCTGATAGATTTATAATTTTTGGTGGGATTGTATTGTCTTGATTCTTTGTGTTTCTTATATTATAATGTAGCAACTTTTGCATCCTGAGTTGATTTGATGCTTGGGTTTTCTACATATTTGCAGTGTTTTAGATGTGGAGATCCAACTTTATATACCTTCAGGATATGAGTTTAAGGTGTCAAGTGTAGCTCTTGTACTCCAACCACAAAAGTAATCCTAGGTGTTGAGCTTGCCTGTTATTCAAGTATTCTAGTGGACTGGGTGGAACAACTTACTGGAAAATTCTAAACTTCAACTGAGCAATATACACATTCAATAAAACCTGCACAGAGTATGCAAGTGTGGGGATTAAAACAAACAGATAACCTTATAAAGCCAAAATTCCTAAGGGTATATGTTGCTCTATACCCTTAGTCCTATCAGCTAGGAGGTTGTGAATTCTGTTCTGAAATGGGTTCCAGGTCAGCCTAGATCTAATCAGACCTTGCTCCCAATAATGATAGAAGCAAAAGACAAAGGCCTTATAAATCTGAAAGCATCAAAGGCAATAATAGTCAACCCCAAATATAGCTTAATTGAGAATGGTAAAGCCAACCAAGAATATATAACCCATAACCTGCCCTGACTTGGAAAAAGATTAGCACTTCCAGTGCAGGCCCATGTACCTGCTTTTTTGTCAGTCAGCCTCCTTACTTTTTGGGTAGCTTCCAATCTCACCAATGCTAAGTGCCCACCTTGATCCCTCCATGTATTGCTGTGGACCTGATCTTCTGACCAGCTGTGCTGGATGCCCTGCCATCAGGGGCTGAATGAGTTCTCTGGAGGTTCGTGGTTCTGACAGTCGGGGGATGGGAGAGTGCAGGAAGTCTTGAGTTGTACTGGAACTGCTCAGCTCTTCTCACCTGTATCCCTTTCAGCAGCTCCTTAGCTGATCTCCGCTGTCTCCTCTTCAGGTTTCTTGACTTTGCAAGGAGGCTGATGAGGTTGGAAAATGCTCTTGTTTGGTCTCTGCTCCTGTAGCTCGGCACCGGGCCCAGTAGACATGTGGACTGGGGCCACAAATGCCTCGCTGGGATTTTGGCTGTTTTCCTCCTTTCTGGTAGTGGTCTCTCGTATTTCTCTCCTGGGGCTAATAAAAACCTATACACCTTAATTTTTTTTTTGAAAGAAGAGTGTATTTTGCTGTGGTTTTGCTTACATCCCTACCTAGGCTGGTTTGGCATGACTCTTATGCTGCCATCTTACCCGTAAGTATTCTGGCATTTCTAAATTAACATCAAAGCATGGATATAGCAGGATAATGTAATCTGAGAAAAGATAACAATTGAGTTATATCTATACAGAATAAAAATTATGAATACATAGTGCTAATATTTTAATGAGCCAAAATTAAAAATTAAAAAAAAACACTGCCCAAATCAGAACAGTGTCTTGTGTGCTTATGGGTACAGTCTTAGTTACAGACACACAAAGAGATCAAAGAAATTTGACAGATGAAATATTAAACACTTAATTTTTTCTAAGATGAACACACCCTAGATAATCAAATGCCTTCTCCTTCGTGAGGGTGTGACTTCCTTCATATCCCTCACAAATTCAACTCTTATTTGTAATTTGAAAAGAAGCCAAGTACAATGTGTAATCCAATGGAGTTATAATGACACAGGGTGTAACAGGCAAATTTCCTGAGCTCTCAGAAAACCAGTTATGAAGAAGACAAAGGAATTAAAATGTGTCACTGGTGGCTTTATATTCCTATTGGTAAGTGACTGGTTGACAGCACTTGATTCCCTTGCTGCAGAAGTACTGCTAGGTACTTCTAGCTAGTACTGCTCGCTACTTAAGATTCATTTCTCTTAGGTGTAACAAAGGAAGCAATGCAAGAAAATGCCATTAAACACTTTTCAACACTATGTATCAACATGGCTCTCCAGGTTACACATTACTACACCTGGGTTCCAGCTTTGTGTCTATACCTGTGTGACCCTGGACATGTCACTTTTCATTGAATTTCAACTTCCTGTTCTATAAAATGAGAAACATTAAACAAGATGTTTTTAATCATCTTAATAGTCTCTTAATATTTTGTTATCCCTTTACTTGTGCTATAAGCAATAAACCTGAAGTCGTGGCAAATGATTTCAAATTTTATTAATGAAGGGAGAAAAATCATCTGTTTCAGAGATAGGGGTAGCTAAATGTCTTATACAAGTATTTAAAGCATCTCTACTTGAAGAATAAGGTCTACTAACAATATGTGCATCAGTTATTTTCTCATTGTTGGGACAAAATACCTGACAAAACCAGTTTAAGGGAAGAAGGGCTTATTTCAGCTCACAGTTCCACACAATAGTCCATCATGGTGGGGAAGGTATGGCGAAAGGAGCTGAGACAGATGGTCAGTCCACAGTGAGGAAGCAGACAGCAACAACTGCTGAATGCTCAGCCATCTCTCACCTTTTTTACAATCCAGGACCCTACCCACAGTTAACGTTTGTCTTCCTGTTGTGGGGCTTTGAGAATGTTAGAGTCTCTCTCAGTTTAAGCTTAGCTCAGACATTCAATGGTCACTAAAATTCCTAAGTCAGTGGATCTCAAATGCATTGTCTTGTAAACCACAAAGAATTGGCAGGTATAGACACAGAAGAAGGGCAAGTTAAGCAGTCTTTTATTTTAGAAAAGAATGTAAAGCAGAAATCAGAGATCTTCCAAATTGGGAGGAGTCCTGAGCTGGTGACCCATTTGATGATTTGGATTGGGGTCCTTATACCTTAGAGAAGTAAATTAGGTGATAAAGCCAGAGTAGATTAGGTTGGTTACCTTTAATGTACATGGGGTTTATAGCAGTTACATTCTCTTGCTGAGAAAAAACACCTGACCAGAAGAAGCTTACAGAAGGAAAGGATTTATTTGGCTTACAGTTTTGAGGGGTTAGCTGCACCATGGTGAAGAAAGTATGGCAAGAACAGACAACAGAGAGTCACAACATGTCACATCAGCTGGAACAAAGCAAAAAAGAGTGAGCTAGCTAGCACTCGCAAGGGGGTTGGGATATAGCATCCCAAGTAAGGCCTGCCCATAGTGACACACCTCTTAAAGGCTCCACCAGTTTAAGATTAAGTATGAGGCTTAATCACAAACACATGAGACTACAGGAGACAATTTACATTCAGAGTCCAGAGTGCTAACCACTACACTATGGAACATTGAACAGTTAACATTCAAACTACCACAGAACTCTTGGAAGGTAGGCTGATGAGTTAGGCAAAGGAATGTGGGTTCCTGAAAAAAGTTCTAAGCAGGAGGAACCAACGTTTCAAGAAGAGGGGCAAATAAAATCCCAAAAAGAAGAAAGAACCAAGAGTCAAAAAGGGACAGGCAGCCAGGTGTGGTAGCACAAACCTTTAATCCCAGCACTCAGGAGGCAGAGGTAGGAGGATCACTATGAGTTCGATGCCACCCTAAAACTACATGGGATAGAGCAAGATCCTACCTTGAAAAACCAAAAAAAAAAAAAAAAAAAAAAAAAAAGAAAGAAATTTTAAAAAGAAACAGGCTGGAGAAATGGCTCAACAGTTAAGACACTTGCCTGTAATGCCTAATGGCCAAGGTTTGATTCCCAAAGTGGTGCATGCCTCTGGAGTTAGTTTGCATTGGCTGGAGTCCCTGGTATACCCATATATATTTTCTCTTTCTCTCTCTTTGCAAACAAATAAATAAAATACTTAAATTTAAAAAAAAGATTTTAAAAAAGAACAGACCTTAATAGTGAACAGAGGTTGAAGGTCAGCAAACACCTTGGTGAATCAGGCCTTTTTTGGTTGGGGGGTCACTGAACCTCTATTTTTCCTAATGTGGCCCATTCCTGCTTTTAAATATATTAATTTGGTTCTTTTAATTGGCCTATAGAGGACTGGTAGCCACATCTGGTTTTGAGAGGGAATTAGTTGGGTAGCTTTATTTTCAGGTAGTCAGTTGGGAGAGGACCAAAAGACAGAACCAAAAGAGATGTCACACTGCCTGCTTCAGCAGAACTGTAATTCAGCATCTGATCCAAACTCGTCCAATCAGCTCTCTCTCATACCCTACTCAGTGTGCTGACTTCTTCCTGCACCAGCTTTCTGAGCTCAGACCAGTCAGCTCTCTCTCAGACTCACCTGAGCCTGAGACTACAGCCCACCACAATAAAATCAGAAATAGAGTTTTCCTAGGTGGCAACCTCCTCTATTTCCTCTTCTTCTTGGCTGCTCATTTCTCCACATCAGAATCTCAGGGGTTATAGTACTGGGAAGACTATGTCCTTCCCACTCTGGCAGTAGCTCTGATCCTTTTTTTTTTTTTTTTACTCCCCTGAAAACTCCTTTCATGTTTCCCTCCATGCCCATGCTCAACTTCCCACATGGGCTCTCAGGCCACATGGGTATACCTAGCCCCCTCCCTTAATTTATGGACTCTCCTGAGTAATTGTAATAGATTATAATCTACCCTTCTCAGTCTGTTTATTTCAGTTATTTGTTAAAATAGCTAAAATCTCAGGGTTTGAAATTCAAGGACTTTTCCTGACCCTGAAAACCTTGTTAGAATTTCAGATATGTGATTTACAAGACCAAGAAGTATATGCATATATGTATGTGTATGTGTGTATGTATGTATGTATGTATATGTGTATACATATATAGTATGTATGTATGTATGTATATATGTATATATATATATATATATATATATATATATATATATATTTGTCCAGATCTACATGAACATGTACAAGACTTAGTTAAGTACATACTGATTTTTTATCTTAAATTTAGAACTTTACATCTTGGAAAATAAGCTTTTTTTTTTTTAATTAAAAAGCATTCCTTGGGCTGGAGGGATGGCTTAGCGGTTAAGGCATTTGCCTACAAAGCTAAAGGACCCAGGTTCGATTCCCCAGGACCTACGTTAGCCAGATGCACAGGGGAGCACAGGCATCTGAAGTTCGTTTGCAGTGGCTGGAGGCCCTGGGTGCCCATTCTCTCTCTTTCTCTTTATCTCTCTCCCTCTTTATCTGTCAAATAAATAAATAAAAATAAAATGTTTTTTTAAAGCATTCCTTGAGTATTCATCTTTTCTCTAAAGACAAGCAAAGTAGATCAATCAACTATTTATTTATTTATTGTTGGTTTTTTTGAGGTAGGGTCTCACTCTAGCTCAGGCTGACCTGGAATTCACTCTGTAGTCTCAGGGTAGCCTTGAACTCTCAGTGATCCTCCTACCTCTGCCTCCTGAGTGCTGGGATTAAAGGCATGCACCACCACACCTGGCTTTCAATCAATTTGTTAAAAAATTATTATTTATTTGTAAGAAGAGGAGAGAGAGAAGAGAAAAGAGAGAGGGGTGGAGAAGAGTGAGAGAGAGAAAATATGGGCATGCCAGGTCCTCTTGCCACTGCAAATTTCAGACATGTGCTACTTTGTGCATCTAGCCTTATGTGGGAAATTGAAACTAGGCAGCCAGGCTTTGCAAGCAAGCACCTTTAACAGCGGAGCCATCTCCCCAACCTGATAAATCCATTCTAACTGACATATCAAATGTGCTAATCCACTTTTCAAATTTAAAGCACTGGTGTCACTGAATGCCACATCGAATTCAATCAAGCATAACTCAACACATATGCTATGCTCTATCATAATTATGTCATTAAAGTAAAACACTACTTCAAAGAACTTACCAGAAACATTCACATATTATTGATAAGCATGATAACAAACACACTTTGAATCCTAAGGACCTCATTGTAGTTTGAGCATGAAATTTCCCACAGGGGCTCATGCGTTTGAACACAGGGACCCCAGCTGGTGGTGCCACTTGGGAAGGTTATGGAACCTTTAGGAAGTAAAGGCTTGCTGAAGGGAGTGGGTCATGGGGTACATGCCCAGCTCCACTTCCTTTTGTGCTTTTCTTCTTCACTCTGGCTGCAGTGTGATCATGAGCCAGCCTGTCATGCTTTTCCCACCATAGCGGGTGACACCTGCTCAAAATAAATATTCAAAATAAACCCCTTCCATCCTTAAGTTTCTCCTGGTCAGGAAATGTTCACAGCAATAAGAAAATAACTAATATAAAAACACAAAACTGTACTAAAAAACAGGTCACTGCCTGTGATAAACCTGACCAGGTAGTTCATAAAACTTTGGAACTGGTTTGCCAGAGGAATGTGGCAGAGTTTGGAACTTTGGGCTAGAAAAACCATACACTGCTTTAAGCCAGAGCTTATGGAGTCGTTCTTGTAGAAGTTTAAAAGACCAAAATGCTGAGGGACACAGGGACAGTGGAGGCTTGCCATGAGGTTTCAGAGGGGATCATGGACACTACTGGGAAGTGGGCTAAAGGCAATTCATGCAGCATTATGGCAATAAAAATGACTGTATTCCGCCCATGTCCTGAGAACTTACATGAGGCTGAGTTTAAAAGTATTGCATTAGCCGGGCGTGGTGGTGCACGCCTTTAATCCCAGCACTCGGGAGGCAGAGGTAGGAGGATCACCAAGAGTTCGAGGCCACCCTGAGACTACCTAGTGAATTCCAGGTCAGCCTGAACCAAAGTGAGACCCTACCTTGAAAAACCAAAAAAATAAAAAAATAAATAAATAAAATAAATAAAAGTATTGGATTGATATGTTGGTCAGAAGAAATTTCAAGGCAAAATAGCACTAAGTCTATAGTGTGGCTTTACTTGACTGCTCTTATACAGACATACAGTAAAACAACAAGCAGACCCAAAAGATATGAAAAATGTGTCATTTTGGTTAGGAGAAGAGGTGGTTTAAAATTTCCCAAAATGCACATGCTGGTGCTCAGAAATTAGCTGTAACTGTTGCAGAGATTATCTCCATTAGAGACCTACTGCTATAGACTGGAACAAATAGAAAAGGTGCCCTGAAGTCAAGACACCCACCCATGGAGAACTCTAACTTGTAAGAATTAAAAACCTTTTAAAAGAAGAAGTTCTAAAGAGAGGATGCAGAATGAGTTCCCTGCTCCTGAAAAGTAATGGCCTAGGGAAGTGTTTGCCCATGGTCTGCACACAGGCTGCTACAACTGAGATCCAAGGGGTCATCCCAGCTGACAGCAGAACTTGGCCATGTAATATATGTGGCACTGGTTTATAAAATAAAATATTGAGGGACACATGTGTCTTGCTCCACAATATGAGAAAGCTAATGAAGCTGGGCAATGTGATTTAGTAATGGATTTCATGCAAGGAGACCCAGAGAGGTCATTATGTGAAGGCACAAAAATGAAGCTTAACTTGCAATTGAGGCCCCAGGATGTTGGAGATGCCAGGACCATGGGGATCTGCCAAGAAAGGTTTCATGCCCAGAGCAAAGTCATCCCATGTGAGAGAGAGGCTATGTATGCTCCAGGCAGCACATCTGGAGGAATGTAGGTACCCAAGCCTTTTGGAGCCCTGATGATTTTATCACAAGCCCCAGGTACTGGACATGGAACTGCAGGATTTGGTGTTTTTATTCTGCTGGGTTTCAGTTTTGCTTGAGTCCAATCTTTCCTTGCTATTACCTCATTCCTTCCTTTTATAATCTTAATGTTTGCTCTGCACCATTACATGTTGAAAGTACGTAATTTGTTTTTGGATTTTACAAGGAGTCATAGTTAAAAGACTGTCTTGAATTTCAGGAAAGGCTTTGGACTTTTGAACAGTGTTGGGCCTGTTAAAGACTATGAGGATTTACAAAATTGCCTGAATGCACTTTTTACCATGAGAGAGCCATGAGCCTATGGAGGCAAGGCATGGAATATAAAATAATAAATGTCTCCCACAAGTTCACGTGCTTGAACACTTGCTCCCCAATTAGTGCAACTTTGGTTGGTTATGAAAGCTTTAGGAGGTGAAGCTTTGCTGGAGGCAGGAGGATATGGAGGTGGGTCTTGGTATTTCATCCTCCAGACCCACTTCCTGTTCTCTGCTTTCTGACTGCCGGTAATGTGACAAGCTGGCCAGCCCTTCTCTGCCCTAAAGAACTAAACCAGCTTGAAAAATAGGCTAAAAATAAACGGAACCTTCCTTTAAATTGCTTCTTGTCAGGTATGTCTTCACAGCAATGAGAAATAACTAATAGAGACTTCATAAGAAAAAAAAAATCAATCCTCAGGAAAGTAGAAGTTCCTGAAACCCAATTCTCTGGTCTGAATAAGGCAGAACCTTATAAGGTGGATTACTAATGTGGGGCTAGAACAGGATTAACCAATAGGTTTTACTTCAAAGATTAAAAATTTTTTTAATTGAATAAATTTTTTTTCATTGAATAGAAAGCAGTATGGCAGCCAGTGCATGCCAGTAATTGTAGTACCTGGGAGGTAAAGATTAGGAAGAACAGGAGTTTCAAGGTCATCCTCTGCTACAAAGCCAGTTTGAGGTCAGGCTAAGATATAAGAGATCCTGTCTCAGCTCAGCATCACCACCTCAAGAAAAAGGTCAAACTAATAAATTTATTCATATATATGATTAAACATGGTTTCTTCCACAGAGGAAGATGCCAGCAACACAGTCATTAAATGCATACTAACTTTCACTGTATCTTCATTCTGGACTATAAATTTTGCTTTCTTAATTATTTCTTCCCTTTTATATTTAAGTCATGATTAAAAGAAATCCTCATCCTACAGAATATTTTACTTTATGTCATACCTACTAGTGGAGGTTTTAATTTTAGTAAGTTCAGAAGGTTAATTGGAATGATGTTATTAAATATGTTTAAATACTTTTTCTTTTGCCTTTCCATTAATCTTTCCTCAGTTCTTGATTTTTTGATCAAGATATTTAATTTTAATTGGCTCTGATGCAAATACAAGTTGATAAAAAATTCTCACTTCCCTTAATATTGAATTACCTGACACTAACCTCTGTGAGGTTGTGGCAAATTCAAGACAGGCTTTTCAGAAGCATTTTTTTAAAATTTTTTTTGTTATTTCTATTTATTTATTTGAGAGCAACAGACAGAGAGAAAGAAGCAGATAGAGAGAGGGAGAGAGAATGGGCGCGCCAGGGTCTCCAGCCACTGCAAACGAACTCCAGATGCATGCGCCCCTTTGTGCATCTGGCTAACGTGGGTCCTGGGGAGTCGAGCCTCAAACCGGGGTCCTTAGGCTTCACAGGCAAGCGCTTAACCACTAAGCCATCTCTCCAGCCCTCAGAAGCATTTTTGATGCCTTGACTATTCTGTTTTATTACTATAATCACAAGAAATCATATTCAATTCAACTTCAGTCCCATGTTTATGGACCAGAAAAATTCCACATGAATGTGTTCTCTCTTCTATAAGCTAGGTGTTTATCCTTTAACTACAGTTGATCTCTCAAACTGGCTAAGCTATGTATTAAGCCATGAACTGGCTAAACAGGTGCTAGAGTATCTGGATGAACCAAACCAAATAAAAGTGAGCCACATACAAAGTGTCCTTAAATCACTCGAGATTAATAAACCATTAAAAACTGAACATATCTGAAAGAATAAAAAAGGGAAACACTTGCAAGTCAAGTCTATATCTCAGGAGTACTACATGATTTAGCTGCTAAGTTAGAAGGGATATTTCACCTTTGAGGGGGTGGCAGTAAACAACTTCCTGAACAGCTAGCTAGCCTTCTAACCACCCAACTGCTCCTTAACTAAAACTGGCTTCTGGGTATACCACTCCATGAGAAAATAAATCTGAGATTACCAACCCTAGTTCAAAGATGCCAGCAACAGAAGTACTAGAAGGGGATTCACAAATCAAATATAGTCAAGGAATTTTAGATTCAAGAGATCCACTCCCAAGATATCAGGAAGGCTTCCCCATATCACCCTGAAGAAAACACCACCAGATCTACAGAGAATACCTGCATTTCTGTCTGTGCGTGTTCCTCCCAGATAACCACTGACTCAAGTCAAAATTCTCCATGCTTTCCTCTCTAAGACAATGTTTAAAACCTCTTGCTGGACTTCTGCCCTTCCTAGAATCCACTTGAACTCCACTACCGACACTGTCCATGCTCTGGCACTGGCTTTCTGAGAAGCATATGCACCCACAGCTTCAGTTTCCACTGTGAGTCATGTTCAACACTAAAGCGTACATTTTCTGATCATAGATACTGGACACCTCAAACCCCCACATTACAACTACAACTGCAAAATACAAACAACAACCACAGCTAACATTCAGTAGGCATTTAACCAAAAGCCAGCTTTCCCAACACTTTATTTATTTATTTTTTATTTTTATTTTTATTTTTTTGAGGTAAGGTCCCGCTCTAGCCCAGGCTGACCTGGAATTCACTTTGTTGTCTCAGGCTGGCCTCAAACTCACAACAATCCTCCTACCTCTGCCTCCCAAATGCTAGTATTAAAGGCATGTGCCACCACGCCCGGCTCCAACACTTTATTTTTATTAACATGTAATTATTGCTAGAACTCTTTTTAACAAATTTTTTCTTTTTACTTGCACATGCACACGTGTGTGTGTGTGTCTGCATGCATGTGTGTGTGCATGTAAATGTTTACACTAGGGCCTCTTGATCCTGCAAATAAGCACCAGATGCAGGCATGTCTTTTTGCATCTGGCTTTACATGGGTACTTAGGAACTGAACTCACCTTTAAGCCTCTTCCCATGCTTCAATTCCTTTTAAGGCACTATTCTGACTTTATATATGAGAAAACCAAGGTAGACAGAGGCTTGTTAATGTAGTCAAGGCTCAGAAGCATACAGTGTGCCCCTATGGGTTGTATACCATTGTATTAAGTAGAACTTCCAAATATAAAATCTCTTCTATTTATTTTCTTGGATATTAAAGAATTTTTATTTCATAGCATTTTTCTGTTTTGGAACTTTAAGACCATTAGTTTTCCTCCTTTTTTAATTGACAGTTTTCATACACATGCATAGTGTTTTTTGATCATAATTCCCTCCCATTATTTTCTTTTGCCCTCTCTCCACCACACTCCTTCCACTAAAGCCCCTTCTTTTCTAGTTTGATGTCTTTTTATTTTTGTCTCCCTTCCGCCATCATCTATGATGACATGTTGATGGACCCAATTTTATGCAGGTAACAACAGCTGCTGTGAGTTCATGAGTGCAATGGCCACTTCATGTCCAGAAGCAAAGTTTTAAAGCACACCTCCCCATCCTCTGGCTTTTACATCTTTCTGCCACATCTTCTGCAAGTCTCTTCTCTGAGCTTGGTGGGTATCAAAGTATTTTTTTCATGACTTCTTTTGACATTATAATGGCTTATTTATGTAAAAATTCTATTGTATTTGATTTCAAGAATTAAGATGAGCTGGGCGTGGTGGCACACACCTTTAATCCCAGTACTCAGGAGGCAGAGGTAGGAGGATCACCGTGAGTTCCAGGCCACCCTGAGACCACATAGTAAATTCCAGGTCAGCTTGGACCAGAGTGAGACCCTACCTCGAAAACACCAAAAAAATAAAAAATAAAATAAAATAAAAGAATTAAGATGAATTTTTTCTGATTAAAAAAAAAAAACAGACAAAAGTTAACCAAAACCAGGCTCACACCTACTAAAAATAAATATCATAGTTTAAGACAGAAGCTCCCAAACATTTATAAGTGTGTTATCTGATTTAACCAGGAATATTCTGCATTTTAATCAAGATAATATATAGTTCTTTTTTTGTTTGTTTCTTCGAGGTAGGGTTTTACTCTAGTCCAGGCTAAAGTCTATTTGTTATAGAATTCTAGATTTCCAGAGGGAGTTAAGTTTAGCAACATGGAACCCCACCCCCTGCATTTATCTACATACATGTACCACTCTCCAAACAAAACGATGCCGAGCCAACTCTGCCCTAACAACTTCACTTTTGTAGTTGAGCACATCCTGGTATTAGATGCAGTGTGTAGAGCCAGCTTAAATCAGGTTTAGGTGATTGTGTCCTCAAAATAAACTTATAGGGGACACTCTTCTCTACCATCTTATGCCTGTGGATGATTAGGTATGGATATGATTAAAATCACATGCATCATGTGACAGGACATGCACATAATCCGAGCCTATCAATCAAAATAAAAATCTGCTCATATCCCATCCCTAGTAACCAACTCCTCTTCCTGGCCTACAAAAGGAAGCCCCAGGCCATAACGTGATGATCTTGAGCAATCCCTAGAGTCTGCTGATCCTTTGCAGCATACCTATTCTGTAATTCTGCTTTAAAAAAAAAAAAAAAAAAAAAAAAAACCTTGCTGCTTTACTATTTATGTGTACCTTTTCAACTCTGAACAAGATGCCAAGAACCTGGGAAATAATCCTCAGCACCCCCTCCCTCAGTTACTATGAATGGATAGCTTTACAAGATTACCTTATTCCAGGGGTCAACAATAAGACAAAATACAACGAATCAGCAAAATGTTCACAACCAGGTGCTTACAGTTTCAAGTATGAAAGAGAAGCAAAGGTGAGAAACAGACATTTTCAAGAGACCATAATCTCACACTAACATGGCAGAGGCAGTGCAGTAGGAACAATGAAGTCTCATCCACATAACCAGTACAGAACCAGCACCAGAATTACCTAGGAAACAGAATATGATTAGTTCTCTATAAAATCAAGTTAGGGTGAAGGGGGCAGAGCCAGTAATTACGCAAAGAAGCTTGCAAGGGTCTTTCTATCCATAAGGAAATCCCTAATAAAATTATTGTTAGATTTGTGTATTTGTCACAACTGGAAAGATAAGGAAATGGTTACACCCTTTTAACATAATAAATGTTATATATAATGAATCCCAGCAAATATTTTTGAACTGATGTGGCATTTTTGAATTTAATTTTATAGATAACTTCTACAGAACACTGTTCTGTGGCACAGGTGAAAGTGTTTTCATATGATAGGACACTGGACCATTGCTGTTCAGGAAACCTGTGATTTCATCTGTTAACTCCTTCAAAGCATTATGAAAATCATTGCTTCCAAATGCTTGGCAGTCCTTCCTTTCTGTCTTCATTTACCACCTTCATACTGGTTCTGCCACCTGATACCTGTGTGACTTTGGTGAAACTGCAAACATTCTCTGAGTCTCACATTGTTTGTCTGTAAAATGGGCATGACGTTTATTAAAAATGTTAAAATCATACATAATATATATAATGGCTTGCATAGTGTATACAAAGAATAGAAATATGATAAGTGATAGCTATTCTTTTGTTTCTCATTTTTCTTTTGCTCTATCAAATACCCAAATAAAGGGAAGACAGATAGGAACAAGCATATTCTTTGCTGAGGGGCATGTAGACCAACAACTACAAGAGCTTGATGAGTACTGTGACATACACAAGGATTGGGAAAACAGGTTTAGTGATACAGCTTCCAAAACCAAATAACCTGTTTGGGGAGTAATTTATAGGATAGGGTAGTATGATAAGCCTTCTGTATTTTTCTCAAATCAAATATGGTGTGGGAGATAAGCAGGAATGTATCCTGTTCCCAAGATAAAGGACAAACCAGTTATCAGTTTGAAATAAATTATTTTTTTCAAACATTAAAAAATAGTATGAATAATTATAATGCTTAATTTACTTGATTTGCATCTATTCTAGACGATCTCTAGTGTTTAATGAACAATTACTTTCTGAACTCAATGTTGGGTTTATCAATCAAGACCTGAAAGCAGCCCTGACACCAAGACATGGGAAGTTGGGTTCAAGAGCATGAATGAGGTGAGGCCTCACTTCTGTTCTAAAGGAGAGTAAGCATGTTCATTCAATTTTCAATCCTGTTCACACCCCACAGAACTGGCCATATAGATAGTAAAAATAAATAAAAAGACTACAGCCACACCAATAGAGAGAAAAAGCAAAAAGAAAACAAACGGTTACAACATTTCAATCCAATTTCCATGTAAAAGATGGCAAATGGAAAAACTTTAATGAGTGAAACAGAGCAGAGTCAGTCTGTGTAAAAGCCAAACTATACCACTTAGATTATCACCACAACACTGTAGCAGTATGGGAGCTGACCCCCCAACTAGAGCAGACTAGAGGGGCACTTGGTTTGGAGGTCTGATAGAGTGCAGATGGAAGGGTGACGCTGAAAGGCTGATTAAAGGTCAAAGGCCAGTGCTACATGGGAATCAGTCAACTACACAGCAGGTCTTTTCTCTAAATAATCCTGGACAAACAAGCTGGGGTGAATTGATGTCTCCAGAGCAGACAGAAGCTCCCTCAAAACAAAGTCCTCCTGCACAAGGATCGCAGGAGGCCTGAGATAGAATCTCCAATCCCACACAAACAGCTGGGCAGACTAAACAGCTGGCAGCCACCCAAAGTGAGCTTCTGAGATCTGTACATGCTAGGTTTGACCATGGAGAGGACTGCAATGTGAAACAACATGCATAATTTTGACTAAAATCACATGCTAAATAAATTCTCTATGCAATTCACTCTTGTTCTCTTATACTCTGAGAAAGCTTTGTTGAGTAGGAGAGAAAGAGTTACAAGTATAGTGTATGCCAAAACTCACAATTTACAAACTGCTTTAAAGGTGTCAAGCAGGAAACCTTTTAAGTGGCTGATTTTGCAAGCCAAGTGCCTATGAAATGCTTTCCAGACCTCTGTCTCCTACCCTTGTACCTCAAGTCTAAGAACAGGCTGGTGGTTTCACCACCTTACAGAACTAGATCAAGCATGTGAAATTCTATGTGCATGATACATGATACTCTAAAAATGGGTCACAGTACTGGGTAATATGAAGTTAGATATACTTCCCATTTTTGGGGTGCAACTTGTATATTTGCATTGCATTCTATACTAGCCTAAAGGCCAAATTCTGATTTTAAGGAGTCTAACAGGCCAAGTAAATTCTCCTGTTATCTGTTAAATTCTTGAGGGGAAAAAGTTAATATTTTATTTAAAAGTCACTCAAATAGCACACAGTACTTGCATGCTTTGTTGAAAAACAGCAAAAATCAGAAAAATAGTTGGATGGAACCTAACAGAGCTGTTGGCTCCCCTTTCTCTCTTTAAAACAAGCATTTACTGATGTGTGTCAGAGAGAGAGAGAGAGAGAGAGAGAGCGTGTGCACACAAAAGAGAGAGAGGAATGTGCATATTTTGTGAAATAAAAGGAGCATTTGAATTTGTAAATATATCCTCTACAAATGTTCATATTCTTACTAATTGCATGTTAACTGCTTGAAATCCCAGGCACACATGCAAGTTCATTTCCTTTCTCCTCAGGCAGCTTCTATAATCTACATTTTCATTTTAACAGTCCTCATTACTGGTATCATTTAATACTTGAAGGTTTGCTCAAGTCACCATCAATCGTGTTGATCCTACAAATACTTTTTGTTGACACAACACAGTCTAAAAACCCATAGTTACTAAACATAAGAATTTAAAAATTATTCCTTCTCCCGACCTGTCACTAAGTGCTAAGAACAACTCTATCAGTCACTCAGTTCTGTCAAGATACAGCAGGGAAGAGAGATCAAGCACAGGCCTCCTCCCTTCTATAATATGTCATTGGCCTTCCTGCCACCCATATTGCACCACATGGTCTCAAATATATTTGACACCTTAAGCTCAGGCATTCTGAAGTGGAAATGTGTACCTGGAAGACACCTTCTTGTGTATATATGACATCTACTTCCTCATCAACAAATAACCCTTCACCTTACCTAAATCTTAACTAAAAAGAACAGGGAAAACCTTTCCTTTAGAAGCACTGAGTAAAACGGAATCAGAATAAAATTTCGCCTTCAATTAAGCTTTTAATGTCTTTGGGCAAGTCTAAGTTAAGAAATAAATTACTGGTTTACCTGGTTCGAGTATCTCATGCTCACATTACGTTGATTCTGTAGTGGGATAAAGCGCTGAACAGGATCAATGTCTTTAGGACTGATTAACTCGTCAGCTGAAAACAGAAAGCAAAAACAAAAACTGAGAAAGAAGTAACTGAACTGACCAAAGCAAACAAGAAAAAAGCAGAGACAGAGGGAAAACACTCAGATCACAACATCAGGAATGAAGGTAGAAAGACGAATGCTGAGCTTGAGGATTGGAAGAGAATAATATAAACAACATGGCAATAATATAAATGAAATGCGCAGCAACAAGCTAGATAACCAAATGAAATGAAGAAATTCCTGAAAGGATACAAACTATAAAAACTGGGTCAAGAAAATACAAAAAAAAAAAAAATTAAATAGACTTGTAAACAGTGGCTAAAACTTTAAACACACACACACACACACACACACACACACACACACACACAGCACAAGATGGTTGTAGTAGAGATTTCAACCAAGTAAAGAAAAATTAAAACTAACCTTTTACAAACCATTTGGACAGATTAAAAAGGGAAACAGCTTTCTAACTCATAAGAAGCCAGTTTTGCACTAATAACAAAATAAAAATATCGCAAGAAACTAACCAAAACTTTCTATAAATACAAATCCAAAATTACTTTTAAAAATACTAACAAATTAATGTAGTAATATATAAGAGACTGCATACCATAACCAAGTAGGATCTGTCACACAGATGATTAGTGTCCGAAATCAATTATAACGAAACATTACCAATAGAATAAAAAGCAAAATATGTGATCATATCAATAAACATAGAAAATGTATTTAATAAGATCCTATATCCTTCTATGATTAAAAAAAAATCATCAAACTAGAGACAGAAAGGAACTTCTTCAATCTGATATGGACAGAACTATGAAAAACCTACAGCTAGAGTTTTTAATGTTGACAAAATAAATGCTTTTCCTCAAAGATCAGGAACAAAACAAGAATGTCCATTTTTGATATTCCTATCTATATTGTGCTAGGGGTTCAAATCAGAGAAACAGCAAGAACAATAACACAGGCATTCATACTGGAAAGGAAGAAGTGACAGTGAAGGAGAAACAGGAACAGGATAGCCTTTTATAGCTAGTTAGCCAGGAACAAGGCCCAAAGGTAAGGAGATTCCACCATGGGTGCTCTTGGCAAAACTACAACTCAGGTGTGGTCCAGTCTCATCCAAGATGGCTGGGAACAACACTCCTGAGCAGAGCAGAAACTTCCTGCTTTTCCCTCAGCTCAGCATACCTAGGGGGGGCAGAGCTCTCATGACTCAGGCCCTTGAGTCTATGACCCAATCAGGTCTCTCCTTACACACTTGAGTCTGACAACAAGGTTCATCCTAATTGGGTGTGTGATCCATATAAAGGAGCTTAATCACGTGGCTAAGCTCTCTTCCTATGATTGATTTCTTCTGACCACCAGGGTGTAAGTCTATCTCCTACTTCATTCTGCTTGGGTGTTTTCCTGCTTGCCTTCTACATGTGTCTTGCTTTGAGGTACTGTCTCACTTTGGTACATGTATGATTTTTCATTGACCTATGAGTACCACACTATTAGTCCTCTCTGGTCTTTTTTGTTTGTCTTTGTTTTTAAAGGTAGGGTCTCACTCTGGCCTAGGCTGACCTGGAATTCACTATGTAGTCTCAGAGTGGCCTTCTAGTCATCTTTTGGTTCTTATGCTTTGCCTTCCACATGTGGGTGTATGTGCCTCTTCCAGAGCCCTTTTACTACTGGAGATTTCTCTGTGATGAGGTTCTATCCATCTCCCATCCTTTTCCAGCTGGACAATGAGGAGAATTCTCTGGCTTGAGTCTGTCAGGTACCCTCCTCCCTGAATATTAATCCCTCCACAATAAACCTCATAATTTATAATTTCTCCCTAAATAAATTAATAATTCATAATTTACCCATCTCAGAGTTTGTTTTCTAAATTCTGTGTTAAAATGAGCAAGATCCCAGAGCCCCCAAATTCTACATCAACAGAAATTTAGACAGTGTGCTACTGACATAGGATAGACAATGTAATAAAGTTGGGAGTCCAGAAATAAACTGATAGATTTATGGTTAATGGATATGGACATGTATGTATACCAAAAGAAATAGGAAATAATTTTAGTTTTTTAATAAATAAAATAGTTCTGGGGCAACTGGACCCTCAAAATTCAAAAGTGAAAGAATAAAGTTGGGCTTTTTACTCATACTGTATATTAAAACAACTGAAAATAGATCAAAAAGCTACACTAAGAACTAAATAATAAGAAAGATAGACTATATTATACATGTTAGAATTAATTTTGGAACTTATTTCATAAAATTATAACATTTTTAATGTTGAGACTTATAGCTGATAATAGTACTAATAATAAGTGACTGTTGAATGCCTAGCCTTAAAGGAGACATCTGCATCAACCCCTTCAAGACTCAAGAACATTGGTGAAGAGGAAGCTGACAGAACTTAGGAGCTGGCAGAAGGGCTGGAGTCTTGCAGCATGCTGTCTTCCAGCCAAAAATGGCTGTTATACTCTTAAACTCTAAACACAAGATTGGGCCTGTCAACATTCTTCCATGGAAGGGTTAGGGACCTTACAACTCCCTAAGGCAATTAAGGGTAGCTGGAGGAGAGAAAGACATTTTCTTCAGTGGGTGTAACCACTGCTAAGTTGCCCATAATGGTGAAAACAACCCTTATCAGACAGACAAATGAATGAACAAAGGCTTCAAAGTACAAAGGGGACTAGTTGGGAAGAAGTTCAGCGAGGTGAAAAGAGAAGCTAATGGGGGATGAATGTGATCAAAAGATAGTATATACATGTAGAAAATTGTCAATGAATAAATAAATTCATATCCAGTGGAAAAGTAGCCACTGAATGGGTTTATTATGCCCACCAAGTTGCCCTCTAAATACTTAAGTTCATGCCCATATATATTAGAGAGGCTTCCCTTAAGATGGAGATGACTACTAGGGAGACTCAAAACTCATCTAAGTGCTAGAACTGACAGTGGAGTGTAGACCACTAAGTGAGACATATCTATCACACCCTCAAAGGCTCATGGACCACTGTGGAAGAGCTTGCAGACAAAATGCAAGGAAGGGGAGGAGTGTTTTGGAATACTGTCTACTTACTAAAATGGGTTTATCTAATAATGGAATTCTTCTGAACTATAAAAATGAATTAAGCACTGATATGGGAAAAAAACATGGAGGAACTTTGAAAATATTATGTAAAGCAAGAAAAGTCAGACCTCAAAGGACACAGATATGGCTTGGGGGATAATGAAAAATATAGAGTAAACAATAAAAAGGAGAGGAGTTATTGATTACCTATAGCTGGAGAGTATTGGGAAAGCAATTAGAGTGTTAGAAAAGTAATAGAACAGACTGCTAAAAGATAAGAGGCTTTTTGAAAGGGGTGATAAAAAGTTATGAAACTGTAGTGATGATCACACAACTCTGTGAATACACTTTAAATAATTGAATTATAAACTTCAAATAAGTGAAGTATATAATGTATGAATTATATCTCAATAAAGATGTTTCTAAAAATAATGTGTTTGTATTGTCAACCAGTTCATCTCAGAGAGATAATTTTGCTGATAATCAATTTTAAAAGATATTTGAGATGGGACATTTTTTCAGCATAAGAACAATATCACCAACTGCAATCACAGCTTAAGTGTTTTCATGTGCAAGTTCCTTGTGGCTACTTCTGGTGAAAATCTAAGAACATAGCAAGTAAGGCAATACTTAGATGGGAGGGTTAGGGTAGAGTGCAGTGGGACGTAAGGCCCTACATCAGTGTACCTCTGCTGTCTTGTGTAACATACCTGGGAGATACTCAGCAGCAGCTGAGGCTCACTGGTAGATAGGTCTCTGCATGGGGTCAGAGGGCATTATGCTGGGAAGAGATGGTGATGGGAGTTACTCTTGAACTGTAATTCTGCATACCCTTCTTAAGAGTGCAACTTAATAGTACTTATGCAAATTTAGTGAGCATATGCTCCAACCCAGCAATTCTACATCTGTAAAGTTATTTTAGTTATGTTCACACACATGTAAATTAATGGAATTATAAAAATGTTAACTTTCACTAAAGTGAGTCGGCACACTTCTATATTTTATTACATATAACCTATTAAACATGATCATTTCATTCTTTTTTGTTTATTTTTATTTATTTATTTGAAAGTGACAGAGAGAAAGAGGCAAAGAGAGAGAGAGAGAGAATGGGCGCGCCAGGGCCTCCAGCCACTACAAACGAATTCCAGATACATGCGCCCCCTTGTGCATCTGGCTAACGTGGGTCCTGAAGAACCAAGCCTTGAACCAGAGTCCTTAGGCTTCACAGGCAAGCGCTTAACTGCTAAGCCATCTCTTCAGCCCTCATTTCATTCTTGATCTTTAATTTTATAATAACACATAAAAACAAATACTGTTGTAGACAGTTCCATGATGCTGGGATGAACATTCAGGCAAACACTGTTTCATGGGAGGAAGGGATTTATTTCAAGCTCACAGATCTAGAAGTTCCATCAATGGCAGAAGAAGCTGGCTCCCATTCATAAATCCAAGCAGAGAGACACCACCAAGCAGCCAGCAGCAATAGCAAGTGCCAACACCAGCACACACAAAACCCATCAGAGCTCAAAACCTCTCTGCATACCTTTGCACTGGAAGTCAGATCTGCCCCAGTGACACACCCCCCTGTAGCAGGAGTCTGTCTGCCTGCTAGCGGCTGAAGCTGCAAACTCAATTTTAATAAAACACCCGAGTCTATGGCCCCATACATGCAAACTATCATATTCCGCCCCTGGCTGCCATAGATGTGATAATATCACAATGTAAATTGTATTCAGTCCAACTTCTAAGGCTCACATAGTCTTTGCCAGTTTTAAGACTGTCCATTAACCATGAATCTTGTAAATTCAAAACAAGTTACATACTTCCAACATATAATGGCAAGAATAAAATTTCATTGCTATAAGGCATAACAAGGAGAGACTGAACTAATGTAAAATGAATAAACATCAGATTAAACATTAAACATCTACAGTTCAAGTCCAACATTAATAACCAGTGAAAACATCTCTGAATTTCCAATTTCCGTCCCTCCAGCTGAGCTCAGTACCCAAGGAAAACTTTCATCCTGGGTCCACAACACCACACTCCATGGCATCCTTTGCACAGTCATGGTATATCCAAACTATGGTCCATCTTCAGCTCTATACACTGGCCTTTTTGGCCTTTAAGACAGGAATATCATGTCTCTTATGCCACACCTCAGCAGTGGTTCCTATTTAACTTCAGACAACGGCCTCACTGGCCACACAGGGAAGTTTCCCTGTTTCCCATGCTGCATTTCAGCAGTGGCTCCTGGAACCTTGTGTATTTCATGACCCACTTCCATGTATTTTTCATGCATCCAAAAACCATACCATGTGTGCAGCAACACAGCCATTTTGTCAATCCAGGCAGGAAATAAATGACCTTGAAGAGCATGTTACCTTTCAGAATTCTTCCTTTCAGTCATCTCCTTTCAAAAGAGTTCGCATTCCTATTCATTCAGTCTTTCCTCAGTGACATCATCTCAGTTATCTTTTCCATTGTTTCAATGTAAGCCACTGGCCCATCCTTAATGGTAGCAATCTGCTTGGCAGTAGCAGCTTCAGAATGTTTAAACCTGTCTCTGTGTCCATAACATTAAACTTGTTTAAATTTTTCCTGTGATAAATCATATATCTTGCAGTTGTAAATCTTCTGACAAGGACACCAGTCAATACTTTTAAATTTAACCTTGACCAAACTGTGTGGATATAGGCAGCAGAATGCAGCCAACCTTTATGCCAGTAGTCCAGTTCCAACAAAGTTCTCTCTCTTTTTCCTTTGAAAGTTCATAAGCCAACACAATTGTCTGCACTTCGTTTTTTCAAACTCTAACCAGAATAGCCCATGAAACTTGGCTTACTGAAGGGGTTTTCAGTACCAAGCACCAATTCCATCAGTATTCCTCCAGTACACAAGTTCCACATGTTACACCAAAATCCACATGATTAGATTCATCTCAGCAAAACCTTACTCTTCTGGTATCAAATTTGGTTGTAGACAGTTCCATGATGCTGATGAACACCCATCCAAACACTGTTTCATGGGAGGAAGGGATTTATCTCAAGCTTACAGATACAGGAGAAGTTCCATCAATGGCAGAAGAAGCTGGCTGCCATTGCTAAATCCAAGCAGAGAGACACCACCAAGCAGCCAGCACCACCAGTCAGTACCAACAGCAGCACACACAAAGCCTGCCAGAGCTCAAAAGCCCCCTGCATACCTTTGGGCTGGAATTCAGATCCATCCCAGTGATATGCCCCCTGTAGCAGGAGTCTGCCTGCTAGGGGTTGAAGCCACAAACCCAATTTTAATAAAACACCTGAGTCTATGGGGCCATACATTCAAACTAGCCACAAATACCATGCTTAGTTTTGTATAAATGTATCTATGAATACAATCCTTTGTTTAAGAAATTATAATTAATTTTCTACAAACTTTTAGCCATTGCTTTTAGGCCGTGAATAATTCTGTAAAATAGACTAGGATTTGTTTGCTCTGCTTTGGAAATAGACCTATATTATACTTCTATTTTGGAGTAACTTCCAAGCACATCCACAAAGTTACTCAAGAAACAAAATGACCAAATCATATTTTAATAACTCTGGGCAATTTTCTTCTTTATAATAAAAAGTAGTATTAGCAGAAGAAAAAGGATTAAGGACAGAAACATTATATGCTTACTATGTCCTTAGAACTGGTTAAGCATTATATATATATACATATACTTACACATACACACCACACACATACACACACACACACACACACACACACAAATTCAAGGTAGAGTTTACTCTAGCCCAAGCTGACGTGGAATTCACTATAGTCTCAGGGCTTCCTTGAATTCACAGTGATCCTCCTACCTCTGCCTCCCAAGTGCTGGGATTAAAGGTATGTATCATCATGCCTGGCCATTTCACATATATTACTCTGTACAGCATCCTGATCAGTTTACAAATCACAAAGTTGGGTACAAAATTGAGAAGCTTAATATTCATGGCTACCATGTGGTAGATATTCTTTGCTTTGAAAAAAAATATATTCTTTGCAGAGTTGAAACCAAACTAGATAGGCTTAATTGTAGCACTTTATTAATGTGAGTTTAACTCATGAGGCAGGGTTAATTAGTATTCTGATATTTTAAATAAGCAGAAAATTATTCCCCTAGTTCATTTGTGTGATCACTGAGATGTGAAAAATTTTCCACAAGCAAGTATTTTACAAATTGAGTTTTCACTGTTATTCCATAGAAATGAAACTCTATTTTTATTTTCAATTTGTGTGTGATGGCAAATACATTAAGGAACCATATATCCTTAGAAAGCATAAAATGTGGACTTTCAGGTAAAATGTTGGACTGGGAATCTCACCAATGAAACCCATGGAAATAAAAAAAAAGCAAGATAATATACAACAGACTCTCTTTTTCTGCAAATGATGTGATCCATAAATGAACTTCTTAAGCCATGTGAGATCTCTGTGGAGAAGCAGGACAGAACTGCTCTAATCAGTGTGGATCAACTTGTTTAGTCAGAACCAAGCAGGCCAGCCATCAGACAAGGTGCTTCTCCTTCCTTAGAAACAGCCCTGCCAGTGACAACAGAGGATACTGCCAGGAAATGCTCTGGAAAATAACCCCCAACCCTTGCTCATGTAGGAAACCCTAATTAAACTCAGTGGGTCTCATGTGTGTGTGCGTGTGCACGCATACACACACAGAAAAGGGGGACTACCTGGGAAGATGAAAGGTTCAGTGGAAGGGAGATAAGAGAAGGCAATGAGAAGGGATTTTGATCAAAGTAAGTTACTTACATACATAAAAATGTGTCCAAAAATGTATAAATGTGGGCTGGGGAGATGGGTCAGTGGGTAAAACACTTGCTGTACAACATTGAATACATGAGTTTGGAGCCACAGACCTCGTGTAAAAAGCCACTTACTGTGAGCAGGGAGGCAGAGGCATCAGAATTTCTTGGAAGTTCAGGAATGGAATGGTGAACAACAATCAGAGGCCCTGCCTCAAAGGAGGTAGAAGGCAAGAATGAACCTAAAAATTGTGCTGATCTCACATGTGTGTTGTGCATTGTACATGCCAACACTCACACACATGAACATGCACACAAATACACAAACACACATACACAAACACACACACACAATACTCCCAATAAATAAATAAATATAAATAAAATATATAAACAAAAGCAAGGCACAAGTGCTATTCTACTAAAATTAATAATTATGTTCTAACTTACACAGTGTTCTCATCCATAGCACAACAGGTATGTGCTGCTTACTCATGACTTTACCTCAGTGTGTGAGTGTGTGTGTGTGTGTGTGTGTGTGTATTTCCCCCTAGTCTAGAATTAGCCTAGCATTTCTGAGGCGAAGTATACCAATACATATGAAGTTCCTACCCACTCTCAAGGCAGCATGGCTTTCATATTGAAATTTACTCATATGTTGGCAATTGTGTTGATTATTTTTGATTGTCAACTTGATTAGATTAAGAAGCACTTAGTATATTGAGGCACTCCTTTTGGTGTATCTATGAGGGCTTTCCCAAAGAGGATTAACTGAGGTGGTGACACACAGTGAGTGCAGGTATCACTATTGCATGGACTGGGGTCTTGGAGTAAATCAAAAGGGAAAAAGAAAAGCTGAGCACTAGCAATAATCTCTCTTTCCTGGTACATCTGGATGTGATAAACCAGTTCTTACTTTTGTGGCCACAGCAGTGAGGCCTTTCCTGCTGCTGTGACATTGCTGCCATGTGATGTACTGCACTAGGAGCCAAAATAAATTTTTCCTCCCTTAAGTTGTTTCTTGTCAGATTTTTAGTCAGAGCAATGAGAAAAGTTACTAAAGGGATGGTACTACAAATTTTATGTAAATTTTCTAGCCCTACTAGCAATTAAACTAAAATATTTTAGTATTTTTTTAATTTAAATATTTTTATTTATTTATTTGACAGAGAAAGAGGCAGCTAGAGACAGAATGGGTGCACCAGAGCCTCTTGCCACTGCAAAGAAACTTCAGGCACACATATCACTTTGTGCATCTGGCTTTAACTGGGCACTGGGGAATTAAACCCAGGTCTTTAGGCTTTACAGACAAGCAGCTTAACTACTGAGCCATCTTTCCAGTCTAAATATTTTAAGAAAGCTAGTTATTCTTACAGTAAGGTAAACAAAAACTGGGGAAAAACTTTCACTTTGTAATGTATTTTGTGGCTCTGGGAGGACCTACAAGAAACATTAAATAGTATCCTATGTTGATTGCCTGAAAAAGCTATAAAACACATATTCCCACATATTTCTAAAGAGAAGAAGAAGAGAGGATAGCAAAGAGAGGAACTATTTTAGTTGCATTGATCCTAAAATAAATGCAGTGTTATGGTTTGAATGTGAACTGTCCTCTGTAGGCTCATATGTTTGACCACTTGGCCCTTAACAGGTAGCATCTTGCTGGAGAAGTGGTTGTCAGGGTGGGATTTGAAGTTCTGTGGCTCAGGCCCCACTTCCTGCACATCCTCTGCCTGATGGTGGCAGCAGGGCAACCAGCCAGCCTTCTGCTCCTGCTGCCATGCTTCCCTGCCAAGATGGAAGGTGTGCCCTTGAAACTGTAAGCCAAAACAAACCCTTTCTTCCTAAAGCTGTTTCTTGTCAGGTACTTGGTTACAGCAAGGCATGAAGCACCTAATTTGGCATATTTCTTTCTAGGGGAATCCTCATAAAATAAAGGAACAAATGTTTATGGAAACTAAGTGAATTCATCAAATATAGGCAGTAGGTGTCATAACTTGTATTCAAACTCTAAACTAAATGATTCCTAAACTCATAATCCCCAAATCAATGCCTTGTACACTATAATACAGGAATAATATAAAGAGTAAAAAAAAAAAATAAGTAAAAGAAACCAGGGGAGGAGAAATTGAGGAAACATACAATATCAGAGAAGTAACCTATATTGCATGATGACTAGCTGTTAGTAATCATTTAAAATGTCTATATGAAAATGAATTGGATTTCAAATAATGACTCATCAGAGGTTTTAGGTACTCAAGAAATCAATTTGGAAATTTTATATGCATATAGTAATTTGTATATTTTAAAGTAATTATATATTTAATCACCAAGTCTCTTATCACTGCTTCAAGGAAATTAAATAATAGATATCCCCAAAAGAAAAAGTCCTTTCATGAAATTTAACCACATTTTCATTCATGAGTATTTTGGTAGTTTGTATTGAGGGTAAAGTTGTACTTAAGATTTCTCAATAACTGAAGTATAAACAACATGTCTTGGGGCTGGAGAGATAGCTTAATGGTTAAGGCACTTGCCTATAAAACCAAAAGACCCAGGTTCAATTCCCCAGTACCCATTTAAAGCCAGATGTACAAGGTGGTGCATGTGTCTGGACTTCGTCTGCAGTGGCTGGAGGCCCTGATGTACCATTCTCCCTCTCACTTTCTCTATCTGCCTCTCTCTTAAATAAATAAATCAAAAAAGCAGAAAGAAAACAATTTTAGACCTCAAATTACCACCTTCTAGGTGTCCATCTTCAATGCATGAATCACAGAAAAATTTCATCATGTCCTCTATGATTTCCAAGAGTCAGAAACATGGTTCTAATGTTAAATTTTGCTCTTACCCAAGTTAACTACTACTCTACTAAAATATTTTTATTTGGCTCTGAATATCAAGAAGCTTAAGTGTATTTATGCAAATTAGATTGAAATCAAACCAGCAATAAATTTTGAACTTGGCTTGATTATAAGAAAACCACTTTAGGGTTGCAGAGTTGTCTTTAGTGGTTAAGGCACTTGCCTGTGAAGCTTAAGTACTAATGCTTGATCTCCAGGTCCCATGTACATTGATGCAAAACACTCAATGTCACACATGTATACAAGGGGGCACACATGTCTGGAGTTCATTCACAGTGGGTGAAGGCTCTGGCATGCCCTTTCTCTCTCTCTCTCTTGCTCTCAAAATAAGGGAGGAAAAAAGAAGAAGAAAACCATTTCACTCACTTTAAAAAATCTAAAAGCAAAACTTGTATAAAAAATATTAACTCTGGACTGGAGAGATGGCTTAGCGGTTAAGGTGGTTGCCTGTGAAGCCAAAGGACTGCTGTTCTACTCTCCAGATCCCACATTAACCAGATGCACAAAGATGAGGCAAGTGCAAGGTCACACATGCTCACTAGGTGGGACAAGCATCTGGAGTTCAATTTCAGTGGCTGAGGCCCTGACATGCCAATTCTCACTCTCCTCTGTTTATCTTTCTCTCTGTTGCTCACTCTAAAAATTTTTTAATTAATAAAAAAGAATATTAACTGACCCATTTAAATAGAATAAGAATAAAAGCTGACCCATTTAAACAAAGAAACCTTTTCTGCATGTTCTCAAATAGCATTAAGCACATATAGAGACTTAGACAATCTATCTGGTAAAGTACGTTGTCTTACACATACTTAAGACAGTATTAGTTTAAGTTTTTCTTTGGTAACTTTCTCTTTACTCTTATATATCATTTGTAAAAAGTTCAAATTAGAAATCTGGCCTTAGAAATATTCTTCACTCACATAATATAAAAATAAACCAAAGATAATTACTTGTAGTGAAAAACTACTTTAGACCTTATAAAGAAATGTGAAAAACCACCATGTCTATATACTTAAGCATGTTTGTTTATTTAGTGTAGCCACAGCATTTACCATTAGCTTGCTTCATAGTCTGTCAGACAGGGAAGGTAACTTTAAAATGATAGCCCTTTTAATGAAAAGCTCTAGGGCATTCTGATCCACATGTACTTGTAGAAGCTAAGAAAATGATTCTTCAAAGAATTATGAATAAAGTTTCATTAAGCCTCTAGCTAAGCAAGAAAATTAGCAACATATATTTATTGAAACAAAAGACAACTTTCAAAGATGATCAACTCTTTCTGAAAATAATTTACTAAAGCAATGCTCAAACATGTCTGTTATATTAAATCAGGAATCTTTGTATATCATATAAAATCATTCAGTGCTTACAAAGCCTTCTACTAGAAAGTAATGGTGGTGGTTTGATTCAGGTGTCCCCCATAAACTTAGATGTTCTGAATACGAGATTCCCAGCTGAAGAAGATTTTGGAACTAACTCCTCCTGGAGGCAGTGTATTGTTGAGTGTGGACTTATGGGTATTATAGCCAGTTTCCCCTTGCCAGTGTCTGGCATACTCTCATGTTGCTATGGTCCACCTGATGTTGGCCAGGGGGTGATGTCCACCCTCTGCTCATGCCATCATTTTCCCCTGCCATCTTGGAGCTTCCCCTCGAGTCTATAAGCCAAAATAAATATTTTTTCTCCACAAGCTGCTCTTGGTGAGGTGATTTCTGCCAGCAATGTGAACCTGACTGCAGAAGTAACGTTGGTACCAAGAGTGGCTTTGCTGCTAGACACTTGACTGCATGGCTTTAACCTTTTGGAGCTGATGTTCAAGAGGAATATGAAAGGATTTGAAATCTTGGCCTA
Source organism: Dipus sagitta (assembly GCA_036346955.1). NCBI lineage: Eukaryota > Metazoa > Chordata > Mammalia > Rodentia > Dipodidae > Dipus > Dipus sagitta. Next base: position 228,497,482 of record CM070770.1, on the reverse strand, counting down.
AGAGATGCCTTGCAGTGCTGTAAGTAAAGCTTGATAGACTATTCTGGTCAGACCTAAATACAGTAAGAACTATGGACTGTGAAGTTTGGCTTATAGGAGTGAGAAAGAGCTTTGTTTGGACTGGGCTAGAAGCAGTTTGTGCGAGAGGCTTGCTGCTATGCCTGTGTCCTGAGAATTTGTGCAGGGTTGCATTGTGTAGAAATGGACTGGCATGAGCAGAGGGATATGGCACAGAAAGAAATCTTTGGGCTGAAACTTCTCCCCGTACAGCTGCAATTATATGACAGATTACAACCTTTGAAATTGGGCACACCTGACCTGCACTGGAGCAACAGGAAGAATATAGACTCTTTTGAAGGGGCCTGAGTGCTCAAGGAGTGTCCTGTTCTTCAAAGTCTGCTTATCCCCCCCCTGGATTAACAAATTGGCACCCTACCTGGTATTATGGAGTATAGGAAATGCAGGAAAGAGAGGGTCATCGAGTTTGCAACACAGTCTTGTGTTTTGGAAATGGCCATGGGCAGTGTGTATGAGGTTTGCTGGATTGCCTGCATGGAGACCCAATGGAACCATGAGGATGAACCATGATTTGCAGTGGAGACCCAGTGGAGATGCTGAAACCATGAGACAGCTACTAAGGAAAGTTGGTGGCCCTGGTGAAGTTTCCCAGGACTGTCAGCAGCCTAGCTGGAGGGGCAGAACTGGAACTCCAGAGAATTGTTGCTGGTTAGAATTACTGGACTTGGAGACTTTTCAGTGACTAGAGTTGTTGGACTTGGAACTACAGAGTTTGATGTTTTCCCTGTTTAAATCTTATATTTTTTGAATATTTCTTTGCTATGCCCAGTGCCATCTTTTGTAGTATGAGTGTTTATTCTGTGCCATTATGTTTTTTTTTTTTGTTTTTTTTTTTAGGATTTTTTGGTATTATGGCTCAGTTAAAAGACCTTGGATTATGGGGATGTTTGAACATCATTAGGATTGATAAAAACTATGAGGACTTTTAAAGATGGACTGAATGTATTACATTTTATATTATGGATGGTTATCAGTTTGGTGGTTTGATTCAGGTATCCCCCATAAACTTAGGTGTTCTGAATACTAGGTTCCCATCTGAGGGAGATTTGGGAATTAATGCCTCCTGGAGGCAATGTATTGTTGGGGGTGGTCTTATGGGTATTATAGCCAGTTTTCCCTTGTCAGTGTTTGACACACTCTCCTGTTGCTATTCTCCACCTTATGTTGGCCAGGGGGTGATGTCCGCCCTCTGCTCATGCCATCATTTTCCTCTGCCCTCATGGAGCTTCCCCTTGAATCCAAAAGTCAAAATAAACCCTTCCCCCCCCCCAAAGCTGCTCTTGGTCAGGTGATTTCTGCTAGCAATGTGAACCTGACTGCAACAATAACATTCCAGGTTGAATGCAGTTCCTATGACATCATAATGGCACCAATACCTATTTCATTTTTCTTCCCTGAAACTAAATATCATTCAATAAAATATTTTTTAATATACTTTAACACACTAAAAAATCCCCCACCAAACAGTAGCATGAAATATCACCCAAATTCCAGGAGAAAAATCACTGAAGAAATACTTATGCCTAATAATGTGATAACTACGAATAAACCCCTTTACCACTTACCTAGGAGTTTTGCAATGACATATAGGGCTTGTCCCCAAAGAAACAGTTTTCCATCACGGCCACAGTTGCTAGGAAATCGCTTTTGAGAACCAGGGTTTCTTTTTTCATATTCTACAAAGTCAGCTGGCACATAATAGTACTTTGGTACAACAGGATATCCTACAGAATTCAAAAATAGCATATTTAAATTATTACAAAACAGTGCTCTTCCCAAAACTTCTCTGTAAGAACCTGAAAATACTGGTAAGCAGGAAGAAAAGAAGGTTGTACAGAAGGTAGTAGATTTGATAAGCTATATGAAAATGGGATAGGACATTCTGGGTCCTTTCAGTTGTTGGCAGTGAATTAACGTAGAGAAAAGCTTGATTTTGAAAATAATTCTACAGTAAGCCATTATCATCTAGACAACATAAAGACATCTTCTTTAACATCTAAACATTTAAATGCATCAACAAATATCCAGTATGCAAATATTCAGAGCCATCTGAAAAGCTGTTTATTTATTTACTTGGGACAGACAGAAAGAAGCGGGAGAGAGAGAGAGAGATAGTGAGAGGGAGGGAAGGAGGAAGAGAGAATGGGCATGCCAGGGCCTTTAGCTGCTGTAAACAAACTCCAGACACATGCCCCACCTTGAGCATCTGGCTTATGTGCATGCTAGAAAATTGAACCTGGGTCCTTTGGCTTTGTAGGCAAGTACCTTAACCACTGAGCAATCGCTCCAACCCTTAAAAGCTGCTTTAATAGGCTTATTCTATGGAAGCTTTGTATAGGAGAAACTCTATGATCCTAAATAAACAATAATCTTAAATGATTCAAGAAATTTGAAATACTACATTATATTCTTAAAATAGACAGGTGAACCTGACATAAATATATAAATAAATGCTTTTTTAATTTTTTTATTTACTTACTTATTTGTGAGGGGTGGGGGAAGGGAAGAAAGAAAGAAAAGGAAGGGTGTGCCAGAGCAAACTCCAGATACACGTGCCATTTTGTGCATCTGTCATTATGTGGGTGTGGTAGCTTGATGGATGTCCCCCAAAAGATTCAGTTTAGTAAAGCTTCAGATCTCTAGCCACCTGGCTGGAGGAGGTGTCACTGGGCAGATCCTAGGGTCCAGCCCTAAGTTGTGCAGGTGGATTTGGAATTGCTGTTTAAAGATATACAAAGTGCTGGAGCTCTGCCTGGAGTTCTTAAACTGTACTTGCTTGCTTTTTGGTGGGAACTTTTCTCTCTCTACTTGGTCCTGTGAAAGCAGACCAGCTTCTTCTGCCATTATGGAACTTCCCCTGCATCTGAAAGCTTCAAATCAATTCCCTTCTTCCATAACTGTTCCTAGTTTGAAAGTTCATCCCAGCAACATGGGCTGTCTGCTACAGAATTTGTACCAGGAGCAGGGTAGAGTGTTGAGATGAATCTGACCATGCGGATTTCCATGTGGATTTTGGTCTTTTAGAACTGTGGACTGGAGGAATAGAAAACTTGGTGCTTGCAACTGAGGATGCCCTCTGGAGCAGTAAGCCAAGTTTTATGGTCTAGTCTGATGAGAGTTTGAAAATCCCAAGTACAGAGAAAACTGTACTTGGAGATTTGGCTTATGAACTTTCTAAAAACAAAGGAAAGATTACAGAGAACTTTATTGGAACTGGGCTACTGACATAAGGGCTTAATGAATTCTTCTGCCCATGCCCAGAGAGTTTGATCAAAGTTAAATTTGTAATGGACTGATGTGGTTGGCCAAATACATGGGACTGTGAGACTTAAGATTTTAAGCTGGAAAAATTCAAACTAGTATAAATTTACTGGCACAAAGACTGGTTTTAGGTTACTAAAGCTGCTATTGTCAAAAACATTAGCAATCTTAAGAAAGAAGCCGGGTGTGGTGGCACGCACCTTTAATCCCAGCACTTGGGAGGCAGAGGTAGGAGTATCGCCATGAGTTCAAGGCCACCCTGAGACTCCATAGTGAATCCCAGGTCAGCCTGAGCTAGAGTGAGACCCTATCTCAAAAAACCAAAAAATAAAATAAAAAAAAAATAAAAAAGAAAGATGGTCTAGGCTGGAAAGATGGCTTAGCAGTTGAGGTGCTTGCCTGCAAAGTCAAAGGACTATGGTTCAACTACCCAGGACCCATATAGGCCAGATGCACAAGGTGGTGCATGTGTCTGGAGTTCGTTTGCAGAGGCTGGAGGACCTGGTGCACCTATTCTCCATATCCGCCTTCCTCTCTCTCTCTCAAATAAAATAAAATATTTTTTAAAAAGGAAAGATGGGGCTGGGGAAATGGCTTAGCAGTTAGGACATTTGCCTGTGAAGCTTATGGACCCCAGTTCGATTACCCAGGACCAATGTAAGCCAGATGCACAAGGGGACACATGCATCTGGAGTTCATTTTCAGTGGCTGGAGGTCCTGGTGTGCACATCCCATCTTTCTGTCTGCCTCTTCCATTCTCTTTCTCAAATAAATAAATAAATACATTTTTTTATTTATTTGAGAGAGAGAAAATGGGCATGCCAGGGCCTCTAGTCACTGCAAATGAACCCCAGATGCACATGGCCCCCTTGTGCATCTGGCTTACGTGGGTCCTAGAGAATCGAACCAGGATCCTTTGGCTTTACAGGCAAGTGCCTTAGCTGCTAAGCCATCTCTGAAGCCCATAAAATACATTTTTGTTAATAATACAATTTTTTAAAAAAGAAAGATGGTCCAACTGCTTTCTTTACATTACAAAAATAGAAAGGATGCCTGAGAAAAGACAATGAGAGAAATACAAATTATTTTGAAAAGTGTTGACTGATAAAGGAACCTGTTCTTCAAGGTTATAATTTATTTCATCCATGAATTAAGAATATGGTTGTTGCTGGGCATGGTGGCGCATGCCTTGAATCCCAGCATTTGGGAGGCAGAGGTAAGAGGATCGCCATGAGTTCGAGGCCACCCTGAGACTCCATAGTGAATTCCAGATCAGCCTGGGCTAGAGTGAGACCCTACCTCAATAAACCAAATAAAGAAAGAAAGAAAGAAAGAATATGGTTGTGTCCTATACATCAGGTATTGGTTTTTGAAACATGAAAAATATGTGGGGCGGTCAAGATGTGCAACATGGCTCCAGGAGCTGCTGCTGAGACACAACATATAGGTAGGGCATGATGACCCTCATGAAGAGGCTGGTGAAGCCACTGAAAGCTGAACTGTGGTTTACATGGAGACCCAAAGATGTTTTGGATATACCAGGATTGTGTAAGGGCTTCCACAGTGGCTGCTGGCTAGGGATGGAAGTTTTCACTGGCTATCTAGCCCAGCTGGAGAGATGGAATTACAAAATCTGGAGACTGTCAGTCACTAGTTTGGATATTGGACTTGCACTGCAGATGTTTGATGTTTGTTTGATGGTTATTGAGTTTACATTGTTCCAGTCTCTCCATACAATGCCTTATAACAGTTAAAAATGTTTACTCTGTGCCTTTATATGTTGTAAATATAGAACTTGTTTGATTTTACAGGATTTACAGCTAAGAGATAATCTTAAATCTAGATAAGAGTTAGGACTTTGAAACTATCTTATGTTGGTAAAGACTGTGGGGACCTTTGAATTTGACAATATACAATGCAAGATGGTTATAAATCTATTGGGGGCCAGGGAGGAATTTGGTAGTTTGAATGGATGTTCCCCAAAAGATTCAGTTTAGTAAAGCTTTAGGTCTGCAGCCACCTGGCTGGAGGAGGTGTCACTGGGCAGATCCTAGGGTCCACCCCTAAGGTGTGGAGGTGGATTTGGAATTCCAGTTTAAAGATATACAAAGTGCTGGAGCTCTGCCTGGAGTTCTTAAACTGTACTTGCTTGCTTTTTGTTGGGGACTTTTCTCTCTCTATTTGGTCCTGTGAAAGCAGACCAGCTTCTTCTGCCATTATAGAACTTCCCCTGGATCTGAAAACTTCAAATCAACTCCCTTCCTCCATAACTGTGCCTGGTTTGGAAGTTCATCCCAGGAACCTTAGGCTGTCTGCTACAGTGGGTACTGGGGAATTGAACCTGGGTTGTCAGACTTTGCAAGTAAGTTCCTTTAAATACTGATCCATCTGTCCAGCAGCAAATAATTGCTTTATAATAATATTTATTCATTTGTTTGCAAGTATACTATGGGTGGTGGTGGTGGTGGGTGTGTTTTGTTTGCATGTGTACGTAAAGATGTGCTTGCAGGCATGTGGAGGCCAGAGGAGAATAAACACTTGGTGCCTTCTTCTATGGCTCATCTGTATATTTCCTTGAGATAAAGTGTTTCTCTGAATGCGGATCTGTGGCTTCTGAGAGCCCAGGTGATTCTCTAGTCTCTGCTCCTCACAGGACTGGGTTTACAAAAGTGCATGGCCATGCCCAGTTGTCTCTGTGGGTCCTGGGAAATCAAACTCATACTTGCAGTAAATATTCCTCCTCACTGAGCCATCTCCCAACACTGAGTTTATTTTTAATTCAATTCTTATCCATAAGCATTACACAACTTCTAACATCATAAGTATTTAAACGGCGAAAATAAGATGTGAGTTACTTACTCAGATACTTCTAGAAAACCCCTCAAATGTCACCAACTTCATGTGTAATAGAAATGAGGGCCAATGCTATGAACGAAACTTTATGTAGGATGCCCATATGGCTGCAAATTCATTTTTACTGGCACACCACAATTTTTCATTAATTAGAAACTTTGCATGGGCACAGCATGTGTTAGTACCATCGCTTCCCTCATCCCTGACCCAGTTCCACTGAGGGCCCTCCTCAGAGGGATTGCTGGTAGTCACTATGGACTTATGGGTTAGGAGCTGTAAGAACAGCAACATATAACTATGCTTCCAAAGCTACTCTCATGAGTATATCTTCCTATTCTATTAATACTTTTTAACCCCAAAATAACTAGACTATTGCCTTTGAAATTTCACTGAGATTTTCACTTATATAGAAGTCAATTATATTCTTTTGTAGTCTGTGCTGGTGTTTGACTGAAAACAATATATCCTAAACACAAAAGACTGAGCATTGTGACCATTTCTAAAATATTCCACTTATCATCAAAGGATACCATTTTAACACAATAGCAAACATTCAGAGTGTAATGCTCAAGGCCCTAGGTGCATGTCTAAAGGAGCCTGGAATGCTCTTGGCAATGATAGTGTTTTTAGATGACAGCACAGCCTTTCCAGGGCAACCCTGTGAGGGTCTCAGGGGCAAGGGCCCCCAGCCATGGAGCTGTATGATTTTTGATGTGCTCGGCGGGGGGGGGGGGGAGGGGACGGAAGCCAACCACTTTATATTATTGTATACTGCTCAGAGTGAAGGAATTACACAATAAATGACAAATCAAAAAATACTCTTCCCATGTATAAACTACTTCAGCACCAGTATGACCAACTAAATTCATCTCCATTCTTCACCTTGCATAATGAACTCCTTCTATAAAATACATTTATTAAAATAAATTAATAAAGATTATTCTTTCTAATTTCATTTGAGGCTTCATTTATTTTTAAATTTCACATGTTATTATATTTTGTGAAGTATCTATTTGTATATTTAAAATGAATATTATGAAAATGTTGGTAGGAAGAATTCTTGAAGAAAAGAACTATACCTTCTGTGGTCTGATGAAGCACTGGAGTCAAAAGATCCTGATATTCTTTTACTTGTTGGGGTTTGCCTCTAAAAACTCCTGAAAGGAAAAATACAAAATCTAGCAGTGGGTGTGCCCAAAAATTTTACCTTAGCAAAAATATTAAAAATTTAAAATTAACAAAATATTAAAATTATTGTGGCAAATTTTTATGTAAATGTTAAAATAAAATTGAAAAGAGTAAATGCAAATAAGTATATTTTTCCAAGAAATTGATTTTAGAAAGTCATGTTAGCATTTTGAATTGAATACTGAACTAATTAAAATTTTTATGCTTGAACATAAATGTTATAGATATTCAGTGTCATGATTACAGCACTCATGATTTCTATAATAACTTTTCTTCATGACTATGAATAATATATTAGCATTATTTTTAAATACTTCAAAGTAGTTTAAATTCTTTAAATGATTTAGAATTCATTCAGAAAGCAGAAGAGTGCATATAAAAATGCAGAGCCTGTTAACATCACTGAAGTGCAGTCTCCTGCTGGCTGAAAGGAGCCATATTTCATTTCAGCTCTCCTCTGAAGCACTTATAGTCCATACTTAAATTTCAGAGAAAAGCTCACTTACCATCAATCATCATGTAAAGAAAAAATATGGGAAATTCACATTCAATGCCATCAAACAGCTGAAACAGAAAAAATGAAAATGTTCATTAACAAATTAGAACTATATTTAGGCTATATGTAAGAGATTTATTTATAGCAATAATAAGATTGAGTCTGATTATATAGTAGTTTCATTGTTTTAAGATTTTTTTTCCCTTAGGACTCTTATTCAAAAGCATATTAAATAGCAGTTGTTAAATATGTAGTACTCATTGTGCTCACTTTGGAAACACACACACTAAATATGTAGTGAGTTTTTATTAACATTTCTCACTCACTAGGTAGATCTCTGAGACAAAAGTTGAACGTCCTGCACTCCGAGGCTTACATGGGGTTTGGAGGCTAGTATATGAATAACAACTACCATACACACAATATGTCTATACATGGTGCATCAGAAACATGGGAATGCTGAAGGTCAGGGAAAGGTTATAGCCCAAGAAATGTTTCAGCTATTACCTGTGACCTTCACTGGGAGGTGAGCTAAGGGAACTCCCCACAGAAGAAAACATACAAAGTACAGATGCAGGAAGAACGAAGCAGGTTAAGGGAATTATCGGTGATTCGGTAATTCTAGAATATACAAGAAGAAGAAGTAGCAGTAATAACTGAATCCCTACAGGTGGGCTAGGAAAGCCACACAGGACTCAGACTGCTCAGAGACAGACTTTGATCTGGAGGTAACATAACCACAGGCGAATATTGAGCAGGATCACATTTTTTTTTAATATAGCCATTATGAGCTGTCAGCAGCACTGAAGAGTTGTAGGGACAGAAATAAACCAGCTAGACAGCCATGAGCACAACTCAAAGACAAAAGAGGACAACCCAAATCTGCATATTTCAGCGTCAGCACTGTGACATCCTGGGACAAATCACAAAATTCAGGACCATTCCATGCATTTCTATATGTTTAGTATCATCTCTGGCCTCTACCTTCCTGATGCCAGTAGCTGCCATCCAAGGGACAACTCAAAATGACCATATATACTGTCCAATGGCCCCTGGGGAAAAAACCTGTCCCAGGTTATCAACCATCAGGTTAAGCCAAAGAATAATATATAGAAAGGAATTTTAAGATTTTTAAGGAGGCTAAACCTGCCCATTATGATTGACAAAGGTGGGTAATTAGGAAGGAGGAGCCTAGAATAACCCAGCTGTGCAGCTTGGGCAGAGGAGTGGGAACTGAATACAGACATGGATAGGACATGTAGAGCAGTATGAATCAGGGGTAGGTATTTTTGGCAGTGACAGCTGTGAAAGCATGGGTACAATGGAAAGCAAACAGGTCTGAAGCTGGATCACAAAAGAGCAGTGCTTGTGAAGAAGTGAACAGAAACTAACCTGCAAGAGACTTACATGGACAGTGAGAGTTGAGAACCAGGTAAAATAAGGTAAAAGAAAGTGGAGAAAGTTCCAAGAAAGTGAACTCAGTTAAGACATGCAATGCAAATAACAAAGTTCAGTGAAGCAAGGTCAGAAAAGCATCTACTGTGATACTGTGACTGAAATCAGCACAGCTACTGCCATGTGTGGAGGAGAGAAAGAAGATTATAAGGGCCCAGACTTAAGTGGGAGACAACCAAGATGTTCCTTTCTGGGGAACTTGTGAGAGACCTTGTAGAGATGAGGCCTGGCTGGCAGAAGGCAACAGAGGTGTGCTTTGAGGGTTATAAGCCACTCCTGGCTGGAGCTGGCTTGCTTGCAGACTGTCTATGTGATATAACCAGCTACCTTAAGCTCCTCGTACCACATCTGTGAGTCAATCCCACAGGCATGCCTTCCCTGCCACGATGGACTATATTCCATTAACTAGGAGCCAGAACTAATTGTTTCTGCAAGGTATTCTGTCACAATGCTATGAAAAAGAATGAATACACAAGGTCTGTACACCACACATAAGCCATGTTTTCCAAAACTGGCTCCAAACAAGACAAGAGGCAGGAGGAATGAGGGGTGAAGGTTTTAGTTTAATTTTTTTATAATGCACATCATTGTGATTACGAAGAGGAAATGAAATTAAGCTGGAAAAGCAAAAACAGAGGGAAGGTAGAAGTGGGGAAGATAAGGAGACATGTATGTACTATCAGATAAGAAAATGCTCCATGACAGTCCCAAGAAGGAAAGAGAAAAGGATGGAGTATGTATATACATATGCATATGGTGCATCTTAGGAGAAAAGATAGCACCTTTCATGAGACAATAGAAATGGAGTTTAATGTGGATGAAAGAGAGATGCAGTGGAGGCAGCCACACAGAAAAGGAAGGTTACCAAAAGGAAATAAAAATAAAAAACTAACTTTGAACTTGAGAGCTAATGGGGAGAAGCTGGACAAGCATTCAATGGGTGTTCCTAGCACAGTAACACAGAAGTGACAAGAAGTGGAAATAGTAAGGAGAACTGAGCCAACATGGGGTAACAGCCCTCCCTGCAAAAGCAGAAGCAAGCTACCAGCTTGACCCAGTGATTCTTTGTCTCCATCTCCCAAGTGCAGTGATTACAGCACATTGTAATGTCTACCAACCATTTATGTGTGTGCTGGGGTTCTAAACTATGATTGTCATATTTGCACTGCAAGCACTAATCCACTGAGCCATCTCCACAGCCCTCAGCATTAGCTTTAAATTCAAGCATCTGCCTAACAGTGTAAACATAGATCACAAATAGAAAAAACATGATGTAAGACAAATAAGCAAAAGATTGAAAATGCAATCAAAATTATTCAGCCAATGAGTCAATGTGGCTTACTATGAGACAATAGGCCCAGGGACCAATACTTACTGAGCAGTAACTATGTGTCAAGTACCATTGTAACCATTTATTCATACATGTATTTTATACACAAATATATAAAATCATTAAATCTCCATAAGAACTTCATAGTCTGGGTAATAGTATTATTTTGCCAATGCATTGAGATTAATCACAGCCATTAACTTGCCTGAAGCCACACCAGAATAAGAACTTGACCTAAGTACTTAGCCCCTGGATCCTTGCTTTACACCACTTTCATGTGCTACTAAAAGGGAACTTTTTTTTTCCTTTTGGGTACCTTTATCTCAGCTGGTTTGTAATAGCGTCTGTTGGGATCTTCCAATGATGTTCTATACCCATCTCTCAAGAAACGCTTGAATCCGTATTTTCCTTTTAATTTTCTGACCACTTTATCAAGTGTCTGGTTGAACAGAACCTCATCATCCAGGGCAAATGCAGGATAGCTGATGCAGGGGAGCAGGGCAGCATCCGTGTTCTGGGGTCAACACAAGAAGGGGTTTGTCATTGTCTGCAGTGATCTGTAACCTACATAGCCCAAGAATAGCCATAAGCATAAAATCAAAAAGCTTATCCAACTGACAGTGAGTTTGCTCTGTTATAAGGGACAGATGTTTCTATGATGTGTTGCACTGTACCTAACAACTTTACTCCTTAATAAAAAGAATCTTCAAAGTTCATCATGGGAACTTAAAAAGATTAAGAAAGTATATAAAAATTTAATACTTTTAGTTATCACAATTTTGTTAACCACAGAAAAATGTGCAGCTAGGTAAATGCAGTCATGAAGAAAACAACCTAAAGGTCCAAAAATTGGTTGAATAAATCAGCACCTATTAAAGTGTACATTATAGAAGTAGTTAGAATTTATATTGTACATACTTATTTACTGATGTGAAAACATGTTTGTTCACAGAGTAAAGCGTATGTATATAAAAAGTGTGAACATATATCCAAATGTCAACTGAAAACTGTGTGGCAGAATAAATGGTTATTACTTTTAAAATAAGCAGATAATGCTTACCAATGAGTTTTGTTTTCATTATAATCTTGCATTACTCATGAAAATCGTCATTTTGAATAATCAAACCATTCTGTATTGTGAAAGACTAGAACCATAAATAATCCCTACAAAAATGTGCAGTAAAAGGAAAAGTGAATTGAATTTAAAAAAAGGAAATTTTTATTTAAAAGAAATCTAAATTAATTCTTTCCCTCCCCATCCCTTCCTATTTTCTTTCTTTTCACCTCAGTGAGCTGAGGTCTCACTATACTGCACAGGCTGTTCTTGAATTCCTGAACTCAAGTGATCTCCCCACTTCAGCCTTCTAAGTAGCTGGGACTATAGACATACACCACTACTGGGTCTGAAAAAAATTATTTTTATAATATCCAAACATAAAATACTAATCCATTTGGTATAATGCTGCTATCTCTGAGAAAGATAAATGTATATTTTTCTATTGTCTTATCAAAAGGATTCAAATGACAGAACATCTCTGTCCACAGCTATTTACTTCATAAGACCTGAGAAGCCAGAGGAATGAAGGGCAGCCTGCATCACATCTTCTCATATTCCTGGATGATCTCTAACACTAGCATGATTGCTTGGAAAAGAAGATAAAAACCCATAAACGTTGTACATGATATCTCATTTTACTTTATTATATAAAAAAGTCTCACATGAGATCTTGATTCTCTGGGTAGCAGTGAGCACAAAGTTTGCCTGTTGCGATTGTGAGCATCAAGATCCACAAATATTACTGACCAAGAACAGCCCTAGACAGAGGAAAAGAAACACATTTCAAGGAATTATAAACCAATTGGCATTCTCACTGTAAGACACTTCATTATAATGATTACATTTATATATAGGATACTAAAGATCTAAATGTTTTCATTTTTGTTTTTAATATTTCTTGGTTTTCTTAAAATTAAGATTAATCATATAGTTATAATAATGCTATTTTTATATTTCATATTTTCCTTCATTTGTTAATAACTCAAAATCTATTATTTGTAGGACACTTAATAAATTACATTTATTTTAATTGAAATACAAATAATAGCTAACACAAGAAATAAAGCAAGGAACAATATAGATTCATAAAATATGAGTTGTACATCCCTTATTAATGTTGATCATATAATCAAGCTAAAAACTTTAGGTAACAAACCAGAAGTATGGATATGAAAACATTGGATTAAAAGATGAAGCTGAATCTCAAATAATAACAGTATTCAGAATATGTCAGACTTGACTTTCACCTGGCTTGGCTCATTAAATTGTCATGAACAGATATTACTGTTCCAGCTTAACTGAAAAGAGAAAGCCTTAGTTCAATAGAGCAAAATTATAAAAATCAAGTCTTCCACAGAAACCAATGATTTAACCATTAGGTTACACAATTTCCCTACACTAAAATGAAATCTTTTAAGTAAAAACCATGGGCTGGGTAAATGGTTCAGTAGATAAAGTACTTGCCATGCAAGCATGAGAAGCTAGGTTTGGATGCCCAAAACCCACATGAAATGCTGGGCAAGGTGGTACACAACTGCAATCCCAGTAGTGGAGAGGCCGAAATGGAATTTCTGGGGTTAATTGTTCAGGTACAATATTGACAAAATTTCTACCATTTAGCCACTGAAACATTTCATATTCAGTAGCAGAGTTGCAAATAAACAGGACTTTACTGGGGAGATAAATATTTTAAAACACATAAAATAAGAAAAGAATAACAAGACAGCTTTCATTATAAGAGAACACTTAAAAAATAAATAGGGAAAAACCATTCCCTCTTCCATCTCAGAATAGGACTGGGACCCAGCTTTGGCACAGTTCCAAGTCTGGTTGTTTCTCCCTTCAATAAACTATCTCTTTCCTTGTAACTATCCCTGTGTTTGAAAAATTCATTATTCAGAGACACAAGAACCTGGAAACTTGAGTGAGTAGTAAGTCCCCAAGTCCCCTCCAAACTTGGTCCATGCACTGATTTCACTCACAGCATAGCTGCATTTTTCTCTTTCTTTATCTTCTAAATAAACCCTTTCAACTGCTTGTGCATTTCAATTTTTTAACCAATGAGCCATTTCTCCAGCCCATCTTTTTCAATTTTTTGATAAAGTTGTCAATAACTTGGAATCCTAACTGGTCACAGAGACCCTACTGTTATGCAAAGTGTTCAAAGCAATGCAGACATCTAGATTCCTTTGACATTTATAGGCCTATAATTAATGTGTCAGATGATTTAAACTAGGTAATAATTCTGCATGTGGGCTATCCCTGATGACTTCTTTAAATACTTGCTTCTGAATGGAAAATAGCCAGCCATGACCTTGTGTGCATTTGTTTTTTTCCTTCTTAAAAATCTGCAAAATGCCTAAAACATGGTGTACTTTGTATGAAAACAGCCAAAACAGGGGCTGGGAAGATGTCTCAGTGGATAACGATGCTCACTTACAAAGCTTGCTGGCCTAGACTCAGTTCCCAAGCAGCCATGTAAGCTGGATACAGAAAGTGGCACAAAAATTTAGTATTTGTTTTCAGCAGCATGAGGCATTGGTGCAGGTTGTGTGTATGTGTGTGTGTGTGTGCGCGCGCATGCATGCTATCACTCATGCATGCATACACACACATGGTGCAAATAAATAAAATAAATAAAACATTAACAAAAAAAATCCAGGGCTGGGCATAGTGGCTCATGCCTTTAATCCCAGCACTCACAAGGTAGACATAGGAGGATTATTTTGAATTCGATGCCAGCCTGAGACTACAGAATGAGTTCCAGATTAACCTGGGCTAGAGTGAGACCCTACTTCAGAAAACCAAAAAGAAAAAAACAAATCCAGACAAGCAATATAGTTCACTGGTGCTTGATTATATGCTAAAATGTAGTCCCTATTATGAGATTATTTTTTCTATTAGGTATATATCTTAGAGGCTAGAAAGCAAAAATTAAGACCTCAACAAAAATTTGATGAATTTAAATAAGCTACTTAATTTTGGCTAGGTTTACTTCAGCTTACAGCCTTGAGGGGAACTTTCATCATTGTGGGGATACTTGTCAATAACAGATAGTAGGACATCACATCTTACATCAGCAGGGAGAACACAGCAAGAGTGAGCTACTAGCATTGGGAAGAGGGGCTGAACTATAAAGTCCCAAGGATCACCCCAGTGACACACCTCTGCCAACAAGGCTCCACCTCTCAAAGTCCCTACAACTTGCCCAATATACCATGAGTTGGGGACCAAATATTCAAAACACATGAGGTTATGGGGGGTATTTGACATTCAAATCATTATATACGGAGGAAAAAGGCTGAGGCTTGGTTTCAGGCAGAGGAGGAATTTGCCTTCTCCAGGAAAGATGTGTTAACTTTGCAAGAAGGACTGGAGTTAAGAGAACGGGGAACGGGATAGGTAAGACTGCCTAGCTATAAATGCCTACATCTTACTCTTTAACTGGAAACCTCATGTCTGTAGCCAAAAAGCATAGCAGGTTTGGAAGTCATTGACGACAGACCTCAACTCCTGTTTCCCTGATAACATTAAAGAGGAAGATAACATGTTTGCTCCTCCATAGGATTTGAAATACAATATGAAAAGTAGAAAGGTAGTGGTATCAGAGCTTTTGTTTAGGCCCACTAGGGGAAAAGCTACTTTCTCCTGGTCAGAAAAAGAAAATCCTCTGGTCCTGGCTAGAGACATGACATTCTAAGCTATCCAAACCACAAGATTATGGTGGCCTCACTTAAGCATTATCCAAAGGACCTATCAATCACATGGTCAAGAAACCATTCATCCCCACCCCTCACCTAAAGAACAAGCAAAAGAAGAACATAGCATAGTTATCCTTTGATGCGAGAATGTATAAATACCTACCACATGTCTTCCCTCTGGGCAGCTGTTTATAAATCTTTACTGCTAACCCTGCCTGATTTTCTAGATTCTAAATCACAAACACCTAATTTTATTCTTTCCCCCTTTCTATTGCTTCTTGAGATACTGGCTGAAATACTAAGTATGATGTTCTATGCAAGATCTCTCAGTAAAATCTTCTTGGCTTTACTTATTCCTCATTGTCTATGTGGCTAATTTTTCCTAGTCTTGAGAGAAGGATTTTATGGTAAGAAAATTTGCAACAACAGGATCTCAAAGACAGACCAGGGGTGGGGTACTGGACTCGTTGTTCTTTTTCCCAACATGGCCACATTGAATAAATCTCCTTATTCTGCTTTTCACTGTTGCTTGTTTATTTATTTAGCCAAATGAATGAGTAAAATAGGCAGGGGAACAGTAAGAACAATCTTATCCAACAAAGTCAGGATTATGTGATATCCAAACTGGACAAGGACACACAAAAAAAGAAAACTACAGATCAATATTCTTTGATGCACATAAATGGAAAAATTCTCAATCAAATTCAGGCAAACTGAATCCAGGAACACATTAAAAATATTATATATGCTATGACAAAGTTGGTTTCATTCCAGGAAAGCAAGGTTGTTTCAACACATGTAAATGAGTATGTGTAAAACACACAGAAGAGACTTAGTGACAGAACTCTCATGATCTTCTCAGTTCATAAAGATGTTTGACAAAATTCAACATTCCTTGACAAAAATAAAATCCCCAGAGAACCTAAGGACAGAAGGAACACACCTACATCAAGGCTATCAATGACAACTGAAGACACTAGAGGAGGGAAAGGTCTTCCATGTTCATGGATTAGAAAAAAATAACATTGTGAGAAATGTCTATATTCCAATCCCTATCAAAATCCCAATTACAATGTCTCTACACCTAAAAAAAAAAAAAAAAACCTAAAATTCATATGAAAGCATGAAAGACTTCAAGTAGCCAAAGTAATCCTTAACGCAAAGAGCAATCCTGGAAGTATCACCATACCTAATTTCAAATATCTTTCAGACCTATTGTAACAAAAACAGCATGGTACTGGCACAAAATATACATGTACACACATGGAATAGAGGACCCAAAACTATACCTACATAGCTCCAACCACCAAGTTTTTAAAAACGCTTTCAAAGACACTGCAGCAAAAACAGCCTCTTTAGCAAATGATACTGGGAAAACTGGATTTCCACATGTAGAAGAATAAAAGTAGATTTATACTTCTCACCCTGGATATAAATCAATTCAAACTGAATCAAGGCCATTAATGTAAGTCCAAAAGCTTTGAAATTGCTAGAATAAAATATACCTTCCTGAAAAGGACTCATAGAATACAAAATAATTCCATTGTATTATTAATGTAATCCCACTGACTAACGGGATTACAAAAAAAAGGAAAAGCTTTTAGACAGCAAAAGGAACAATCACCAGAGTAAGGAAACAGCTTCCAGAATAGAGAGAAAAGACAAAAGAAAAAAGAAAAAAAAAACTTCTGTTGGCCACACATCAGACAAGGGTTAATATCTAAACTATACTAAGAACTACATTAAACACCAAGAAAAATAATCCAATCAATAAATGGAGTAATAAACTGAACAGAAATTTCTCAAAAGAGGAAATACAATAAATATCTTTACTCACCAAGGAAATGAAAATTCAAACTACTTTGAGACTCCATCTCATTGTTGCCAGAACAGCTATCAAGAAATCAAGTGAAACAAAAGAAATAAAGGGCTGGGGAGATGACTAAGACGTTAAATGTGCTTGCTTGCAATCCTGCCAACTCAAGTTGGCTTTCCTAGCACAAAAGTAAAGTGGCACACACATCTATATACCCAATGCTCCTACAGCAATGAATACAGCAGATGAATCTCCAAGCCATAAGGACAGCTAGACTGGCCTACCCAGCAGGAAAAACAATTAGGGAACTGTCTCAAAAAGAAGAGGAGAACTGATAGTCTCTATACACGTGTCATGGCACATAGGTGCACCTCCAAAACAACACAAATAAAAGTTTAGAAAAAAAAAATAAAACAAGTGATAATCGATGCTAGAAAGGATGTAGTGAAAGACAAAACTGTAAATACTACTTGTGGGAATTTCAACTGGCATCATCACTATGGAAGTTTCTCAAAAAAAAAAAAAAAAAAAAAAAAACCTAAATCAGGAATTACCATAAGATCTAGCTATATCACTCCTAGTTATGTACCCAAAGACCTTTTAATTCCTATCACAGAGGTACATGCACATCCACATTTATTGCTACTATTTACAATAGTTAAAAAATAGAACCAGCCTAAGATGTCCATCAGTAGATAGATGGATAAAGAATAGATATGCAAATAGAATTTTATTCAGCTGTTAAAGTGAAATCTTTGTGTTTACAATTAAGTAGATAGAACTGGAAACCATGATAAGTGAAATAAGCTATACTAAAAAGACAAACATGACATATTTTCTCTCATATGTAGAAACCTAGATTTAACTCTCTGTGTGTGTGTTTGTGTGTGTGATGTGTGTGTGATGTGTGTGTATGAAAGACAGAGAGAGAAGAGGAGAAGAGGAGAGAGGTGAACTAGAAAGGGGACTATAAAAGATTCCTTTTAAAGGAAAGATAGGTAATGGCATACATGTTACATGAAAACAGAAGGGAGATGGTAGAGGATAGAAGGGAGTAGCAAGAACAGGAAAGGACAGAAGGGGAGGAGAACAAATAAGAGCAAAGTATGTAAAAAAAAATACCACAGTGAGGGGTTAGAGAGATGGCTTAGTGGTTAAGGCATTTGCCTATGAAGAATAAGGACCCAGGTTCAATTCCCCCAGTACCCATGTAAGTCAGATACACAAGGTGGCACATGCATCTGGAGTTTGTTTACAGTGGCTAGAGATCCTGGAATACCCATTCTTTCTTTTCCTTGTCTCTCTCCCTCTCTCTCGTCTCTCAAATAAGTAAAATCTAAAAAAAAATGAATTAAAGACATACCACAATGAAATCCACTGCTTTTATGATAACTTAAAAAAAAAAAAAAACAGGGAGCCAGGCGTGGTGGCGCACACCTTTAATCCCAGCACTCGGGAGGCAGAGGTGGGAGGATTGCCGTGAGTTCGAGGCCACTCTGAGACTCCATAGTGAATTCCAGGACAGCCTGGGCTAGAGTGAGACCCTACCTCAGAAAACCAAAAAAAAAAAAAAAAAAAAAAAACAGGGGCTGGAGAGATGGCTTAGCGGTTAAGCACTTGCCTGTGAAGCCTAAGGACTCTGGTTCAAGGCTTCCCCAGGACCCACATTAGCCAGATGCCCAAGGAGGTGCACGCATCTGGAGTTCTTTGCAGTGGCTAGAGGCACTGGCACACCCATATTCTCTCTCTCTCTCTCTCTCCCTCTGCCTCTTTCTCTCTCTGTCACTCTCAAACAAAGACATCTAAATGCAAAACCCTTTACAGGATTGCCCAAGCCTTCCTCATTTTTTGCATTTTAATCATATTTGTTAGCCCTAATTTAGAATATAAACATAAAACAATATGAAGCCGATTATAATGCCTTCTCCGTGCTTATTTACAGATGGAATTTATCCCTCTGCAGTACAGCTATGGTGGCAACTTTTCCTTCTTGACCCAAGAACTGTTTCCAATATTCCTTCAAGCAACCCAGGTTTCTCTCTCAGTGACAGAAGACAGTACAATGATGTCATACTGTTAAAGGAACTTTGCAAGTGCAGAAGAAGATGAACCTGAAAATTAACTCTCAGGGTCTCAGAAGAGCAGAACTAAGGTTCAAACCTTAGAATCACAAAACTATTTCTTATTATGCTCATGATACCTGCCCTAAATTCTAATTTATTTTGTACTAAGTAAGCATTTTCAACTATTACTAAAAATATATTTATATGTAATTGTCAATATATTTTATAATATATATTTGAAACCCTAATAAAATATGTAATTTCCTGTTAAAGGACACATAAGCACATTTCTAATTATGGCTTACCCCAGATTACTTTTCATCCTAAATAGGGAAATAAAAAGTTAGATCGCTGTATTTAATTTTATTCTTAGAAAGGGTTCTAAAGAAAATGACTTCAGTAAGTATCTTATAGTGGATATTAAGAAAATAATTTAAAGTGTACATATGTGAAATTATAACTCAATCTGAAAACCGTATTCTTTTTTTTTAGAGAAAGTGCATGGGGGGTGGGGAGAGGGAATTGGCACACTAGGGCCTCAGCCACTACAATTGAACTCCAGACACTTGCACAACCTAATAGGCATGTGCAACCTTGTGCTTGCCTCAACTTTGTGTGTCTGGGTTATGTGGGATCTGGAGAGAGATCAAACATGGGTCCTTAGGCTTCACAGGCAAGCACCTTAACTGCTAAGACATCTCTCCAGCCCTGAAAACCTTTTTTGAGGGGACTGGGTAGATGGCTCAGCAGTTCAAGACACTTGCTTGCAAAGCCTACTGGACCAGGTTCAATTCACTAGTATCCATGGAAAGCCAGATATACAAAGTGGCATATGTGTCTGGAGTTCATTAGTAGTAGCAAGAGAACCTAGGTGCCAATACTTTTCCTCTCTCACTCTTTCTCTCTCAAATAAATAAAAACATATAAAACTTTTTTTTGGTTCAACAACTCCCTATAAAAAGAATTAAGATTTCTTTGACGTAATATTCTAAAGCACAAAAAAGGGACTGATCAGCCAGGCAAGATTTTCCTACTAGTACAATAGTGGCATGACTGGTATGGGAGTAACCAACTGCTCTCTGAATCTGAGGCTCACTCCAATATGAGGGAATTCATGCCTGGCACTGAAAACATAATTAAAAGCCTATGGCTAGGAAGGTCATAGGCCCTAGTGGGAAGGGAAGCTGCTACTATTTTTTTTTTTGAATAAGTGGATATGTTGTGTCAATCAAGTTTCCCTCTACATATTTGTTTATGCCATAGATTAATGCTGCTATCACCTTTGTTCAGATGAGCTTCCTTCTAGGTGGTGCGGACTACTGTGGAGATTCAAACATAATAGTGCTAAGAGTGATTTGTTGAGAACTCAGCACTAAATGAGGCATCTCTATCATACCTCCTAAGGTTCAAGAAACATTATGGAAGAGGGGATAGAAAGAATGTAAGAGCCAGAGGATGGGGAGGTGTATTTTGGAATTTTGCCTGAAGAGGCCATTCATTTATAGCCTCACAGTGATTTTCATTACATGCACAAGACATGTATAACATCAAATCCACCAACATTTCATCATGGATGATGATGGAATAAAAAAAAGACATCAAAATATAAAGAAGGGAAGAAGGATTCAGTGAAAGGAGGCTAAGGAAAGGGAGGCAAAAGAAGGTAATAGAAGAGCATTATCAAAATACCTTATGTACATGTATGAAAATGTCAATAAAAATATAAGAACAGGTGCTGGAGCAATGACTTAGCAGGTAAGTCACTTGTCTGTGAAGCCTAAGAACCAAGGTTCAATTCCCCAGAATCAACATAAGCCAAATACATTGGAGTTCACTTGCAGTGGCTGGAGGCCCTGACATGCCCAGGCTCTCTCTCTCTCTCTCTCTCTCTCATAAATAAATAAATAAAAATATGTAAAAGTATAAAAACAAACAAAAAGAAAATCTTCCACATTATTTGTAGACACCTTTTTCTGAAGCTCAAGTATTTCTTAAACAGAAAATAGCTGAAAAGTAGAACTTTCTAAAATATATTTTCACTGGGGTTATTTTACCGCAGGAGAAAAGAGATTTTAGAGCTAAGATGACTGACTATTGAGGCTTTACTAGCATCAAAATTTCATATTCTCTGGTTATACACACTGCAAAAATCCCTCCTCCTGCATGAGCTACAAATTGTTATACATTCAACTGAAATCAACATATGACATGGAAATTATATGGTATATATGGACAGAAATAGTTAAAATAATGTGAAACCCCTAAGAAATAATTGAAAGACATGAGAGAAATTACTCCACCAAAATCAAAAGAATCAAATTTATCAAGTATATTTTTTACTACTTTCTTTAAAATTTATTCAATTTTTTTTAATAAAAAGGTTACACAAATAGACCCCTTCTCCCCCATACCAATTCTGCTAAGGATCTTTAATGGGGTTATTGGTACTCATTATGGGGACTGAGAAGCCTCATTCAGTCTCTGCAGGGATGTGGGAAACATGGTATCTCAGGCTATTCCCACCCACCATAAGACTCATAATCTTTCCACCCAGGCTAACCTGGAACTCTCTCTGTAGTTCAGGTTGGCCTTAAATTCATGGATAGCCCCTTCCTTCAGCCTCCCAAATGCTGGAATTAAAGGAATGCATTACAGGCCAGGTTTAAGACTGAAGAAAATAATAAACAGTGATTTTTAGTGTGAAAGCTAAAATTTAGGTATAAGTAATGTTTCTTTCTTTTATTTACTTCTTTCCTTCCTTTCTATTTCTTTTTCTTTTTTTCTATGATTCTTTCTTTCCTTAAGGTGTGTGTATACATGTATGTATGTGTATAGAGAATAACATCAAGGTGACTGTCCTATCCTTCCCCCTTCTTCAAGACAGGCTCATTCTTGTTGCTTTTGCCACTGGATGTGCCAGTCTAAATGGGTCACAAATTTCATTATTCTCTTGGCCTTGCCTCCCATTGCCATAAGCAACTTGGGATCACAGACGCATGCGCTAGTTTGCATCTGGCTTCCAGTGTGTTCTGAGGAGGCTCAAATTCAGGTCAATAGACTTGTGCCTTTAAACACTGAGCCATTTCCCAGACAACTAGTAAATAATTTTCAGAGAAAAATTTACGTAGTATGGGCTGTGTGGTGGTTTGATTCAGGTGTCCCCCATAAAGTTAAGGGTTCTAAATGTTAGGTCCTCAGCTGGTGGCAAATTGGGAATTAGATCCTCCTAAAGATGATGTAGTGTTGGGGGTGGGCTTATGAGTGTTATAACCAGCTTCCCCTTGCCAGTGTTTGGCACACTCCTCTGCTGATGTTGTCTACCTGATGTTGGCCAGGAGGTGATGTCCACCCTCTGCTCATGCTATCACTTTCCCTTGCCATCATAGAACTTCCCCTCAAGTCTGTAAACCAATATAAACTCTTTCTTTGCACAGCTATGCTTGGTCGGGTGTTTTCTGCCAGCAATGCAAAGCTGACTGCAAAGGTAAAATTGGTACCAGGAGTGGGGCTGTTGCTCCTAGAAACCTGATACTGTGGCTATGGCCTTTTGAAACTGATTTGCAAGAGGAAAGTGGAAGGTTTTAAACCTGGGCCTAAGAGATGCCTTGCAGTGTTGTAAGTACATCTTGATGGACTATTCTAATCAGAGTTGAAAGACCTGAATGCAGTAACAACTATGGACTATGAGTTTTGGTTTGTGAGAGTAAGAAAGAGCTTTGCCAGGACTGGATTAGAAGCAGTTTGTGTGAAATGCTTGCAGTTT
This sequence comes from Dipus sagitta, assembly GCA_036346955.1. Classification (NCBI taxonomy): domain Eukaryota; kingdom Metazoa; phylum Chordata; class Mammalia; order Rodentia; family Dipodidae; genus Dipus; species Dipus sagitta. The sequence goes on along the minus strand of CM070770.1, from coordinate 228,474,421 downwards.
TGCCTGTGTCCTGAGAACTTGTGCAGGGTTTCATTGTATAGAAATGGACTGGTGTGGTCAGAGGGATATGACACAGATAAAAGTAAAATTTTGGGCTGAAACTGTTGTCTGTTCAGCTATAATTGTTTGAGATTACAACCATTGAAAGCAGGTCATCTGGGGCTGTAGAGAAGGCTTAGCAGTTAAGGTGCTTGCGTGCAAATGCAAAGGACCCTGGTTCAATTCCTCAGGACCCATATAAGCAAGATACACAATGTCGCACATGAAACTGACCTTTATTTGCAGTGGCTAGAGACCCTGGCATGCCCAATTTCTCTCCCTCCCCCTCAAATAAATAAAATAAAATAAAATATCAAAAGAGAGAGAGAGAGAAAGTGGGCCAGCTGATCTGCATAGGGACAACAGAAATAATGAAAACTCTTTTGAAGGGGCGTGAATGCTGAAGGAGTGTCTTGCTTTTCAAAGTCTGCTTTATTCATCCCTGGGTTAACAAGCAGGTAGCCCACCTGTACTATGGAGTATAACAAATGCAGGAAAGAAAGGGTCACTGAATTTACAACATTGTTTTGTTTTCTGGATATGGTCATGGGCAGTATGCAGCAGGCTTGTTGGATAACCTGCATGGAGGCCTGATAGAGACATGAGGATGAAGTTTAGGTTGTAGTAGAGATCCAATGGAGATACTAGTACTATGGCATGGCTGCCAAAGACAGCTGCTGGCACTGGATGAAGTTTTCTAGAAATTGAATAGATGAGCTGGAGTGGTAGAATGGGAACTCCAGAGACTTATCACTAGTTAGAGTTGTCAGTCTTAGAGCTATGGAGTTTGTTGTTTGCCATGTTTGTTTAAATCTTGTATTGCTTCAATCTATCTTCACTATGCCCAATGCCATCTTTTGCAGCGTGAACGTCTATTCTGTGAAACTATGCTTTGTTATTGGTATTATGGCTTAGTTAAAAGACCATGGACTATGGTAATGTTTGAACATCATTGGGATTGATAAAAACTATGGGCACTTTTAAAATTGGACTGAATGCATTGCATTTTACACCATGGATAGTTATCAGTTTATGGGGCCCAGGGGCAAAATATGGTGGTTTGACTCAGGTGTCCCCCCAAAATTTATGGGTTCTAAATGCTACATTCCCAGCTGGTGGAAATTTGGGAATCTAGCTTCCCCTGGCCAGTATTAGGCATGCTCTCCTGCTGCTGTTGTCTACCTGATATTGGACAGGAAGTGATGTTCACTCTCTGCTCATGCCATTATTTTGCCCTGCCATCATGGAGTTTCTCCTCAAGTCTATAAACCAAAATAAACTCTTTCCTCTCACATGCTGCTCTTGATTGGGTGCTTTCTGCCAGCAACGCAGAGCTGACTGCAACAGGCTGCTGATTATAAGGAAACGACTTTGTTAATTAATAGCCAATTACTTAAACATGCAAATAATTAAAGACTATTTTTACCTGGTTGCCAAAGAGGTTGAATCCATTAATTGCTTCTAGAGCTGCTTTGGCTAAACCAACAGAGCTAAAAGAAAAAGGAAATGCTTTATGACTGTGAAATATCTAGTCACAAAATAAGAATCATTATCTGATGAATATTCACAAGCACGTTTCTTCACTAATAACAATTCCATAGGAAAACAATGTCTAAGATATTCCACTCTGACATTTAACTATTTTAATTTTTCTTTTTTAGTGAGCATCTGGGAAGCTATACCCAGGTACACCTTGATCAAGATTCTAGACTGTTGATCATGCCAGTGGTTTTAATTCCAGCTTCATTTCTATTCACTAACCAAGAGAAAAAAAAAGATGAACTTTAGAGAAAAGTATACTATGATGATATATGCAATAACTTCCAGTTTGTGCATCATTACCACACATCAATGTAACAGAGCTTTTCTGATGTCAATTTTGAGACTGAAAAATGATTTTGTATGTCATATACTTGTTACAGAGTGTGGTTTAATGTATCCACTCAGTCTTTTTCTAGGATCCAACATAATAGACATTATTTTATGCTTAAAGAATAACTGATCATTTTTTGCTATCTTTTTCTTTTTGTAAGAAAATGAGCATTATTGCCCTCGGTAGTCTCTTCCTTTGGCCTGTCAAATGCCACAAACAATAGTGCTAAAAACTGGGGACATTTGTTTGATTAAAAATATAGCAATGTGACCTTGTGAACACCTACCTAGTAATTTTTTAGGTCTAATGTACGGTTTATTTTACTTATCATAATTTTTATTACTTATATTCAAGGCATACATATACTGTTAACATAGTTTTAAATTAATAAGCAGTATTTCTCTAAAGCAGTAATTTTAAACTGTGGTTCTAAAGCAGCAACAGAGCCATGGTACCTGGGAACTTGTTAAAAATGCCAGTTTTCACTCCTCTCTGGAAATAAGAGCCAACAAATAATGTTTAAAAGTCCTTCAAGTGTTTGAATGAAATTTAAATTTCAGAATGACTGGCTGGGAGTATGTAGGTCTGTTGTGGAACACAGTCCTTGGGACATAACATACCCATGGCCATGCCATCTTAATCAGAGTAGCTGTGACCACCCAAAAGAGACTCTCAAGATTGGACCTATTGTTTCTTCATATAATAAGGAGGTAGGGAAGCCCATGAGACCCTCACCTGAGATTCCATTCACTCTCCCAGATGGATGTAATTCTGTCCTAAATACATGTGGTTTGGGGAGGTGCTAGAGTATAGGGTATGGAAAGTTAAGTAAAGGGGCTCCATCTATGTAGTTTTCAAGGGGTCATCGTTTTCACCAGGGTGGAACTTTTCAGGGATGTAGCTGTTTCACTGACCTATGCTCCTGTAAGCTCATTAAACTCCCTTCACCAAGCTGGACTTGAATGGAATCATTTCTTTGGTCTGTTATTAGTGGCCCAGCAGGGATTAATAGATTTTTTTATGTATTCCCAAGAACTGTTAACACAATAAGCCTGACTAGCATGCATAAGACCCTTGGGTCTGTCTTCAACACCTACCAAAAGTAAGTTAAATAAATGAATAAAATTAAGGACCTAAGAAGGAAGCTAGTGTTGTTTAGTTTGGTTGTTTGAATGTGAAATGTCCTCCATAGCTTCATGTGTTTGTAATTAAGCCTCACATTCGATCCCCACCCAGCTGGTGGCAATTTGCAAGGTGGAGCCTTATTGGAGGAGGTATGTTGCTTGGGGAAGCCCTAGGGGTGTTATAGTCCAAGCCTCCTTGGCAGAGCTAGCTCACTCAAGACTACTTCCAGCTAGATATGTGATAAGATCTGAGCCAGCCTGTTGCAGGGAGCTGCAAGCAGTCGCCATCACAAGATGGCGCTGGCTTCCTGTCTGTGTTGAGGTATACAACTCCATATTAGGCAGTGCCTTGGCGCCAACCGTGTTCACGGTATGCGCATGCGCTTGACGCAACCTGTCCCAAGCCTATCCCATGGCGCCTGGTGGTGGCAAGCTGGTAGCAACCAATCAGTGGGCACCTCGTTGCACTCCCCGCTATAAAAGTAGCTGCACATTCCGCCCCTCGCCCCCTCGCCATCAACCCTTCTGTTAACCAAGAGCTCTCCAATAAAAGTGTGATCAAGAAGGATCCTCGTCTTGTGGTCGTTCTTCCCTGCGGGTCAGGGGGCTCGCCGCAAACTGGTGCCGAAACCCGGGACGCCGGGAGCCTTGTGGTCACCAGGCGAGGGGTCGAAGAGGATTCAGAACTTGACACACGGAGAGGAAGACGTCGGTAAGTCATCCCCAGTCATGTAGTTTTCTGACCTGGACTTTAATCTGATCCTTGCCGTTTTCCTTCCCTTCTGGGTTTTGTTTTTTATTGCCTGATTGCTACTGTCTCCGCTGTGACGAGCCTGGCGAAGAGTGCCTTTGCTTTGAGGAGGATTAACCGCGCGGCGCGAATCGAGAGTAAATCCTTGGTAGACAACAGGGTTTTTCAGTGAAGTTTCGCGCAGGTTTTTCTCTTGTCCCTGTTGGTGAGGTCGCTGGTAGATAACAGCGCGCATCATGGGCAATTCTCAAAGCGCAAGTTTTGCTGCTGCTGATTTTGTTACACCGATCAAGGAATTACTTAAGCAGCGGGACATTAAGGTCTCTACTGCAAAGATAAGAAAGATTGTTAAAGACCTGGACACACTTGCACCGTGGTTTGCGGTGTCGGGGGATCTCTCCCTCACAACTTGGGAGAAGCTAGGCAGGGATCTGGAAGTGGCAAAACAGGAGGATAGGATCGGTAAAGGTACGTTGCCATTCTGGCGGCTGATTCATTCTTGTCTAAGTAAAGGTAGCCACACAGACATTATTAGACAGGGACGGAGAGCGTTGGCAAGGCATCAGGATAGTCTTTCTGAGTCAGATACAAATGGGGAAACCCCAGCTAGGCCTAGGAAAAGGGAAGAAACAAAAAAGGGAATGCAAAGGGGAGAAGAGGATAAAAGCTTACAAGATGAGCTCAGAGAAATGGGTGAAGTTTATGATTGCTCACCCACCAACAGGGACAGAAAAGCTTCCTCTAGACTGTACCCTGTCATTGAGGATCTGGCGCATTTAAATGTGCTGGAAGCAGATGATGAGACTAGCTCAGACTCTGAAGAGGAGGATGAAGAAAACCTTGCTGAGGAGGAAATAGAGGAAGTAGAATTAGAGGAAGTTGCTGCCTGCCATGGTGGGGGGCGATATGAGTCTCCACCCAGGCGCCCTCCGGCGGCGATAAGACAGGAAGATAGAGGGTGTGGTTTTACAAGGAAGGTGGAGCCCTCGGCCCCTCCACCTCCACCCTATATCCCCCTTGAGGATAAATGCCATTTTATCAAAACAAAGACCTGGTCGCGGTTGGCCTCCGCTTTCCCTGTTTTTGAAGACCCGATAACTCATCAAAGGAGGCATGAACCAATCCCCTACAAGCAGTTGAAGGACTTGGTCCAGGCAGTTAAAGATTTTGGACCAGGTGCGGATTACCCAGTTGCGCTGCTGTGTAGGATTATCACAGCTCCTTTAACTACTACCGACTGGATGGAGTTGGCAAAGGCTTGCCTTTCGAAAGGCCAATTTCTTGAGTTTAAGTCCCTAGCTACAGATAATGCCCAGACACAGGCTAGACAGAACTTTTTGAACGGCCACCCTGAGTGGACGGCAGATATGCTGATGGGACTTGGCCCACATATGGCTGATCAGGTGAACCTGCCGGTAGAAGTTTATCAGCAGATTAATGATATTCATTATAGGGCATGGAGAGCCATTCCAAATAAAGGAGAGGTGATAGGCAACCTAACAAAAATCATACAGGGTTCAACAGAGCCTTTTGCAGATTTTGCAGCCAGAATGATGGATGCTGCAGAAAAGACTATAGGTACAGCAGATCATACCATGCCCTTTGTGCTTCAATTGATATGTGGGGAAAACCACGTCGTTTAAAAACTGATAATGGCCCGGCATATACATCTACTGGTTTTCGAGCCTTTTGTGCACAAATGCAGGTTGCCCATACCACTGGCCTTCCTTATAATCCCCAAGGTCAAGGCATTGTGGAAAGAGCTAATGAAAGTATAAAAGCCATTTTATTTAAACAAAAGAGGGGAATAGCAGAGGATGCGACTCCCAAGGAGAGAGTTTCCTTGGCCCTATTCACCCTTAACTTCTTAATTTTGGATGATAATGATAAATCTGCAGCTGACAGGCATAGCCAGCATGATACCCAGTCACACAGAGAAATGGTGATGTGGAAGGATGTCTTAAATAACAAATGGAAAGGACCGGATCTTGTGGTAGTGAGATCCAGGGGAGCTGTTTGTGTTTTTCCACAGGACCAAGAATCACCCCACTGGGTTCCTAGTCGGTTGGTGAAGACGGTCCGACCTTCTCTAGAGGACAGCTTGGAGAGCCAGGATGATCCTGAGAAACCAGAAAAACCAGATGTGGACGAGTCTGTGGATGCTGACCCTCCAGTGCTTGGCACTCAGTAGAGGAGAACAACGCTGGGGCATCTTGTCAGCCTTTCCTAAGCCCCTGCCGGTACATCATGCTGCAGCGGTCTTCCCTCGCTTCTTCACAACTCAGAAGGAGCTAGGTCTCCCCACTGTGATTGGGGATACCACGTATGTCAGCTTAGGGGAAGATCGGAGTTTTGAGAAAATCGGAGCCCTTTGCTTCACAATTGATTCACCCCGTAATTTTTGTATAGGGCTGAGAAAACAGGCCTTTGGTTGGTTTAAGGATGATAGGATATGGGGAAAAATTTCCCAAGAGAGACGTAATTCCAGATTTGGTGCAGAAAATAGTACTTCTCAATATCTTTTGCAAATTATACGGACCGTCCTGGACGCATCTTAATACTTCTGGGGGTATTGAGAAAGTCATATATACTTTTGGGAGGATGTGTGCTTTGCCTCTGGTTGGTTTGCCGCCTGCGAGCCCAGACCAGGCGGGACAAGGTGGTCATTTCTCAGGCACTTGCCGCTTTGGAGTGTGGGTCCTCCCCCCAGATTTGGCTGTCGGCCCTAAAGAGCACCTAGTTTCCCCTGGCCCTTGCACTCTTAGGGCCTGAAGTGCCCATTGCACAAGGATGGGCAGAGGATTGGTGTTGGGAGCACAGCACTCATCACGCTCAGGATGTGAGACAAAGTACTGCACGTGGGGCGAGCTCTTAGCAGCCTCATGGAGGGCATGTCTGATTGCATATGGGTTGGTACTGTAATCCCATCTCTGAGAAAAGGTACCAGACGGGTGTGACACCAGCCTGGCTGGCCACTAGGCCTGGGGTCATCACAATGTCCTTTCGAGCATCAGAGATCAGACCTCTACCCTTGCCTGTTGCGTTTAAACAAGAAGGGGGAACTGCAGGGAGCTGCAAGCAGTCGCCATCACAAGATGGCGCTGGCTTCCTGTCTGTGTTGAGGTATACAACTCCATATTAGGCAGTGCCTTGGCGCCAACCATGTTCACGGTATGCGCATGCGCTTGACGCAACCTGTCCCGAGCCTATCCCATGGCGCCTGGTGGTGGCAAGCTGGTAGCAACCAATCAGTGGGCGCCTCGTTGCACTCCCCGCTATAAAAGTAGCTGCACATTCCGCCCCTCGCCCCCTCGCCATCAACCCTCCTGTTAACCAAGAGCTCTCCAATAAAAGTGTGATCAAGAAGGATCCTTGTCTTGTGGCCGTTCTTCCCTGCGGGTCAGGGGGCTCGCCGCAGCCTGTGTCAAGTTTTCCCTGAAATGATGAAACTTCCCCTTAAAAGCGTATGTTAAAGTAAGCCTTCTTCCTCCCACATGCTGCTTTTGGCTGGGTATTTTGTCCCAGCAATAAGAAGTTAACTAATACATGTGGCTAAATGGACATGTTGTGCCTGTCAAATTGTCCTCTAAATATTTATGCTTATGACCAAAGATTAGTGCTGCTCTCATCTTTGGTTAGATAAGCTTCTCTTTTATGTTGGAAGTACTACTAAGGAAACTCAAACCTCGTCACAGTGCTGAGAATAAGGGGCTGTGTAGTGTTCAGTGCATACACGGTTCAGGGAATGTTGTAGCAGATGGAGGTGGGGTGGGATAGGGGAAAGAGCGTAAGGGCCAGTGTATGAGGAGTGCCTGACATGGCATGGCCATTGCATTTTGAGCTCACAGTGATAGCTGTTACCTACACAAGATCTGCATAATATTGGGCTCATCAACATTCTGTCATGGGCAATCGAGGAGGCAGTGAGGCCCTCATTCCTCCTGAGGAGCTATTGGAAGTTAATCATTACTATAGGAGCCGGAACATTTTTCAGCAGTGGTATAGCCCCTGGAAGGATCCAAATATTTTCTTAAATAATCCCTCATCAATGTTCATGCAGGCAACCATATGTAAACTCAGTGGGTCACATCACACAGGAAAAAAAAAAAGACATTGAAGTAGAAAAGAGACTAGTTGGGCAGAAGAAAGAGTTTTATGGAAGGGGGATTGGAAAGGGACCAAATAATGAAAGTATAATGAGGACTAAGGGGTAACAGTGTGCTAATGAGAGGGGATAAGAGAGAGTAATTGAGGAGAGTAGGGCCAAATACATTATACAAATGTATGGCAATGTCAAAAACAATATATAGAGAGAGATATAAATTAAAAAAAATAAAAATAAAACAGTAACCTTAAGCCGGGCATGGTGGCTTGGGAGGGAGAGGTAGGAGGATTGCTGTGAGTTAGAGACCACCCTAAGAAGACATAGTGAATTCCAGGTCAGCCTGGGCTAGAGCAAGACCCTACCTTGAAAATCAAAACAAAAAAAGAAATAAGAAAAGAAAAGAAAAAACAAACAGTAACCTTAATAAGCACAACATGGAATAAAATGGTCAGTACAAGCATTTTCAACTTCCATGGTTGTTAATTATCCAATATTTTAGTGATGTTTTATTAGAAAGCAAAGAGAATATAACACAAAATAGTTTCAGAAACTAGATCTGTTTCTAATTCTTTCAATTAGCATCATCTCTAAATACAAGACTTAGGAAATTATATTGTTGAATGTTAAGTTCTAGTTAGGAGTTAATGTTTCAAAAACTTTTCTTTCCAATGGGGCACATATCCACATTAGTGAGTTGTTCAGTACTGTTTTCCTTTGGTTTCTCAATTACCAAAAGCTCAAAGTTAGAGTTTGAGATTCAATTCACATTTTATAGGAAAAACATGACTCTTCACCAAGGCAGAGGTTATAAGTTTAAATGTAGCCCCAGGGCACTTAAAAATTAAAATCCTTGAACTAAACTTGGAGAGGCTGAGAAGAGCATTGGGATATGTAACTGTGAGTTGAGAATTAGTGCCACAATAAATAGGCACCAAAAGCATATATGTAGGAGAATTTAATTTAATAATGTAAGATTAAAAATACATGTGCATGTAATAAAAACCTTAAGAGACTGGAGAAAGGAAGAATATTATTTGATATAATTCTGACATCCTAGGAGAAACTGAAAGAAACACACCTACTTGAAAAGTCAAATCCACAGAGAGTGCAATCACTTAGGAAACATTTTAAGAGAATTACAGTGAGAATTAGTTAGAACAACGGATCCTTTTACTGAAGCTTTGGAAAGGGTGAGGATGTTGCTAGAAAAGGTTCTAATAAATGGAAGAAGAGTATTGTCTAGGAAAAAAATCTGGAGTTCATTTAAGAAATACTATGTTTAGACTTGGGGTTGAAACAAGCCAGGTCAAGGAGCAACTGAGGGAAACATTAAGCTGAATGAAGCTGCCTGGCTATGAGAGGAAGATAACCTTGCAACTTACCACAGCTTTTATTACCTTATATCCAGCATTCTTATTTGTTTGTTTGTTTGTTTTTTCAAAATCAGATCCTTCTTTCTTTTATTAAAAAATTTTGTGTTGGGAGAGATCAAACTCAGGGACACTGAGATATATCCTCAGCTAGAGAAACACATTCTAAAACTTTAAGATTCACAGAATAGTAACAAGAACTTTGAATTTGTGGGCTGGTGACCTAGAGTCTAGTTCTGATTCTGAGTTGTATAAAGGTGAAAAGAAAAAAGTCACAAACCCTTCCAAAAACTTCAGTTTCTACCACTATAAAAAGAATTAACATTTTCTGCCTGGCTTACATGCATAATCTATAACTCTTCAATAAAACTAACTGCAAATATTAAAGGCCTGCTGAGCACAGAAGTCAAAGAGGGAGACCGTTCAGAAGACCACAAGTGTAGGTATTAGAGACAGTAATCTTAAATACAGAGTGCAGCATTGCAGAGTTTTCCCCAGAGAGCGAAGAGCCAGTCACCTCTGTGAGCACCAAGGCAGTGGTCAGATTATGTCCTCTCTGCCATTGACCAATGAGAACTATATAGCACAAAAATTTACAGTGGCAGACAAGGTTAAATGGCAAAAAAAATATAATTACTTGTTGCAACCATTACTACACATAGTTAATGATTATGATTGATTAGTTTATTTCAAAGTAGTGCAGAGTGATAGCCATTCAGTAGAAAGTGTATTTTAAATGTTGATCTTTTCTCAGGATACAAGTATGATACCTTTGTGGTGCTAGACGGTGGCAAAGAGCCACAATTCTAGTCAGCCATGTCATCATGAGGGTAAAAACTGACATTCCAGTGAACTGTGTTGCAAGGCCATGTTATTCAGTGGGTAAACACATATTCAACCTATGGTACCGTCAATCTATGATGGATTTACCATATAGTAGTAATTCCATTTAAATCGGAGTACTTGTATATAGTAATTCAAAGAAGTCTGAAATTATGAGGAAAGCTTAGGGACATAACAAGGTTAATGCACTCAGAGGTAGTGAACAGATCTAACTAGGCCAGGTCCAGAAAATTTGGGGGTATCCTGTGAGTAGCAATAGACTAAGGGTTGTGACTTGACTCCTTGTTGAAGTAAGCTCCAAATCCAACTACAAAAGTCTAAGTACACTGGCCTCCCACCACTAATGTCATCACAGTGTCATTGAGAACCATGGAGCTCAGTTCTACTGCTTCAAAATAGATGCTTTTGGCATTAGAGGTAACACATCTAAACAGGCTTGCAGAGAAAGGAGTTCAGAACCACTGGAAAAAATGGTTAAAGCTTTTTTGGTTGACTGTAAATCGCTATACTGTCAGCAATAGGAAGATCAGTGTTAAATGTAAAAACCCACCACCCAAACTTAACTGGTGAACTTCATTACCCATCCATTTGAATAAAACTAGATAAAACTCATGCAAAGAGTAGCAAATACCAACTCAGGATGATTTTCTAAGCTTTGAAATAAAATCTTTCATGGCTCAGCAAAAAAAAAAAAAATAAAGAAATAAAAATTTAAAAAACTGTTGTACTTGGGTGATGGGAAAGACAGTTGGAGCCTTTGTTTACTAGGGACCTCCCGACATTCATGATTTCTAAGTTAATGTTAATTTTAGTCAAAATTCTATTAGCTTTATCTGTTGTGTGTGATTAGTCATTCTATAAAAGAGAGAGAAAAATCTATAGACTCTTCTTGACCAGCCTTCTCCTAGACTTGCTTACCTTCTATAGTCTCTATAATCCAAATCCAAGTGAAAACCTTTAGCTTAGATTCTTTTAGTTCAACATCATTTAGTTCAACAAAACAGAGCTTATCAAGTTTCATCTTTTCAGTTAAAAGATGACTACCTGGGCTTAGAATTAATGGTTACTGAGGATGAGAAAGTCATTCTCCTCAGTAGTATAGCTGCTGGTAAGTGGTATGATGAAGAAGAGCTCAGTAGGAGGAGGACAAGAAAGGATAATGGGAAATATGTATAGTCAAAATACAATATATACATGAAATTTTCAAAGAAGAAATAAATAAAATTAAAAGAATTAGGCTATATTAGAATATAAGAAGGTATGATCAGTTACTAATACTATTTCTTCAATACCTACTAGTGTAGAAAATTTACTAATTAAGCTGGATGTTGTAGCTCATGTCTTAAATCCCTTTAATAATAATAATGTCTTTAATGCAGTCTTTAATAATGTCTTTAAGGCACAGACTGAAATAGGAGGATCTCCGTGGGTTCCAGGCCAGCCTGGGCTAGAGTGAGTTCCAGGTCAACCTGGGCTATAGAAAGAAAGCAAGGAAGGAAGGAAGGAAGGAAAGAAGAAGAAAGGAGGGGAGGAGGGAAGAAGGGAAGGAAAGAGGAACAAATGGAAGGGAAAGAAAAGGAGAGGAAATGAAAGAAAAAAAAACAAGAAAGAAAGAAGAAAGGAAAAATAAAGTTTGTAGATTACTAACCTTAGTCCATTATTGTTGTTTATTCAAACACACTAAATTACAGTAGCTCAGCATATTGATAATAGAAGATAACAGAAGAATAGTAAGTTTTAGTGGAGAGTGTGAGAATCTGTGGTTACAGTAAAAATCAGCTTTGTAACATGGAAGGGAATTTTACATACAATGCATATATCCCTTATGTTTGGAACTTTTAATGTACTTGCCATTTCAAATAATATAACTTGGTCATATTATGGAATATCATGAAGCCTGAGCCCAAAGTTTTGATGCCTCAGAAGGGTGAAAAAGAGGCTCTACTCCTTTCTGGCATCTGTTTACCATGCTAAGAACAGTGCTTTAATTTTAGGTAAATTCCATTTACATTACAGGCCAGGAAAAAAAAATGTATTGCAATTAACATAGAAACCACAATTTCAATCTAATGCTTTGAATTTTTCATTTCCTATTCAAATCCCACACATTTGAACAACAAAAACACCCTTAGAAATGAACAAATTACCTTGAATGTAGCTCTGTGCTGCCATTGTTATATTTGCTTCCTCTTTCCCAGACACCAAAGTCAGGCACACGATAAACTCTTTCTACACAAAATACAAGATTTTGAATAAAAGAAACCTAAGAGAAAAGAAACAAAGAGTAAGAAAAAAATACATGTAAAAAAATTGGGATCTTTAGATAATAATAGGAACAATTATACTCCATATGAAATAAACATGTACTTGTTTCCCAAATATTTTTTTGCCAAGATTTCATGTACCCTAGAATGGCCTCAAACACCCTATAAAGCCAAAGATGATCTTTAATGTCTTATACTTCTGCCTCCATCTCTGAGTGCTGGGATTACAGTGTACGTTGAGTTTATTGAGGCTCTCAGGAATACAGCATATTGTTGTTGGGTACCAAGGAGTCTGTCTAGAGATCACAAAGCTGGGCCCCTGCTATCTCGAAAGAAAGTAGCCTACTCACCCAACGCCCCTCTCTGCCAGAGAGACCCAACATTTTGAGATACAGCCCCCTGCAAAAAAGCCACGCTAGCAACACTCTAGAGTCCCGACTGCTGAGATGTGAAGCGCCCCTCTACAACTCACCTTCAATAAGGCCTAATTCATTGCTACAGAGATTCTTGTTTCCCTCTCCCTTTCAAACGCTAAACTTTTCCTTACATACATTGAGATGCCTAGATTTGTGTGATGCCAAGGACAGAAGTTAGGTCCTCTGGCAAGCAAGGTGAGCACTGTCATCAACTGAGCTACATCCTCAGTCTCCAAAGAATTTTTTTTTTTTTTTTTTTTTTTTTTTTGGTTTTCCAAGGTAGGGTCTCACTCTAGCTCAGGCTGACCTGGAATTCACTATGTAGTCTCTAGGTGGCCTTGAACTCACAGCAGTCCTCCTACCTCTGCCTCCCGAGTGCTGGGATTAAAGGAGTGCACCACCACGCCCAGCTTCAAAGCATTTTTTAACATGTTGAAATTCCCATAATTATTACATTACTATGAGTCCTTTGTTGTACTTGGTTTTTCAAAATAAACCTTCCTTTGGGGGGGCTAGAAAAATGGCTTAGTGATTAAGGTGCTTGCTTGCAAAGCCTAAGGACCCAGGTTCGACTCTCCAGATCCACTATAAGCCAGACATATAAAGGTGAGGCAAGCGCAAGGTTGCACATGCCCACTAGGTGGCGCAAGCATCTGGAGTTCTGTTGCAGTAGCTGAGGCCCTGGCATGCCAGTTCTCAATCTCTCTCTCTCCCTCTGTCCTCTCTCTCTCTCACTAAAATAAAAAAAAAAAGTTAAAAAATAAAAAAGCTTCCTTTTGGTGAGAACATAGCTAATATTAAACATAAGTAAAATTTAAGTCTTTTCAATGGTACACTGTAATTGTTCTATAATATACCTATGACTGTTTATGAGGACTGTGCACCTTCAGAATTAAGATAAACATAAAACCATGTTTTCATACTGGACACGATCTAGAAACTAAAATGCATGTATGAAATATTTTACAAGAAAATGAAAGTAGTGGCTGGGGAAACGGCTCAGAGTTTAAAGGTGCCTACTTGCAAAGCCTGCTGGCCTGGAGTTTGAGTCCCCAGTACCCATGTAAAGCCAGATGCACAAAGAGGTGCAGGTGTCTAGAATTCATTTGCATCAGCAAGAGGTCCTGACGCACATGTACATTCTCTCTCTCTCCTCTCTCTCTCTCTCTCTCTCTCAATCTTGTAACCAAATTATAGTATTAAAAAATACATCTAAAGCTTTGAAGAGTAAAATATAAGAGTTACTTTTCCTTTTCTTACAAAGCGGTAGTATAATTTTGGATCAACAAGAGTCTTAATTTATTCATTCTCCTGGAATCTAATTTTCCTTTCCATCATTTGGTTTCAAACACAAAATTCATGGATGAATGTGGGCCCCAACCAATGAGCCAAGAGTCACAGCCTGCACATAAAGATTTCAGAAATATGGTTTTAACTTTGTTTTCCATGCCTGGTACATGGCATACTAAACATGGACATCTGCATCTTAGTACAAGATCTTCTTCACATACTGAAGAAGAAATCGGAGGAAGCTAGCTTCTTTTAAGAAGTTTCGGTTAGAAACTGAAGCCCAGAGAGAACCCATGCCACCTTGTCTTGGTATGAATGGAACTCTTATCAAGACTTATCTACAGCAGCTGCAGGGCCTCCCTGATGCCCACAGTCTAGGCAGTCTTCACTACCCAGGTGGCCTGTCCCTCTTTGAGTCTATAAAGCAACCAAGTCTTCCCCTTTACATACCTGAATATGACAAAAGAATACATTTTCAATCAACTATAAAGGCTGTTCCTGGTCTTCTTTCTCTATGTTCCTCTTTTCCCTGTGCTGTTTGGACACATGTGAGTCTGGCTCTAGCCCCCTACCCATCTGGTGGGGGAGGGAAGCAAAGTACTGTTTCCTGGCCTAGGGATTTTCTGTTTGCCACTGCTTCACATATTAGGGTAACTTCTCACTTTAATTACATATATGATTTTCCTCTGGCGTCTGAATCTACCACATGTGTATTTCTCTTACACGTTAGATCTACCACATGGGTGCTTTCTCTAACTCTGGGCCTGCTGTCTGAGTAATTTCTCTATATTTGGGGTACTCAAGGATATAACTCTCTTTACTACTTCCTTCTCACTGCCTGGCCCCCTATCCTATTCTCAAACCATCACTACTTTTACCTTTCTTCCTTGGGAAAGCTTGAGATGGATGCTTTGCCTTACATATGAGATTCTTCTAAATCTCTCTACATAGGTCTTTTCTTCCACATGTTTATGGCTCTGCACCAGCCATTTCTCTTAGACGAATCTCATGAAGTATGTTGTGTTTTCCACATGAGTGCCTATTTCCTACTTTCCACATGCTTAAGACTTTGCTCTAGCCTTCTTCCTAGATCCCACAATAAATCCCACAATTTGTGGTTCCTCCCTAAATAAACTTAAAAATTCATAATTTGTCCTTTGTGAGTCCATTTTATCAATTCTTTGTTAAAAATAGGACAGGACCCAAAAACTGGGTTCATAAATTTGAGGGACTCCTCCTGAACTCCAAAATCCTGCATCAGTACCTCTCCTCTATATATACAATTAATACCACACACATATATATGCATAAACATATATATGTACTTTTATACATATATACATAGACTTTTAAGAAAGAAACAATAGTAACAGAAAACAAAGGTAAGGATCCACCAGTGGGCCAACTTTTAAGAAATCACAGAAAGAAAGAAACCAAATGGAAAAAAAAAATTGCTGGGAAGATTAGAAATTAGAAAAACCACAGTCTCTCAAAATAGTTCTTCCATGCTTAGAAAATCTTTGAGCTGAGTCAACAAATACATTAATCTAGAGTACATCAGAAAGAAGTCTACCCAATTTTTCTCACAAAAACTGAATAGCTAGAGCACTTGAATGCTCTGTTCTTACATTCTCTCTTATGGAGGAGTAGCTTATGGAGGGCTAGGAACAGATCACTTATTTCAGTGACAGAAAAGTAATTTGGCTATTGAAACTTCATAGATAAACAGAGTGTGAATTATTTCTAGATCTCTGTAACACACACTGATCCCACAACTTCTCTAACCTAAGAATGGAGCAATATACAGTAGTGAAAACTTTTTTTTTAACTTAGCTTATTGGTAAGGTCTCCTAGCTTTGCCTACATCCTACTTTGCTTATAGACCCTGAAGGAAACTTGGCTATGTAAAAACCCAGACCACTGGAGCTAGGATAGATAGAGTTGAAACAGCTAGATTAAAAAGTAGTGAGATATAGGCAAAGGTAAGGATTTCTGAATAAGACTCCAGTGGCTCAGGAAATAAAGCCAACAATTGACAACTGGTATTTTATAAAATTAAAAAAGCTTTTGTACAGAAATAAAACTGACATCAAGTGAAGAGGCAGCATACAGAATGAGAATCTTTGCTACATATACATCTGACAGAAGATTAGTATCCAGATTATATGAAGAACTCAAATAATTAAGCATCACTAAAACAAACAACCCAATAAAAAATGGGCTAGGAAACTAAAATAAAAGTTCTCAAAAGAAGAAATACGAATGGCTAATAACTGTATCAAAAAGTGTTCAACATCCTTAGACAACACAGAAATGCAAATTAAAACTATTTCACTCTAGGGCTGGAGAGATGGCTTAGCTGTTAAGGTGCTTGCCTGCAAAGCCTAACGACCCATGTTCGATGTCTCTCCAGATCCCACATAAGCCAGACACACAAAAGGTGAGGCAAGTACAAGGTTGCACATACCCACTAGGTAGCACAAGCATCTAGATTTCGATTGCAATGGCACACAATTCTCTCTGTCTCTGTCTGTCTGTCTCTGTCTCTCTTGCTTAATCTCTCCCCCCCCCTCTCTCTCTCTGTGTTGATCTTTCTCTAAAAATAAATAAACTATCTCACTCCAGTCAGAATGGCTATCACTAAGAAAACAAATGACAAAAGCTGTTAAGAATGTAGGAGAGAGGGAACCCCTCTTCACTGCTGGAGGGAATGTAAACTGGTAAAGCTACCACAGAAATCAGTGTGGAGGTTTCTCAAACAGCTTGAAATAGAACAAGCAGAATGAATCCAGAGGCTGTGGCAGCATATTGTAAGGACTGCCTGTAGCACAGTTTCTGAGAGTCTTGGCTCCTCTCTAGAAACCTCATGAGCTCAACCTCCAATATTTGTGTTTCTCTTGGCATTCTGGTCTCACAAACTCCCACCAAAAACATCCTGTTAAGTTCTGCTTTTGGTACCCTAGGATTTTTTAGAACAAATTTCCAAACACAACTCATGTGAACCAGTTCTAATGGCCAGTGAATGATATGATTACATCTGCCATATCAACAGCCTCACTGCTTGGTACCAAATTTCTATATGAGTTACTTTTCTTGCACTGTGACAAAATATCTAAAAAGAAAAAAAAAAAAGGCAAGTAAAGAAAGTAAGGGTTTATTTTGGCTCACAGTTGGAGGGCATGTCAGGAAGTCATGGTGGCAGGAGCTTGAGATAACTGGTCAGACTGTATCTGAGAGATGAATGCAGGACTCAACTTACTCTCCCTTCTGTTCACTCAATGATCCCAGCTCATGGAAAGGTGCCATTCACATTTACAGTGGACATTCCCATTTCAATTAACCTAATCAATAAACTCCCTCCCAGATATGTCCAGAAATTTATCTCCGAGGTGATTCTAGAACCATTTAAGGCAATACAGACTAACCATCACAATCAGAATTATAATTAGCAGCAGTTGACAAATGAAGATTTAAAATGAATTAAAGCAGATGGTGGGACAGCAACATATGACTTTATAAAAATAAATTACCAAACCAAAAAACTGCCATCACTAAGGCAATTTCATCACTACTATTTTGCCTGAAATAACAGTAGTGTAAATCTATTTGCGAACATTATTAGTTGCCACTTAACATAATTAGCTATTAGCTATCACACTGTGTTTCACTGTGACTTAAGATTATTTCTCCCAGTTCCTTGTAGCCTCTGTGAGTAAAAAGAAATGACAAGCTAAATTAACTTATTCTATAAATTTTCCTTTCCTCAGTCACACTTTTAAAAAATCCGCTTTATATTTTAGGAATGGTCTGACCTAGGAGTTTCTTAGCTTCTTTTTCACGCTAATACTTGCATCCCACTTGTTGGATTTGAATATAAAAATGACCCCCACAGGCTCTTGAGTTTGAACACTTGATCCCCAGACAGAGGTGATGTTTGGGAAGGCTAGAGAAACTTTAGTAAGTGGATCCTTCATGAGGGAAGTGGGTTCACTGGGGGCGGGGCTTGAGGTTTTGTAGCCGTGCTCCACTTCCTGTTCATTCTTTGCTTCCTGATTCTGGCCGCAATGTAAAGAACTGTCCTGCCATGCCTTCTCTGCCACAGTGGACTAGATCATGCTGAATAGTAAGCCAAAATAAATCGTTTGCTTCCTTAAGTTGCTTTGATCAGGTCTTTGTTCACAGCAATGAGAAAGTAACTTCTACATTATTTTGGGGCTGTTGTTTTAATAAATCCTGATTATATATTTTATAATTGTTTGGAAATGGTTTGTGGCAAGAATGTGGAAGGTTTTGTAACTCTGGACTAAAGAAGCCCTTCAATACGATAATCAGACATAAAGGAGCCATTCGTGTGGGAGTTTGGAAGAACAAAAGCCTGAGAAATGTGGACTGTGGGTGGAGGCCAGGTTCATGAAGTTTCAAATGAGAACAAAGATTGCATTGGGAACTGGGCTAGAGGCAGTTCATGGGATATTCTGGCAAAGGAACTACCTGCATTTTGACTGTGCTCTGAGAAATTGAGCAACACTGAATTTAAAAGTAACAGACAAATTTGTTTGGCCATAGACATTTCAAGGCAAAATAGCATTCCAGCTGTGACATGGCTTCTGTTGGTGGCTTTTATTCAGATCTACAGTGTGAGAGAGCAACAAGAAGGGCAAAAATATATTTAAAATGTGAGGCTTAGTAAAGAAAGAAATGTGAGCAAGTTTAAAGTTCTGGAAAAGGAGACTATATTTGGAAAAAAACAGCTGTAATTACTAAACAACTACAACTACATACTAAACAAAAACATTAAGAATATTCTACTGTTCTGCAAAGGGACAACAGGAAAACAGGAAACAAGAACCCATTCATTGAGAATGTAAATACTTTGGAAAGGATAATGCCACCGAAGTGGTTCTCTGCATAGCTGCCTCTGAAAGTGTTTTAACAAGGTCAGCATGGAAGGTAAGAAAAGATGGTCAAAGTAGGGTCCACACAGAACAGGCTTCATCCTGACTTAATAGTAGAACTTGACAGTTTCTTCCATATGATACTGCTTTTATAGGCATGGGACATGCAAGACTGGAGTCGTGGAGCATTTCGTCAGGTTACACAGAGCTCTGGAGGCCAGGCAATGTGTGACAGGGTCAGGTTCCCTGTAAGGCCCTGCGAAGCTGTTGTGTGAAGCTGTAAAGATGAAGCCAAAGTTGCAATGGACACCTCTAGGATATTGAAGACACCAGGACCACAGGACATCCATCAAGAACAGCTGTAGGCACAGAGTAGTAATAGCCTAAACAATAATTTTTGTGTACTAAATGCAGCAGAACTGGAAGGATGGAGCTAACCAAGCCCTGTAGAGCCCAGATAATTTCATTACAAGGCCCAGACACCAGACATGGAGCTGTAGGATTTGGTGTTTGCCCTGTAGGGCTCTGATCTTACTTTGGTCTAATTTTTCCTTGCTATGTCCCCCATACCTCCCTTTCAGAATGGGAATCCTTATTCTGTGCCATTATGTATTAGAAATACGTAATTTTTTTTTGATAATTATGAAACTCTCTTGAGTCTCAGAATAGACTTCGGACTTCTGAACAGTATTGGAACTATTCCAAAGTATAAGGAATTTTAATATTGAGTGAATGCATTTTGCATCATGAAATGGCCATAAAGCCTATGGGAGCTAAGAGCAGAATGTTGTGGTTTGAATGTAAAAATGTTTTAAAATGTTCCATATATGTTCCTATATTTGAACACTTGGTCCTCAGAGGGTAACACTGTTTAGAAAGGTTGTGGAAACTTTAGGAGGTGAGGCCTTGCTGGAGTGGGTAAATGGGAGTGGGCCTTGAAGGTTTTATGTCCTAACTACCAACTTCTTTTTCCCTTTATCCGCTCACAATCTGGCTGCAATGTGATAAACCAGCTTGAAATGTCTTCCCCACATAATGAACTATACTCCCTCAAAATGTAAGCCAAAATAAATCATTTCCTTCCTTAAATTGCTCTGGTCAGAAATTTGCTCACAGCAAAGAGAAAGTAACTAATCACCATATTTTAAAACATTATAAAAACTATAAACTACTTGGATATAAAAATAAGGAATTGCTGGGAGTGGTGGCTCACGCCTTTAGTCCCAGCTTTCAGGAGGCAGATGTAGGAGGATCACCATGAGTTCAAGGCCACCCTAAGACTACAGAGTGAATTCCAGGTCAGCCCGGACTAGAGTGAGACCCTACCTCGAGAAAACAAAAAACTAGGAATTATTTCATGAATGAACTATAAGAAAAGATCATTTGGAATTATACTTTTACTTCTAAAAAGACTTTATTTGTATGGCAAGACTGTGGGAAAGGCTACTTGTACGTGTTCTAAAACACCCTCAGTACCAACCAGTAAGGGTTTGTATTTACTATATGATGTAATTTTCATACCTACATAGATTACAGGAGAGGAATAGGAACAGGCATATATATATCCTACTCTTCGACAGAGTTCTCAATATATATACCATCTCAAATAATCAGAGCTTTTTTTGCACCCACTGTAGCATATCTCAAAGTATGTCAGCATGTGTGCCTATGTGTTTGCTTAATCATTAAAGCTTGTAAAAGTACTGCTTCTCAACTTTGAGATATAAATTGTTTATAGTTTCCATATTAAGAATGAGAAGGTGATTTCTATCTTCTTAAAAATGTGAAGAACCAGCCGGGCATGGTGGCACATGCCTTTAATCCCAGCACTCGGGAGGCAGAGGTAGGAGGATCACTGTGAGTTGGAGGCCAGCCTGAGACTACATAATGGATTCCAGGTCAGCCTGAGCTAGAGTGAGACCCTACCTCAAAAAGCAAAAACAAACAAACAAACAAAAAGTGAAGACCCATACTGTGATTCTACAAATATGATAAGGGGATTTTTTTTTTCCTTTTAAATGAATGAGTAAGAAAAGGCAGTCCTGAGGGGAAAAAATATATATAATCAATGAACAAAAGTCCATAAATACTATTTAATTTTCATTTGGTACTAAACTTTTCTGAAAAGTTATACTCTTTCATTTCATATTATCTGAGATAGAACATTCCTTGAGATTTTGCCACCTGTATTTATTGTGCTCATTTTTAAATTACATATCTCATCTGCAGGGAAACGGATGTAAATGGAAGTCATCATATCAAACAGAACAAGGCAGACTCAGAGAAATGTCACAATTTACTCATTTATAGAAACTTAATTTATATGTGCATATAAATACATAAATATAAATAAAAGTAAAAGTGAGACTACAAGTAGAGAGGAAGGATTCTAAAGAGAGGGAACAAGAGAGTATAATAGGAAGGGAGACAAACATCACATTTTCTCTTATGGAGAATCTAGATTTCACTATACTTTATATATATGTATGTGTAAACACTCATGACATAAAAGCAGATGGGAGGCTACTTGGGAAGAAGAAGGAGATCAGAAGGAGCGGGGGGGGGGGAGCAAAGGAGGAGAATGGTGACAGATATGAGTGAAGTACCACATATATATATACATATATGAAATGTCATATTGAAGCCTATTGTATATACTACGTAAAAAGTAACAAAAATGCACTCATAGAAAATATAGACTTTATGATATAATATCTAAATTCCAGTATCTTTAAGAATAATCCATTTTTATAAAACTAAAGGTAAGTTTTTAAAAGAGGATAGCTTCTAGCTAGATTAAGTTCACTAGCAGATAACTAGGGAATATCATACCTCATCAGTGTTATAGATAATCTGAAGTCCCGAGGAAATCATTTCCACCAGGTAAAGGAGAAAGAGTGACACTGCATTTATCTGAAAACAAACAGCAACATTAACGAGTTAAAGGAAAGAAGAAAAACATTATGCTATGAAATTATATATAAATGCACTCATTTGCTGTAATAGTGTCATATAAAAATATTTTTGGCTGGGCGTGGTGGCATACTCCTTTAAAGCCAGCATTCAGGAGACTAAGGGAGGAGAATTTCTGTGAGTTCTAGGTCAATCTGGGCTACAATGAGACTCTGCTTCAAAAAACAAACAAAATATTCCTTCTCTAGTATATAAAGGAGCTGTGAACTTAACCCATAATAAAATCCCAGTTTGTACATAAGATTCTTAAATCTCCAAATTCACTGTGCTCAGCTAACATTTGATTAGAAACATGGCTACAAGTAAAAATGTTCACACTGTTTCTATAAAATTTGCTTCCTAAGGTTTATTTGCAAATTCTGAGTGTAATGGACTTCTGTTTTAGATCAGTTCTGTCCCATAGGAAGCCACATAAGGACATCTATCTAAAATATGTTCAAATGATAAGTTACTGGGGAGGCATGACATTACAGCTATGCTGGCATGCATTAAACAACAGGGAGCACATCTTGCAAAGTCTTTTTTCAGATAATATAGGATTTATGGAAACAACTAAGGGAAAATGTTGATTTTAGTAAACAGTGAAATACATAATTTAAAATACATTTATGAAAAATTAGTTCTGTGAACACATGAGATTATTTGTAAGTCTATTAAAATAGCTTTTACATGATCTAAACAAAAATAATGATTCCTATCTTAACATTAAAAGTTCAAATAAAGAAGCAGGAAAGATAACAAACATGGAAAACATGGACAAATCTTGAATGTTGGTTAATTATCAGTGTCAACTTGACTACATAAATAGAACCTAGTAAAACCATAGTTCTGGGTATGGAACAAAAAGGTAGAAGAAAGGCATATTCTTGTTCTCTCTCCAGAGCCAGGGCACTCTTATTCTTAATATAGAACTCCTGGTCCGGGGCTGGAGAGATGGCTTAGCGGTTAAGGCATTTGCCTGCAAAGTCAAAGGACCTTGGTTCGATATCTCAGGACCCACATAATCCAGATGCACAAGGTGGCACATGCGTCTGGAGTTCATTTGCAGTAGCTGGAGGCCCTGATGTGCCCATTTTCTCTCTCTTTCTCTCTCCCTGCCTCTTTCCCTCTCTCACTCTGTCAAATAAATAAATAAAATTAAAAAAAAAAAAGAAAATCAAGAGACTTCTTAAAAAAAAAAAAAACTAAAAACTCCAGGTCCTTCAGTTTTTGGATTCCATGACTTATATCAAGACCCAGGTATGATGGCTCATGCTTACATTCTCAGTACACAGAAAGCTAAGGCAAGAGGATTGTTATATGCTCAAGGCCAGCTAGGCTAAAGTGAGTTGCAGATAGCCTGAGCTACATAGTGAGACTTTGTATCAAAAAATCCCCCCAAAATCACATGAGTCATTTTCCCTAAAGAAACCCTTTTCAAATACACTATGACCATACCACCCTGAACATACCTGATCCTACCTGATCTTAAATATTTGTCTATCTGTCCATCCATCCACCCATTTCCTAATGGCTCTGTCTCTCTGGAGAACTATAATTCTACACTTTGAATGAAAGAAACCAGTCATAAAAGGTTCTCTAACAATCAAGATCATAAGATTGTATTCAAATGAAAAGTCAAGTATAGACAAATTCAGAGACATAAAGTAAATAGGGGCTGGACAGATGGCTCAGAGGTTAAGGCACTTGGCTCCAAAGCCTAATGACCTGGTTTTGACTGCTCAGTACCCAAGTAAAGCCAGATGCACAAAGTGGTGCATGCATCTGGAATTCATTTCCAGTGGTAGGAGGCCCTGGTGTGCTCATTTCTCTCTCTCTCTCTCTCGTAGGTAAATAAAAATAATTTTGAAAAAGTAAGCAGGTTTCTTAATGACACTTCAATTAAAATGGGGTGGGAAGTAGCTGTTTATGTATTAGGGTTTGCTTTTTGGTAATGGAAGTGTTTTAAAATTGAGTGTAATCTAATGATTGTAAAACTCTGAGTATACTCAGAATACTGAATCATAGACTTTAAATAAACAAAACATAAACTAGACTTCAAATGCTGTTATTAAATAAAAACATTTAAGCAAAAAATGTTACTTATGCCAGGTGTGGTGGCACATGCCTTTAGTCCCAGCACTCGGGAGGTAGAGGTAGGTAGGAGGATCGCCATGAGTTCAAGGCCACCCTGAGATTATATAGTGAATTCCAGGTCAGCCTGGGCCAGAGCGAGACCCTATCTCAAAAAAAAAAAAAAAAAAAAAAAAAGTTCTTTATACCAGGGCGTTACAAATCTGAGTTGAAAACAAAGAGAAGAAAGACATAATTTTGTGCTTGTACAGTAGATTATTATCCTCTAACACTTTTGGTCACTTCTGTCTTCCTCTACTCTCCTTACTGAGTGACTAACAAAGTTGTGATAGAAAACTACTGCTGCTCTTTAAAATCTTAACCAAACTAGCCATGTGCCACCAGGCCTCAGACTGCCGTAGGCTGTCTTAAGAATTAGGCTTATTCTGGAGGACTCCTTATTCCTTAGCACTTGTCAATGTAAAATGGGCTAATCAGGTAGACAGAGTATTCAGGTTTCATGTCCTTTAGATCAGCAGGAAGTTTTTTGTTTGTTTGTTTGTTTGTTTGTTTGTTTGTTTGTTTGTTTGTGGTAGGGTCTCACTCTAGCCCAGGCTGACCTGCAATTCACTATGGAGTCTCAGGGTGGCCATGAACTCTTGGCGATCCTCCTACCTCTGCCTCCCCAGTGTTGGGATTAAAGGCGTGTGCCACCACACTCAGCCAGCATGAAGTTTTGAAAGGCCTTCATCAGAACATGCCAGAGAAAAGTTTGACCCAATTGAGAAGCTGATCTAAAAACTTTCTTCTAGGGCTGGAGAGATGGCTTAGCAGTTAAGGCACTTGCTTGCAAAGCCAAAGGACCCAGGTTCAATTCCCCAGGACCCACGTTAGCCAGATAAACAAGGGGTGCATGTGTCTGGAGTTCATTTGCAGTGGCTGGAGGCCCTGGTGTCCCCATTCTCTCTCTCTCCCTCTTTCTCTGTCAAATAAATAAATAAGAAAAATATTTTTTAAAAACTTTCTTCTATCACTGATGTAGTCTGTCAGAAATAATTTCAAAGAAATTTCACTCCTATGGACAGATGTTACAAGAATAAGAAGCAGAGAACTCTCTCTGCTCTGACTTTTGAGATAATTCTCAAAAATAATTGGAAAATTATTTGAAAAGTTTATATGTTAGGCATTGAGCTTAAATTTGGGGCACAAAACTCTAGGAACTGAAGCTGAGCACCAACTACATAAGAGGTAAAGCACCAGGACCCTTGAGCCTCAGAGTTTGCCACCAGTCTTGGCACCATAGTGAGACCTTGTTTGTTAAAATAAAAACAAAACCAAAAATAATAAGTTTATAACATTGATTAAAAATAGACATATAGGCCAGTGGACTAGAAACAGAGAACCCAGAAACAAACAAACATATTAACAGTCAACTGATTTTTTTTTTATAAAAGCAACAATCATGTATATTGAAAAGGCAAGTCTCTTTTAAAATGGCAATGGGGAAGATGAACATTCATTCATGATATTCACAGTTAACTCCAAATAGATTAAAGATGCAAATATAAGACACAATTAAAGTTACTAAGAGACAACACAATAATACTATAATATTGCACTAGGCAAAAATTTTTACATGAACCCAAAGCACAAACAACAGACATAAACAATGGCATTGCAACCAATAAAAAGGCCATGTACAGCAAATAAACAGAGTAAAGAGAATACACAGAAGGACAGAGTATTATTTGTGAGCTAATCCACAGAGATTAATTCCTAGGATATATGGGCAATTTCCTGCAACATGAACAAAATAAATACTATAACTTACAAATGACTTAAATAGACATTACTAAAAAGAGTATACAAATAGGTATTAAACATAAGAAAAGCATTAGTAATCATCAGGGAAATACAAATTAAAACCATAATTAGGGATTGTTGTAGTCAGGTTCACATTGCTGGCAGAAATCACCTAACCAAGAGCAGCTTGTGGGAAAAAAGGGTTTATTTTGGCTTAAAGACTCGAGGGGAAGCTCCACAATGGCAGGGAAAATGATGGCATGAGCAGAGGGTGGACATCACCCCCTGGCCAACATCAGGTGGACAACTGCAACAGGAGGGTGTTGGGGAAACTGAATATAATACCCATAAGTCTGCCCCCAAGAATACACTACCTCCAAGAGGTGTTAACTCCCAAATCTCCATCAGCTGGGGACCTAGCTTTCAGAACACCTAAGTTCATGGAGGACACCTGAATCAAACCATCACAGGAATCATCTCATTTAGAGATGTTAGAATGGTTATTATCAGAAAGATCAAAGATAAATGCATATACTGTGCAATGTAAACTAGTACAACCATTAGAGAATAATCTGGAGGTTTTTCAGAAAACTAAAGATAGATCTGGGCATGGTGGTACATGCCTTTAATTCCAGAACTTGTGAGGCAGAGGTAAGAGGACTACTGTGAGTTTGAGGCCAGCCAGCCAGCCAGCCAAGGATTGCAAAGTTGCAGGTCAGCTTGAAGTAGAGTGAGACCCTAACTAAAAAAAAAAAAGGAAAAGAAAAAAAAAAAAAACCACCTAGAAATGCAATCCTACTTCTGTGTATTTACCCAAAGAAACTGAAATCAGATCATCAAAGTGACATCAGTACTCACATGTTTATTATGCCACTATTCACAAAAGCCAAGATATGGAGCTAATCTTACTTGATGAAGGAGCAAAGAAAAAGTAGTATAGAATACAATACAATATTACTCAACTATGAAAAGGAATGAAATTCTGTTATCTGTAACAACATAAAAGCAATAGAGTTCATTATGTGAAATGAAATAAGTCAAGGAACTAATGTTTATTCTCATATATGGAAGCTAGCAGGATGATCTCAAAGAAGTAGAGAATATAGTAGTGGTTACCAAAGGCTTGGTGAAGGTTGGAAATGGAGGTAGAGTTAACAGGTTAACTGGAACCTGAGGTGCCCTGAACAAGAGGTACAGCTTCAAAGGTTCTTTGCTCAGTAAGCTATGGCTTTCAATGAATATTTAGAAACAGCTAGTAGGAAAGAGTTTGAATGTTTGCAACATTATGAAATAAAAATGTTTGAGATGACAGACATGCCAATTAGTTTGACCTGATCATTATTCATGTACTGAATACAGGTCATACAGTACCTCATAAATATGTAGGATGACCAGGTCAATTAAAAATAAAACCCAATTTTTAGTTACACATGTAGTGCATACTCAACAAACAACTTAAGCCTAATGGGGAACAAAAAGAAAAAAATAACCTGTTGACCCACTTTCCATAGAGGACTACTTTATTGTTTTTTTTTTTTTATGTAAGTACTTCCACACGTTTTGAAACCTCTTAATAAATATAGTACTCTAAAGTATTGAAGGAAAAGGGCAAATTAGTGTTGCTTCATTGCCATTTTGAATTAATAAGCTACAGTGAACTTTTCTGATAAATAAACTGTATCATCATTTAAAAAATAAATAAGCTTTTAGCTTCTAGAAACCCTTTTCCAGTTAGTAACCATATTTGCTAAAGCAAAAGGCACATGAAAATAAAATCATGTCATAATTATCAGTTTAAAACTAAGAAACTAGATGTTCAAATAACTTTAACTCTCCAAGAAACCGCTTACAAATCAGTATAAGAGAGTCTGTTGCAAAGAAATATGCATTTTTTTTGTGTGTGAGCCTAAAAACAACATACTGAAGAAATAGTTAAAATTGATTGGGGGGAGACTATAAAGAATAATAAATAATAAAGAATGTATGAATAATAAGTACTCTATCTCAAAATAGTAGAAAATAATGGTGAGCAAAAAGGAAATCCATTGACAATAAATAGCATATATAATTCTTGTATCCTATAAATAAGGCTACAGGTTTCCAGCTAACAACAGAAGAGGAGGAAGAAAACATAAAATCAAAACACAAAATCCTAGTGTATATTTTTATCATAATATAAATTTTAATATAAGACAAAAAATATGGATGTTAGAAATGCCTTGTGGCATTGAAATGGTACATTATTTTTTATTTTTTATTTTTTTGTTTTTTTTATTTATTTATTTGAGAGTGACAGACAGAGAGAGGAAGAGGCAGATAGAGACAGAGAGAGAATGGGCGCGCCAGGGCTTCCAGCACTGCAAACGAACTCCAGATGCGTGCGCCCCCTTGTGCATCTGGCTAATGTGGGTCCTGGGGAATCAAGCCTCGAACCAGGGTCCTTAGGCTTTACAGGCAAGCGCTTAACCGCCAAGCCATCTCTCCAGCCCGAAATGGTACATTTTTAATTTTATCGAAAGTTGAGAATATTTAAAATAATCTGCTGTATAAAAATACTTCTGATTTACTATAATACCATATAATGGCAACTTTTACTTCCTAGTTCCCAAATGAAGAAATTTCCATAATTCTATAGGCATATGAAGGTCTTCATTACTGAAAGAATCTTCTTTTTTAACTTAAATTTTTATTATTTATGTGTCTGTGTGTGTTCATATGCATGCATATGCACAAGTGTGTAAGTGTAGAAGCCAGAAAAAAAACACAGATGCCATTTTTTAAGAACACCATCCAACAAAGTGGTGGTTGCATACATGACCTCACTGTGGCTTTCATTATCTGTACAAAACCTGCATAGCATTGGGCCCATCCACATGTTCTCATGGATGATGGAGAAGGGCAAAAAATATGACATCATAATAGAAAGGGCTAGTTAGAAAGAAGAGAAGGTTCAGTGGAGGGGAGTGCCAGAGGGGGACAAAGAGAAAGAGGAAATTATGATAAAATTAAGATAGGAAAAATAAAGAACACCTTCAACCTTTAAATTTTTTTTCAATTTATTTTATTTATTAGAGAGAGAGAGAGAGAGAGAGAGAGAGGCAGATAGAGAGTGAGAGAAATGGGTGCACCAGGGCCTTCAGCTACTGCAAATGAACTCCAGAAACATATGCCACCTTGTGTATCTGGCTTATGTGGGCCCTGTGGGACTCAAATCTGGATCCTTTGGTTTTACAAGCAAGTGCCTAAACCACTAAGCTATGCCACCAGTGCTTTTTTTTAAAAAATTTATGTTTGAGACAGGTGCACACCAATTTGGGTGGACAGTGAGCTCCAGGAATTCACCTGTCTTCACCTCCCTAGTGCTGGGGCTGCAGGTGTGTGCTGCCATGCATGGCATTTTTACGTGAGTACTAAGGCTCCAACTCAGGTCCTCATGCTGCCAAGGCAAGCATTTTCCATCTGAGCTATCTCCCCAGCTCCAATTTGCATTGTCTAAACTGAAGTAATATAATCCATTCAATTTCCCCAAGAACTCACTTAGGTTTAATATTCAATCACGGTAATTACTTCAAGCCTAATAGCTACCATTTCACTTTCTTCTGCATTTCAAGGTTCATTTTATACAACACTTCATAAACTTTACTTGAAAAAACTAAGCAGCCTCAAATATGCCATGACATAGCATATAAACAGATAAGAAGTAAATACATAGTCCTTTGTACCTGAAGATGACCATATTCCTCATAGGAGAGCAACTCATCTCCTGTGTGCACATTGAAAACTGAGTGAAGACACGTTGTTGGGCGTGGATCCTGCTTAAACTGCTGGACCTAGAATCAAATACAAAATCTAAGTCATTCATGTACTCATCTTCCATGCAATTTTTCCAAGAAAAGCTAAGGTTTATAGGTAGGGGGATGAACAAATCAGAAATGTTACCTTTTTTTAAAGAAATGATATGAGTAAAACTCATAATGATTAACTTAACAGAGATAACATGATTGCCAATTATAATTCATAAGCATTATAACTCAAGAATAGTAGTGAAAATGTAGTTTAAGTATAGTCACATAGCTTTTCCAATGTATTGCATCTTATACAATTTTAAAACAAAGTGCTGGTTCAGGCTTTCAGTGATTGTACTCTACTGCATGGTTACCTGGAAATACTTACATGACAATCATAATGGGAAAAGTGCTTTAGACCATATTCTCATACAGTAAGTATCCAGACTTCTAATGTGATGTCTTTTTCTATGGAGAACTTATTTTAACTGATGGTACCATTAACATGTTTCCATTTCTCCCTCCACATATACTGTCATTACCAAGCTACCAATTCTTTGAGGACATATTTATTTACTAATTACACATAAATTTAACTTTTTTTTTAGAGAGATGTCTTAGCATATTGATGAAGCTGGGCTCAAATCCCTGGCTCAAGGAATCCTCCCACTTCTATCTCCAAAATAGCTGGGACCCCAGGCCAGTGACACTGCACCTGCTTTAACCATTTTAGATTACAATGTATAAATTCTAAATGTCCTAACAGATAAACTCTAAGCACAAAAATATCCATCTACTTCTTTAGGGCCTATTCAATTCAACTTGGCAAACATTTGCTGATGCCAACTGTATTTCAAGTACTGTGCGAGCCCTCAATGTAAGATAACAGGAATAACAACAAAATAAACAGAATGATGTATAACAATGGTTTTCTTCTCTTTGAAGAGATGTGATGATAAAATATAAGTGTTTCTGCTCCTGCCTTGTTTAGTTGGTTAGGAAATCATATATAATCATATTTTCATTTTCACCTTTCAAAATTCTCATTCTTAAATACTCAACTTTAAAAAAGGTACTTTTGGGCTGGAGAGATGGCTTAGTGGTTAAGGCAAATGTCTGCAAACCCCAAATCTCTCTAGATCCCATGTAAGCCAGAGACACAAAGGTGGTGCAAGCACAAGGTAGCACATGCACACTAGGTGGTGCACATATCTGCAGTTCAGTTGCAGTGGGAGAGGCCCTGACTTGCCAATTCTCTTTCTTTCTCTCTCTTTCTTTCTAAAAAATAATGTATTTTTCACAAGTCCCTTTTCTAATTCAACCCAAATTGGCCAAAGGTCAATGTCAGGTATTTTCTCAACTGCTCTCCACCTTCTTTTTTCTTTTTTGGGGGGTGGGGTGGGGGAGGGGAAGCAGGGACAGGGTGTTGATGATTTGACAAGATTAGCTACTAATAAGCCCTACAGATCTCCTGTCTCTGTGTCCCCAGTGCTGGGATTATAGGTAGGTGCATCACACCCAGCTATTACTTGCATTCTGAGGATCCAAACTCAGGTCCTCTTGCTTGTACAGCACACATTTTTCCCACTGAGCTATGGCTCCAGCTCTGTTTTGTGCTTTTTAGGTGTCTGAATCTTCCTGTGATGTTGTGAAATAAATATTCTCTTTCTTTTCTAGTTCCTGGCATGGAGCTCCTAGAGCCTTAGGAACTTCCTTAGTGACAAAGGTGAGAGGAACAGCTTTTAAAGGCACCTGTGTATGCTAACCAGATAGTGAATAAGGTATATCCTTAAATGTCCCTAGGTAGCTTCAGGATGGTAAGTTAACCAACTAGGAGATTGACAGCTGGACTTTCAACCCTACACACCCAAAGCTGTGCCTTTACCTTGGGTGATGGAGCAGAGGAGCTAAAGGCAGAGTTAATACCAGTGGAAAATAATTTGACTTACCATGCCTATGTAATTGGTAACTGGAAAGCTTCCAGGTTGGTGAACACAACCACATGCCAAGAGGTAGTATGCTGTCATAATCTCCAGCTGCACTCAGGACCCTTGGACCTTGCCTTGTATTTCTTTATTTGTATCCTTTATGAGAGCCTTCATAAATGGCAGTAAACTACTAATAGTAAGTGAAGTGCTTAATTGTGTTTTGTGAGCTATTATAACAAATTACTGAACCAAAGTAAGGATTGTGGGAGTCCTAATTTATAGTCAAGTAAGACTGTGGGTAACCTGGGAACATAAGACTTGCAAGTGGTGCCTGAGGTCAGGGCAGTATTATCTCCTGACCTCTTAGAATGTACAATGCAAACTTACTGTAGGTAGTTACTTGAAGAATTGAGTTAAATTGCAGAATACTCAGCAAATGGAGATTTGCTTGGCATGGAAAATCTGCAGAATTAGTATACAGAAGTGATGTGAATAGGGTCTTCCTTAGAACCTCACAATTTAGTATGACTCTAAAAGCTATACTATTCATAAGGGTAGCCACTGACTACATGTGACTAAATTACAATTAAAACTACAGAAGCTTAAAAATTCAGCTTCTAACAAAAATTCGGCTCCTGACCATATTTCAGGTGCTCCAGAGTTACATGTACCTATTGTATTATTCAGCATGGCAATCCAAATCATTTCCATCATCACAAGCTTCTACTGAGATGATTATTCCAAGATTGATGTAACTTTTCCTCATGCCAGGCCATACGCAATCAGAGACAGCCCCTCTCTATGACTGAAGCCAACCAAACCAAAGTAAGTTTTTAGCATGGAGGCAATGAGGGAACAATAAGGGGCACATGTTTTCATTTATAAAGTGACTAGGCATCCACTGTTAACTAAGAACAGGTGCAGAAAACACACACACACACACACACACATTCTGTTTCTCTATCACAATTTGAGCCTAGGCTGAAACTGCACAAGTAAAAATCACTGTGGTCATTCCTTTCTCCCTGAACATTATTCTCATCGCCTATATAAAAGTATAACTGGCTTGGAACAAAATACACGTTCCCCACTGGATAGAGATTAAACAGGATGGTGTTTTGTCAGGTTAATAAAGTCATTGCTGTAGCTGACAGGAAGTGCTTGTCATTTGTCTTCAAGACATGCAAGAACCCAGCAGGAGACTTTATTTCCAACCATTGTGTCAGGGGGAAAGCAACTGCTAAATGATTAAAGATGTTCACATGGGGAGTTATATAACTATGCTTTAAGTTTTAAAGCTGTTAAAAGACAAGCAATTGAAAATTCCAGAAAAATAACTAACATCCAAACTCTGTAAGCTTTGAAGATTAATGGGGCATTCCACATGTGGAGCACAAACAAAAAGCTTGAAAGCCATCAATAAATGAAGAAATTAATTAGTACTTTCAGGAAATCTGGCATTTGGCAAATAAAGATAAAGATTAGAGCAAAGTTTTGTAAACTAAATCCATTACATTTTTCCCTTTGCATTTCACTTAAATATTTCTAGAACACTTTTTCCATGGAGAGTAAATATTTTATTCGGGAAAGGGTATTTATTCATCCATTCTTAATTTACATCCTTAAAAATAACCATCTCATTCTTCTGATTATTATGGATAAAAATTTTATAAAATTTCAGTGATTTCTCATTTATTAGAAACTACTTAATATTTTCAACAAATTGTTAAGCAATTAGGTGCAGGAACATTCACAGTTCACTGTAAAGCAAATCTCTACCCTCTAGACTTCTAACTAAAGACTACATCAACTTGGAAGAATTCTGAATACTTCACCATAAGAAATATTACAAAAGGAACAAATAGCAGAATAGATTTGTGAATATTAAGAGGTAAAACATACTTGAAGTTAACGAGTAGGCACTAAGATAACTGTAAAGATAATAAAATGTAAAGATCATGTTAGTTCATATTCTATAAATTAAGGACAACTGTATTCACTTCAACTTCTTAATAAATGTATGGCATTTCTTTTAGTATTTAAACAAAAAGATGTCAAGAAGCATGTTTCACAAAGAAAAAAGGAAAATGTAGATGCTTAAACTTTCTAGATTATAATTTTCTTTTTCAAAAAACAAAGATGAGGCTTGAGGTCAAAGCAAATTAAAACTCTAAATAGGCTTTGCTTTAATTTTAAGGCAAGGTGAAAGAATGTATGCATCACACTTTAAAATTTATTCACAGGCTGGAGAGATGGCTTAGTGGTTAAGCACTTGCCTGTGAAGCTTAAGGACCCCAGTTCGAGGTTTGATTCCCCAGGACCCACGTTAGCCAGATGCACAAGGGGGCACAGGCATCTGGAGTTTGTTTGCAGTGGCTGGAGGCCCTGGCGCACCCATTCTCTCCATCTGTCTCTCTCTCTTTCTCTGTTGCTCTCAAATAAATAAATAAATAAATAAATAAATAAATAAATAAATATTCACAACTTCTGGGTAAGATGGCAGCATAGGAGCCACACCAAAGCAGCCTTTGGGAAATAAGCAGAAAAACAACAAACTATATTCTTCTACCAACAAGTGAAGGTGTATAAGAAATTATCAACCACAGCAGTGAAGTAGGAGAGACCCAGAGCTTCTAGAGACCACAGAAGCAGGCAGAAGAAGCTCCAGCAGCGACATGGGCCAACAGGCTCTGCCAGACCCAAAGGAGAAACCAGGTGAAGTGATTTTCCACTCATACCAGCCTCTTCACAAATTCAAGAAACATGAAGGAGAATACAGCAGGGACCAGCTGAGCAGCTCATGAGGAAGAGGATTGCAGAGATGAGCTATGTAGCTTCAGAACAACTCTAGGTATGCTCCACAGCCTCTCCTCCCCCAACGAGAGCTCCAGCAACCACCAGAGAACTGGGGAAGGAAACTTAGCTACATAGCACATAGCACATAGCACAGGTGATCAGGGCAGCAGCCAGCCTACCTGAGCCCACAATGCAGTAAAGAGGGACCCAAGAGGACATACCACATAGCTGAGACTGAAACCATCCCAAAAGGCAACAGGACCTACTCACACCAGGTTAGAGTACCCACCAAAAAAGCCTGATATATAGGCCTGCATTGGAAGTGCTATTAGCACCTTCCATGTCAGGGCAAGTTATGTGATAAATCTGATGAATGGTCAGATTTTCCTTTTTTTTTTTTTTTTTTTTTTTTTTTTTTTTTTTTTGAGGTAG
This sequence comes from Dipus sagitta, assembly GCA_036346955.1. Classification (NCBI taxonomy): domain Eukaryota; kingdom Metazoa; phylum Chordata; class Mammalia; order Rodentia; family Dipodidae; genus Dipus; species Dipus sagitta. Next base: position 228,439,682 of record CM070770.1, on the reverse strand, counting down.
GGTCTCACTCTAGCTCAGGCTGACCTGGAATTCACTATGTAGTCTCAGGGTGGCCTTGAACTCATGGTGATCCCCCTCCTCTGCCTTCCAAGTGCTGGAATTAAAGGCATGCGCCACCACTCCCAGCCCATTCTTTTTTACTTATTTATTTTTATTTTTCTATTTGAGAGAAACAGACAGACAGAAAGAGAAAGAGGCAGAGAGAGAGAGAGAGAGAGAATGGGTACCCCAGAGCCTCCAGCCACTGCAAATGAACTCCAGATGCATGCACCATCTTGTGTATCTGGCTTACGTGGGTTCTGGGGAATCAAGCTCCAACCGGGGTCCTTAGGCTTCACAGGCAAGCACTTAACCACTAAGCAATCTCTCCAGCCCAGATTTTCCATTCTTAAATAAGCTATATTTTGGGGTTGTACTTTGTTGCTTCCTGATTGCTACTGACTTTATCTCTTCTGTTATTCATGGGGGCAGGGTCTCACTCAGCCACAGATTGATCTGGAATTCTTTACAGAGCAGAAATCTCAGCCTCCCAGTTGATAAGATTAGGAGTGTGGGTTGGGAGGCAGAGGTAGGAGGATCACCATGCGTTCGAGGCCACCCTGAGACTACAGAGTGATTTCCAGGTCAGCCTGAGCTAGAGTAAGACCCTACCTCAAAATCCCCCCCCCCAAAAAAAGATTAAGAGTGTGGGGCAACACACATCCTTAGGGACTTTTACCTTGTTAGATGATCTGTTTATTTTAATACCCACTCTTACATAAATACTCTATGCTGGTTTTGATTGAATGTGTATATTGTTCAGTAGAATTTTAGAATTTGCCTGTAGTTTGCTCTACCTAGCCTACTAGAATACTCACAGAGCAGGCAAACCCAACACCCAGAGTCACTTTTGCTATTATTCTGAGACTCATTTAAGAGCCACACTTGGCACCTTAAGCTCCTACCTGGAAGATATATAATGTCAAATTTACACATCTAGGGATACTACAGATAATTAGAAAACCCAAGCATCAAATTAACCCAAGATGCAAAAATCTTTACATTACCATAGAAGAAACACAAAAAATTAAGACATATAATTACACCCAAAACTATAAATCCATCAGAAGTGACTTCTAGTGAGACTCATTTAGATGAAATAACTCAGAAAAAATTCAAATGAATGACTATAACTATGTTCAAAGAAATCAAAGGAATCAAAGAAGACATAGGAAAGCAGTTTAATGAAATAAAAAGGTCAATATAAGATATTAGTAAGGAAATAGAAATACTAAAGAAAAAACAATCTGAACTACTATAAATGAAAAGCACAGTAAGTCAAACAAAAAACTTGGTAGAAAGTCTCACTAATAAAATAAAGAGAAAACAGAGTTTCTAAACTAGAAGACTAGGTGGCAGATCTAATACAGTCCAACAAAGAGAAACACAAGCTAATGGGAAGGTATGAATGGGAATTTCAAGATATTTGGGACACTATGAAGAGATCAAACATAAGAGACCAGAGTAAAGAAGAAGAATTTCACTCCAAAGGCATAGTAGGTGTTTTCAACAAAATCATAGAAGAAAAATTCCCCCAAATCATAAAAGAGATGCCAATGCAGTTACAGGAAGCTTTTAGAACACCAAACAGACAAAACATGGAAAGAACCTCTCCTCATCATGTTATAATTAAGCTACCACCAAACACACAAACCAAAGGAAATATATTGAAAGAAGATAGAAAAGGCAAGTCACCTATAAAGGCAAGCCCATCAGGATAACAGCAGATTACTCAACACAAACTTTAAAAGCCAGAAGGGCTTGGAAAGATTTATTGCAAGTTCTGAAAGATAACAACTGTCAACCGAGATTACTTTATCAAGTGAAGCTATCCATCCAAATTGATGGAGAAATAGGGACATTCCACAACATAATCAGGCTGAAGAAATATATGACCACTAAGGCAGCTAAACAGAAAATCTTTCAAGAAATCCTTCATGCTGAAGAGAAAGCAAAGCACACACATGAGGAAACAAGAAAAAATAAACCATACTCTAATAACAATTAATACAACAGAGTAAAGGGGAAACAGGAAGCACTACAAAACAAGAAGAATGGTGAAAATCAACACATACCTTTCAATAATAACTCTTAATATCAGTAGCCTCAATATCCCAAACAAGAGACACTGGCTTGCAGACTAGATTAAAAGGCAGGATCCTTCAATTTGTTGCCTCCAAAAAATTTACCTCTCAGTAAAAGACAAACACTATCTTAGGGTGCAAGGATGAAAGACGGTATTTCAAGCAAATAGGCCTAGGAAATAAGCAGGTGTTGCTATCCTAATATCTGACATGATAGACTTCAAACCAACATTAGGAAGGAAAGATAAAGAAGGTCATTTTATATTGATTAAAGGAACAATTCAACAGGAAATCATTACAATTCTAAACATATATAAACCTAACATGGGTGCTCCCAATTTCATCAAACAAACACTATTAGACACAGATAGATCACAGATAACACCAAGCACAATTGTAGTGGGTGATTTCAATACCCCACTCTCATCAACTGACAGTTCCTCCTGGCAAAAAATAAACAGAGAGACACCGGGATTAAGTGAGGTCATAGAACAAATGGACCTAACAGATATCTATAGAACATTCCATCCAAATAATGCAGAATACACATTTTGCTCAACAGCACATGGAACATCCTCTAAAATAGACCATATATTAGGACACAAAGCAAATCTTAACAAATATGTGAAAATTGACATAATTCCTTGTACTCTATCTGACCACAATGGGATTAAACTACAAATCAACAACAAGAAAAACTACAGAGCATGTACAAAATCATGGAAACTAAACAGTACACTACTTAATGATGAATGGGTCACTGAAGAACTGAAAAAGGAAATCAAAAAAATCATAGAATCAAATAATAAGAACACAATGTACCAAAACCTTTGGGACACAACAAAGGCAGTTCTAAGAGGGAAATTTACAGCTTTAAGTGCCTGTATTAAGAAATTAGAGCCAGGCGTGGTAGCGCACGCCTTTAATCCCAGCACTCGGGAGGCAGAGGTAGGAGGATTGCTGTGAGTTTGAGGCCACTCTGAGACTACATAGTTAATTCCAGATCAGCTTGGACCCTACCTTAAAAAAAAAAAAAAAAAGAAATTAGAAAGGCCACAAGTAAACAACTTAATGCTTCATTTTCAGGCAAGCCAAAAATAAGTACATGGGAAGATGTTGTTGGCAATGTATCTGACATAGCCATTGTGGAAATCAGTGTGGAGGTTCCTGGGACAGCTAAAAATAGATTTACCATATTACCCAGCCATTCCACTCCTTGGCATATATCCTGAGGACTCTTCTCACTACGTTAGAGATACTTCCACAACCATGTTTATTGCTGCTCTATTCACAGTAGCTAGGAAGTGGAACCAGCCTAGATGACCCTCAACTCATGAATAGATAATGAATATGTGGTACATTCATACCATGGAGTTCTAGTCAGTAGTAAAGAAAAATAAAATTATGATTTTTGCAGGGGAATGAATACATCTGGAAAGGATTATATTAAGTGAAGTAACCCAGGCCCAGAAAGCCAAACACTGCATATTCTCTCTCATATGTGGATCCTAGCTACAAATATTTAGACTTCTATGTGTGTTGGAGTAAAAAATCGGTAACAAAGGCCAATAAGCTATAAAAGTGCTATAAGGGAGGGAGGAGAGGGAAAGACTTAAGCAGATGGTATTGTATACATGTAAGTAGACGAACAGATTACTGGGGATATAATAGCCTAAGTGAGGTCAGGGGAAGAGATCGAGTAAAAGAAGGGTGGGGTAAGGTTAATCAAAATTCAGGAAATTGTGAATAAGCCATATGAAAACCTACTTTTTTGGTTAATGGCACACCTAGAAGCCATAGACTGTTACTAGAAAAATTTCAGTGCCAGGGATGGGATACCTTCTAGTGAGTTGTTGGCCAGGGAGGTCCCTGAGGCTCCCAAAATATTACAGGCTATTATCAAGGCTCTTGGTTTCCCACCAGAAATAGATAGTAAGACCATATTGCTAAAGATGCCACATGCTTGGGCTACAAGGTCACTAAGAAATCAAGCTGGAGCTGAGCTGAAAACCTCCTCCCTGTAGACCAGCTAATAGAAAGCTGGAAAAAGCTGCACTGCAGGCTGGAGAGATGGCTTAGCCATTAAGCACTTGCCTGTGAAGCCTAAGGACCCCAGTTCAAGGCTCGATTCCCCAGGACCCACATTAGCCAGATGCACAAGGGGTTGCACACGTCTGGAGTTCATTTGCAGTGGCTGGAGGCCCTGGGACACCCATCCCCCCCCCCCATCTATCTGCCTCTTTCTCACTGTCTTTCGCTCTCAAATAAATAAATAAATAATGAACAAAAAAAGCTGCACTGCATGCAGCCCTATGGGAGAGAAAAGTCACCAGCGGTGAAAACACTGGGCACTGCAATCCTCAAGTTTGGCCAACCATACCAAATGAGCCAATGGGTGTTATAGTAGCATGTCTTTTATGGGGAAAGCCAACTGCTCTCTAATTGGACTGGAGGCCTATTCTATGGGAGGGAATACATGCCTGGTTACTAAAAACCAAATCAAAAGCCTATGGTGGGGAGGTCATGAGCCTTAGGAGTATAATGCCTGCTCTTGTCTGGCGAAATGCATACAGTATGCTCACCAAACTGCCCTGTAAGCACTTTACTTAATAATCATACCCATATATTAATGCTACTCTCACTTTGGTTAGAGAAGCTTCTCTTTTCAGATGGCAGTGACCAGTAGGATGACCCAAAAGGCACCATAAAGCTGAGAAGTGACAGAGAAGTGTCCAGCACTGAAACATCTCTATCACACCTTTCAAGGCTCAGGGTCCATTGCAGAAGAGGTGGTGGAAAGAATGTAAGAGCCAGAGGAAGGATAGGACTGCTTACAATGGAATTGTCCACACAGAAATTGGCCTTGATATCCTAGAACTACCTTCACAAGACCCTCATAATAAGTGGAAAAATGATGACATCAAAATAAAAGAGAAACTAATGGAGAGAGGGAGGAGATATGATATATGTGGATTTGTGAAGGGGAAAGTGGGGGAAGGGAGGGAATTATCACAGTTGTTTTATTATTATATAGTTGAATTATCATATATTATTGTCTGTAAGTATGGAAGCTGTCAATTGAAAAATTATATGTATATGTATATGTGTATATATATATACATATACATATACATATAATTTTATATTATATATATATATATATATATAAATATATATTATATATTTCACATTTCTTAGTGCCATAGAATCTTGAAGAAAATAACTCACTGGGAAGGGCGAATACCAGTTAAAAGTATGGTAAGAGACATTGACCGATATGTACCATTTAATCTTTGAAGTCCCTTACACATATAGATTCTACTAATCTTTTACTTTCCTACATTAAAATGTTATAAGAGAACAGGGTGTGGTGGTGCATGGCTTTAATTCCAGCACTCAGGAGGCAGAGGTAGGAGAACTGCCATGAGTTTGAGGCCAGCCTGAGACTACATAATGAATTCTAGGTCAGCCTGGGCTAGAGTGAGACTCTGTCTTAAAAAAAAAAAAAAAGTTATGGGGATAAAGAAAGATTATAACAATACTTTTAAAGTTTTTAAAAACATTTTACTTATATGACTATCAAATTGATATTCTATGCTATATATAAATACTCAAAATGATCCAACTCACTGTTTTAATGGTCTACACTAAACTTCATAAGGAACACAATGTTAATCCTTTATAATTTGAGGGATTTCAAACAGCTTAAATCATACTCAAGCTCTGTTTGGAAGAAAACATAGTTATAACAAGCTAATCAAGCCACAAGAGGGGAAAGAAGAGAAAAACCTTAAACTATTTCATTATTGCTTTTGAAAAACAATTCAAATTTAGTCTGTCAGCCTGTTTAGAAAACACAAAGAATTCATGGTTCTCATAATATTTCCTAAAGAGGAAAGCTGGATTCAAAAAAAACACTAGACATTCATGCAATGATACTTGGAAATAAACAGCAGCATCTCACTTAGGAACAAGCAACTTCAATTATATATCAACACAACATGAGACATGTTAGTTGAATTCCAGTATATCAATCTATGATATACTATTTTAAGCATCTGAAAAACCTTTTCAAGAATGATCTATAAAGTCAAATATCAGCAGACAAATAAGTTTGTCTTAGATTTCAACTAGTGACTGTTTACTTTTTTGCCAGCTAATGATTTATTGTCATATTATGTTGGTAAAACATATTGTTTGTATGTTATATTATAAAATATATATCTTGGGCTGGAGAGATGCCCGGAAAGCCTAAGAACTCAGCTTCAATTCCCCAGAGCCCATGAAGAACAAGATGCACAAGGTGGCGCATGTGTTTGGAGTTAGTTTGCAGTGGCTAGAGACCGTGGTGTGCCCATCCTCTCTCTCTCTCTCTCTCTCAAATAAATAAACAAATAACCATGGGATATTGTTTACAATTATGGAAGTTGTCAATAAAAATATTTTTTTAAACCTCACAGGTGTAAAAAAATAAATAAAATACAGATCTTAGGAATATTTGACATATTTACTTTTTCATAGATAGATATATATATTAAAAATATGAACAAAACAAAAAATATTAGGTGATCAAAAAACGTGTACATACTAGTATGTACCTTACTAAAGGGTAGAAGCTGGAAATGCCTCTGAAAGATGGTCTACAAGGGAGAGGAAACATACTGATGATAATGGTATAGTACCCCAGTGCTTTTGACACATGACTTGATCATCCCTCTCTACAGGAACTGTATAAAGCAAATAGTACTGGAGCTCATATTTTACAAATGAAAAAAGTTGAAGGATGTAGAAGCTAATTATTTGCCTACTATCACACAACTAGTAAAGTCAGGGAACTAGTGTTATATATCAGTTTCCTCCATGTTCAAACACTGAATTGAAGCATTCCCTCAGTAGAGGCACACTCAGGAGGTAAACACCTGGGAAAGCTAAAAGTTAAGAGGTTACATGACCCCTCCCCAAAGTTACAGAAACAGTTAACAGCTGCTGGTGGCTCTCTACCCATCCCAACTGCCTGCAAGTTGTGCAGTAGGCTCCAGAGACAACGCTTCTATGAGGTCATCATCCAGGATGGACAGACTTTTCCATGATGCAGCTGCCTTGGACCCATCCATGCTCGGTAAGTAACCACTCACCAGTGCTCTGTAAATAACCCCAATGAACTCTTTGGTTCAACAAACTGATTTTGGTACAATCATGGTTTGATCTGTAATCTGTGCCCGGTTTGGGGTGAATACATGTGTGTTTGCATCTCCCCAGGGAAAAAATTTCGTTCAACTAGTTTGCACTAATTGTCCTGAAAAGAGTTAACATGGTAGGCCTGAGACTGCTAACCTAAGAAAAGACTTGCCAGTACAACGCTTGGGAAGTAAGTATGTGGGAACTTGGATTTTAGAAGGGTACATGTTATTCCTTTATACGACTGGCTCCCATGTCTACGTTGTTCATACAAACAATGTAGCTCAAACTATACACGGTTTCCTCTGGCAATCTGGAATCTTGGTGGTAGGCAGCAGATAACAATATGATCAGCCACTAATAAAAACCTTAAGCAATGAAAATGTTGAGCTCTAAGAGCTCCCTTGATTTATAACATTTACATGTGTTGTTAACAGAAAGCTGCTGGGGAAACTAAATGCCATTTCTGTGACTCCAATTGGCTCTAGGAAGCTGGTACCTTGTTGCAGACTGTGCCCAGTTGCCTTTTACCTTGCTAATAATGCTTGGTCTCCTTTTGCTGTAATAAACATCATATATAACTATGACTGTTTGTTGATGCATGTGAAACTCTAGGAGAATCATTACATCTACCACAGTCGTGGAGACTTATGACACACAGATGTACATATGTGGTAAGTAAAGAAAACAGCAGTTTATATCTGCATATACCTTTACAGCTTAAAAGTATTATATTATCTTTAATTTCTACATAACCTTGCAAAGTTGTTTTGCAAGTAAATGTATTTTATTTTTAATCTTCTCTTTAGCCAGTACAAGTCATATATCCAAAAGTAATCCTGGCAAGGATTTCTTTAGTTAATACACTATTTAGAACTACATTTGTTAGTTTCCTGAGAAATGATCTTTATCAAGGAAGTAACAAATGCAAAACATAGATTCAAGTCTAAATAACAATTTTCAATCCTCTCTCACTTAAGATATTACAGGATTAAAAGACTGGGCTGGGAAAGAGGATGGTGGTTTCAAACTACATGGACTGTCCCAGGATGTAGCTTTACCTTTAAGTACATTCTTCTTCAGAAGATGCTACTGCAGTACTGGTTAAATTAATCCTTTAGAATGATGAGAATCCCAGTTTGCATCACAGTGTTTTACCTTATCAGCCTGACGCATATAGCAGTAGAGAATTCCTCTCATACATTTTATAGCCGAGTGCTCCAGCTCATGGGTCCTTCCCTTGTCATCATCAATGCGCCTGGGAATGAGAGATAGCTCATGAAACAAATTGGAACTGCATTTGAAAAGGGAAGAGAGCTTTTGGTAATTAAGTATTTAACTAACTGGCTAATCCTGTGTTCAGGTGATGTCAACTAATTCTGTTACAGTGAAATTCCATTTTCCCTGCTAATGTAGAAATAGCACAATTTAAAAAAAAAAACTATGGTAAACTAGTTTTCCTTGTTTTAAGAAAGTAAGCCACTTCTTTTAAAAAAGAGTGTATATTATGTATATTCTAAAACCATTTGACTGATACTTTAAGGATATTTCTGTATTATAAAAAATTCACAAGCAATATTTTAAATTCACTGTTATAAAACAGAAACCATTTTAAATATCTATTCCTTTGAATAACACTATAGCTACTTGGATTTAAAGAAGCAGAAGTTGGGACTGGGATATAGCTTGGCTGATATAGCTCACGGTGCTTGCCTAGCACACACACACAGCCCTAGGTTTGTTAGCCAGCACCACATAAATCAGGCATGGTGGTACACACCTGTAATCTCAGCACTTAGGAGGTAGAAGCAGGAGGATTGGAAGTTCAAGATCATCGTTAGCTATATAGGGAACTGGAGGCCAGCCTGCGTTAGAGACCCTATGTCAAAACAAATAAAGAGATGACAGATATATAGATAGATAGACAGAGATGAAAGCAGCAGGAACAGCAACAGTTGGGACAGGCACAGGCCTTGTGTTCAGTGTTGCTGGGTGGGCATTTCAGCTAGTCATGCATGCCTCCATTAAATGCACATCCAGTGATATGTAATGTACTTTGGCAAAAAATTTTATAGTCTCAAATTTTAACTTATAAGTCAATTGGCAGGCTGGAAAGATGGCTTAGTGGTTAAAAGTGCCTGTGAAGCCTAAAGACCCTGGTTTGAGGCTCGATTCTCCAGGACCCACGTAAGCCAGGTGCACAAGGTGGCGCATGTATCTGGAGTTTGTCTGCAGTGGCTGGGGGCCCTGGTGCACCCATTCTCTCTCTATCTATGTGCCTCTTTCTCTCTCTGTCTGTCACTCTCAAATAAATAAACAAAAAAATTTTAATATATTAAAAAATAATAAAAAATTAATTGACCATACTTTACAACTCTTGCTTTTAAAAAGAGACAACAGCTAAAATCTGTTAAACTAGGTATTCTTTCTGTGTAAAATTTTCTCCTTAATTATAAATCAGTAATTTTTAAAGCTAAATGAGAATTAGCTATTGTTGAAAAATAAAAATTACTTGTTCATCATTTCACCTACTCTTAACTAAAATATCTAACAGTGCTGTCACTTGATAGAAACTATCACATGCCTCCCTTTAAAAAGTACATTACAATTAATTTGACTCCTGTAGAGCTCATATATATTCACATATAGTGTGTTGTCTATCAGAAAAAAATAAATTAGCTCACTATTGGTACATTGCTTCTACTTTATGTAGACAGTAAACTAAAACTAGCATGAATTTGCTCTGTATTCTGTTCCCCTCCCTGACACAGTTTAAAGTGGGGCAAATTATATGTACATGTGTCCAGCAAAGCATAATTTTCAGTTATCTATGAGATGGTTGAAGTCTTTTGGGAAAAGGTTCATGTCAAACTTTTGATCTTTTTTGCCACATGTATTCTTTGAAAGCAATTTTCTGCCAATATTTTATTTCAGAAAATTGCACATGTATGAAGAAGTTAGAAGAGTTCTGCAATGAATACACCATGTATTCTTCACCTAGACTTACTAGTTGTTAATATTATCCTGTTTTCTATTTATAACAATAATTTTTTAACTACTTAAAAATAAGCTACAAATATCAAGACCTTCACCATACTCCCTTTGGAAGTGAATGTCTCTAGAAAAGATATTCTCCTATACGGTGACAATACAATTAGTCCACACAAGAAATTTAAAACTAATAATCTATAGTCCAATATATAGGCTGTGAGGTGGGTATGGTGCTAATGATCACGACAATCACACTGTGACTGAGCCAAAACCACAGAGCTTGGTGCAACACAAAGCCTGAAGCCAATCAGACCAGGCTCCTAAGGGAGAAGTGCACTACCACTTGCATGGGGCTCCAAATCCTTCTAAGGGGCCATACGCTCCACAGCCGCCTTGTGAGAGACTGGCCCTGGCCACTGCAACTGTAGTGGCCACCACTTGCAGCATCCCTGCTACAGCCCCAATACTATGCCCTGGGGTGAATGGCCCAGTGCCAACAGGGCAGGCACTCCTGGCACACACAGGAAGTCCACATCCTCCCTCCTAGACTATGATGAGTGGCATCTGGGAATTGGAGAAATGGAGGAAGGGACATCCTGTTGCCAGAAAAACCTTACCAGCTTCCATACCCTCTACCCTGCCCCATGCATGTGGCAGGGGATCAAGGAAACTGGCCCACATCAGTCAGACCAGCAGACCTGACATCAGACAGAGAGACCCGAAGGACAGAATCTTATCCTCCACCAGATGAAGGAAGGGAAGAATCTACTTGACAAGAGGGACCAATAAGAAGATGAGGACCTGGATCCATCCTTTGTATAAGAAGAAGAAAAAGGGAAGTGGATGCCCTGCTACAATTCCTGCTTCTAGAGCCTGCTCAGATGGATTCCCAGTTCTGGGACCCCTCCCATCAAGATGAGAGCTTTTGTTCATGATAAATCTGTTACCATTATTTTCTCTATCTCTCTGATCTTTGTTTCTGTCTGTCCTGGGGCATCGGGCCCAACCTTATGGCTAGAGGGCACTAGAAACCCCTTCCCCCACATGCACATATACTAAAATTTCCCAAAGGATCTCCAGAACATACTTTATACTGCTCTTTTAATATTTGAACTCATCAAGGATCATGTGTCATGCTTGTCTTTTGTCTTGATATCAACTTAGCCATGCTCATATTAATTGATGAACACCTATTTTCTACTCCCATGTTATCTCCTACAAAGGATAATCTTGGCTGCTGACTAGAAAACTATAAAGCACACTTCTAGGTGTGGGTGTTTCTGGAAACAACTCACATGTGAGCCAGGGAAAGGCTGTAGTGGGGATACCATTGTTGATTATGAGAGGCATCATGTAATAGCATGGGAGATTGGATTGAACAAAACAGAAACACACCTTCTAAATTCACTTTAGGTGGATGCACTCTTTGCTACTGTTCTCAACCATGTATCTAAGACTCTAGCATCTTCAGTCTCACATGAATGACTTTCTGGAGAGCTTCAGTGAGATTGGCCTCAGAATGGAAGTATATTATATATTCCCCATTGTTCTGAGGTTCCCAGCTTCTTCTTAGACTGACTAGTTACTGGTTTCCATGTCTTTCTAACCTGCAAACAGTCACTATAGAATTACCTACTCTCTGATCATGCAATCAATCTAATAAATCCTCTCCTACACTTACATCCATATTCCACTGGTGTTCCTCAAAAGAATCCTGACTAGTACATGCACATAAAAGTGTCCAGGCAAAGAACTGGACACGGCAGTGCACGCCTTTAATCCCAGCACTCAGGAGGCAGAGGTAGAAAGATTGCCATGAGTTCAAAGTCACCCTGAGACTATATAGTGAATTCCAGGTCAGCCTGGGCTAGAGTGAAACCCTAACTCAAAAAAAAAAAAAAAAAAAAAGTACAGGCAAGTCAACTTAACAACCAATAATCCAGCTCTAATTATTTTCACATGTAAACTCCTAGGAGACATCTTGGTAAGAAGTTAGCACAGGTAATACGTGCTTTCCATTCTGTCAAGTCAGGAAACACTTTGCTCAACATCAGTCTGCTCAGGGCTGGCTGCTGCTAGTGATGCTTCCTGTATCCCTAAGACAAGCAGAAGCTTTGCATTTAATAAAGATGTACTATGATATTTTGAGCACAAAATGTCCCCCATAGTCTCATGTGTTTTTAAACATATAACAAAATTTAAAGCCAGGCATGGTGGTGCATGCCTTTAATCCCAGCACTCGGGAGGCAGAGGTAGGAGGATCACCACGAGTTCGAGGCCACCATGAGACTACATAGTGAATTCCAGGTCAGCCTGGACTAGAGTGAAAACCTACCTCAGAAGAAAAATATATTTAAAAAGCTGTAAGTCAAAATAAACCTTTCCTTCCATAATCTACTTCTAGATAGGTGTTTTGTACCAATAATGAGAAAATAACTGCTACATGTACTTACATAGAATGTGTAAGGAAATAGTTTTATTGATATTACCATACAAGTGTGTTAAAGAATACACTGTTATCATGGAAACATAAAATGACAGAGTTTAGTAACCTAAAAAAGGACATGAACAGCCACAAGTTATGAAGTGAGTCATCAAAAGAGTAGAAACCCAGCTGCTTAATTTGTCTTGGTACCCACCACTACACTGGCTGGCTTAGTCTCAGAGTTACTAGGAAAGCTCACACCAACTCACCGGTATGCTAGAGCTAAAGCCCAGGCCCCAGCAGCACAGTACAGACTCTCGTGGACCTTGGACTTCAGGTCTTCACCACATGTTTTAGTAGGAAACAGGCCTGTGGTTGGACTTTGATATACCAGCATTGTTGATTTGACTACAACAAAGACAAGCAACAGAACGAATGGATAGCCATCCATTTTCCTTGGGATTAATATTTCAATCCTTTTCTCATACCACTTGTATTTTGTTGTTTCTAAACTTAATTCCAGTAAAAAACTTTGAAGATGTTAAACCACTTAATGTGACTCTGTTCTAAATGGGAATTCATCCTATGTGAAAGGGTTTTGAGGAAAAAATTAGCTAATTAGAATTTTTAAATCTTTGCATAGTCTAGTTAACATTAATACATGATACAAGTCTTATTAAGACAACATCAGGCACAAGTTTTCTCTTTACCTGGCAATCATTAACTGCCTATTGCTGCTCATCTGAGTGTTTTGCATTTTTTTTTAAAGACAAGGCCTTGCTATGTAGCTCAGGGTTATTATGACTCATAGTCTTCTCATATCCACTTCCCACATGCTGGAATTACAGGTTTTTGCAGCTATGTACAATATCTATTTTTCAGACTAAACTGATCTTACCATGAACATTGCAGAATATACTTATTAGTTTTGCCAGAGTTAAGAAACAGTTCTCATAGTGCAAAAGTAAAAATTTGACATTTCTTTTAAATTTCTAATTAGTCTCCTTTAGCTACTTACTACAACTAAAGATAACAGTTAGGGCAGCATAAGAATGCACATTAGGGCTGGGTTGATAGGGCAGTATAAGAATGCATGTTAGGGTTGGGTGTGGTGGCACAAGCCTTTAATCCCAGTACTTGGGAGGCAGAGGTAGGAGGATTGCCATGAGTTCAAGGCCACCCTGAGACTAGAGTGAATTCCAGGTCAGCCTGAGGTACAGTGAGGCCCTATCTTGAAAAAATAAAACAGAATGCATGTTAAAATAAGAATCTTGAACTGAAATAATACATATATGAGGTTGAAATAGATTTTAGAAAACCATAACTTTTGGGAAACAAAATAAATTCTTATATTACTTGCCATAATAGACAATAAACTGTATAAGAGGCAAACTTGAAAATATTCAATAGCTATTCCAATTTATGGTATGATGAACAAAGATGAATTCCATTCATATATCTCAAAGTTGCTCATTCACAATGAAAAATTAGCCAGGTTGCCGGGCGTGGTGGCACACTCCTTTAATCCCAGTACTCGGGAGGCAATGGTAGGAGGATCACCGTGAGTTCAAGGCCACCCTGAGATTACCTAATGAATTCCAGTTCAGCCTGGGCTAGAGTGAGACCCTACCTCGAAAAACCAAACAAACAGACAAACAAACAAAAACTAGCCAGGTTGATCCTGGAAAATAAAATAAAATAGTAACCTGAGGTGACCTCCTTTATCTCAATGAATCAGGGTAGACACAAAAGGTTCAGGATTACCTCAGAACTATATATAAGTAAATCAACAAGTTAATAAGTTAGTATGCATGGAAAATATTTATTAACCAGGAGGTATCCTCAAGTTCTCAAATCTGCTTAGTGCTTAAGAGGGTAAAAAAACAAAATTACAAAGTATTAGTGATATAAAATTATTCATCAGCCAAATATAACCTGTGAATTCCCTGGTTTTAGATATGTAAATAGATATGAATCTACCATTATACATCCAAATGAATAAACAACATCATACACATAATGCATACAATATAGTCAAGTCATAGCTACCATGTTTCCCTTGGGCTTTGCTTACCAATTCTGTAATAATGATCCAATTTATCCCATGGAGTATCATTATCAGGTCTTGGAAGATTAATGCTTTTAAGAGGTTCATAAACTGAGCCTAAAAGAAAAATTAAAACCCATCAAATCAAGTTATTTTTATCAAGATAAACAAATAAAAAATTCTAAAAAAAATGAACAAGCACTACTTAGCAATACAATTTTCAGTTTTACTTTGGATTATAGTCACTCCTGAGAAAATGTTTTATAGGGGAAGGAGATAGAAGCAACCTTGACAAGTATAGAATAGCTCTAATAATCATAGGATACGCCTACCCTCATGTCCAGTACTTGATCTATCTGTATAATGGCCTCAACAATCCAAATAGCCCTAATATATATGATTATGGGCTCTTAAAGTCAAACTCTGTTCCCTATGCGAACACTTCACTAGGCAATTTTCCATCAAATGACCAAGCCTAAAAAAAAAACACCTTAAAGCAAAAAGAAAGTATTCACATTTTACAAAACAATGCACTCCGCAAATATTCTGCTATATTTTATACTAAAAGTCTTAAGCCTCAACTTTCTTTTGGGTAGATAATACATTTGCCCTATTATTTTGACTATGAGCAGAGATCACTTCTATTTCTCAGGCATGAAAGCTACTCAAAGGCATCAATAGAGTATGCCGCTCAAAAGCTATAGAATACACAATAATCATGATTATTTGTCACAAAATTGGTAAAGAAAATTGTGCACTTGACTAGTACATTTTCTCAACTGCTGACTAAAGAAAGACATCTGAACCTTCAGCCATTAGAGTAAGTACTGTCTCTCATTCTTGTTAAAAGTACTAATAAATCAAGACCACAAGGTCATGATTAACCCACCCACAGATACAGGTAATGCATACCATTTAGTGTAACAGCACAGCATTAAAAACAAACCTATAATTTACTGGACTCGAGGGCAATAAATCATGTTGACATGTATTAACAGTCTGATTTTTTAAAAAATTAAAGCATTTATGTTCATAAAATTGCTATGCTCAGTATGCTAATTTAAAGTTAGGTTGCTGGGAGACCTCATTAAGTTTGGCCATACAGTAAACGTTATGAAGGGAATACACATTAAGATAATAAATAATCCCATTATCTTTTGTTGGAAAGAGAGATAGATGATCTAGAGATTAAAAAAAAATATGGAACTAGAAATGACATGGTCTCAGTTAGGACATTTTCTAAAGGGATCTTCATGATGGTCTGAACTGGAAAGTCCCCAGAGACAAGAACTGACAGCTCTGTGCATATGAACTGGAGATTCTTTGGAATCCTAGCTCCCTGCTGCACTAGAAACAGGGTTTAGATCTGTCCTCTGCCTTATGCTCAGGCAGCGTGGTGGTTTGATTCAGGTGACCCCCATAAACTTAGGTGTTCTGAATGCTAGGTTCCCAGCTGATGAAGATTTGGGAATTAATGCCTCCTGCAGGCAGTGTATTGTTGGGGGCAGGCATACGGCTATTATAACCAGTGTCCCCTTGCCAGTGTTTGGCACACTCTCCTGTTCATGTTGTCTATCTGATGTTATCCAGGAGGTGATATTCACCCTCTTCTCATGCCATTGTTTTCCCCTGCCATCATGGAGCTTCCACTGAAGTCTGTAAACCAAAATAAACCTTTTTTTTTTCCCCATTAGGTGCTTTTAGTCCGGTGATTTCTACCAGCAATGCAAACCTGACTGCAACAGTAAAGTTTGTACCAGAGGAGTGGGATTGCTGCTAGATACCTGACTGTGTGGCTTTGGTCTTTTAGAGCTGATTTTCAAGAGGAATGTGGAAGGATTTGAAACCTTGGCCTAAGAGATGCCTTGCAGTGCTACAAGTACAAGTTGATGGATTATTCTGGTCAGAGTTGAAAACCTGAATGTAGTAAGAACTATGAACTGTGAGGTTTGGCTTATGAGGGCAAGAAAGAGCTTTGCCTAGAGTGGGCTAGAAGAAGTTTGTGTGAGAGGCTTGCTGTTATGGCCATGTCCTGAGAAGTTGTGCAGAGTTGCATTGCATAGAAATGGACTGGTGTGAGCAGAGGGATATGGCACAGAAAAAAATCAAAACATTGGATGAAATTGCTGCCTGTTTAACTGAAATTGAGAGATTACAACAATTGAGATTGGGCCAGCTGACTTGCATTTGACCCACAGAAGAATTCAGTCTTTTGAAGGGCCCTGAATGCTCAAGGAGTGTCCTGTTCTTCAAAGTTTGCTTTATCCCCCCCCCAATTAACAAACTGGCACCCCACTTGGTATTATGGAGTATAAGAAATGCAGAAAAGAGAGGGTCATTGAATTTGTAACACGGTCTTATGTTTTCAAAATGGCCATGGGAAGTGGGTTTGCTGGATTGCCTACATGGAGACCCAATGGAGCTATAAGGATGGATTGTGGGTTGCAGTGGAGACCTAGTGGAGATGCCAGGACCACGAGATGGCTGCTAAGGAGAGCTGCCGGCCTCAGATGAAGTTTTCTAGGACTGTAAGTAGCCTAGCTGGAGGGGCAGAATTGGAACTCTAGAGACTTGTCAGTGGGTAGAATTATCAGACTTGGAGATGTGTCACTGACTAGACTAGAGTTGTTGGACTTGGAGCTACAGAGTTTGATGTTTGCCCTGGTTTCTTAAAATCCTGTAGTGGTTGAATATTTCTTTGCTATACCCAATGCCATCTTTTGCAGTGTTATTGTTTATTCTGTGCCATTATGGGTTTTTTCAGGGGGGATTTTTATATTATGGCTCAGTTAAAAGATCTCATACTATGGGAATCTTTGGACATCATTGAGATTAATAAAAAATTATGGGGACTTTTAAAGTTGGATGAATACATTGTATTTTATATCATGCATGTTTATCAGTTTAAGGGCCTAGGGGTGGAATGTGGTGGTTTGATTCCGATGTCTCCCATAAACTTAGGTGTTCTGAATGCTAGGTTCCCAGCTGATGGAGATTTGGGAATTAATGCCTCCTGCAGGTAGTGTATTATTAGGGGCAGGCCTGTGGGCATTATAGCCTGTGTCCCTTTGCCAGTATTTGGCATTCTCCTGTTCCTGTTGTCCACCTGATGTTGTCCAGGAGGTGATGTACACCCTCTACTCATGCAATTATTTTTCCCTTCCTTCATGGAGCTTCCCCTTGAATCTGTAAGCCAAAATAAACCTTTTTTCCCGTGAGCTGCTTTTGGTCAGGTGATTTCTGACAGCAATGCAAACCTGACTGCAATAGGCAGGTAGGTATAAGTGCACAGGCAGCTTGGCAGCTGAGAAGAAACAACTCAGAAATTATTCCTCAGTCAGGTACTAAACTCTGAGAGACAATACATCTTCAGTGAAGCTCATCTACTAAGGAAAAAACATCGAGCATGGGCTGGAGAGATGGCTTAGGAGTTAAGGCGCTTGCTTGCAAAGCCTAAGGGCCCATGTTCTATTCTCCAGATCCATTAGCCAGACACACAAAGGTGAGGCAAGCGCAAGGTCTCATATGCCACTAGGTGGCGGAAGCATCTGTAGTTGGATTTCAGTGGCTGAGATTCTGGCTCGCCCCCTCTCTCTCAATCTCTCTCTCTCTCTAAAAATAAAACTAACTAAATAAAAAATAAACCAATAGGTACAAATAATCACAAGGTGTGTGTGTTGACTACAGTGGACATCTTTGTTTAGGGGGAAGGATTATGAGTGAATAATATTTTTGTTTTTATTTACATCTCCTCTATTATGCCTTATATGTGATGGTAAAATCATTAAAAGTTGGATATATACCTCAATTATTAGGACTAGGTAAATATCTGTACATATGGATAGAAATCAAATATGCAAAACTGAAAATAAACCTATATTACAATAGCAATACAAAGATCGGTTTTGATTATATTAATCATGGTTTTAGACTGAAAAATACTTACTGCTATTGCTTTTACAACTAACTGAGCTAAAAGGATTCTGTTATGTAATTTTTCTTCTAAAAATATCACCAATGGAAGGTTTTGTTGTTGTTTTTGTTGTTCAGGCAAACAAAAATAAAATCAGACAAGAAAATACCAAGTAAAAGGTAGAACACTTAGCATATGCAAGTCTCTCAATTCAATCCTTATGTATGTGGGGGGTATCAAAGCACAGCAGAAAAGTATAAAACTAAAATCAACTAGTTTACTAAGAATTAAAATTTTCTTTATGTTTTCCTAATCTTCAGAGAAGATCCATGGTGAGTCTAAACACAGCCTGGTGAGTCAATATGTTAACATTTTAGCATCACCATTATGTTTCTTCTTTACTAATGACACAAAATTAAGCAATAATGTTCAACATAATTTATGGGGAACAGTACCAAAAGTATGAAGCCTAAGGAAAAGTAACCAATGGTAACATTTTATTCTTTTTTGAGACAGGGTCTCACCATACAGTTCAGACCAGCCTGAAACCTAAGCTCTTTCTCCAGAGTGTTTGAGTTACAGAGCAGCACTGTCACTCCAAGGTCAAGGTAGTATATTACAAGAAAAAAGACATCTGAGGGATATAAATACAAATAAGAATGTGAAGAAGAAAGTAATGGATACAACATGAATTTCCAAAGAAAATTAAAAAGATTTTAAAAAACAAGGAAACTTATTAGAGTTGAAATAAATAATTTTTTAAATGTAAATTTTCCTTTTTCTCCTTTTCCCATTTGAATTTTGTTTGTATCCAAATATCACAAAGGAAAACAATACATTAAGTATTAAATTTCTAATTTTTAATCTACAATTTCCCTTTGTATGAGAATAATATAATCACATCTTCATGTTGGAGCATATTCTTATCACAGTGGCACAATGACATACATACATGAGAACAAAAGGAGAGCTGTTACTGGAAGAGAAATATAACTTTACTATGATGTACAATACAATTAAAGAAGTCTCTCAGGAAATTTCCAAGAGTTCAAAAGAAAATTAATAATTAACATAAACTTCAGAACAATATAAACTCTCTGAATTGTATACTATAAAGCAGCAAAAAGGCTGCTGAGTGCTATGTGGTATATACTACTTACTCATTCAGTGGACACATACAATGTATGTCTATCACTGTACCAAACATCTAAAAGGGTACCAAGGCTTACAATTTAAAAGTAAAGGCAAGATGAATTTTGAGTGAAAATAATAGAAAATGGAGAGTTGGAGACTACCTAAAATACATATGGCTCCCCTGTGAGACCCAAGGACAGTGAACACTTGTCTTGCAAGCTCTGAAACTATCAGTAGTTTCAAGTACTGAAATAATTATAAAAAGAAAAAAGCTTCAATCTAGTAACAGCAAGAAATTATAAACATATATGAATAAATATTTACACTTGAGAATCCTTATAGTTGAGAAGCTTAGAAAAATACAAGTCTGAAGAAAATGATTTCACATACTAAATTGTTTTAAAGAGAAAATATTTAAGTGAAGAAAGAATATGTCAATAAAGGGAAATTATATTTAAAAACTAATCCAAGCCTTTCAGAAGATACTTTTAGTAGAAAGCTAAATCTTTATGCCTATTAGAGTTTGTGTTTTCTCCCTGCTGCAGTTATGTTCTTATTACGGGGACAGAACACATGACCAGAAGCAGCTTATGAGAGGAAAGGGTTTGCTTCAGGCTTACAGTTTCAAAGGGAAGTTTCATTATGGCAGAACAGTGGGTTCAGTTCATTATACATCCATTGCAGACAGAGAGCAAACAGCAAGAGCTCAAGTTGTCTCTGAACATACCTCCTCCACCAAGGTTCCACCTCTCATATTGCCATCAGCTAGGGACCAAGCATTCAGAAGACATGAGTTTATGGGAGACACCTAGCTCAAATTACCACATTATGCCCCTGGCTTGCATAACTCACAATCATCCATTATGTAAAATGCATGTGGTTTAATTTTTAAAGTCCCTATAGTTTTTATCAATCCCAACTCTGTTCAAAACCCCCCATAGTCTAAGGTCTCTTGAATGTGAGAATGTAAAACAAAAACATGTAATGGCACAGAGTAAATATTCACACTGCAAGAGATTAAATCAATACAAGATTTAAAAAAAAAAAAAAAAACAGGGCAAACATCAACTCCTATAGCTCTAAGTTCAGCATCTGTAACCAGAGACGTCTAGAGAGTTCTAATTCTACCACTCCAGCTGGGCTGTTAACAGCCTGGGAAGAGTTCCATCTGGGGCTAGTAGCTCTCTTTGGTGGCTGTTCTATAGTCCTGGTAATTACAAAGTCCTGAGGTCTCTACTGCAACCCACAGTTCATCCAAGCCATGGCCCAAATGTGCTTTATTCAGGGACAATAGCCCAGCTCCATATCAACAAGGGGCCATCTCCAAATAACTGCATTGCAAATTAAATGACCCATTCTTCCTGCATTTTTCATACTCTCTTTGTACCAGGTAGATTTCACTGCCAGATTGTTAATCCGAGAGGTGGGGGAACATAAAGCTAATTTAAAGAGCAAAAAAATACCGTCAGCATTCTTCCTTCAGGCTCCCTACTTTCAAAAGAATCAGCATTCTTCCTACTATCCCAATGTAGAATAGCTGAACCAATCTCAATGGTGGTAATCTCTCAAATAATTGAAGCTTAACTGAGCTGTTGTCTCTAGCCTGAAACTTTCATTCTTTCTATGCCACATCTTTCTGCTCACATCAGTCCATTTCTTCTAAACACACCCTGCACAAGTTCTCAGTACATGGGGAAGAGCACAACCAGTCTCTCTCACAAACTGTCTCTAGTCCAGAGCCAGAGCACAAAACAGAGCTCTTACTTCCCCTCATATGGCAAAAGTCTACACAGTTTATCATTCTTTCTGCATTTAGATCTTTCAACTCTGACCAGAATGGTCCACCCCCGACTTCAGCATTGCAAGACATCTCTTAGACCACAGCGTCAAATCCACATTCCTCCTGCAAGACAGTTCCAAAAAGCCAAAAGTCACAGAATCAGGTTTCTAGCAGTAATGACCCCACTCCACTGGCACCAATTTTCTGTTGCAGTTATCTTCTCATTGCTGGGGGGAAAAAAAAAAAAAAACCTGACCATATGTAGGGGGAAAAGGATTTATTTCAGGCTTCGTTTCATGAGAACGCTACATCATGGTGAAGGAAGCTGGCTCACTTCATCATACATCCATAGCAGAGAGAGAACAAACAGCTAGAGCTCAAGCTGGCTCAGAACACACCACCTCCAACAAGGTTCCACCCTCCAAATTGCCATCAGCTGAGACCAAATATTCTGAACACATGAATTTATAGGGACATCTGAGTCAAACCACCACATCCATCAATTAAAAAATTTTTTTGCATGTTACAAAAGGTCAACATTGGGGCAGGGGAGATTTCTCAGTGGTTAAAGGTACTTGATACCAAAGCAGGACATCCCAGGTTCTATTCCTCAGTGCACATGTAAAGGTAGATGTACAAAGTAGTACATGTGTCTGGAGTTTGTTTTCAGTGGTAAGAGGCCATCGAGTGCTCATTCACTTTCTCTTTCTCTTCCCCCCTTCTTGAAAATAAGCATACTTTTTTAAAATTTCACCCTAAGACAATCATCTTTACCATGTTAGTACATTCCTTTTGGGTATTTATATAAGCAACAGGAACATACACAAAATTTGCCACACATCATAATACATATGCTGCTTTTATCATGAGCAATAGTCCTTTTGTCTTGCCTCATCACTCCCCTCTTTTGTCCTCATTCCCAGGCAATCACACTCTTTCATGCTTCTGTTATCATAATCAAACATACATATACAAATAAGAGGAGTATTCATTGTTGAATATTTTATAAAGGTGATATTAAATCATGATATAGGGTCATCCTTCCATTTTTGTTTAATTAGATATGGGAATATTTAGTATGTAAAAAACACATGTTGGTACCATCCTTCCCTCCTCCCTGCCCCTTTTCTGAAGAGGCCTTCCTCATCGGGGTGCCAGTCAACCCCATGGGGATTGCGGGTCATGCATTATGGAGCAGGGAGAAGCAGTGTCTCTGTACAAAATGTCCCAACTTGTGACTCTAACAATCTCTCTGCCCCTTCTTCTGCAAAATTCCCTGAGCCATGCTGGGAGTATTTTAAGTCTACTTTAGTTATGGGCACTTAGGAGCCTCTGGATCTCTGGTTTAGTAGGTGTTGAATGTCCTCAGTGTCTATCTCCATCACCCCTTGTGCTGATATCAGATTCACTAAGAAAGCAGTACTCTTCCTCATCCTTCCATTTTAGTCCTCTCATTTAACAATACATGAAAATCACTCAAACACAATGGTTCATTCTAATAGCTGTTTTATATTACATAGTGCAGACACAGTACAATTTGTTCAAGTATTCACCTATTAGTGGTTATCTGTTCTTGCAGATAACTTGTTATCAGTTCTTACCACCAAAAGCAGTATTGCAACATGCACTTACATATATGCATAACCAATGATATGTTATAGCCAGTTGATACTATTTACACAGAGTGTAATGGTTAAATTTTCATGAGTTGGGAAAACTGTGCAACACTACTATTATTGGAAATTAAATTTTACAAACTAATAATTAATCATTTAAAACAAAAATAACAAATACTTAAATTCATCATTTTGTACTTTACTACACTTTACTTTTTTCAGTTTGTGTGTGTCTGCATGTATGTGTACTTGTGCATATGTGTGTGGAGGTCCGAGGACATTCCTCCATTACTCCACTGACCACTTTTTGAGGCAGAGTCTCTCACTGATCTGGAGCTCAGCAGTTAGGCTAAAATGGCTATCAGGCAAATTCCAGGGACCTGCTTGTCCATACCCTTCCCCAGTACCAGAAGTACAAGTGCATGTCATGAATTAGGTTATAAATTTCTACATGGGTGCCAGGGATCAAATTCAGGTAGGTCCTCATGCTTGAAAGGTAAGCACTTTACCAACTGAGCTATCTGCTCAGACTTCAAGTTTTCATTCTTTTAACAGTTTTTTTTTTTCCTAGTCTGGGAGTGCAATTCAATGGTAGAATGTGTACTTAACATGAGTGAGATATCTACAAAAACATTTACTTAATTTTCATTTTCCACACTAACAGTGCATTTGGGAATCGTTACAAATTGATCACTTGATTTGCTCTGCTATGAACTATGTACATTCTTTGGCATGTGCCTACAATTCCAGCATGTATGGTATACAACAGTCCTTTTGTCCATGGCCACCTCAGCACTACACCTTTTCTGTCTCTATCCCAGGCAATCACACTGTCTACACTTAGAAGGTTGAAGCAGGAGGGCTGCTGCAAGTCCAAGGCCACCCTGAGATTACAGAGTGAATTCCAGGTCAGCCTGAGCTAGAGTGAGACCCTACCTCGAAAAACCAAAAATAAAAATAAAAACAATGTTTTACTGAGAAGTTTAATCCTTAACTTGCTTTCTTTTTCTGCTTTAAACTGTCTAGGGCTCCAAAATTATTCATATATTTGTGAATGTGTATACATCTACTTAATGCCTGCTATTATATTAAAATTATTTATTAAAATTATTATTTTGAATATTATTACATTATTAAAATTCATTTGTACTTTCATATTTTTAACTTCATGCTGCTCCATAATGGACAGCAAACTAAGCTGGAATCTTTTCAAATAAAAATAAAAATTGGGGAATATGAATAATACAATTTTATAAGATGAAAGTCAAATTTGCCTATTCGACTTATCCAAATAAGATGTGAAAAGGCCATTCCAGCATTCCCATTTTATTTTTAATAAAAAGGTATTAAGTTCTTCCAGTGACCTTTCTAGAAGGAGCATGGCCCATAAAATCTATTTAAGGATATTAAATCCAGTTGATGTTTCATGTGTTGACCTTATGAATACCAATCACTCAATTAGCTATTTCTCTTTCCCTTCCTATTTATACTCTAGTAGATTACCTTGCCATAAAGTATTATAGTAGTGCATAATTTTGTCAGATCTAACCTGAAATGTTCCTAAAACATTTCAGAATTTCTTTTAAGAAAACAATGCATTTACAAGAGTGGTTGGCTTATTTACTACAGCAACCTCAGTGCCAAGTGTAAGGCACATAATAAATGCTTAATAAATACTAAGTAAATGAAATCACAGTTTTCTCATGCCTCAACTGTCACAAGTTACCTATAATCACTTGTAATGGATAAAGTGGTTCAGTATTACAGAAGTGAAGTATGACTCATTTGTCTGCAATATATCTTCTGACCACAAAGTAATTTAACATGTTATATTCTATCTATTCTCTCCTACGTTTCTAATTTTGTAAACAGAGGGTAAGGATAAAACCACAAGGGAGATGGTTTAAAAATGATTTCTGCAATGACAGTAGCACTAGAAAATACACATGTAGCTTCTAAATGGGTCACTTTACAAAGAATAAGACTAATCAGAACATAGATGACTTCTGAAAAGAAATCCAGGACCATTATTCCATATTTTTTGTATTCATAAAAAATTAATAAAATTCCAAACTCATACGACTTCAATCATACTGTTAGTTCATTGTTATCAGAGTTTTACACAGGGGAAAAGAACTTCCTCCTGATTCTCAGTCTTCACAAATAATATCCACTGTGCTCCTTTTTATTAAGGGATAAAACATGTGATATCAAGGCATTTTTGTTATGTCATCTTTTATTCTCTAGAAATAGTACTCCCAACTCATTCAGCACTTTGAAAAAAATGGACAAACTATTTCCATTTATCATTTATACCTTGATGAAGACTATTTATACTCTAGTCTTGGAAAAATTATCACTGATTTGATAGGCATGTTATTACTACTAATTAAAAGTTTTCCTGGTATTACTTTACATAATATATATGAATGAAAGTCCTGAATATTAAACAAAATTTATAAGCTATGAAATTAGTCATAGGTTAGTTGCATTACAATATGTTGGCAATTAAAATATTCATAACCAAAATAAGACTAGAAATAATTTTGAAAACACAGTTTGTAAGTATATTAGATTTTGTTGCTGAGATATCTAAAATAATCAATGTACAGGGAAGAAAGATTTATTTGGCTCACAGTTTCATAGGCATTAGTCCATGGTCATCTGGCCCTGTTGCTTTGGGCCTAAGTGGCACAATGTAGCAGAGTGGAAGAACAAGGCAGGGGAGGCCTGGCACCTAGTGTCCCTCAGCTCTTCTTTTTTTTTTTTTTTTTTTTTTACATTTCAGGAAAATTACTATATAGTGGAAACATTTAAGCTTATTTGTATATCAATTATATAAAATGGTATTTACATACAAGGAGACTTATAAAAAGAGACTTTCATGATAAATAAGCTGCAATGAGATATGTAAAACAGAGAAAGGATCCCTACATATCTACACTTCCTCAAGCCTCCAAAAGACGTTTAAACAATTAGCACATCAGTTTCTCACAGAAATAATTGTAGAAAGAAAATTGGACTGGTGTGGGGATCAGCTTAACTTCTAGTGCTGACAAAGTAGATGATGCTTCTCATTTGCATTCATTTGGCTAGGCAACTGCCTAAAAATGGAGGCATACATTATATGTTGATGTACAGCCCCATTGCAGTGGAAATGGTATGATCCTCTCAACATAGAAGGTTCGCCAAATGAATGTTTCACTATCATGTATGACCAAGAGAATTGAAAGAGTGACAAATAGTCATTTCCAATAGCATTAGCTAGAAGACAACTAATGATATTCATGTGTAGCAGTAGTCTAGAATATAGAAACCTTGTACTGGGCTCCTTTGAGTAAAAGGATCTTGGGCCAGGTAAATTCAGGTCAGAAGTCTGGCTCTGAAGCAGACCAACAAAACAACAAACCAACAAAAGCAGTGAAAAGTGGCTTTAGAAGCAGCCACAGTTACCACTACACGGTTATGCCAGTGTGGGGAAGGATGCAGATAATGGCATGGATATCCACAGACTAAAAGATTGGGAAAGGGTGTTGATAATGGCATAGCTATCCACAGACTGTTAGAGCCCAAGATCTACAGTCTAGATTACAAAACAGAGAACAGATGAGGCTGTTACAAAGGACTTCTGCTCAGCAAATATGGAAGATATATGGTCATTTCCTCAAAGTGATGCCCACTCACTATTAGGAAAAGGCTTTACCTGAGGGCTTGCTAGAATAAGAGGGGCTGGGGAGATGACTCAGTCATTAAAGTGCTTGTCAGGCAAGCATGAGGATGTGAGTTTGGATCCCCAACATCTGTGTAAAAGCCAGGTACAACCGAGCATTTCTATGATCCAGTGCTGGCAAGGCTTGCTAGCCAGTTGAATCAGTGAGATTCTGTGCACCCATGTAAATGTTGGGTGGACTTGGTGGAATGTCTGTAATCCCAGTTATAAAGACAGGGGATCCCTTGGGGTAAGCTAGCTAGCTAGACTAGCTGAATCAGCAATCCTGGATTCAAGTGAGAGATCTTACCTCAGTAAACAAGATGGAGAACAACTGAAGAGGGCACCCAATGTCAACGTCCCTCTCTCTCTCTCTCTGTCTCTCTCTCACACACACACACACACGCACACACACACGTGTATCCACACACATGTAAAAATGTATAGAAAACACATATGCATACCACACACAGAGACACACACATCCTCCTCCTGGAAAAAGGGGAGAGAAGAAAAGATGTCACTGCTGAAGAAGTCAAATAACAAAATAAAGTAGAAGCTTAGATTTCTTGGGAAAATGCAACTCTACAACCATGAACCAAACAAAACAGCTTATATATGAAGACTAACATCTGTTCATGAAGGCTTGCTTCAAGAACTTTGCATCATGGTATTGACAAATCCAGTTATATCACCCTACCAGCTCAACTCTGCACAATCTCAATAAGTTCTCCATCTTATAAGACTTGCCTTAAAAATCATCCAGCCAAACTCTAAAACTCTAGCCATATTCTCCCTCAACTCTCTTGATAGTCAATGACTGAGTTCCATATTTTAAAGCAGAAAGTTGTCTAAAAGAAATTTACCATTTGTTCAAAAACACAGAGCTAGTTAAGGACAAAACCAATACCAGAAACAAGACCTCTGGGTCCCTTATTCATGTGTCAGATTTTAACTGCTGTTCATCACCGAAGTCTTTGCCCTGGACAATAGCATTACTTAATACTATTCTAATTTACCAACATACCCAGAATGCCATGTTGAGTGGAAACATTCAATATGCAACACACCAGATTGAATACAAACACATAAATCAAATTTTACTCAAAGAGCTCCAAAAAGAATGAATACCATAATAATATATCATTACTATGAGCAATCATAATTAAAATAACTAATAGTATTTGAGCATGTACCATATTCAAAGAACTGTATTATAAGCTTTTTAATCATGATTTCATTTAATCCTCGAAATAAACCTATTAAGTAGATACTATTATTAATCCCATTGGAAAGATTAAACAAACAAGGTTTAGTGAACTGTCCAAGGTCACACTATTAGCAAGTAGAAAAACTGAGACTCAACACTGAAATATGCTACTGTAAGAGATGAGCATCTAGTCATTATTTTTGTCTTCTCCTGAAAATATCATTTCATATTATGAAAATAAGACAGATTCACAGCGATATATAACACAATTCCAAGGCATCATTTTAATCAGAAATATCATAATGACAATTTCCTCCCAATACTAAGTTTTTTTCTAAGCAATCCCAGTACTTTGTCCACTTCAGCCATGAAAGCAAAAATGAAATGTTTCAGTTGTCATATGAACTGATGTATCTACCCTTTACTTCATTTTAGTTCATTGTGTTTCCATTTCAGTTATATATTATCTGAAGACATCTGCAATGCACAAGAACAAAAGGAGCTCTCTTTCATAAGTTAAATACATAATTCTAAATGCGAATTTGAAGAAAGCAGTTTTTCTCTAATGTACTTTTAGCACTGTTTAATAATTTTCCAGAGATAAATTTTATGTCATATCTTCTTCTGAAAAAAAAATTGAACTTATAGTAGATGAGAAGATTTAGGATACTAATTTTCTATACTTCAGCCATTACACAGATTGCTAATATTTAAATGCTATGTTCAAATTTCTTGGTATTTTAGGTGAGATCTATGCTATGGCAGACAGGAAAAATAAAATTGAGTACCCAGTAATTGTTCAAGATATTTTAGCAAGGGGTAGAAGCCACCAAACCCACACAAATTGGCCTCGCAGATGGCCACAGTTCTGTTTCATTTATTACACTGCTTTTTTGAATCTGAACTTTGACCCTTTTTTGATGTTGCCATTGAGAGAAATATATTTTGACTTAGAGGACATGTTCTTACTTAAAAACTACAGGAAAATAAATTCACCAAATAAAAAAGTGAAATAATTAGGCAATAGAGTAGGAAGGAACATTCTGTACCAACATCACATTCATTCTTTTAGCATAACTCCTTAATTCATTCAACTTTCCATGCAACTTGAGAATCCCTTACATCAAACCCTATGTCAGACACTACTGATACAAAGCTATAACAGGCTTAGACCCTTTCTTAGAGGATTTCATAGCCTAATACAAGAGATTGATATATACCTAAAGGTAATACAGTGATATCATGTCTTTTTTTTAAAAATGTCAAAACTGTAATGGCAACCAGTAGAGCAATTAATTCAAACACAAGTTGTAATGAAGGGATTGTCAGAAAATACTTAAGATAAGATATCACTGGAATAGATGAAAGATTAGGGAGTACATTAAGCTTACAAGGAAAAGCCACTTAATACAGCGGGAACCTCATGATGAAGGTGCAGAAGCCAGAAGAGTTATCCACCTAGGAGGTGCAAGCCAATGAATAACACTGCAGCATGGAGTATGAGAGGAAACTAGAAAGGCAATCCAGAACACTTTAAGAATGCATGATGCTAAAAAGCAGATTCTAGGACTGGGGAGATAGCTCAGCAGTTAAGGATCTTGCCTGCAAAGCCTAAGGACCCAGGTTTGATTCCCTAGTACCCACATAATGTCAGATGCACAAGGTGGAGCATGCATCTCGAGTTTGTCTGCAGTGGCTAGAGATACTGGCATGCCCATTCTCTGTCTCTCTCTCTGTGTGTCTCTCTCTATATATCTATCTCTTTCTTTCCTCTCTATCTGCCTCTCTCTTTAATAAATAAATAAATAAATAAATTTAAGAAGCAGATTCTAAGGCCAGGCATGGTGGCGCACACCTTTAATCCCAGCACTCAGGAGGCAGAGGTAGGAGGAGCGCCGTGAGTTCGAGGCCAGCCTGAGACTACATAGTGAATTCCAGGTCAGCCTGAGCTAGAGCGAGACTCTACCTAGAAAAAAAATCAGATTCTAGGTTTACATTTTGTTCACTAGAAAATGGAGGTCCACTGGAGTGTCAAATTATCACATTTTATAAAGATAAGTGTGCTGATATTAAAATTAGATGATACAAGAAAGAAAATGAGTCTAGGCATAGAAATTCAATTTTCATCAAAATATTTATAGGCTCTAAAATTAAGACAGTGACAGCAGGAATGCAAAGAAGAGAAAATATTCAAGAAATAGTTTAAAGGTAAAATAGAAAAAGATAGGAGCCTTAAATTTGTCTATATCTTTGGTACAAATATGAATATCTGCAATGGTCAATCTCGATTGTAAACTTGACTGGATCAGGAGTCAACTAAGAAACATGACTCTGGTTGGGTCTGTGCAGGGTCTTAATGGATGAACTCCAGGAGGAAGAGCCCTCAGAGTGGGCCTCACCTCTGCCAGTAGCTCAGATACAGAGATCTGAGGGAGAAGCAGCGCTGTATTCCTCCATTCATCTTTGCTGCTGTGGTCAATGAATCTACCTTGTAGCTGCTGCCTCTTTCCCTGACAGCAGAACTCAGCTTCAGAAGACAACTCTCCAGGAATCCTTCGGGCCTTATACTCCTGAGGAATCCAGCCTCATGGACTGAGCAGCATCCAGGTTCTCGGCCTCTCTTGTGTGCAGATAGCCAATGTTGGACTTCCTAGCCTGTATCACATAAGCCAATCTAATAGTCTCTTAATACATGTTCACTGTATTGCTTCTGTTACTCTAGAGAATACTGACTAATGCAATGTCCTAATGTGAAACAGAGCAGGTCAGTCACCTGATAAAATGACAAACCCTAAATAATTCTTATTCCTTCATGTAATAATTCACCTTACATCCAGCTATTATTTTTCTTTTTTTGGTTTTTGAAGTAGGGTTTCACTCTAGCCCAGGCTGATCTGGAATTCACTATGTAGTCCCAGCGTGGCCTCAAACTCTTGGCAATCCTACTACCTCTGCCTCCCAAGTGCTGGGATTAAAGGCATGTGCCATCACACCCACCATCCCCCCACATATATCCTTGTGGTCATTCAACAGATAACTAGTATCAAAGTAACATAAGCCTACTGAGGATTGAAATTAAGTGAGTAAGACAAATTAACTGGACTTCACTATATATTTCTATAAAAATAAGATTACATAACCAAACAGGAGCATACCCAAATTGATATAAAGAACAGATAAAAATCCACACAAAAAGAATTTATAAAGATAATTGCAATTAGAAATACACAAACTAGAAAACAAGCTCATATTTATATTAAGTCTTTATTAAAAATATTAAACATGGAAATGTCTTTGTTATCAGTGGACCATTTCATAGCTAGCTAACACAGAAACAAAGATTTTACATTTTATTCTTCTTGTTTTTTATTTATTTGAGAGAGACAGAGAAAGAGGCAAAGGTGTTAACAAACTGAGGGCTGAAGGATGGAAATCAAGCAACTAAGCAATAGAAACCTTAAACAAACAGGCATAGCTATTCTTAAATGTGATAAAGTAGACATCAATCCAAAGCTAATCAAAAGAGAAAAAGAGGGCCACAACCTATTAAACAAAGGGAACAATTCATCAAGAAGGCATTACAGTTATTCATACTTACGTACTAGATATTGGGGTTCCCAACTTCATAAAGCAAACACTAAAAGCCAGAAAAGGTCACATAGGTGCTAAAACAATAATAGGAGGAGACCTTAAGACCACACTCACATATTTAGCTGTCTTCCAAACTAAGAACCAGTGAAGGTACTTCAGAGCTAAATGATACCACAGACCAGCTGCATTTAATAGTTACCTACAGAACATCCCCTCTAAGACACAGAGGATACACATTCTTCTTGGTGGTCCATGGAAGCTTCTTCAAAATTGACCCCATCATAGGTTACAACACAAGCCTTAACAAATACAAAGAGAGAAAGAAAGAAAGAAAAGAAAATCCCTTGTCTGATAGGATTATCAGACCACAGTGGAGGGGGGTATGCCCTGGAATCAACAGAAAGAGAAACTTCAATAAGTATACAAATACTTGGAGACTTGAAAAGTGAATGAACAGTGGACCACTGAAACCAAGGAGAAAATTAATCGAACACATTATAAATTTAGAGAGATCTGAAACAACCAAACATCAAACATATGATGCATATCAAGGTGTTAGAAAAACAAGAAACCAATACCCCAAACCCAGTAGACAACAATAAATAATAAAAATTATGGCAGAAATGGATACTTAAAGAATATAGAAAATCAATCAAACAGGTGATTCTTTTTTAAAGTTTACAAGACTGACAAAACTATAGCTAAACTAACCCAAACAAAGAGAGAGGAGTCCCAAATAAGTAAAATTAGAGAAGAAAGAGAAATAAAATTTAATTCAATAAAATTCAGTAGAACATTAGAGAATATTAAGAAAACAAATTATTCCAAAAAGCTAGAATATGCAGATGAAATAGATAAATTTCTAGATGGATATGATCTCTCAAGATTAAAAATATAAATGTAAGTCATTTAAACTGATTCATAGTGAGCAACAAAACTATAGTATTATCTCCCCACAAAGAAAAGCCTAGGACCCCCGTGAATTCACTACTGAATTCTAGCAAACTTTTAAAGAAGATCTAATACCAGCACTCCTCAAAATGTTCCACAAAATAAAAAGGAAAAGAGCACTACCAAATTCATTCTAAGAAGCCAATATTGCCCTGATACCAAAACCGGATAAAGCCTTCACAAAAAAGGAGACCTAGAGACTAAATGGAACATATTCCAGGAAAGAATCTATGTTGGGTTACAAAACAAGACTAGATGAATTAAACAAAAAAAAAAATCAATTCTCTGACCTCTATGAGAAAAAAAAAGAAGTCAAAACGTGTATGAACTTAAGAAGTTATACATGAGAAACAAAAACAAAAGAATAATCTTGAGTAACTAATAAACCAGTGAAAAAAATAAAAGCAAAAAAAATCTTGAAAAAGTGAAAATACATAAAAACCTATGGGATACAGAAAACACAATACTTAGAGGAAAGTTTATAGAAATAAGCATCTACATGGAAAAGTATTACAAACAAAAACATAATTATGTATATTAAGAAACTAAAATAGCATGAACAACCTAAACCAAAACTCAACAGAAGGAAAGACATAATGGTCAGAGAGTAAGTTATTAGAGACAAAAATATAAAAACATCAAAAGTTTTTGAAAAAGAAATGAACAATATTCATAAATCTAAACCTAGGTCATGAATAAAAGTCAGCGAGACACAAATAAAACAAAAGATAAAAAAAAGAGACATGATAGGTCATACCACACAAATGCAAAGTATTCTAAAACTAGGAACAATTAAACACCAATAAATTGAAAAGCTGTTATACTCATTCAAATGCCAGATGGGCATAGCAGCCTGCCTGTAATCCTAGCACTGGGTAGGCAGCAACAGGAAATCCCCTGGGGCAAGCTGGCTAGCAAGAATGGTTGGATCAGCTGAATCAAGTGAGAAATCCTGCCTCAGAAAGTAAGGTGGAAAGTGATGGAGGAAGATACTCAGTGTCAACCTCTTGCCTCCAAAGGCACGCGTACAGACATGCACTTGCACAATGGTGCACACAGGCATACACACATGCAAGCATGTACTCACACCACACCCACATACATGCACAATAAAAATATGAAAATGTACTACTTGCAACAATATGGGTGTATCTGGAGAACACTGTGTTAAATGAAATATGCCAAACACAGAGAAATAAGTGCTGCATGTTCTTATACATATGTAGAAACTGAAGAAGTTGATTTCATACAGAAAAAGAATAAAATAGCAGTCACTAGAGTGTAGGAAGGGTAGTAGGAAAAGACAAGAACTTGAATAAGTACCAAAATAGTTATATAGGAGAAGTTCTAATATCCTATAGCAAGCAGGGTGATTACAAGTGAAAGCAATTCATAATATATTTTACAATGAAATTGACAAAAATTCAAAGCCTACCAACAAAAAGTGATAAATGTTTAAAAAGAGTTAAAAAGTTAAACTACTTGATCATTATATACAGATTATGTAAATGTATCAAAGTGTTTTACTGCATCCCACAAGTGGATGAAATTATTATGCACCAATTAAAAACACAATATAAAAAGCATTAGTCATAGACTGGAGGGATGGCTTAGCAGTTAAGGCTCTTAACTGCAAAGCCAAAGGACCCAGGTTCAACTCCCCAGGACCCACATAAGCCAGATGCACAAGATGGCACATGCATCTGGAGTTTGTTTGCAGTGGCTTGAGGCCCTGATGTGGCCATATTCACTCTCATTCTCTTTCTCTCTCTCTCTCTCTCTCAAATAAATAAATAAAAATAAACAATTATTAGTCACCTTTAGCATTCCATAAAGTTCCATCATGTTATAAACTCACCATTAATACCTCATTATGTATGAACAATCTTGACTTAAAATTATGTTTTTTGTCTCATGATGCTGGGGAGCAACCGGGAGCTATAGCTCCCAGCCAGCCAACAATCATGAGGAGAAACAAAAAATTCTACGGTGTACTATGTTGTGCATAATATTTGGATAGAAATGGTCAATACATTTCACAATATATTCATAAAGAAGAATTTTTCTCAATGACTTATATCAACTAGAAGCTAATCTATTTATCTTATTTATTTTCTTAGTAATGGGCACTTAAACGTAGGCTACACTAAGGTCTGATGTTCTGTAACCTGGTGTATTTTATATGCATTTCATTGTGGGATATTTTCACTGAGTGGGTTTCTTTTTAAAAAAAAAAGTTTTTATTTTTATTTATTATAGACAAAGGGAGAGGAGAGAGAAAGAGAGAAAGAGAGAGAGAGAGAGAAAGAGTATGGGCACACCAGGGCCTCCAGCCACTGCAAATGAACTCCAGACACATGTGCCACCATGTACATCTGGCTTTCGTGGGACCTGGAGAATCAAACCTGAGTCCTTAGGCTTCACAAACAAGCACCATAACTGCTAAGCCATCTCTCCAGACCCCCCTTTTTTTCATTTTGTTTTGTTTTTGAGGTAGAGCCTCGCTCTAGCATTTAGTCTCAAGGTGGCCTCGAACTCACAGCAATATTCCTACCTCTTTCCCCCAAGTGCTTGGATTAAAGGTGTGCACCACCATGCCCAGCTCACTCAATGAGTTTCTAAAGATATAATGTCACTGCAAAGTTCCTATGACTTTAGAGAGGTCCAAGAAATAATAGTTGATTTGAAATGAATGAGAGAACAATAGATAATACCAAGATGCAGCACGCAGTGATCATTGCTGATGACTTATGGAATGTTAAGTATGATGGATGATGAAGGGAAAAAAAGGCACAATAGTTGGCAGCAAAGGCTCTTCAGACTTTGTATCCTACCTCCATTATGCACTGAGTGATTAGAATTAAGCTATATTATTACTCTGCATTTTGTTTTGTACAAAAGAATACAGTATCATCAGCTGGGTGTGGTGGCACATGCCATTAATCCCAGCACTCAGGAAGCAGAAATATGAAAATCACTGTGAGTTCTAGGCCAGCCTAGAAATACAAAGTGAGTTCCAGATCATCCTGGGCTAGATTAAGACCATACTTTGAAAAATAAAATAAAATAAAAAAGGAGATAGTGATACCACCTCCAGCATAAAATTGCCATGAGATTTAAATATAAAATATTTAGACCACCACTTATCCCATATATGTGCTCCATTAAGATTAGTTGTTTGGGGCTGGGGAGATTGCTTAGTGGTTAAGGCATCTCCTAGCAACCCACATAAGCTAGATAGTGGCACATGCATCTGGAGTTCATTTGTAGTGGCTGGAGGCCCTGGCATGCCTATTCTCTCTCTCTCTCTCTCTCTCTCTCTCTTTCTAATAAAGAAATAATAAAAGTCTTTTTTAAAAAAGATTAGCTGGGGCTGGAGAGATGGCTTAGCAGTTAAGCGCTTGCCTGTGAAGCCTAAAGACCCTGGTTCGAGGCTTGACGCCCCAGGACCCACGTTAGCCAGATGCACAAGGGGGTGCATGTGTCTGGAGTTCATTTGCACTGGCTGGAGGCCCTGGCACACCCATTCTCTCTCTCTGCCTCTTTCTCTCTCTGTTGCTCTCAAATAAATAAATAAAAATGAACAAAAAATTTTTTTAAAAAGATTAGCTGTTTAAATAGTTGTCAGAGCCATCACTATCCACATGATAATCAATGCTGTTACTAGTATAACACTACAGCCACTAGGTGCTTCACAGATATTTTTTCGTATTCAGAAAAGGACTTGGAAGGAATATACTATTATTCCCACACTGTTTGAAAGAAACAGTACTGGTATTTGAATCCAGTAGTGTAACATATGTATACTAACTATAACAATTGTCTTTCAAAAGGGGAAGAAGGATCTCAGAGGTGATAATAAGGTTTTTTAAGAAATATTATTTACTGAACATGTACTATGTTTCTGGTATTCCTGTAGGCTCTAGGGATAATGCAGTGAACAAAGCATTTAATATATATATCATATGCAAACTACTATATATGTATAATATATATGTGCATATGCTATATACACACATATATATTACATATATATGTAATATATTATACATATTAGATATATACACATACATATTATAAAATAACTACTCTACTCTAGTAAGCGAAAACAGACAAGAAGGCAAAATAGAGAGGGTAGCTCAGCAGTTCAGGCTACTAAGTTACCAGGAGCCTAAGGACCCAGGTGCAATTCCCCAATACCCATGTAAAGCAAGATGCACAAGGTGGCACATGCTTCTGGAGCACATTTGCAGTGGCTAGAGGCCCTGGCACATCCACTCTCTCCCTTTCTCTCTCTCTTTCTGCCTCTTCCTCTCTCTCTCAAATAAATAATAAAAAATAAACATAAAAATATTTTTAAAAAGAAAAGAAAGCCAAAATAGAAAAGAGCAAATAGCAAGAAGTAGGGCTAGGAATGCAGATCAAGTCAGTAGGATGTTTCTATAGCATAACATAAAAATGGGTATGGTGGTACACTCATGTAATCCTAGCACTTGGGAGCTGGAGGCAGGAGGATCAAACGTTTAAGGTCATCCTCAGCTAAATACTTAGTTTGAGGCTATCCTCAAACTAAGATCATATCCCAACAGAAACCAAACCAGTCAACAAATAAAAATGTAAAACATATACAGCAGAGAATTAAAATTAAAAGACTAGAGTGTACTACCAGGTGAACACTTAGATTTAGTGGGTAGAAAAGACTGTTCTAATAAAAGTATATTTAAAATAAACATCTAAATTACACAAAGAAGGAATAAAGTACTCAAACAGAAGGACAGAGATCTCCAGGCAGAAGAAGTAGCCACTATAGAGACATAAATTAAAAATAAGATTGTGACTTAGGGACCTTTAAAGCAAGCCAGCATAGCAAGGCTAAGGAGCAGTCAAGGTGGAGAACAGTACTCCAGGAGGAGGCCAGTGAAATAGCTGCCAGTAGCCGAGGCTCTTACCACTCAAGGGAAAGGAATGTGGATTTTATGCTAAAGTAATAAAGGATCCAATAGGAAAGTTCTAAGCATGGAAGTGGCATGATCTGATTGAGGGCTTTAAGATCCTACTCACTGCTGGGTGAAGAATAGTTTATACTGAAGCTAGAATGTAGAGTCAAGAAATTAGGATATTTTAGTAGACTAAGCCAGAAATGAAAGTGGCTTGGACTATGAAGGTTAGAGTACAGCTGCAGAAAAAAGATTTGGTATTTTTAACATTTTAAAGATGGAGTGGAAAAGAGTTACAGATGACCTAAATAAAAACAACAATAATAATAATAAAGATGACAATAAGAGAGAGAAAAATCCTATACTTAAGCTTGCACAGCTAGATGGAGATTATTTAAGGAAGAACATATTTGGAGAGGAATTGAGTAGAAGGCATGAGTTCTATGTTGGTCAGATTATATGTGAGATCTTCTCTCTGACTTTATTAAAGACTGAACATAAAATAACAAGAAGAAAATGCTCATGGACTGTATAATGTACGTGGTACAAGTCTAAAATATTGAGACAAGCATCTGCATTCTTTATGAAACTAGTTCACGTAGGAAATCTGAAGCATCCTCTTTGCTGATGACACAGAAAGAGAGTAAGCTTGAACGTCAAAGAGATTCATGCCCAGGGAGTTAAGTGATATCCTATGGTTTCTATTTCCTAAACCTTACAAGATTACAGGGCAGGACCTAGTAAGAAGAAATCAGAGCCCCTGTAGGACAAGACTTATTAAGTGCTGCTGAGACTTCTATCCTACATGAAGGGAGCCCATTGCATGCCCAATACAAGAAAAAGAAAAAAAAAAGTCTTCAAACAATACATAAAATGACAATTGAATTACTTACAGTCTACTAGAAATTTATATGCAAATTGTCAGAAGCAATGTTTGTAGAGTTACAGTAATGGACAAAAATGGATTGGATATAGGAGAAAAATGAGGACCAAAATTACAAAATGGAATGGAATAAAGAGCCCAACTTCATTACTATTAGATTCTGGGTAACATTGTACAAGCTAATTATGATTTACCATGACAGGTTCTGTTGATAAAAGGGCTAATTTGAGAATAGATATTAAAATGAGAAAGATAAGCAATCATGCCCATGTATGTATTATATACTTTGTAATTTTGTAATAAATAAAATCAATATTGTAAAAGACACTTATTTTCAGGAAAAACATTTCCTCAAATTCATTGAGCAGGTACTACATACTAAGTGTTTTGCACATAACATCTTGTTCAATCCAAATAACACTTTCTCCAGGCTATCTGGCTGTTTTCTTGAGATAGGGCTTTGCTATATAGTGCAGGCTGGCCTGGAGCTCATGGCCATGCTCCTGTGCCAGCCTCCCAAGTACTGAGAATACAGGTCTGAGCTACCACATTTGGCTTTTAAATAGATTTAGTAACCCTATTTTTTTCTTTTCTTGTTTTTGTTTTTTCAAGGTAGGGTCTTGCTCTAGCTCAGGCTGATCTGGAATTCACTATGGAGTCTCAGGGTGGCCTCAAACTCATGGCAATCCTCCTACCTCTGCCTCCTGAGTGCTGGGATTAAAGGTGTGTGTCATTATGCCCAGATTAATACACCAATTTTTTAAAACTTTTTTTTTATTTGAGAGCAACAGACAGAGAGAAAGAGGCAGAGAGAGAGAGAGAGAGAGAGAGAGAATGGGCGCGCCAGGCCTCCAGCCACTGCAAACAAACTCCAGATGCGTGCGCCCCCTTGTGCATCTGGCTAACGTGGGTCCTGGGGAAATGAGCCTCGAACCAGGGTCCTTAGGCTTCACAGGCAAGCGCTTAACTGCTAAGCCACCTCTCCAGCCCCAATACCCCAATTTTTTTATGAGAGAGAGAGAATTAGCATGCCAGGGCCTCTACCCACTGCAATCAATCTCCAGAGGTGTGAGCCACCTTATGCGCATGTGTGACCTTGTATGCATGTATCAGCTTGCACATCTGGCTTATGTAGGATCTGGGGAGTTGAACCTGGGTCCTTAGGCTTCACAAGCAAGTGCCTTAACAGGTAAGCCATCTCTC
Organism: Dipus sagitta; assembly: GCA_036346955.1. NCBI lineage: Eukaryota > Metazoa > Chordata > Mammalia > Rodentia > Dipodidae > Dipus > Dipus sagitta. Next base: position 228,399,991 of record CM070770.1, on the reverse strand, counting down.
CAGCCCCTAATACCCTAGTTTTTATTAGAAAATTAGCTGAGTCTCAAAAACATGTAAAGTAACTTACTTAAGAACAAACAGGCAATCAAAAACAGAGCCAGTATTAAGGACTAGATTCTCTGATCAAGTTCTTATAGAGCACTATGATGGTTAATCTTGCCAACTTGAAGGGTTATGAATCACAACAGAAATAAACTTCTGGGCTTGTCTGTGAGGGAGTTTTTAGATTAAGTTAACTAAGGTGGGAAGACCCACTATAAATGAGAGTCATAAGACTGTATAAAAAGGAGAAAGCTACCCATCCTTCTCTGTTTTCTGACAGCAGACACAAAGTGACAAGCTACTTCATGCTCCTTCTGCCATGCCTTCCCTATCATGATGGATTGCACTCTGATACTGTAAGCAAAAATAAATCATTCCCTCCTTAAACAGCTTTTTGTCAGGTATTTGCTCACAACTAATAAAAGCACCATAACCCTCAAAATTCCAGGAGCCTCATGCCTTCTTCTTTAAGCTGCAAGAACTTTCCTGATTATTTAACTATTAACTAAGTCTGAAAACATAGGGTATACAAATTCCAAAATGAACAATAGCAGACATATAAAAATTAATTTTTACTCAGAATATGCAACAAAACATTATATGGTACTGGTATACCAATCAAATGAATACGAGAAAATGAATCAGAGAACTTAAAGAGAAATAAGTAAAGGAAAGAACTCATTACAATTATCAAATGTTAATAAACTTAGGGAGCAAAGATAGAAGTAATTCATTTATAAAAGGAATAAGTTTTAAAATCATTTTATCATTTAACTAAAGTAAAATATCAAGCCATTTCTTCTCTTATTACAATACAATATTCTTAATAATTGAAGTGAGATATGCTATATATTGCTATAGCTGACTAACTCCATCTTTAATATACTAAAGTATAGTGGCCAGATGGAAACCATCTCAGGAATTCGGATACTATATTTCTTCCATAATTAATTTAATTTCTTTTGGTTGTTCAATTTTCTTATAGATTCATTGTTTTGTACCTTTTAGCCTAAGATTCAACCCCACCTACAGTTCTTTAAAGTAAAACCTGGATAGTAAGATATCCCTTTCAAGTTAAGCAGTCAAAGCAAATTATCTTCAAGCAAGCACACATTGAATCATTAGTAGTCAGAGTACCACTCAAGCATGGACACATAAAAATAAAAATGCAGGAATCACATGTAATTTGATAAAGAGTAGAAACAAAGAAAAACAATAAAAAGCAGAAACATACACAGGAGAAGTAAGGAGTGTTCAAATAAAACACAAAATCATTCGAACACTGTATATAAATATCAAACCATAATTTGGGGGTTAGGAAATTTTCAAGGATATGCCTTTAGTATTTTACTTTCCCTCATGAATAACTTGGCTACTATTGAAAAACCTCACTTTTAGTAGGGAAGGTAAGATGGGAAATTGAGCCTGTTCCTAAAAATATAAAATAAAATAAACCAACTCAGAGAGATATGTAGATAAAATCAGAAATTAACTGACATTGCTACAGTATCTTTTCCTTTTATTTTATTTATGAGGGAGAAAGAGAGCAAGTGAGAGAGAACTGGCACACCAGGGCCTTAGCCACTGCAAATGAACTCCAGACTCACACTTCTGTGCATGCATCACTTTGTACATCTGGCTTATGTGGGTTCTGGGGAGTTTAACCTGGGCCCTTAGGCTTCACAGGCAAGCTCTTTGACTGCTAAGCTATCTCTCCAGCCCTGCTGCAGTATTTTGTCAATTATCACACAGCTAAAGGGAGAATTTCCTTTCCTTAAGTAACAACTTTGTTTTCTCATGACTAATTCATCCTTAATCTGTTTTAAGATGTCCTTCTTTATCTCCCAAAACAGAATTGGAAATACAAACAGAAGAGATAGATAACTACTTCCAAATGGCTATGATGATTGTGAATGGCTGTGATAAAGCCCAAGAGAAGAATTCACTGTTTGTGGGCACTCATCACACATGTACCTGATAATGAATACTGAGACTGAATATTCTCTACGAGACACATTACAAGGCATGTGTTCAATGGCCTAAGGTGGGGCACAATTTACAGAAAAGTATGCAAAAGACTTAAGTCTTCATTTATGGATCCATTTAGGAAAACCTGTTTCTTCTTGTAGTACTGAATGTATCCAAAGACCTAAGATCCTAATGGCAGTCCATACAGTCATTTCTGAGGCCATAAACTGATTGAAATTACTTATAAACTCAACTGTGGAGCTGATTCCACAGCTTTCCTCCAGCTCTCAAATGGCACATCTGCACAACAGTCTACAAGTCGCTATACCAACATCATCTCCAGCGCTTGCACCAAGAAGCCCTCAGATAAAGAGCAATGCAGTAGCTTTTGCATATAATAGTCTCAGGATCTAGGACACTCCTTGCCTAAGAAATGATAATAGCTAGTACACAGAGAGCTGGTAGGGTATATAGGTGGGATACTATTCCAAAATTACTTTCTTATATAAAATTTTCCCATTTTGTAAGAAGACAAAAATCCTTTAAGAATCTATACTACATACTTGCTTGACAACTAAGGGTATTAAAGAACTGCCCTAGGTCTAATGGTTTGCAAGTGTCAGGATAGGACTCTATTCTCTGTCTTTTATATGCACCATGGGCCACATTCAAAATACAATGGAAACCTGAGCCTAACATTAACTGAAACAAACTCAGATGTGGGCCAATTAGAGAGGAAATAAAACCCAAAAGATATATGGTGACATCAACTTTCAGAAAATATGTAAAATTTGCAATTGACCCTTTTGGGTTCTATACACTTACCAGACCTTAAGAAAGCCGGTGGTGAAGAGAAGGCAGCAGCAGATGTGTTGGCCATTTCAAAGGGTTGACTTTAATCACAAGTGTTGCAGACTATACTACAGCAGTTTTAAAACTGTCAGTAAAGGTTAGAAGCAATCAGCATTATATTAATTGAAAGCAGTGTGAGCAGTTATTAACACAATGCAGTGTGCAACAAAAGGCAATAGTTGAGGATCATTATGCAATTTACTTTCTCTTTTGTGACTTGAAAACTATATTTCTTTTGTTTGACAAGTTACATATGCTTATATGAAGCAGGAGATATAATATTTACTTATTAAACATTAGGTGAGAGTAGCATTCTCTATTGTGTAGTATCATAATCATAATTATGCTACTAGGTAACAATGCTTAGAACTCCAAAGAGAGTCTATTCAGGTTAGTTCACTTTAAATAAATCTGCTTATACACTCTTCTAAAAGTCACAAACACAAGTTAGTACTTTTAAATGATGCGAGAAGAAAATATTCACTCAAGAAACTATCATACATAGTTTAGAATGGGAAGAGTCTGAAATATCAAACATAATTACTAATTTGAAAGACTGGCTTCAACAGGTATCTCACTTTTACTACTATAATGTAAGCATTTAAGACTATTAAACATTGATACTATCCCCTTTATTTTGAATATGGCACTGGATTTAAGTGGCTGCATTCAGCAATAGTTGATTAAAACAAAGTTTCCTAACAAGGAAAACAAAGGTAAGGTTTGCAAAGTTTACTGTTATGACATGCACTTATGTAAAAACAAAACCTGGAGGAGAAACTAAACTCTATGTGCTTATTGAAAGAGTAATGTTGCAAAAATACACATTGAGGACATTGTTCAATTCCCTTTTAGAAAACTCCAGTACTACTTTTTATAGCCCATCCACAAACTGTAGGTAACCAAGTCATTATGACACAAAAATATTTTAATGAAAAGTATGAACCAAAAATACATGACTGTTTCAAGTAACTGTCCTGACTCTAAACTGCATTTACTTTTTGATAAATTCTTTTGTTCTTTCTGAGTAGTTGTTTCATTATAGCCCAAAGTAAATAAACTCAAAAACTTTAAGCTTAAAAACCAGAATGAAATGAGCAACAAACTAACTTATGAAATAAGATATACTTTGTATAAATGTTAAAGAAAAAAGTGATCCAACACAATAGATAACTAAAAACTATAAATGAAAAAAGTCCAAAACATTATTGGTGCATATAGATGAGAGTGATTCAGTATCAGTTCAAGGGCAGTTAACTTTCCGGAAGCAATGCTTTTCGCATCCCCCAGAAATAACATAAACTTCATCAAACTTTTACAAGAGAAATATCCTTATTTGAAAATTTGTCATTTGGCCACCTCCCGTTTCTGGTCACCCTCTTTGCTCAAGATTATATGCAGCCAACTTGAAATAAGGGAAGTTTGAGCCTTGGCTCTCTGTGGAATTATCAACCAGGAGTGCCAACTTAAAATCGTGACTTTGCAATTTGAACAAGTCAGTTCAGGACACTTGAACTGTTGGCATCTTCTGACCTCCATGGTCTTGGCTTGAAATCAACAACTGGAAACCTCAGATCCTGGGACTTGCCTAGGAAAGGAACTCACTTCAGTGTAAACTCTAACTACTTTGTCACCCAAAACCTGTCTCCTCCATTTCTGCCACACAGAAAACTTGCTGTGGTTCAGAATTTTTGAGGATGGTAAAAAGGCTAGATCAAGTAAGGCAACTAGTAGTCGCCAGTTTTTTAGGGCCGGATCATAGTCCTAACTAAAACTGAAGATCTCTGATTATTATTATTATTATTATCATCATTATTATCATTATTATTTTCCTAGAGGAAGACCTAGAGGCCACACTTTCCCAAGAAAGTGACCCTGCCTGATTTCTCGGAGCAAGTTTTTGGAAGAAGCCAGGTTGTCGCTATGTCTTAGATGGAAATACAGAATAAGTTAAAGGAGAAACACAAAGTGGGGACCACCACATAATTTGTAAGATGAGGTGGGATAGGGGAGGGGGGACAGACATGGACACACCAGATAGCCAGAGCCTTTTGCTTTCTGAGGAGCTACTTAACAGGACACAAGTCCATTCCCATGACTCCCCTTTGCCTCCCGACCAGGGGCTTGAGGGGAACCACCCACTGTATGGAGCAGGGGCTGTTGTCCCAGTCAGCCAAACCTGAGCGCTTGGCCCGGGCTCTTCTCTCCAACACCTTCCAGCTCACTTCAGCCATGGACCCCTCTGCCCCCGCCATCGTGCTAAGGCTACCGCCCCCAGGGCTGCCTGTCAATACAGGCTGCTGGCCACGCCCCCCCAGCGCGCGACAGTGTCGGGAAGGCCAGCCGGCCGGAAGTGAGCTCGAGGGGCCAGCCTCGCCCTAGATCCCCGGCCTCCTCGTCGTCAGAGAGTCCGACCGAGGGAGAGTGCGGCGGGTTCGCTGCCCGTGCACGTCTGGAGGCTGTGTGCTTGGTCGCTCGGCCGGCCGCACGGTGCTTTGCGGCTGCCGTCAAGCGCGGCGCTGGGCCGGCGGGCGGGGGCCGAGGGCTGCCATGGCGGCGGCAGGCCGGCTTCCGAGCGCCTGGGTGCGGATAGAGCTGCTCCTTGGAGGGCTCGCGCTGCTAGGAGTCGGGCCGGCCCCGGCGCGGGCGCTGCACAACGTCACGGCCGAGCTCTTTGGGGCCGAGGCCTGGGGCACACTGGCGGCCTTTGGGGACCTCAACTCTGACAAGCAGACGGACCTCTTCGTGCTACGGGAAAGTCAGTGCTTGCTGGGCCCTGTGTCCGTTGTCGGTCTGCCCCTCCCAGTGTACCCACAGCCCTTGTCCCTCTGGCTATCCTCTTGCATTTCTCAGCCCTGTCACCTTCCTTCTTTCTCCAGCATCCTTGACAGCTTGCCCCATTCCTGTGTGTGTGTGTGTGTGTGTGTGTGTGTGTGTGTGTTTCTTTCAACATCTGGTCATAACCTGGCCATCCTATAAGGCTTGATCTGCCCCCCCAAAGCCCTAGCAACACCCCAGTTTTTTTTTCATGAGAAGTCCATGACCTCACATCCCCTTTCCTCTCCATAGAATCACATGCCTCCCAAAGTCCTCCCTGATACCCAGTAGTACTCTTTGTAGTTGTCCTCTGTGTTGACAACTAAATCTCCTACATTCCCTTCTGCTTTTCTTCTTTCTTCTCCTTTGACTAGCAGAGTAAGATGCAACTTCACAGGTTTTTCTTGGGAAACTTTTTGCTTCCCATTTCCCCAAATAATTCGTCCCTCCCTTGGTTAAGGTCCCAGGTTTCATTGAAGTTATTGTAACCTCTCAAAGTCCCAGACTCCACAGCTCACACAAGCAGTTTTTGGTGACCACTGATAAACCCAGTCCCTCCTTCAGGATGCATTCTCAACCTACAGATTTCTCCATCGTGAGCTAACAGGTTTTGATGTGAGCCTGGCTCTTCCTTACCTTGGCCACTACCATAGTTTTCCACATTTCTTTCTTGTCAACTTGTATTCCTGAAAGTTCTATAACCATCATTAAATTCTGATTTGGGCAGTGGACATTAGGGAGCATCTTAGCACAAAAGTGGGTGTTGCTTAAGGATCTAGTTCATGAAGGAGGGAAGTTTAGAGCTGATCCAGAGCTTGAGTGACATGATTCTAACCCAGAATTTTGTGGGGTCCTTTCAAGGACTCCAGTGACTCTTGTGAACACTGGATATCTTTCCTGTCTTTAAATTATTCCCCATATATCAAGAAGTGTACAAACTGCCACTTGTAGTATTCCGTCCAAACTGGATGCAAGACTCTCCTTGACTTACTACTTGGCCTCTGCTTGATTAGACAGTTCTGAAAGTCTATCCCAGTGAACATTAATTGAGCTCCATGATGAATGCATCAGCCTGAAGAGAGTTCCGTAGAAGTCAGAAAAGAGTCTTGGAGGACTGTGCTTTTTCTGCTCATGTTTAATTGTATTTCTGTTGTTAGATACTTACCTTAGGAATTCCTGCATCATTGGTGTGATACATCTGTATGATGAAATCAACAGCCCCACATAAGGGGTAGCATGGCTGGGTTTAGTGATCACACGGTTTGACATTACAGTATCACATAGAGGTTTTGTTTTGTTATAGTGCTGCAAATCAAACCCAGGGCCTCTCACTGAATATTGTATACTATATGTTTAAGATGCATTCTTTGTATGAATAGTTAGTTCATATGTGAATGGTTCTCTTAAGTAAACCTATCTGACTCTTGGCAGAATCCTTTGGCTGCACTTTGACTTAAACAGCTATGCTTTTTCTCAGAGTTATTCTTGCTGTCCTTTGAACATTAAATTTAGTCCCCATTCCATGAGGTTACTATGGCAGTCCTTGAAAGAGTTGATAGCCTAGAATAGAAAGAAAGCTTTCCTATTGCATACAGTGCTCAGAAAGCTTGTAAGCACTGATTGGATGTTTCATCAGGTACCTTTTTTTTCTAAATTATTTTATTTGCTTCTTTTAGGGAATGATTTAATTGTCTTTTTGGCAGATCAGAGTGCACCCTATTTTAAACCCAAAGTAAAGATATCCTTGACGTAAGTACAATTTTTTTTGTGGAACATTAATTCTTCGTGTAATATGGATATGTCATAGCTTGGATTGTTTTGAAATCACAACTTTTCACCTACAGTGGTCTTACACAAATTCTTACTTCTAAAGTTTGAATAGCAAGTAATTTGTTAGGAAAATCAACAAAAGTGTCAAAGTTTTAAAATACTTTCATTTTAGGAAAATGAATTGAGTGGATTTAGATCAGTTCTTATATGAACACTTTTTATTCCTTTACTATTTAATGTGCTTTCTTGAATGTGTTGGAAATTGTCCTTCATCCTGAGTGTGCTTATGGAAGCAGGTCGTTCACAAAAGGCTCATCATGCTAAACACATTTTATATGGTAAGGAAAGAAGAGTATAGTTTGTGGTGAAGAAAAGGTCAGTGACCTCTGTCCTAATTTTTTATTAATTAACATGATGATTTTTTAATTTTTTGTATTTTATTTGTTTGAGTGGGAGAGAGAAAGAGAGCAGATGGAGAGAGAATAAAATGGCTGTGCCAGGGCCTTTAGCCGCTGCAGAGTAATTCTAGACACATGTGCCACCTTGTGCATTTGTTCTTACCTGGGTACTAGAGAATCAAACCTGGGTCCTAGGCTTCACAGGCAAGCACCTTAACAGTCTTAAGCCATCTCTCCACGCCCCCCCCCCAACCAGGTGATGAGTTTTAAGGTTTATATTAAATGAATTCAAATCCAGCATCTGAAGTTATCTGAATTCTCAAAATGCTATTCAAATAATAGTGTTTTGTTTTTTTTCTTTTTCATGGTTGGAAACAGTGACACCCTCAATGTAGAGTCAACATAATGTTGAAAGTACAAGAAGCAAGGGTTGAAGACTGTAAAAGGGAGAAAGAGATGGGCCATGCAGACCAAAGTCACAGCTTCCAGACAGTTACAGAATTAGAGCCTAAGTGTAGCATGAATAAAATTTAGGTGAAGATGTTCAAGTTTAGGGTACTAGTATTTACAAGAGGTAGCACACAGAGAAAATCATAAGTCCCATAGTTTGGAACTCAATTTTATGAGAAGGGACTTATTAGATGTTCTTGGGCAGAGCAGAGATTTTGAAAATTTATCTTAAATTGATTTGCTTGTTAATTGTATACAGAATGAATTGGTATATAGATCAGGAACTGATTAGGATTTTTTTTTAGCTTTTTAACTTTCTTACAGGTCTACATTGTTCATTGAGTATATTCCCGCCTCCCAATTTCTCCCTATCCTCCACTTTCTCACCCCTCTCCCTTCCATTATAATTCCCTTTGTTTCTATACACAAATCCACTTTTACTTTCATTTAATATATCCACACATGATTTATATGACTATATAAAATAATCTAGGAACCACAAATGAAAGACATCCATCTTATTTTACTTAACATGGTTTTCTCTAGTTGCATGTATCTTCCCATAAACCACACAATTTCATTCTTCTTTATGGCTGAACAAATTACATTGTGTATGTCTAGTACATTTTCCTTATTCATTTCTCTGTTGTTGGGTAGGTAGGCTGGTTCCATAACTTAGGTATCAGAAATAGTGCTGCAGTAGATATTGATATGCAAGTGTCTCAGATATTTTGACTTGGAGTCTTTCATGGCAGTACCCAAAAGTGCTATCTATTTCTAGTTTTTTGAGAAACTTGGGGCTTGATCTCCATAGATATTGAACTAGTTTACATTCCAAACAGTAGTGTGGAAGAGTTCCCTTTTGTCCACATCTGTGCCAGAATTTGTTGTTTTCTTTTTTTTTTTTTTTGAGGCAAACCCAACAGACTGACTTTTTTTTTTTTTTTTTTTAATGTGAGAGAGAGAGAATTGGTGTGCTAGCACCTCAAGCCACTGCAGTGGATCAGATGCATGCACCATCTTTTGCACATGTGCGACCTTGCATGCTTGTGTCACTATGCCTCTGGCTTATGTGGGACCTGGAGAGTTGGACATGAGTCCTTAGGGCTTCACAGGCGAACGCCTTAACCATTGAGCCATCTCTCCAGCCCTGTTTCTTTTCTTACTGACATTCTGACTGGAATGAGAGAGGGAATTTGAATGTGCTTTGATTTGCATTTCTCTGATGGCTAGTGAGGTTGAACATTTTTTTTCATGTTTATTGGCTATTTGTATTTCCTCTTTTGCAAATTGTTCACTAGTTTATTTATTGATTCAGTGGTATGTTTGCTTGTTGCTCAGTTAAGTGTTTTATATGTTCTAGATATTAATCTTCTGTCAGCAAAGATTTTTTTTTTCCCATTCTGTAGAATGTCTCCTCACTTAATTTACTGTTTCCTTTGCAGTACAGAAGATTTTTAATTTCATAAGGTCCCATTTGTTGATTATTGACCTTACTTACTTACCTGGACCTCTAGGGTACTATTCAGAAAGTCTTGTATTTTTTTTTTTTTTTTTTTGAGGTAGGGTCTCACTCTAATCCATGCTGACCTGGAATTCGCTATGTAGCCTCAGGGTATCCTCAAACTCATAGTGATCCTCCTACCTCTGCCTGCCAAGTGCTGGGATAAAGGCATGTGCCACCACGCCCCACTGAGAAAGTCTTTTCTTAAGCCAATATCATGAAGTGTTTTCCCATCTTTTCTTAAGCTTGTATCATGAATATCATGAAGTGTTTTCCCCTAGCTGTCAGAGCTGCAGGTCTTACTTAAGGTCTTTGATTGTGGAGTTGATTTTTGTGTAGATTGAGAGGCAAGGATCTAGTTTCATTCTACATATAGATATCCAATTTCCCATCACCATTTGTTAAAGTGGCTGTCTTTTCTCCAGTGTATATTTCTGGCATCTTTGTCAAACATCAGTTGGCTGTAGCTGTGTAGCTTTGTATCTGGATCTTCTGATCTATTGCATTGACCTGTCTGTCTGGTTTTGTGCCAGTACCATGCTATTTCTATTACTAAGGTCCTGGAGTATAACTTGAAATCAGGTATAGTGATAGCATTGTTCTTTGTACTCTAAATTGCTTTAGCTGTCCAAAGTTTTGTGCTTCTAAATGAATTTTAAGATGAGGAAACTGTTTTGTTTTTTTATCTCTATGTGTGCTAGTTAGTGCTCAGACTGTACAGTACATAAACTTGAAACACGTGAAAAAATAGTTTTAATTAGAATATTGAATATTATAAATGGATAAATAATAATTTATTTCCTTCAGACATATTTCTGCTTACTTGATGTCAGAAATATTTGGAGTGAATGATAAACATAAGAGGAAAATACAATAAATGAACTAAATGCCTAGAATTTTTTTTTCTTGAAGAGTTGAAAGGAAGTGTAAATAGATAAAGGGTCTGGATCTTGTTAAATTAAAAAAAAAAACTCTATTTTTTAACTAATGCAGTATTGTTCTGTATGCTATTAAAAATTTGATACTGGAAGCCGGGCGTGGTGGCGCACGCCTTTAATCCCAGCACTCGGGAGGCAGAGGTAGGAGGATTGCCATGAGTTCGAGGCCACCCTGAGACTCCATAGTGAATTCCAGGTCAGCCTGGGCTAGAGTGAGACCCTACCTCGAAAAACCAAAAAAAAAAAAAAAAAAAAAAAAAAAAAAAAAAAAAAATTGATACTGTGTTTTTATTTTAATTTAGGATATTTGTCACTAAAATTAAATGTTCTTCACTCTTTTATTCCTACACTCCTATATTCTTCTCTGAAGCCACCACTTTTTAATTATTGACTTGTGTATATTTCCATGTTATAAAATAAATTTTTACACTCTAATAATTTTGTTTTAATTTGTATTTTGCTTTTTTGTTGTTGTTGTTTATTTTTTGGTGATGCTGAGGACCAAACCCAGGACCTCAGCCATACTACGCAAGCATGCTATCACTGAGCTACACCCCCAGCCTGCACTAAGATTTGTTGAAATACCTTTTTTTTTTAAATCATCTTCATCTCTTGTTTTTGTTGTTAGCATTTTAACCATGTAGTTCTAACAGATGAATAATATGCAATGTTTCGTTTCTTTTGCTTCTCCCTTGCTCAAATTAACTGCTTGCTTTTTAGAAAAATGCCTTAATAGTTTTTATGTTCTGTCCTTTATTCTTTGTAGCTGTTCCATCATTAGGTCATTGACCCCCATCAGGCATTTCTGTTGACCCCTGTATTAGGGTTCTCTAGAGAAACAGAACTGCTAGACTGAATTATATTAAAAAGGGAATTTATTGGATTAGCTTACGGTAGTCCAATAGTTGCAGGCCCAAGAATCAAGGAACCCGGTAGCTGCACAGCCCACGTGGCCAGATGCATCAGTAGTCCTAATCTGGCACTGAAGGCCTGGAGGCTTCCTGAGGAGCCGCTGGGTTTCGATCCATGGGGGTCTTCAGTCTGCTCTGGTCTTTGATCCATGCTGGAAGGCAGCAAGCAGTTCCAGCAGCCAAGTGGGAGAAGGAAGGGGCTCTTTTCACCCAGATGTTCCTTATATAAAGTCCCCCTCTGAGAGGGGCTACCCACTCTAGGGGAAGGGCTCACTCTGGGGGAGGGACTTCCTTCTTCAGTTAATCTTTCCTGGAAGCAACCTCAGGGACCCACCCAAAAGGGATTTCTGTGGATTGCTAAACAGATCTAGTTGACAACACCTTAACCATCAAAAGTCCACCCCTTGTCAACTTGATACCAAACCATACCTCCTTATATTAATTTATATTAATTTCCAAATGAAGACAGTACAAGGTCATAACTCCGCCTAATATGATAAAACTATCCCATGTACAACCGGAAACGCAAAAGCTTCCCCCAATACAAAGCAAAGTTCCTGGAGGAATGCTTGGTCTCTATTACAATAGGTCTAATATAAATTTAACAGTTAGCTAGTGATATAATCTTAATATTGGTGTAGATATGTACAAACACTCCACATCAAATTAGGACAGAAACATTGCAATTACAGTCCATGTTCTTGTAACTGGTCATCCGGCCTTAGCTGGTATTTGTAACTACCTTCTTCTACTACCCATTCTGTATTTCCTCCACCTTCAGCAAGCACCTCAGCAGGTCTTGGTTCTTTACCTGGAGGGGTAACCCATACCTTCATTCCTGAATGATCTGGGCCATTTGTCACACTACCTCAATTGGGTTGTTGCAGTTGTCCATTGACTTTGATCACAGACCATGGTAACACTAAGAGATGCCCTAAAGGATCCCTTGTACTCCAGACATACTCTTCCTTACCTCCATTGTGGAGGGGCAGTCCAATTTCCCCCTGTAGTCTGGATCAATCACCCCTGCTACCACCGTAACTCCTTTCTCAGCCTATTCAGTCAAGGGCATCAGGTGCCCAAAGTGGCCAGGGGGAAGTCTTAGTTTCCAATTCAATGGAATGTTTTTTGTGCCTCCTGGCAAAAGCATTCCCCCCTTGCAGACTTGTAGGCCAGCAGTGCGCAAGGTTGTGGGAACGCGAAGCAAAAATTTAGCTAATGGGTCACTTGGGGTGATGGTAAGCAGAGCCATTCCCATTTCTACCCCTTGATTCCTGGACCCATGAATCTGGACTATAGGAGAAACAGCACCGTATATAGGACACTGATTCAGAGCATATACAGCCTGCTGGAGGACACTCCCCCAACCCTCCAAGCTATTGCCACCTAGTTGGCACTGTAGCTGTTTCTTTAAAAGGCCATTCCACCATTCTGTCAAGCCAGCTGCTTCTGGGTGGTGGGGCACATGGTAAGACCAGTGAATTCCATGATCATGAGCCTATTGCCATACTTCCTTGGCAGTGAAGTGAGTTCCTTGGTCAGAAGCAATGCTGTGTAGAATACCATGATGTTAAGTTTTTCAGATTAGTGTAAATAATTTTAGAATTTTTATTTATTTGTTTTATTTTTATATTTGTGGGGTAGGGCCTCACTAGCCCAGGTTGACCTGGAACTTACTCTGTAGTCCCAGGCTGGCCTCTAACTCATAGCAATCCTCCTACCTCTGCCTCCCAAGTGCTGGGATTAAAAGTGTGTGCCATAATGCCCAGCTTTTATTCTTCTTTTAAAAATGAAGAATTACATGTGTATATTTCAATGGTGCATTGTCATATTTTATAAAACTTTATTTTTCATTGTATGTTTGGACCAGCATTCGTGAATAAAATTATTTTTACTGTGACTTTTCAACCAACATTAAAATCCAAATTATTTCATAATGACTTGATTGCTTTTTGTGATCTGTATGTATTGTTTTGCTAAGACAGGTTCTCACTGTGTACCCAGGCTGTCCTAAACTCACTATGTAGATCAGGCTGACCTGGAAATCATAACAGGCCACCTGCCTCAGCCTCCTAAGTACTGAGATTATTGGTGGGAGTCCCCACACCTGGTTTAAATAATGCCTTTTAATTAATAAAATAACAATGATACTCTTTACTGCTTAAGCACACATTTTTTAAAAATATATTTTAATTTATTAGCAAGCAGAGAGAAAGAAAGAGAGAATGGGTGCACCAGGGCCTCTTGCCACTGCAAACAAACTCTAGACACATGTGCTACTTTGTGCATACCTGGCTTTATGTGGATACTGGGGAATTGAACCTCGGCCATTAGACTTTGCAAGCAAGCACCTTTAACTACCGAGCCATCTCTCCAGCCCTTAAGCATCTGATTTTGACCCTCCATTTATCCTGACCATTGAAGTATCTTGGTATGTTTCACAAAGTAACTAAATAAAAAGACTATACGAGCTAGTGTTTACATATAAATGAATTTTCTATTGATATATTTCAAATGTATAGTGCTTTGTAAGACTGCTCTGCATTCATCATAAACTCTTTTGTAAACAAGAAAGATCTATATACACAAGGGATAAGATACAGAAGAAGAAAATGAAATGAATCAGTTCTATGAAAATTTGAATTTTGCATTGGAAATATTTATATGGTAGAAATATGCAGATGTCTTCTTCTGCTGTAACTTACATGAGGTTTTTTAATTCTTACGTCCTTTAGAAATCTCAGTGCATTGATAACAAGTGTGGTCCCTGGAGATTATGATGGAGATTCACAAATGGATGTCCTGCTCACATATTTTCCCCAAAATCATGCCAACAATGAATTAGGAGCTGTTATCTTCTGGGGACAAAATCAAACATTAGGTGAGTTTTGAGAATTTTTAAATTGTAAAAAACTAAAGCTTCTGTTCTGAAATCAGTTACAAAGGCTATCCTTCTATGTCAGGAATTGTAGAAACTCCCTAAGTTTATTGTCTTGATTTTTTTTAATTCATTTTTATTTACTTATTTGAGAGCAACAGACAGAGAGAGAAAGAGGCAGAGAGAGAGAAAGAGAGAGAGAGAGAGAGAGAGAGAGAGAATGGGCATGCCAGGGCCTCCAGCCACTGCAAATGAACTCCAGACGCATGTGCCCCCTTGTGCATCTGGCTAACGTGGGTCCTGGGGAATCCAGCCCCGAATTGGGGTCCTTAGGCTTCACAGGCAAGCTCTTAACCACTAAGCCATCTCTCCAGCCCTTGTCTTGATTTTTAGTTTCAGCCGTGGTCCATTCCAGAGAACAAAATCTACTCTTGTTAGTTTAAAGAAGAGGTATTTATTAAAGTACTATAATGGCCTTTAGGAATATTGGGATGGCTACAGAATGAACTTTAGTTGATACTTTTCACAAATAATCCCCAGTGCCATTAAGGAAGCTTCTGTCTCCTTTAGCTGTCAGAAATGGCCAGTTGCACAGCATCTGCCTAAAGGATGCCATACCTGCTATGATTAGCATAGTGGATGGTGCACCTAGCCACTTAATAGCACCAAATTCAGTGAGCAGACACTGAGGCAGAAAAAAACAGAAGCACAGCCTCTGCCTCCCTCATGCCTTTCAAATTCACAGTAGCAGCCTGGCAAGGTTTTCTGCGATCTAGCATCTCAAATGCAAGGATATCAGCAAAATTCTGTGTTTTGATTTCTACTTATCATGATAAAGAAAACAAAATGATTGTAGTAGAGGTTCAGAGTCAATTTAGAACATTTCTCCATGAAACTTGAAGCCAACTATTGATTCCTAAATAGACAGCTTTGTCCAGGAAGCCAGATTTTAAGGGGACAAATGAAGGTGCATTTTCTATCAAATGTGAGAATATAGACAGTAATTTTAATCCATCCACTGAGTCAATGAGTATTTAAAGGAATACTATATGCAAAGCACAGCTAATAAATAGACATGGGAATGACAGTTGATAGTCTTGCATGTGTTGGTTTTATTGTCTACACAATAACCTTGTTAATTGCCAAATAAATTGTATATGAGAAGATTCCGGTAATAGATTTATAGATGGGACTCCAGAAGGAACTTGTCATGCTGATCCTGTTAATATCTTTAAATTATCTTTATAGCTAAATATGTCTCATGAATGATAACTAATAATAAATAAATATAATAAACAAAAAATTAGAGCTACATCTTATAAAACATAAAAGTATACTTTTTCCTAAGTATAATAGCAAAAATAATATTAAATACCACTAATTTATATTTCTTTCTTTACAGATACTAAAAATATGACTATACTCAATAGGACTTTTCATGACCAGCCACTAATTATGGAGTGAGTACATGCTTGCTACACTTGGAATAACTTTATTTTTAATTTTTTTAATTTATTTTTATTTCCCATTTATATTTGGGTAGGTGGGGGTGGAGGTGCATATGTGAGTGTCCTTGCACTCATATGCATGTGGAAGGCCAGAGAATAACCTGGGTATTGCTCCTCAGTGCTGTCTACCTGGAATTTACCAAGTAGGCTAGACTGGCTGGCTGCGAGCCACCGGAATTGCCCATCTCTGCCCCTTCATTGCTAGGTTTATAAGCATAAGCAACAACAGCCAGCATTTTATGTGGATTCTGGGAATCATTCTTACAGTTATTAAAATTATATTCATACATCAATAGGTCAGTAGCCAAAGTCTGTTAAGGGCAGTCAACTTGATTTCTTTCATAGTTGCATATTTTTGTGGTTATTACAATGATTGATGGCTAATATGAATTTTTATAACACTTAGGGATTATTTTCTGATTATTTCCAAGTCCAGTGATATCAGGTCATGATTATGAAAAGTTTCTAGGAATAAATGCTGTTTCCTTCATTGTCAAGAATAGGCCAGCACAGGGCTACTTAAATGTTTAACCCCTTCCTGCTGAAGAAATTTTTGTGTGACCCTGAGTATACATGTATATAATAGAAGTATACGAAGTCAAAAATTTACTATGAGCCAGGCATGGTGTCGCACACCTTTAATCCCAGCACTTGGGAGGCAGAGGTAGGAGGATCATGTGAGGTCAAGGCCAACCTGAGACTACAGAGTGAATTCTAGGTCAGCCTGAGCTAGAGTGAGACCCTACCTTGAAAAACCAAATATATATGAATATATTTACTATGAATAAATCATAAACTTATTTTAAAACAATTTTGGTATGCATATAATCTTGTCATTTATGTAAGACTAAATCAAATTTGCACATAGTGACTTGTATTTGCTTGTTATTTTTACACAAACGCTTTTAGGTCTTAGTTGAATATTTGATAGAACTGGATGTGGAGCATTTTCCCAAGATGATCAATATTTGTATCTTAAAATTAACCATGCTGTGAATGCTGCTTCACATAAATGCATTTACCTGTTTAGGGTCATTTCAGAAATTGTTGGAAGTTCATCTAATCTCAGGCCAAAATCCTCTTTAACAAATTTTTATGAAACTCAAGTAAGCTACTTTAAAGGTATTTATCAAATCAAACATTCTAACCCAATACAATCCAAATACTTTGTAATGTGATATTGATGTCCTGAGAAATGACAGTAAGAAAATTTCTTTTTTTCTGTAGTGAAACCATTATGTTTCTATAACAGTAGAAAACATGGTATGTTCAATCAAAGCAATGCCCTTCATCATGTGTACTAGTCTTGATTCTTTCTCCAGGTGTTTGAGGCAGCCTTCATTGATGTTAAGTGGCATGTATAACGCAAAGTACACTTGTTACGTGTTCAGAACGAAAGCTGCTAAAAATTGAAAAAAATCATTAGAAGCAAGTAACACCATGAATATCTCAGATTCACTACATTTTTGATTTTGAATTAATTTTTGATCAATCATTGGACATTCAGAAACCTTTTGCTATTGCCCAGTATTTCACAACCCCCATATTCAGGTATGCAACCCCATGTGGGTTTGCAACCCACAATTGAAAAAGCTGAGAGCTAGATGATACAGAGCTCACAGATAACCCCAATATCTAAAACCTAAGGTTGTTTTGCTTGTTCACTGGACAGTGTGTCCAGTCTGGGTCACCAGTAGACTGTGCTTTGTGTCACCTCTGAGGATATTGGGCTATCAGAGACCCCTCTGTCTTTTTTTTGGGGGGGGGTCATTGGAAATGAAGGCTGTTGTAGTTGCTCCAGCAGGTTAATGAGTGCTCATGCATCCAATAACAGAAATAAGACATTTCAGCCTGAAAGTGACAAATATCATTTCTGTTTCATTGGCTACAATGAGATGCTAGTGAGTATTATATTGTTTATCACACCTCCTCCAAGTTGTCTTTTAGTTGAATTTCTCCCACATTTTAAGGTAAATTAGAGATGATACTTTAATAAAACAGCAGCTAAATTTTTAAAATATTTTCTTTTCAGCTTCAATGGTGATCTGATTCCTGATGTATTTGGTATCACTAATGAGTCCAGCCAGCCACAGATACTTCTAGGAGGGTAAGTAAATATAAGAATAGTAAGGTAATTAATTATAAGGTTGTTGCTGCTATAGAGACTATGTCTAAACAGTTCACTAAATCTTTGGAGGAAAATCAATTCATTGGAAGGTTTAGTTTCATAAAAATTTACATTTTGTTCAATACACAAGCTTTTACAAAGAGTTTAGATTTGGTATGTAATTGATTTCTTTTTTAAAATACTTTTATGTTATTTATTATTTATTTGCAAACAGAGAGAATGAAAATGAATGGGTACACCAGGGTCTCTTGCCACTGCAAATGAACTCAAGATACATGTATCACTTTGTGCATCCGGCTTTACTTAGGTGCTGGGGAATTAAACCAGGACGTCAGGCTTTGGAAGCAAGTGCTTCTAAACACTGAGAAATCTCTCTGGCACTATTGCTGCTTTCTGAATAGGACCAACATAGTCTTTATATCACACTGGATATTAGAGATGCAAACCGTACAAGTCTATATTTAAATACAGGTTCATTAGATGTCTTTGGAAATGGTCGGGTTTAATTTAATCAGAACGGTTAGCTACATTCTTTTTTTTTTTTTTTTTAGGTGTCTTTTTTTTTTTTTCTTTATTAGTTAGTTTTCTATTTAGCAAATACAGTGAGTTTGGTACCATTATTAGGCTCATCCGTGACCTACCCCCTTCTCTTAGCCCCTCCTTGTTGAGGTATACGGGTCATGCATTATGGAGTTAGCCCACAGTTATAGGTAAGCTAAATGTCTCTGCATATCATGACCCAACATGTGGCTCTGACATTCTTTCCGCCCCCTCTTCCGCAAAATTTCCCTGAGCCATGTTGGGTTCATTTTTGGTCTGCTTCAGTGATGAGGTGTTGGGGGCCTCTGAGGCTCTGGCTCTCTGATTTGGTAGGAGTTGATTTTTCTCTGTGCTGATCTCCTTCCCCCTTGTGCTGGTAACTGGTTCATCAGGAAAACAGCCCCCTTGCTTGTTTCTCCATTTTTTCTTAGTTTCAGCTGGGGCCCTTTTGAGGTATGATGGGGTGGCTTTCTCCTTAGGATCTACATCCATCTGAAAAAGAGAAGCAGATTCTCCAACGGAGAGTAAGTTAGCACCAGGACAAATGAGATAACCCCCTTTTTTTTTTAATAGAGAATTTAATGGGTGTAGGCCCTCTTGTAGCCCACAGTTGATGGTAGCTTGATATTGGAGAGTGGGCTTATGTTTGGATATGGTTCTGACTTGTTTCCCAGCTCCACCTATGGGTCCCATACCAGTGAGGGGACCAGTTAGCCAAATTGAGAGCAGTTGGTTCCCCACCATGGCTGTGTGCCACCACTGCACTTGTGTGGGCATCACAACAAGTTATTTGCTGCTAAGTAGGTTAGACCATGCATTGCTTCGACAGATGTTGGTCATTTTCCCCCAGTCGCCCATGTAGCACAGCACCTTCTGGCACTAGACGCGCTGACTGTCTGGGGACTGACTCTCTTCCAACTTCCAGCCATGCCATTCTAATTTGCATGTCAATCACATAAGGTGTCTTCAGCAGTAAGGTCTTACCTCTAGCCTTTGGTGGGTCATCAAGTACTCTGACAGAAATCTGTCTGTCTTTTAGGAAACCTTGTAGGTCTCTCTGATCAAAAGCTCATTGTGGATGATAGCCCCATGCTGGTTCTGGGAGTTATAGGTCAGTGCCCACTAAGAAAGTGAGGAAAAAGATAACTAATATACAAGAGTTAGAGATAAGAGAGAGAGAGGGAGGGAGAGGGGAAGTGAGGGAGGGAAGATGTAGAAGATTAAGGTTAGTCTTAATCTTACCCTCTCCAGTGTCTTGTGGTTCAGGTGTTCCCTGTAAGGGCCTGGTGAAGGATCAGCCATTCAGTCTGTCTTTTAGTAAGTAGAAAATTATGGTACCATTGCCGTTTGGGTGTAGATTTGTGTTTCCCACCCCTCTGATGCCCTCCCCTCCCTCCCCTTCCATCCTAGTGTCCAGTCCACGAGATGCTTGCTGGGTATGTAAGGTATCTTGGGTAGATTCAGGTTAGGTGCTGTAGATGAGTGAGACTATGTGGCGATTTTTTTCCTGTGATTGGGTAAGTTCACTGAGAATGATCTGTTCCAGGTTCAACCATTTTTCCTCAAATTTCATTGTGTCATATTTTCTTCTGTATAGAATTCCATTGTGTAGATATACCACATCTAAGTTATCCATTCTTCTAGTGATGGACATCTGGGTTGATTCCAGCACTTAGCTATTATAAATTGAGCTGCTATAAACATGGCTGAGCAAATCTCTCTAGCCTGTGGTTTGAAGGTTTTAGGGTAGATGCCCAGTAAGGGAATAACTGGGTCTGTTGGTATCTCTATACTCAGCTTTTTCAGAAGTCTCCATATTGCTTTCCAAAGTGGTTGTACCATCCTACATTCCCACCAACAGTGGATGAGTGTTCCTACTTCTCCACATCCTCGCCAGCATTTATTTTTATTTGATTTTTTGATGTTTGCTATCCTTATTGGGGTAAGGTGGAATCTCATAGTTGTTTTAATTTGCATTTCTCTGATGATTAGGGATGATGAACATTTTCTTAAGTGTATGTTTGCCATTTCTATTTCTTCCTCTGTGAACTGCCTGTTCAGCTCTTTGCCCCATTTTGTGAGTGGGGTGTTTGACTTCTTACTGTTTAGATTTTTGAGTTCTTTGTAGATTCTAGAGATTAGGCCACTATCAGTTGGATAACCCGCAAATATTTTCTCCCATTCTGTGGGTAATCTATTGGCTTTGCTTATTGTATGCTTGTCTGTAAAGAAACTCTTCAGCTTCATGTGATCCCATTGGTTGAGTGATGGTTTAAGTTCATGAGCTACTGGGGTTTTGTTCAGGAAGTCTTTTTCCATTCCTATATCATGGAAAGTACTTCCTAAATTTTCTTCCAGTGGTATTCGAGTTTCTTGTCTTATATTGAGATCTTTGATCCATTTGGACTTGAGTGCAGTACATGGTGAAATGTGTGGATCAAGTTTCAGTTTCCTGCATATGGTTATCCAGTTTGTCGAGCACCATTTGTTGAAGATGCTGTCTTTTTTCCAGCCTATATTGTTTGGGCCTTTATCGAATGTCAAGTAGCTATACTTGCTTGATGCAAAGTCCGGGTCCTCAAGTCTATTCCATTGATCTATACTCCTGTTTTTATGCCAGTACCATGCTGTTTTTATTACTCTGGCTTTGTAATACAGCTTTAGATCAGGTATGGTGATGCCTCCAGAGGTATTTCTTTTGCTGACGATGTTTGGAAATGTGAGGCCTTCTGCCTTTCCATATGAAATTTGCAATCATTTTTTCTATCTCTGTGAAGAACACTGTAGGGATTTTAATTGGAATTGCATTAAATCTGTATATTGCCTTTGGTAGGATTGTCATCTTCACAATGTTAATTCTGCCTATCCAGGAACATGGGAGGTCTTTCCATTTTCTCAAGTCTACCTCAATTTCTTTTTTGAGTGTTTTTATGTTTTCGTTGTATAGATCTTTCACTTCCTTGGTTAACGTTATTCCAAGGTATTTTATTTTTTTTTGTTGCATTTGAAAATGGGACCATGTCCCTTATTTCTTTCTCTGTATCTTTGTCATTTGCATAAAGGAAGGCTACTGATTTTTGTGCATTGATTTTTGTATCCTGCTACTTTGCTATAGGAGTTAATCACCTTCAGGAGTTTTGGGATGGAGTCTCTCGGGTCTCTTACATATATAATCATGTCATCAGCGAATAAAGCTAACTTAACCTCTTCCTTTCCAAATTGTATCCCTTTTATTTCCTTCTCCTGTCTTATTGCCTGAGCTAGGACTTCCAATACTATATTGAAAAGCAGAGGTGAGAGTGGACAACCCTGTCTTGTTCCTGATCTTAATGGGAATTCCTCCAGTCTCTCTCCATTAAGTATTATTTGGGCCTTCGGAGCTTTGTATATTGCCTTTATTAGGTTAAGATATGAACCAACCATGCCAATTCTCTCCAATGTTTTGAACATGAAGTGATGTTGAATCTTGTCAAAGGCCTTTTCTGCATCTATCGAAATGATCATGTGGTTTTTATGTTTAACCTTGTTTATGTGGTGTATTGCATTGACAGATTTCCATATGTTGAACCACCCCTGTGTTCCTGGAATGAATCCCACTTGGTCAAGGTGGATAATGCTTTTGATGTGTTGTTGGATTCGGTTTGCAAGGATTTTGTTTAGGTTCTTTGCATGTAAATTCATCAGGGAAATAGGCCAGTAGTTTTCTTTTCTTGTCGCATCTCTGCCTGGTTTTGGAATTAGGGTGATACTATCTTCATAAGAGGAGTTTTTGAGCTCTCTTACTTCCCTGTTGAATTTCTGTTTGGATGATCTGTCTATTACTGATAATGGTGTATTGAAATCCCCAGCTATGATGGTGTTTGTAGTTATTTCTGTTTTATTGTCAAGTAGGTTTTGTTTTATGAACTGTGGTGCCCCTGTGTTTGGTGCATACAGATTTATGATTGTAATATCCTCTTGATGGATCATTCCCTTGATAAGTAGGAAGTGGCCTTCTTTGTCTTTTTTGATTATTTTTGGTTTGAAGTCTATTTTATCTGATATTAATATAGCTACACCTGCTTGTTTCTTATTCCCATTTGCTTGGAATACTGTTTTCCACCCTTTCACCCTGAGGAGATGTCTGTCTTTAATGGCGAGGTGGGTTTCTTGAAGGCAACAGATTGAGGGGTCTAATTTTTTGATCCATCCTGTTAGCTTGTGTCTCTTGATGGGTGAATTAAGGCCATTAATATTTAGGGTAATGACTGTGAGATTTGATTTGATCCCTGCCATATTGTGATGGTAAATGTGGGTTGGTGTTTTCATGGACGTTGAAGTTTTTTGTGCCTACTCTGAGTTTGGTTGTTGTGATCTGCTTCTTGTAGGCAATTGTGTTAGGTTATTTTTTTCTTCTCTGTGGAGAATTTCCTGAAATACTCTCTGTAGGTTTGGTTTTGTGTTCATATACTTGTAAAGCTGAGTTTTGTCGTGGAATGTTTTTCTTTCACCATGTATTATGAGGGATACTTTTGCTGGGTAGAGTAGTTTGGGTTGGAAGCCATAGGTTCTTAGACTTTGCAGTGTTTCATTCCAGGCCCTTCTAGCTTTCAGGGTTTCCACTGAGAAGTCTGACGTTATTCTGATGGGGTTACCTTTGAAGGTGGTGTGCTGTTTTTCCCTAGCTGCTTTTAGGATTTTCTCTTTGGTGTCAATGTTTAGTCTTAATGATAATATGTCTTGGAGAGTTTCTCCTTTGGTCCAGTCTGTTTGGAGTTCTATTGGCTTCTTGTATCTTGATGGGCCTTTCTTTTAAGAGACTGGGGAAGTTTTCTTCAATTATTTTGTTAAATAAGTTCTCCATGCCTTTGGTCTGAATTTCTTCTCTTTCTGGTATTCCAATGATCCTGATATTAGGACGTTTAAGTGTATCCCACAATTCCCTCATGTTCTGTTCACAGGAGCTTTTGAACTTACTGAAATTTTTGAACTCTCTAACTGTTTCTTCCATCTTGTCTTCCAGATCAGAGTTTCTATCCTCCACTTGGCTGACTCTATTCTTGAGAGCTTCTAGCGAGTTTTGGACTTGTTCAATTAAGTTTGCGTTGTCTTCTACTTTTCTATGTATAATTTCCATCCCTCTATCAAGCTCCCTTTTCACATCATTTTCTGATTTTCTTGATGATTCTTGGAGTTCATCCTTGCATTTCTTTATGTCTTCATTTAGCATGGCCAGCTGATTTTTAAGGTCTTCTTTTTTTTCACTCTCCCTCAAATCTCTTAACTCTCTTTGAAATCCTTCCAATTTCTTATCTAATCCTTCCAATTTCTTATCTATTAGTTCTAGTTTAGTGATGGCAGCATCCACATGATTGTCGGCCCTTTGTTGCTTTCCTGCAAGCTCTACCAGTAGGTTGGTCAGGGTTGCATTGCTCATAGCTTCAATTTGGTGTTCTGGTCCTATTGGTTCTTCTATGTTTTGGTTAGATGTATTCATTGTGGGACTGGGTGATCTAACTGGATTTTCTTGCATTCGATTTTTCATGTTACTTCTTTTGCGCTGTGTTCTGCCCATGACAGTGTATGGGCAATTAGGTGGGCGTATCAGCCTGGGCTCAAGAACAATGGGAATCTTATGCAGCCTGGGGCAGTTGCCAAGCAGCCTGGGCTTTGGCTCTCACTTTCCAAAGCCGCCTATCTACTGCCTGGCAGGGGCGCCAAAGTTGCCTGAGTTCTCAAGCGGTAATGTGCCAAAGCTGCCTGCGTTCGAGCTAGGAGTGGCACTGAGGCACCAAGCACTGAAGCAGCCCGAACTCTGGCTGGGAACACTGAGACCCGGAAGTAGTCTGCGCTCCCCTGCCACAGGACAGTGGCGGCCGGCCGGCACGGCAGACAGGTAGGGGAAGGCACCTGAGCTGGCGCAAGCGAGAGACCCTGGTCTGAGCTTGCGTGGCACCTGCTGTGGGACTGGGCTCGCTCAGTAAGTGGGTGAGTGGAAGAAAGTGCGGAGCAGTCTAAGCTTCCGCACGCAGGGAACAATCGGTGCGCAGTGTCTGCAGTGGCAGCCAGCGCAACAGTGGCGGTGCTGTGAACACGGCAGTTATTTGGGGTGAGGGGTGGCTACCCGCCCGCGAGGGGATCCACGATTCCCTGTTCCCCCTGCCTCTGTGCCCTCCCAGATTTCTCTCCCTTAAAAGCCACTATGTACCCTTAATATCTTGCCTTTCTTTCCCCGGGATTTGCAGCGCAGCTAGGCGGTCGCCATCTTGGCCGGAAGTCGGTTACCTACATTCTTGAGTGGACCTACTATGTACTTGTTAGTTCCTAGACTTTAGTTGATAAGCTTTGTTTCTTTTTTATTTGTAACATAAAAAAATAAAGTCAGCCAGTCATGATGGCGCACACCTTTAATCCCAGCACTCGGGAGGCAGAGGTAGGAGGATTACAGTGAGTTCAAGGCTACCCTGAGACTACATAGTGAATTCTAGATCAGCCTGGGCTAGAACAAGACCCTGCCTTGGAAAAAAATAAAATCAGTAATTACCCCCCAAAAATGTATGCACTTCTTTTAGGTGTGACTTTATTTTATCATTGACAAGTACATATGCTTAGTCTCTCATACTATTCAAGTATGTCATTTTTAGGAAAAACTGCCTGGAATTTTACAGTTCATAGGTCTACTCCTGTATTTCAATAGAACTTTCCTCCCAACTCAAGAACTAGTGATGACAAGGTGCTTTTCCTGAAACACCTTCAGCTGGGTTAATTTTTTTTTTCTGTATCTGATTAGGCAAAACTTAGTTCATATGTATACAGCATGTTTGCTTCTTTTCTTTATTTTTTTGAGTTCCAGGCTTTATTCTAATGTGTAAGAGAGAAGGAGGAAGAGAAGGAAAGGAATAGGGAGGGAAAAATAAAAAGAAGGAAAGGCAGGGGACACACCAAGGAGACAACCAGAGGGCCCAAGAGCATTTTTAAGTGACTTTTAAGGAAATGCAAAGAATATTTTTATCAATCTGTCTTCTACCAATTACTTGGAAATCTAACAATTTTTTTTCTGTTTTGGAAATGTAATATGTTTTTAGATGTGATTTCTAGGCATGCAGCTGTGTCTGTAGAGACTGGGCCAGGTTCTGGTGGTGGCACACAAGGGGTGGTGCTGTTCACATATTCTTTGGGCTGGTCACTCTGGGGGTTGGAGGAGAAGTCCAGCTTTAGTTTCCCATACTGCACTTTCGCCACAGTCTTTACAGCTAGCACTGCACCTGCCATCCCTCCTTCCCAGGTATACTCATCTCCTACTCGTATTTCTGCAGCCTGCTAATCTCCTATCATTGATATATCTTTTATCTGATTTATTTTGACCTTGGAAATTAAAACTTGTGATACAGCTACTTCCAATAATTCAGAAAGCAAAATTTTAATGTTTTATAGATTTTTGTACATAAATCTCTACCAGAAAAATAGTTGGTGTCATATTATAGTGTCATAGTTTATTCGTTCTGAATTCTATGTTAGATTTTCACTAGTACTTCTTAATACAGTGTAGCTTTTAAAATTTATTCTGCCTAAACATAGGTTCATTTGTGTTACTTGTATATTATATTCTTGTATCCTCCAACAAAGTGGAGTAACAATCTGTTGTTAGTAATAGTTATTAATAATCTGTTATTATTAAATATCTGGTAACTGATAACTTCAGATGCAGATTGTACAAAAATAACCCTATTCTGAGTGATTTGTTCTGATACCAATTCAAAGCATGAAATTGTTTGAATTCATAGAAAATAATTTCTCTTTGAGTTGTGGGTATAGTCAGTGCTAAAATGTGATTTTACATTCACAAAAACCTGAGTTCTACCCCTGTACATACAGGGGTCTCTGTGTTTGTTCTAAAGTTCAGTCCTAGAACTTAAATAGCATCACTTTTGTTGCAGTTTTTAAATCAAAATAAATAAGAGGAGCAGCTATGATTCAGTAGAGCCAGGGATTATAGACCCTGCTCTCAATTTTAACCATGGCAAAATTAAATGCAAAAGAGCATTTGAGATAAATAGTGTGGCCAGTATAGAACACAATAGCTGTGTTTAGTATAATAAACGAATGGGAAAGGCATATGCAAGTACAGATTATTTTAAGGAAATCAAGTCTTCAGCTTGCATAAGTACTCCTCTCTGAAATTGCTATGCCTAAATGTGTACCTGTTTTCACTATAACTGTGTTATTTACATGAGTATGTCAGATTCCTTACTTTTCCTAGGTGCATATTTTCCCCTTAGACAAGGTCTTACATTGTACTATAGGCTGGCCTCAAATTTGCAGCAGTCCTCTCTTGCCTCATCTTCCAAGTGAGGCAACATGTTCCGCCGTAGACATTTTTCTGAAACAGCATTATAGCTCCTCAAGTCATGTCAAAAAATACCCCTAATGTCTTCTTTTAAAAAAATCTTATGTTTACTATTTTCTGTATGCTATTAAATTTTTTGTAAATAATTTTTTCAGCATATACCTTCTTTACTAAAATCCTAAAAAGTTTTTATTTAATGAGATGAAAAAGAAATAGATTATTTCTGATTTTATACTCTTCTTATTTAACTGTTATACTCTAAAAGCCTGACC
Organism: Dipus sagitta; assembly: GCA_036346955.1. Classification (NCBI taxonomy): domain Eukaryota; kingdom Metazoa; phylum Chordata; class Mammalia; order Rodentia; family Dipodidae; genus Dipus; species Dipus sagitta. The sequence goes on along the minus strand of CM070770.1, from coordinate 228,372,689 downwards.
CCAACCTGAATGACCACAAATTTACCAAAGGATTTCTATATCTTTCATTATACTTATATCCTTTCATTATATATAAAAATAAATTATTTTCACTACATTGCATTGTATTGCTAAAGTTAACACACTCTCTCTCTCTCTCTCTCTATATATATAATATAAATATATATATATATTGCCTATTGCTTTCTTGTTTTATTCTTAAAACCCATTTTAATAAAATGAATAGTTTTATCAGCTCTGCATTATTTTCCTTTTGTTTGCTTTTAGGAAATTTTCTACAAATAACTTCTGTAATTTCCCAGCCATTTTTGTAATATTCTTTGAAACATATTAACACATTTATTTGAATTGGAAAACTAAGAGCTATTTTTCTTGTAGAAAGTAACTTTCATCTGGAGATGATTTGACATCAAGGCCTTGCCTTTCTAATTTGTTTATATGGTAGACTACTTCCCTAAAATAAATGAGTAAATTCTGTTGCTCTAAGTTTGTTTATATTTTTGCCTTTTATTATGGAAATTTTCAAGCATAATGTAGAGAAAATAAACAATGAATTTGAATGTAACGTACTTATCAATCAGCTGTAATAATTACCAACTCATGGCCATTTATTGTCTTAGACCCACCTTATGCTTCGATTTCTTTACATTTCTACCCCTCCTCAGAATTTTTTTAAAATTTTTTTTGTTTTTTTTATTTATTTATTTTCTTGAGAGCTACAGACAGAGAGAGAAAGAGGCAGAGAGAGAGAGAGAGAGAATGGGCACGCCAGAGCTTCCAGCCACTGCAAACGAACTCCAGACGCATGCGCCCCCTTGTGCATCTGGCTAACGTGGGTCCTGGGGAATCAAGCCTCGAACCAGGGTCCTTAGGCTTCACAGTCAAGCGCTTCACAGCGAAGCCATCTCTCCAGCCCTCCTCAGAAATTTTTAATTTATAAATAGTTCAGTATATATCTCTAGAAGATATTTTGAAATACATCAACCTACTTAGGACACATGAGAATTAAAGATGGTTTCATAAATTGTCATGTAGAATTTGATGAAAATGTTTAAAGTATATAGTATTATAGAAACATTTTATTCAAGTATATAATATTGTGAATGATGTAATAAAAAAGGTTTCCCAAGATGGAGATATAGTTCAGTTTAGGTAGGGTTCTTATCTGGCATGCTTTAGACCCTGAGTGCATGGTGGCTCATATCTGTAATCCTAGCACTCCACAGAGGCAGAAAGATCAAAAGTTCAAAGTCATCCTCAACTCCATAATGAATTTAAGGCCAGCCTGGTCTACAAAAGACCCTGACTCAAAAAGAAAATCTGTAATGTGTTTAAATGGGATGGCACTAGTTGAAGAATAATTGACAATAGTTATCTGATAAGTCTGGGTAATGCTTTGTTATACTTCTTAGAAGCTGAGACTTAAAGAAATAGTTCTGGTATAAGGATTATACTCTTTTTGTAAGTCAGAGGCTTTCCTGTTACTTGCTTTCAATAGTTTAAAAGAAACCTTAATTGGTAGAGCTCTAGAAATTATTTTGGTGATTGATACGTGCGATTTTTTGGCCTATGACTAAAGACTTCAAAAGAATTGAGTCATTGCTATAATAAGTACCCTTTCATTCTAATCTGTTTACTGTGAAGAAATTTCTTAGCATTAAGGTCTATAAAAATGAAAAGAAGGAATAAACTTTATGTAAATTCTCTTTCTTGTACTAACCATTATTTTAAGAATAAATAAACTATAGGTAAATAAAATAAAAATATATTAATACTCAGTTCACCTATTTCAAAATGTATTTACAGTGAAATTATACATCTAATGTAATATGTTAGTCTGCTATATGTGTTTTCATTAATTGCTTGCTAACAGATAAAATAAATCAATCTCAGATTCTTTGAACACTGAGGTCTGAAACAAAATGAGTTGAAATCATATTTTTAATCTCTAGACCATTTTATTTTTCTTTGGAGAACTATTCTAGAGTAATCACTAAAAAGACTTCATCTGAAGGCATTTTATATTATATAAAGCACCCTAGGAAAAATACAGGAGTAGCATTATGAGATCAAATATTAAACAGGAAAAATGTTCAACTTCTGAATATTAAAGACCTTGATCCTGCACTTTTGGAAGGTTGGATTTTTTAGAGAGAGGTGGTAATGAAAATATCAATATTATATTTAAATTCCATTGATTATATTTTTTAAATTGTTTTATGTTAAATGCTCAATAAGTCAAGTAGATTCAAGATTACCTACTTTGCAGCAATTTAAACTGTTGAAAACATTTTAATTACTTTCTTGGAAATGTAAGTAGTGTGTTAGGAGGTTCATAGTTTTTCAAATTTCTTTTCAAACATATCTGAGCAAAAATGTTTGAAGATCCCTGGGCTACAAACAGATTCCTCTTCATGCCAAACCTATCTCCCACTATCTGTTTTTCCCTTAACATCTTAAATATAAGGTGATCATTGACAAGAGGGTAAATTAGCAGTAGTTTCATAGAGCAGTTACCATAGGCAACCAAAAGCTACAGTTGACATTAATTACATGTAAATTTATCCTTTGATAGATACTATTCTTTGAGATGAAGGGTGATAATGGCCCACAAATTAGAACACTTTGACATAATTATGTTTTCTGTGGGGGGAAAGGTAATAATTGAAATTCTACAAAGATCAAAAGTGTTAGTGAATAGATTTAATATGGCTTCAAATTGTCTGTTGCTTCATCTGTGCCTTCTTTGAATTGTTATCAACAGCTTTTATCTGTGACCTTAACCTTCAAGAGGAGTTGAACACTTACATGAGATTATAGTTTGTATCTTTTCACTTGCCTGAAAAATACTATCTTGTTCTTATTGTTGAAAAACTATGATGTGTACATAGAGCAGCTTCAACAAAGATAGGAGGAATGACTTATCTAACTTTAAATTTCAAGTGGTTTTGATTCTGATGAACAACTATATAGGTATCATTTCAAACCATCTTTAAATGCATCACAAAAAGAAATCATAGTTCTTCCCTTTCTGCTCTCCTTTGTAACTTACCAGAATTTTAAGTAGTCATTATGTGTGAAATACAAGGGTCAGCTACTGCCTTTCAAGTCATGTCAATGGAAAATGGCAGAGCACAGGTGACCAATAGAAACTTAAAGTAATATGAAGAAATTTCATCTGATTTGAAATGTTCAAGACTGCAAGAATATATTTGTTTTTAGTATCTACAAAGTCAAAACATCTTTATGAGGAATTTTGACTCAGCCTGTCACTTAGTGACTTATTCTTTATTATTGTTCTAGTATTAGTTATTTTAAATATACTTTCAATTATGTAAATCCAAGAACTAAAGGTCACCACAAGTTAGTTAAATTAAATTTTTTAAACATTCTAACTGTAACTCATTTTAAAGTAAACCAACTAAAAACTTATTGACAATTTTTATACATGTATATAGTATACTTGATCATAATTCACTCCCATTACCTTTCTTAATTCCCCTACCCTGTCACTGAACTCGTCCTTTCTAACTCCTACTTGGATTGTTTTTTTTGTTTGTTTGTTTTGTTTTTTGGCGTATTCCACCATTCATGATGGAATGTTGATGGGCTCCATATTGTGCAGGACTTTTGCAGCTAACAGCAGTCACCTTGAGGTTATGAATGCAACAGCCACTTCATGACCTGAAAATACTGTTCCAAAGCACTCCTTTCTGTGCTCTGGCTCTTACATCTTCCTATTCCCTTTCTCACAATGTTCCCTGAGCCATGGGAGGGATGATACAGATGTCTTATTTAGCACGATAGGAATTTGACTAGGTTTTCAGTTCCAGGCATGAATTCCTTCAGTGGAGCAGGTCTCAAATCCAGTGAGAAAGCAGTTAGTTATCCCCATAATAGTTGTGCCATGGTTGCACTACTGGGCACATCTTATGTGGCTGATCAGTTTTGTAGTTTGCAGGTTCTACTGCTGTGTAACACAGCTGATGACTCTTCTCCCACAGCAGCCTGCATAGCACCTTACAACATGGAGGAGGCTTCCAGCCCAGTTCCTCCTTGGTTGCTCACTGTCCTGCAACCAAAGCATGTGGTCTCTTCAGCTATAGAGTCTCACCAGCTCGTTCTGATGGAAAAACCAAGTTCAGTGGCAATAGGCTCTATTGCTTTGGGTACCTCAAGGACCTCCATGTCTAACACCTCACTGGAAGGTATCCCACCCCTTAGCACAGGGATTTTCCTATAGTAACCTATGATTTCAGGGTACTTCTGCTCAATCTCTTTTTTAAATTTGTATTTTTTAGTGAGCTACCAAAGAAGTGGGTTTCTACATGGCTTTTACATGTGTCTTTAGTTTGGATTAATGTTCTCCCCAACCCCTCCACCCCTCATTCACCTCTAGTCTACCACCCCCTTCCCTGAAGCGTTCTCCCCTTCTCCCCCATCTTATGACCCCTTTCTGACTTACTGGCTTCTACTGATTTCTACTTCAATTTACCTACAATTCTAAAATTTGGAAGCTAGGATCCATATATGTGAGAGAACATGTGATGTTTACCTTTCTGAACCTGAGTTATCTCACTTAGTATAATATTCTCCAGATTTATTCACTTGCCCAAAATTTTTATAATTTCATTTTTCTTTATAGCTGAATAAAACTCCATTGTATATATGTACTACCTTTTCATTATCCATTCATTTGTTAATAGGCATGTAAGCTAATTCCATTTCCTAGCTATTATGAATAGAGCAGCAATGAACTTGTATGTGCAAGTTATCTCTAGCAGATGGTAATAGAGTCCTTAGGTTATATGCCCATGAATGGTATTTCTGGGTCATATGGTAGTTCTGTTTTTAGCTTTTGGAGAAACCATGCCAATTTCCATAATGGCTAACTCTAACCCTGACTCAGACAATGATTACAGACAGAACCACATGATCAGCCTTATTGAGCTCAGTGCTAGAAAAGCCTATTATGCTTTGAATTCTTTCTTAGCTTCTAATATATTTTTAATGGAAATACTAGCAACGTCTTAAGAAATATCTTTGTGTTGGGCTAGAGAGATGGCTTAGCAGTTAAGGTGCATGCCTGCAAAGGCTAAAGACCCAGGTTCGATTCTCCAGGTCCCACTTAATCCAGATGCACATGGTGGCACAAGCATCTGGAGTTTGTTTGCAGTGGCTAGAGGCCCTCTCATGTCCATTCTTTCTCTCTCCCTCCCTCTCTCTGTCTCTAATAAATAAATAAAAATAAAATCTTTAAGAAATTTTTTAAATAATAAAAAAGAAATGACTGTGCTAAACTTATAAAAAATCTAGTCTGATTACTTGTTAGAAAGTAAAAATACTTTTAAAAATATCTTATTATTTACTTGTAAGGGGAGAGAGAGAATAAGTGTGCCTGGGCTCCTTACCACTGCATATGAACTCCAGATGCATTCACTACTTTGTGCAATTGCCTTTGTGTGGGTATTGGGGAAATTGAACCACAGTTGTCAGGTTTTGTAAGCAAGCATCTTTAACCACTGAGCCATCTCTCCAGCCAGAAATTAAAATTACTTTAATTCTGAGAAATCACAGAACCAATGAGTATGTCCTATCTTCAGTTGAAGTGAATCAGTCATTATTAAATTAGACTTTAATTAAATTTCAAGATGTCCAACCTTGGGTAATACTGAAAAAAAATCATCAAACAAATTGCTTGAAATAAGTACAATTTGTCTGTCCAACAGTTTTAATATTTTCTAGCTAAGAGGCTTTGGTTAAAGTGACAAAATTAGTTTATATGACTATAGCATGGTTTTAATTTTACTGTCTTGTTTAGGTTAAAGTATATTTAAGCTGAATGTCTTCTACCATGAGTTGAACAGAAATTATAGGGAAGAGGTTGTTGTTTCTAAAACACAACTTGCAGGGAGAAATCTTCTTGTAGATGAATGCCTCTTCTCCCAGATGCACAAATTAGTCTGTTAAATATCACTGCTTCCCAAAGACATCAAAATCAAACCCTGAGTAAAACCCCATTTGCTGTACAGTTGACTACTATGTTAACAATTAAGTTGGACTTAAATAGCCTAAAGTTTCTTTGGAAATGGTACATCTATGAGTCCTTATTGGAATGGAATATGGTACAGTGAAAAAAATACTGACTTCTAACTGAAATAGGAAAAAAAGAAATTACAATTATTTGTTGACCATTTTATAGGAGCTGAGTCTTAATATTATAAATACTTATATCTGTCAGTGTATCTGTGGAATAGCTTTATAGCACCCAAGAGTCTTCAAGTAACTAACATAAGCCAGAGAGCAAGTACAAGTAGTGAAGTAGCAATAGATTAAAAAAAAAAAATCTGTTTTGAGGAAGCTGATTTGACCAAGGGACTTGATAAATAGGAATTGCATTTCACACTGATGAGGTTTTTGGAGGGATGATTTAAATAGACTCTTCTTCCTTCCATACTTGAAGTCTTCCAGTGTTATATTCTACCTTAAATATTTACTATTATGCTAATTATTAACATTAAGGTAGACAGAATGATAGGCATATGAAGACCTTTACTATTTGTTTTTCTTTAACAAGGTATAGTTCACATAACATTAGGCTAATTATTGTACCTGGCATAGAATCTGTAGTTACATGAGTTATAAAATGCACATTTGTGTCATTTAATACATCATAATAGTATGTATTTATCATATCTAACTACTTCAAAAATTTCATCACCCATAAAACACCTTTTACCCATTAAACAGTTACTAATGTGCTCCTTATCATCAGCCCATGGCAACCACTAATCTCTTTTCCATATGGACTTACCTATTAAGTACTCTTTATAAAGATGCATATAACTCTTTGTGTGCCTTCTTTAATACAACATTATGTTTATAAGGTATATCTATATTCCATGTGTCAGTTTGTGTGTGTGTGTGTGTGTGTGTGTGAGAGAGAGAGAGAGAGAGAGAGAACAAAAACAAGACTTAAGAATTCTTTGCAAAATTCAAAGTCTGCTTACTTGTGCTTGCTTCTAGGAATTTTATATTTTACCTTTTTGTCTATTTTGAGTTAATATTTTGCATATATTGTGATGAGGAAAGGGTCTAAATGCATTCTTTTGCATTGTCCAAAACTTCTGAATTAATATATACTGGAAAGTTGACAAAATTCTCCATGGTGTAAACCATCTATGTGCTATAAAGTTACATATATATATATATATATATATATATACACTATATATGTATATATATAGTGTATATATATATAAATATATATGTATATATATAGAGATATATATATGAAAAATCATAGGCAAACAAGCTAAAACCATAAAACTCTTAGAAGAAACAGGTACATTTTATGACCTTACGGTAGGCAATGAATTCTTGACTGTAGTACCAAAAGAATAAGTAGCAAGGGCTGGGAAGATGGCTTAACAATTAGGGCACTTACCTGCAAAGACAAAGGACCCAGGTTCAATTCCCCAGGACCCACATAAGCCAGATACACAAGGTGGTACATGTGTCTGGTGTTTGTTTGCAGTGGCTGGAGGCCATGGTGTGCCCATTCTCTCTCTCTCCTTCTCTCTCCCTCTCTCTGCTTCTTTCTCAAATAAATAAATAAATAAAATACCTTTTAAAAGAATTAGTAACAAAAAGAAAAATAGAATAATTAGACTTCATCAAAATGAAAAAAAATAGTTTTCTCAGACCACTATCAAGAAAGTAAAAGATAACCTGCAGACTAGGAGAAAATATTGGCAAAATATATGACAAGTACAGATCTCATGTCCATAATACCTAAAGAGTCATATAAGTCAAGAACAAAGCCATAAATAACATGCTGTGAAAATGGACAAAGGATTTGAATATATACTTCTCCAATGAAGATCTACAAATGAAGAAGAAAATTTGTTCAGCATCATTAGACTTGAGGAATATGTGAACCAAACCCTCTGGGCTGGTGGTATTAGTACTGACAAAGACATGAAGATATTGCAACACTCCTTCCTTGCTAGTGGGAATGTAAGATGGTAAAACAGCATTGAAAATCAGCTCAAATATGTTCAAAAAGGTAAACATGACAAAGCAATTCTATGTATATATCCAAAAGAATTGAAGATACATAGCCCCAGAAAGCCTTATAGAATATTCATAAGAGCCAAAAAAGTCGAAACAACCAAATTTGTATCAATAAATGAATGGGCAGTTAAAATGTATAGCCATACATTAGAGTAGTAAATCCAGTATAAAAGAGGAATGAAGTATTCATTGTGGGTGAACTTGAAAATATATGAGTGAGGCCAGATACAAAGTGTCACATCTTGTATGATTCCATTTATAAGAAATATCTTTGAACAGGAAAATACATAAAAGTAGAAGATTAGTGGTTGACAAGGGCTAGAAGGAATAGAAATAGGGAATGACTAATGAATATGGAGTATTCTTGAGGTGATAAAAATATTTTGGAGCTCAAGAGGGGTAATGATTATGTACTGTGAATGCACTTAAACCCACTGAATTGTGTACAGTAAAAGTGAATTTTATAGTATATGAAATAGACCTTAATAAAATACAATTTAAAGTATTCACATATGCAGATATTTTGTCTTTTAAATCAATACTCATTTCTTCACCCTAAAAATTATTGTTTTAATATTTCAGAAATTTATCATGGCATCCTGCATTGACCAGTGAAAGTAAAATGAGACTTCCACATTCTCATGCATTTATTGATCTGACTGAAGATTTTACAGCAGGTGAGTTGTACATCAATGTAAACTACTTGCTTTGCCTAAGAATTAGGGAATTTGAAATTCTCTACTTAATAAGCATTTCCTAATTTGCTACATGTTAGCACCAAACTATTAAAACATTATAGTATATGGTAAGTAGCAAAATATTATAGTGGAAATACGGAAAAAATCCTAAGCATAATAAATATGTTTCTATTTCTTGTGGTCTTTGTTGTTTGTTAATCACCTCAGAATTTGAATTCTCTGTTTTTTATGAATTCATGATAATTTGGACAGTTATTGATTGGTGTTTCTTTCCTTTTGCATTAAAAACTTTTGATTAACAAATACTGTAAACTCAATAAGAGAATATTTAACATACATACTGAAAAAAGGCATTTAAAACCTTTCTGTGTGTGGTGCTAGGGGTTAAATCCATTGCTAGATAAGTACCTTACCACTGAGCTACACCTCCAGCCACCAAAGCTTTTATTGTAGAAAATTTCATAGTATCGCATATGATACAGATGCAAATTCAGTAATCATCTAGCTTCCAGAATTGAAAATACTACATGTATTCTTATTCATGCTTCATCTGTTCACCTACCAAGTGCCCTGATTCCCTAATAAGGTTAACAGAAGTTTATAATTTCATTTGTTAGTGCTTCATTGGGTACCTCTTAAATTATAATAATGTTTGTATTTATCACTATACTATTCTGAAATCAAAAGTTTAATAATTTAAAATTTTTATTTAACTATGTTCATGCCTGCATGCATGCACATGTGTATGTATGTATGGGCACGCCAGGGCCACTTGCCACGGCAAGTACACTGGACATGCATGGACCACTTTTGCATCCATCTTTATGTGTACTGGGAAATTGAGCCCAGGCAAGCAGGTTTTGCAAGCAGGCACTTTAACCACTGAGCCATCTCCCTAGACCAATAATAATATTTTATTATCAAGTATTTAGTCATTATTTAAATGCTCTAGCATATTACTATATTTTTTCTTTTTTACAAATCAGAAGCTAAACAGGAACCCACACAAAGAAAAAACACTTTTATATGTTTTTGGATTTTTCTAATTGTAAAGTCATAGTGTTAATATGTTACTTTGTCCCTTTATTTCAAGTATCTCAGTAATTAAATTTGGAGTCATGAGCAGAACCATACATTTCCAGGGGGCAGGTGAGGGCAGAGCTCAAAAATACTTTGCAGGTATTACTGTATATTTTAGTTCATTAAGGAGACACATAGTTTTTCTATCTTTTCTGATATTGACCAGTAGCTTTAATTTTCCTGAGCACAGACCATTCACTATGATGTCTGATAGTAGCTTTGGCAGCTGTGATAGTCATTGTCAAGGCCATTGTTTTAGTAGTACTGGCTCAATAAGTCCTTCACTCCTTGGCACATATTGTTCACTGAATTGCCTGATAAAAGAAAGAACTCCCACCATCACCTGTTCAGTCACATGAGTCACCATTGACACAGGCGAAATAGAAGCTTAATTGTTTCTCTCTTCCTGCCATTTTTTGGGGGGGATGAGGAGAAGGTAGAACCTTTTTAGAAGAAAAGCTATAATTAGAATTTGCAATGACAGTTTTATATAGAAAACTAATTGCAGAGGGGTTATAGCGCAGTGGTAGAGCATTGGACTGCAGAAAACTAATTGCAAATTAGTAAGTCTAGCCTGATGGCTGTTAAAACTAAAAAACTCCATTAAAGGAATTCCATGGCCAGGCATGGTGGTGTAGTGCCTGTATTGTTAGCACTCTGGAGGTATAGGCATGAAGATATCAAGTTCCAGACTAACCTGAGCTAACTAAATGGCAAGTCTCTATCCCAAAACCAAACAAAATGTGTTTCATGATGAAACATCTGCATGTTATTTGAGAAATAAGTATCAAGATGATGTAATTTAAACCTGTTGGTTCTGGATTGATAACTTTTCTACTGCATTTTCATTACTAAAACACAGTTTGCAAAACTAGTAAAATTTTAGTACTCAAGTGTACTCTGGATTTTACTGACCTAAAACAAAGAAAGCTGCTCTTTTCCAATTAAGTTTTTTTTCTTATAAATTCTGTCTTGTTGGCTCTTGGGTATATATTTAGATTGAAAAGAGGGAGTTGAAGAAAAAACAGAGGTTATATGAAACCCCTAATAATAAGGTTTTTAAACACATTGTCATGGAAGTCAATCTTAAAAGGTGATTTCTCAAAATAAGGAAAGTCTATACTTGTGGGCTTATTTTCTATTGTCTCATTTCTCATAGTTTTTGTCTCTGTCTCTTCTCTCACAATTCCATTTTTTAGGAAAAGCTTGCCTTATACAAAGTTTTCAAAAGTTATTTTTAATTAAGTAGTATTTGACTTCTTTAAATAATACTGACTTCATATTTAAATAATTTCTATGAGTTGCATATTTTTAGGTAGCCAGCACAATACACCTTGTAATTTTATAATGTAAAAAATCACAACCATGTAATTTCAAAGGGGTTGTGATTTTGAGGAGTGGGATGTGGCTCAGTGGGAGAATGCTTTCGAACTATCACAATTACTAATCCTCTGTGTTAGTCAGAGGTCTTTGTCTGTCTTTGAAGTATTTCAGCAAACATTCATGAGGTACCTGCTTTATGTTTTACAAAGTGCTGTGTAATAATAAAGGAGATAGTAATAGGAGGTAGTCTCACTTCTCTTGGCACTGTAAAGCCCTACATAATTAAGAATTTGGCTAACATTCTTTAAAGTGGTGACTTACATAATTCTTGCTGTGTGTAGTTTACTCATTACTTAGAATATAAAAGTCTTTTCAAGTAGTAAATGCTTGAAAAAATTCATATAAGTCAAACCTCCTATGGGAGGTAAGATATGTGATACAAGAAAAAAATTCTCAATAGCGAATACTAGCTGTTTTCTCTTGTTTTTTATTTTCTTTTGTGTGTGCGCAAATGTACATGCTCATCTGTACATACATGTGTGTTCTCATGTTTGTGTGTGGAGTCCATAGGACAATCTCAGGTGTCATTATTTAGGGACACAGTCCCTTATATGGTCTATTAGCTCCTTATTGTCTCTCTGCCCTTCCATTCTACTATGCTCCCACCTGGTGCTTGCTAAGCCACCGTACCTCCTCTCTACAGTACTGGAGATTGAACCCAGGGCACTTCAGACATGTGAGGCAAGCACTCTCCCACCAAGCTAAATCCCCTCCTTTATTTTATTTTATTTTTTTATTGGGGGGGGGCGGAGAATGGGTGGGCCAGGGCCTTCAGCTGCTGTAAATGAACTCTGTGTGCCCCCTTGTGCACCTGTGTGACATTGCGTACTTGTGTCACTGTGTGTCTGGCTTATGTGGGACCTGGAGATTCCAACATGACTTCTTGGTCTTGGCAGGCAAAGCCTTAACCATCAAGCCATCTCTCCAGCCCCCTCCTTTATTTTTTAACGGTGTTTAATTGTGAGACAAGTGCTCACTAAGTTGTTTTTGCTGACCTTAAACTTGCCCTTCTCCCGCCTCAGGCTCCTAAGCAACTGGAATGTACTCCTTTGCCACCAGCCTCAGTTCTGTTTCTAAAACTCTGCAAGAGTGGGGTTAAACTTTGGCCTTGAGTCTTGCAGCTGTTTTCTCTGCCTAGAATTTTATTTTTATAAATAGCGTTATCATTTCTTTCAAATTCATCCACATGTGCTTGGCGTGCCTCACATTTTATTTACATGCTCTTCTATTTGTCTCACTATTTTCAGTCACCTTTTGCTTACTTCCCTTGGCCCCTGTTCTTCTTTAGTTTTTCTGTGGGGCCTCACCACTTCTTAAAGTACTACCTTTTAAGCTAGATGTAGATCCTAAGGAGAGAGCCACCCCATCATACCTCAAAAGGGCCCCGGCTGAAACTAAGAAAAATTGGAGAAACAAGCAAGGGGGCTGTTTTCCTGATGAACCGTATACCAGCACAAGGGGGAAGGAGATCAGCACAGAGAAAAATCAACTCCTACCAAATCAGAGAGCCAGAGCCTCAGAGGCCCCCAACACCTCATCACTGAAGCAGACCAAAAATGAACCCAACATGGCTCCGGGAAATTTTGCGGAAGAGGGGGTGGAAAGAATGTCAGAGTCACATGTTGGGTCATGATATGCAGAGACATTTAGCTTACCCACAACTGTGGGCTACCTCCACAATGCATGACCCATATACCTCAACAAGGAGGGGCCAAGGGGAGGGGGTAGGTCACGGATGAGCCTAATAATGGTACCAAACTGACTGTATTTGCTGAATACAGAACTGACTAATAAAAATAAAAAAAAATAAAAAAGAAAGTACTACTACGTAGTTTTACTATGCCATTCCATAGTAGAACATACAATTGATGAAGCCAGAAATTTTTATTTGTTCTGTTCCCTGTTGTTGCAGTCAGGTTCGCATTGCTGGTAGAAATCACCCAACCAAGAGCAGCTTGTGGGAAAAAGAGGTTTATTTTGGCTTACAGGCTCGAGGGGAAGCTCCATAATGGCAGGGAAAACGATGGCATGAGCAGAGGGTGGACATCACCCCATGGCCAACATAAGGTGGATCATAGCAACAGGAGAGTGTGCCAAACACTGGCATGGGGAAACTGGCTATAACAAGTTTATGGGGGACACCTGAATCAAACTACCACACCTGTCATTTCTCAGGGTCTAGAACAGTGCCAAGCACCAAAAAGGGATTTGATGACTGTCTATTAAATAAATAGACATATTTGAGTTGCAGAACAGAACCTAAACATAGCTACCATATCCTTTTTTAAGTACTCAAACCTGCCTTACTTGGTAGATGTCCTTCACCTGCAGAACTGAACAGGTAACAAAGGAGATTCTTGATGAACTCATACGTTTGCAGAAATTAAAACATATGCTGTTTTTAATGTTATTATGATTGATTTTTGTTGTTGTTGTTTGTTTTTGAGGCAGTGTCTCACTAGGTAGCCCTTAGCTGTCCAGAAACTCTGTAGATCAGCCTGGCTTTGAACTTGTTAAGAGCTTCTTGCCTTTTCCTCCCTAGTGCTGGCATCATAGGGAATGTGCCACCATTCCTAATTAAACATATATTGCTAAATTGTTTTAGAAATTCTAGAGGGGGTTTCTCAGAAATATATACAAAGTTTACAAATTTTGGTTATGGGAATCTTTCTAAACAAATTAAAAAATTCTTTTGAAGAATTTTGTTCATTTTCCTTAAAATACGTAAAAATACAAATGAAGCCTTTCCAACCCCAAGATAACATGGGCTGACAGTCTGAGTCACTTCTAAATTCAGTTGGAAGTGATTCTAGTTTTGTTCTAAATAATAGGTGATGTTTATCAGCAAAGATGAATAGACCTGTTTACTAAAAACTGCAGTTGTTACTGTTATTATCATTTATGTTCTGTGATAAGGATGGGACACCAGGAAAACAAAGTAATAGAAAATGTTTTATTGCAAGTCTGTAGTAAATTTGCTAATGCTTATTTATGTTTATTACTAAAATAAACACTTTTGAGAGAAATTTAACAGAGATGCTATTCTGTTGTAGCAATATTGCATTTGCTCATTTCATAGCTATGAGAACCTGCTCATTGTACCAGAGCTAATTCAAGGGATATCTACCCAAATAAAAGTTCACCAAGACACTGAAGTTGTTATTATCTGTTTTAGTCTTTATCTGAAATACTGTCAGGAAAAATAAAAACTACCATTATTTGAGCATTTAGAGGATCCTGACCCAGTTCAAAGCATTCTATGTGCACTTACTTATTTAATGCTCACATATACAATTGAATTTTAAATGTATTTGATTACTTATGGAGAGTTTTTAAATTATTATACATATTGTACAGCTGACCTACAGATGTTAAATACCTTTAGTAATCACATCATGGAAATTATGAGGCTTTTTGCTTCAAATGTTCAATTACTATACATTATATTTAACTTCTTTGGTTTTTTTTTATAACTGCCTACAGCTATATTTGTAACATTTTGTGGTCCCAAACTTCTTTGAAAATCTGAAAATTGTTATAGAGCACCTCCCAAGAAAAATGCCCACAAAATAAAATTTTATATTCATGAATACCCAAAAACCAATGCATAAATTCCAAAGAAGGTCCCTTGGCTAAGAATAAAGTAACCCCAAAAGAAAAAGAATAAAGTAACCCTAATCTTACATTTATTTGCTTTAGAAAACAAAATTTCTGTAATACTTTGAGCCCTAGATGGTAACATAGTTATTGGTATGTACTCACAAGGCTGCTTTTCTAAACACAGTCACAACATGCAAGAAAATATATTGTAATCCCAGGATGTAAGGGGCTGAGACAGGAGGATCACAAATTCAAGGCTAGTCTGGTCAGTATAGTGAGACCCTGTCTCAGAAAAATACATGAGTTTGGTTTTACGTTTTTAAGGATTAAACAAAAAAAGTAAAAATTATGTTTGCCAAAAGGTATCACTAGAGTGAAATGAAAGCCTGGGCAAAGATAGGGAGAAGATATGTAAGCAACTATGAACAGATTTCCAAAATAAGAAACTCTTATCACCTCAAGAAAAAAAAAAAAAAAAAAAAACACAGACTTTAGAAAGCTAGGCAAACTATGTGAACAGGCATATCAGAAAACAAATAAAGAGCAATAAGCATAAGTGTTCAACATCTAAAGAAATTAAGTGAAAATACAAGACAATGTTTTATACTTACGAAGTTTGCCAAAATACTAATTGAGTAGAGGTAGGAAAAATTAAAGAAATAAAATTTATACATATTAATATAGGTGGATCCCAGAGACAGTGTTGAGCAAAAGGACCAGAAGAGTGATAGCATTTAGGTAAAGTGCAAAACTAAATGTTCTTAGATACAGATGTGTAGTAAGATACAGGTTTCAGCAGACATGCTACATTTGAATTGGAAAAGAATGCTCTTTTTAAGAGAAAAGAAAGTGAGTTCTTGCTATTTTTTTTTCTTTATTAGGTAGTTTTGTATTCAGCAAATACAGTCAGTTTGGTACCATTATTAGGCTCATCCGTGACCTACCCCCTCCCCTTGGCCCCTCCTTGTTGAGGTATACGGGTCATGCATTGTGGAGTTAGCCCACAGTTATAGGTAAGCTAAATATCTCTGCATATCATGACCCAACATGTGACTCTGACATTCTTTCCGCCCCCTCTTCCGCAAAATTTCCCTGAGCCATGTTGGGTTCATTTTTGGTCTGCTTCAGTGTTGAGGTGTTGGGGGCCTCTGAGGCTCTGGCTCTCTGATTTGGTAGGAGTTGATTTTTCTCTGTGCTGATCTCCTTCCCCCTTGTGCTGGTAATTGGTTCATCAGGAAAACAGCCCCCTTGTTTGTTTCTCCATTTTTTCTTAGTTTCAGCCGGGGCCCTTTTGAGGTATGATGGAGTGGCTCTCTCCTTAGGATCTACATCTATCTGAAAAAGAGAAGCAGATTCTCCAACGGAGAGTAAGTTAGCATCAGGACAAATGAGATAACCCTTTTTTTTTTTTTTTTTTTTTTTGCTATTTTTTATGCCCTTAATAGATTTTTGTATGCTCATAAAACTTTAATAAAAATACATTTTACAGCAAAATTTATGATCCTAAAATTCATAATTTCCACTTTTCCTTTAGTGGGAAACATCTTGATGACAAATTAGTAATCCTAACTCTTCTGACATTGTTTCAAAGTCATCCATAAAGGGATTTGTTTCCAATTTTATTTCATCATCAGAATATACTGCTATAAGCCATACTGATTTCCAAGATGCAAAACACTCCAGAGGGATGGTCTGAGGGTCACAATGCTATTCCTTGGAGTATAGTATACCTCAGTTTAAAAGATGACTGTAACCTCTGAGATAACTTGCCACATTTATAAACAGAGTACATAAAATGGTATAAATATGCTTGTATCCAAGTCACAGGGTAGCCCAGTCCTAGAAATAATTAATCAGCAAGTATGTATAGATTGCTTCTGTTCAGGAGATGGGCTAGCAGACTATCACCCAATCCTTAGAACAGCTTATTTTCACGCTGATGTTCTCAGCACAAGGCAAAATCAAGAGAGCAAGAAGAATCAAGATCTCTAAAGCTGTAGAGACCTTCATTAAGGCTGACTTCCAGCTCAGCATTGCTTCCTCTTAATAGATTTTTTTGGGTGTGTGTGGCACGCCCAACACACTGGCCCTTTTTTTTTTCTTTTTTTTTTTTTAAATGTGAGAGACAGGGTGGAGAGGAGGGAGGAAGATAATTGGCTAATTGGCATGCCAGGGCCTCCAGCCACTGCAATTGATCTCCAGACGTGTATGCCACCTTGTGCGCATGTGCGACCTTGCATGCTTGCATCACTGTACATCTGGCTTTCATGGGATCTGGAGAGTCAAACATGAGTCCTTAGCTTTTCAGGCAAGTGCCTAACCACTAAGCCATCTCCCCAGCCCCCTTAATATACTTTTAATGAATGTTTTAAATTTTGAAAATGATTTTTTAAAGGTCCCACCTTAATGCCATTTGATAACTCCTTTCCTCACTGAATTTCTCTGAAATGACTATATCTCAGTACTATTATCTATCTCAGTACTCCTTGTATCTACTAGTATATGTTGTAGATAAATTATATTCTTTTGTGTGAGTAAATATTTCTTTGAATATATTAAATGTTAGCATTGAAAACAAATTTAAAAGATCCCAATAGTAAGTACTATTTACCATATTCTGGTTTATGAAAGGAATCTGAGTCCATGAGGACTTTACATAATACCTGTATAGATATCACCTGAGTGAGCATCCAAATATGTGTGTGCGTGTATGTGTGTGTGATCCATATCTACTTTTCTCCCCTGAATTGTTGTAGTCATTTTGACACTTGACCTTAAACACCTGAGCACACATTTTTAGAGAATGATTATGTCTTCCTGTATAAATACTACCAGTGTCACATCTAAATGGTAGCAATCCATAATAATATCTGTGAGTCAACCCAGGTCTAATAGTGTCACTGTCGTCCTAAAACATCATCTTTTGCAATTGCTTTTCTTGCTCTGTAGAGTCCAGTCATAACTTAAGTGTGCATTGCATGATTATTTCTCTATTATCTCTCTCTCTTAATCTAGCAACATATAGCCTTACCCTTTGTTTTTTTAAGAATATTGAATTTTTATGTACATCTATGATGTAGTGTATGCACATGTATCTGAGGTCTTGTGCTCCAGATGCATATAAATGAGGTCAAAGGAGAATGTGTCCTCTTATCTTTATTTACATATTTCTGTGAGACAGCGTCTCTTTCCTCAGACTGGAGTTACACATGTTTGTGGCCACACCCAGATTTTTGTGTGGATTTTAGGGAGTGACACTGAATTGTCTCTGGCCTGAAAGGCTCTCAATGCTTAAGCACCCAGCACTATATTTAAAAAAATAGATACAAATGAATGCATTGATTATATTTCCAGAGAGATAGAGAGAGCCTGAGAATGAGCATTAAGTTGGCCTTAAGCAGTTACTGAGCCTTTCCATGATCTCTTTTAAAGCAGCAGATATTAAGTTCCTTTGTTCTTATAACAGTGTGGCATGGCTAGTTGTTGCACAGAAATAGTAGTATGGAACATCTTGCTTTGATTAAAATAGCAAATAATATTTGTACGTATGAAATACAATTTTCCTATGTATTGAAAACACAACTAGATTTCATCATGTGAGATAATGTGGTAACTGTCTGTTCTCTGGTTCTGAGCAAATATATTTGATACTTAGTTTTATTTTATAGTTCTGGTTGTTTTTTAAGCAAACCATAGTTTCATTAGCATAGTTAGTTTGGTCACTGAAATAACTAACTGGTAAATTTTGTCTATAAAATTTATTGCAATTGGACACATTAGTTGTAGGAAACAGAACATCAGGTGCTAAATGTAAATATTTTCCAGATACTTATAATCACAGAAGGGTAAGTTAGCATCACTTAACAGCCGTGTTCTTGGGCCAGTCTTGGCTCTACAAGAGCCATGGCTTTGTCATCCAAAGATCAGACTTTTAGATCTTCCCCTCATGGCCTATCCTTTGGGCAAGAGTTTTGTTCCTTAGGACTATTTCTGAAGCTGAAGATAGTTTAAAGTGTTAGCTTGGAATGTATCCGGCTGAGAATTATCATAAGAAAACAGTTAAACCAAAAGGTTTTCAGATATGTACTTATATCACTAAAAGCATCCCTACATAAAAAGCTTACACTGAATGTGATATACTTTATTTTAAGATGTTTAAGAAGCATTATTAATAACCCAGTGAAGATATTGACATTATTATATAAAGATTGAATCAGTTTCCGATTCTGCCAGTGTGGTCAGTCATTCATCATCAAACATTTTTTAGTAGTTATCATGTGCCCTTTCAAATAAAAATGGCTCTGCATCCCTTTATGGACTTTGCAGCTTCTAGGGAATGAGGACGCAAACAAGGAAAGAGACAGTGTGAAGTGTCATTTGATTTGTGAAGAAAAACATAAGTTCCAAGGACTATGATCCTCAAATGAGTGTGGGTCACTGATGATTTTTCAAATGAACTAATTATAATGAACCACATAAATAATGTTTTCTAGGGATTGGGAAGAAAATCAAGTGAATACAGTGCTTGCCATTTAAGTGTAAGTACCTGAGCTCAAATCTTCAAATCCCACATAAAAAACCAGAAGCTGTGGTGGGCTTCTGTAATCCCAGTGTGCCTATTTCAAGATGGGAGGAGGAGATAGAAGAATTTCCTGGAAGCACATAGATCACCTAGCCTGGCAAACCTAACAGAACACTGAGCACTGAGAGACCCTGTCTCAAAATGAGTTGGAAGGTGATAGTGACCTCCAGAATTTGTCCTCTGACCTCTACACATGCACTCACATGTACATACACACACACACACCCAAAAACTGCTTCTATTGATCATTTTCACAAATTAATTTGATATTTCCCTGTCTGTTCTTTTCATTGTTATTTCCGTGGTTCATTATGCTCACTCATGTCACATGCACACGTCTAGATAGCAGCTATTGTTCCCCAAACTTATAACTAGAGCCTGTAGTGCTTCTGACTCTTAATTAACTGTTAGGACCATCTGACCTACTACTTATATATCCTTGTATTGCTTGCTTTGTGTGATCACTGTCTTTTCAGAACCATCTGCGTTTTCCTTTTCTTCTTTCCTGCTCTGCAGGTATGAGTAAAGGTCAATATTTTGTACCTAGTCCTGTTTCCCTTTTAACAGTAAACACCTGTCCTTGAAGGATCTCAATACTTCATTCATGACTTGTGTATCTCCATAACTTGTACTCATTACATTAGTTGTGCCACTGACTCCTGAATTGTTGTCTCCTTTCCCAGATATGGCTCTTGCTGGGGGGAGGAGGAGATGACTCAGCAGTTACAGCATTTGCCTGGATTTTACTTCTCCTACTCCTGTAACACATTAGTATTTCCACCTCAGCATATGCAAAACAAAACATGCTGTGCTTGCCTGAAAATCTCATGCTCCTTTGTTTCCTATCTCAGTGGTGCCAACACCACCATCTCCTCAAGTTGTCAAGCCATTTCTAGGATTCATTCTTGGTCCTTCTCCTAACTCACACCCAGTCAGTTCCAAAATTTATATGATTCTGTCTCCTAAAAAGTGTTTTTTGAAATCATCACTGTGTATTCCATTGCAACTACTTAGGTTTTTATACCACAATTATTCTTGCTTACATTGTTCTGACAGTTTCCTGACTGGTCTGATAGTCCAGTCTTCTCTTTTAGTCAAATATGTTCTTAGCATCCTAACCTCTGAGTTAGAGATCTGATCTTATCACACCCATGCTTAAAATCTCATTATCAGTAAAGAATTTCATGTTCCTCATTGTGATACATAAGGCTCTTCCAGGTCTGATAACTGAACAGATCTTCAACCCTGACTCTCCATGCCTATTTCTTCCTCTGTGCTCCTGCAACATGAAGCTTACATGCTACTTCATCTGCTCCAGACACTCTTAGCTTCCCCGCCTCATTTTACTTGGATCACTTTTTTTGTTTGTTTTTGTTTTCTAAGGTAGGGTCTCACACTAGCCCAGGCTGACCTGGAATTCACTATGTAGTCTCAGGGTGGCCTTGAACTCTCAGCAGTCTGCCTACCTCTGCCTCCCAAGTGCTGGGATTAAAGGCGTGTGCCACCACACCCAGCCTTGGATCACTTTTGTATTCTCTCTCTCTCTCTCTCTCTCCATATATATACATATACATATACATATACATATACATATACATATACATATACATATACATATATATTTATTTATTTATTGACAACTTCTATACTTACAGACAACAAACTATGGTATTTCCCTCCCCTCCCCCACTTTCCCCTTCATAACTCTGCTTTCCATCATATCCCCTCCCTCTCTCCATTAGTCTCTCTTTTAATTTGATGTCATCATCTTTTCTCCTATTATAAGGGTCTTGTGTGGGTATTGCTAGGCACTGCGAGGTGTTAGATATTGAGGCCAATTTCTGTCTGGTCAGTTATATGTAAGGAGTGGTACCCTTCCTTTGGCTCTTACATTCTTTCTGCCACCTCTTCCACAATGGACCCTGAGCCTTGGAGGGTGTGATAGAGATGTTTCAGTGCTGGACACTCCTCCGTCCCTTCTTCTCAGCACTATGCTGCCTTTTGGGTCATCCCAGTGGTCATCGCCATCTGAAAAGAGAAGCTTCTTTAACCAGAAATGAGATTAGCATTAATATATGAATATGAACGTTAAGTTTGGTGCTTTCAGGGCAGTTTGGTGAGAGTAACATATGCATTTATCCAGACAAGAGCAGGCTTTATACCCCTAAGGCTCATGACCTCCCCTGCCATAGGCTTTTGATTAGGTTTTCAGTACCAGGCTTGTATTCCCTCCCATCGAGCAGGCCTTCAGTCCAATTAGAGAGCAGTTGGTTTCCCCCAGAGCAGACATGCTACTATTGCGCTCATTCTGTCATTTGGCCTGTCTGGCCAAACTTGAGGCTTCCAGTGTCCACTATTTTCACCTCTGATGACTTCTGTCTCCTTTAAGGCTGCATACAGTGCAGCCTTTTCCAGCTTTTAGTTGGCTGAGGACTTTTGTGTACTCTTGAGCTCTCAAGGTGACCTCTTTTTTTTTTTTTTCAATTTTATTCATTTGAGTGTGACAGAGACACAGAGAGAGAGAGAGAGAGAGAGAGAGAATGGACACGCTAGGGCTTCTTCCAGCCACTGCTAACGAACTCCAGACGCGTGCGCCCCCTTGTGCATCTGGCTAACGTGGGTCCTGGGGAATCGAGCCTCGAACCGGGGTCCTTAGGCTTCACAGGCAAGCGCTTAACCGCTAAGCCATCTCTCCAGCCCAAGGTGACCTCTTTTATGGGAAGCCTCCTTTAATCCATAATGCAAAGACCAGTGCTGTATTATTCTTGCTTATGTCTCCTAGTAGATTGTTGGCCTCTGAAAAAAGTGGCTGTGCCTGCTCAGTTCACCACATAGCTCTAACTTCTGATGTAGTGCTGGGACTTAGTGATACAACCTTGAGGAGAGGGAGACAGAGGTGCACCAAGGAGGGCAGCCAGATGCAAGGAAGTTGGTGGACTGTTGTGGTTACGAATGCAAGCCCTGGGCTGCAAAGATGGCTTGGCAGTTCAGAGCAATCATGTACAAGCATAAGGGCCTTAGAAGGCCTGAACCACTTCAGTTCCATCCCCAGGATCCACATAATCAGCTGGGCATGACCATATGCATTTGTAAACCCAGTCATGCAGAGGAGCAGAGACCGGAAAACTACTGGCATTTGAGAAAAAAGCAAAAACACTCCATGATTAATAAGAGACTCCAGTACAAATAAACACAGACAGGAGATAACTGGAACAGGACACCCAACAGTCCATTCAGACTACTGTACATGGGATACCACAAGTACATCCACCACATTGCATACACACACATACATATACACACACACAGGCCGAAATGTATGTATGTATGTATGTGTATATATATATATATATATATATATATATATATATATATATATATATGCTCTGAGCTCAATGAATGTGATTCCAGTCCTGACTTTGTTACTAACAAGCTGGACAAATTTAACCCTATGTTTCAAGCATTTCATGTTTAAAACTGGAATGTTAATAGTCCCTACCTTGTAGGATGGAAATTAAATGAGAGAACACCTTCAAAGCAGCCTACATGCTGCCAGCTAAATAATAGTTTAAAGTATACCTGCTACTTAATTGCAGTCTGATATATATGAACAGGTAGAACAAAAAAGTCATGTAGTTTTTGCTCTATTCTTTTTTTACATTTATTTATTTGTAAGCAGAGAGAAACAAATGGAGAGAGAGAGAAAATGAGCATGCCAGAGCTGCTTGCCACTACAGATAAATTCCAGATGCATGTGCTACTTTGTGCATCTGGCAATTGTCATATAAGGTAAAATAAAGTTTTTGCTTATTATCAGGAACCACAAGGCCCATTGATATTTTTAAAATGTACTATGTATGTATGTAATATTTATATTGCTGGATGCAATGAAAAGATGACTATGTTGTAGCTACTAACAATTAGAAAATAATGTGAGATTTCTGAATTTTCTCTGATGGAAACTGTCTTGGGAGATATGTCTCTCCTTCAAGTATTCTTTTTCCTTTTTTTCTTTTTCTAAATAGTTTAATATATTTTAAAAGCAAACTTACAGGAGTAGCACAGAAGAGAAACAACATTAAAAACGTGTAACTTGCATGTAAGGCAACTCAGAAAAGTATAGTAAGTAGACTGAAATGACTGTATTATAAAAATGCTACAAACACCATTTAGTTGCTCCCAATAGGAAATTTACTTTTTAAAACATCTAAATTTAACAGGTTTTTTTTAATAATTACTATAAAGTTGAACTGTTGAAACTTGTTCACTGAAACATTTTTACCTGCATTAATACTTTACAGCCCCACATTTATATTAAACATTCACATGCAAATGAAAATGGAGAAACTGCCAATATCTGACTCCTGTTCCCTGGTTTTCCGTTTGCAGTCATTTATTTAGGTACCTTCTCAACCCAGGAGGAGGGAAAAATCTAACATTCAGAATTATGGGTAACAGAAAGAAGAGAAAAACTTCTTTTGAGAATGAAATATTTCCCATTATACTGAACTGTTAAGTATGTTTTCTACTTATGCAGCATACTAGTTAGATATCTCTTGGCATAACTGTTACACAATGACTCGGTGGTTAAAGGCGCTTGCTTGCTTTTCTTTTTTCTTTAGGCAGGGATATGAGGTGAGTCATGGTTTGATTTGAGATAGCCTCTTCATTTATACCAGACAGGCTTTGAAGTCATGATCCTGTCTCAGCCTCCTAAGAATTGGGATTTCTGCTATAGGCCACCACACATGGCTGCTTTCCTTCTTCCTCCTTCTTTTCAGTGCTGAAGATGAACACAAGGCTCCGTGTATGCTAAGCGTGTACTCTGTCACCAAGCTGTATACCCTCAGCTCTTTAAGTGTTCTGTATTTGTATTGTGTAGTAAAGTTGGATTGATTAAAAAGCAGAAAGGAAAGTAGAGAGAGAAGCACAACTGATAGAACAGGTGTGGGCTCTTGAGAGAATTACCCCAAGTGTTCTTAAAGAAGGAAAATTAAAGACAGCTCCCGGTTAAAATTAATTCCATGAGTTGTTTTCAGTTTTCTTTGTATGTAGGTTGGTTGGTTGTTTGCTTCATTGAGGCAGTGTTTCATTGTAGCTCAGGGGGTCCTGGAACTCACTCCAATCCTCCTACCTCAACCTCTCAAATGTTGGGATTATGGGCATGAACCATCATGCCAGGCTAAAATTCATTCAATATTGTTGCTTTCCTTACCCTTTATCTCATTTTCACTAAAATTAATATCTCTTAAAAGATTCTACCAATTGGTGTATTTGCATCTTGGTAGCATTATTTTCACTCTGTCCATTCTGCCTAAATATCCTTGGCTCTCAAACTTTGATCTGTGAAGAGGGGAGCCTCTCCTACCCAAGTTTTTCCTAAGAGATGTTTCCCATTGTGGGTTTTATTGAACCCAGTTTGTACATGTGGTTTGTTGAATTGGGCTTTTCTCTCTGATAAATGTTCACTGAAACATTGTCTTGTGAATAAGCTTCCCCTGAGTCTAAACAGAGGAACGTTGAAATAGTGTTAACTCGTCACTGTCACCAGGGCCCCATTTGGCATGCTGAAGAAACAGTAAATGACGCTGTGGTAGTGTGGTTATCATTCTGAACAAAACAGCTGCTGGTAGATTAAATTCTTCACCTGTCAGAAAGAATGCAATTTGTTTGGGGGGCATTATTCTCTTCATGACCTTGTGTGTTGTCTTAATTTCTTTTTGAGAGAAAGGAACAGAAAAGGCAACTTAATATTTTCTTCTTAGGAACATATTGCCTCTATTATATTCAGGCTTTTACAAATCACCACCATTATGGAAAGTAACTGCTGCCTGAAGCAAACCAAACAAACTTAGGGAGCCTTTTCTAAGTGGCACAGATTCCAAAGCTTGTGTGCTAGTAATGATCTCTTTCCTGAAGAGGTAGGGTTAAAGTGACTAGAAAAGCTTAGTGCCTCAAGTCTGTGCTCTTGTAAATATTTCTAATATCTAGCAGGTTGTTTCACTTTAAAAAGTTCCTATGTCAGTTCAAACCTTCTTTTACTCTCTTGTGTTTCCTGACATGTCAGTGTTCTGCAGAACCCCTAAATAGAAATTAGGAATAAAGAGAGAAGAAATTAAGTTTTCCATGTTTTCTCTTATTTTTAATAATTGAAAGCTGTGCATGATCAGTTATTAAGGAAAAGGCAGCCTTTGAATTAGGAAAAATATTTGCAAACCACATATCTGATAAGGGGTTTGTACCAAAAATTTATAATAAATTTATATAACTCAATAATAAGAAAATGTATGATTTAAGTACAAGTGGTTATAGGACCTGAATATACATTTTTCCAAAGACAAGATAAAAATGGCTAACAAGTTTCTAGCAAGGTCATCAACATCAGTAATCATTAAGGAACTCTAAACTATGAGCCATCATTTCATACCCACTAGGATGGCTACTGTCAAAAAAGACAAGAAGTAACAGTGTTAATGAAGCTGTAGAGAATTCTTTTACCTTTCCCATGTGAATGTAGATTAATATAGCCATTGTAGAAGACTGAAAATTCATTAAAGAGGTAAAACTAGGGTGCTAGGGAGATAGCTCAGTGATTAAGTGCACTTTCCATGCAAGCATGAGTCCCTGATTAAACCTAAAACCACCAGAGATTGAATCTCACGATCCTATGTAAATAGCTAGGCTTGACCACACTTTCCACAATGGGAGCATAAACCAGAAATCCCAAATTCAAGAAAAACAACAAGCTCCATAGTAGTAGGAGACTCCCTGCTCAAAATGAGAATCAGCAGAAGGGCAATAGAGTGGGGACACCCTACATTTACATCCAACCACTACAGGTAACCACACCCCCACTCCAATGCAGATGAGCACATGGGGTACTGTAGGGACCCATACAATACATATTGCCCCCCCCATACACACTACATTACACACAAGCAGAAAAGAAAGTAAGAATAAAATTTCCATATGTCCCCAACTCTAACTTACCTGTCTGTATACCAAAAAGAAATTAATTCAACATCTTGTAAAAATATCTGTACTTCCATGTTCATTGTAACCTTATTTGCAATAGCCAAGATAAGCATATATCTGGGAGTGTACATGAACAAATGACATCAAAATAGAAGAGAGACTGATTGAGAGGGAGAGGGGATATGATGAAGAGTGGAGTTTCAAAGAGGAAAGTGGGGGAAGGAGGGAATTACCATGGGTTATTGTCTACAAGTATGGAAGTTGGCAATAAAATAATAAATGAATAAATAAAAGTAGCCAAAACAAAGAATATATCTGGGAGTGTACATGGATAAATATACTGTGAGGTGTGCATATGCATGCATATAATGGAGTGGTTTTAGACTTAAAGGAGAAGATCCTGCTGTTTGTCACAGCTTAGATGGACCTAAATATCATACTAAATAAAAGTAAACAGATACTAAAGAAATATTTAATCTGACTTCTAAGTGAAATCTTAAAAAAATGAATAAAACTGATTATGACAAGGAAGAAATAAGGAGACTAAGTTAAAGGATACCAAGTAGCAGATATGTGGAAGTTGGAAGATCTTCTAATGCATAACTTAATGACTATAGCTAGAAATGAATATGTTGCACATGCTTTGAGGAATGGATTGCTATGTCAGATGATGGATGCATCATCAGTTTCAGTATAGTGACTAGTTGATCTGAATGTATCATAATACAATACATTACGTAAGTGTACACAGCCATTGTTTCAAAGATAATCTAGTTGCTGAAATCTGGCTGGCCTGCTGTGTACATGTTATCAACTATCTCACTTAAGAGCCTTACTATTCAGTTAAGGGACTAGGACCTCAAGTAAGCATTAAGTAGCAATTGAAGTTATGCTTAAAACTGCTTGTAAATGGAAAAGACAGATTATCAGTAAGGCTCCAGTGATATGTAAAGCCTTGCAACTCAGTAGTGTTGTAACATTTGTTCTCTCAAAGACCTTCAGTGACTTATTTTTCATCTCCTAAAATAGAAACCAGCTGTTTGCCTGCATACGTTGTTACCCCAGCCACCTCTCCAGCTCTGTTTCTTGTCCCCTGCTTGTATCTGATGCTTCTACACTGAACCAGACTGTATTCTTTCCTGAGTGTCTTTCTTCTCTTTTCGTTGTCCTGATTTTGCTCTTTCCTCTGCCTTGAGGTTTCTTAAGTATCTCACTATTGGCATTTTGAGTTGTGTAATTCTTTTGTGGAGAATTGCTCATTCCTGACTTCTACCTTTTGAATACAAGTAGCAACCAAAAATGTCTCTAGACATTGCCCAGTGTTTCCTAAAAGTCATAATAGGTCCAGTTAAGAACCATGTTTGGGGCTGGAGAGATGACTTAATGGTTAAGGTGCTTGCCTTCAAAGCCAAAGGACTCAGGTTTGATTCCCCAAGACCCACATAAGCCAGATGCACAAGGTGACAAATGGGTCTGGAGTTCATTTACAGTGGCTGGAGGCCCTGGTATACCCATTCTTATTCTCTCTCTCTCTGTCTCTCTCTGTCTCTCTCTCTCTCTCTCTCTCTCTCTCTGTGTGTGTGTGTGTGTGTGTGTGTGTGTGTGTGTGTCTTTCTCAAATAAATAAAAATGAAATATTTTTTTAAAAAAGAACCGTGTTTGGGCTCAGACTTCCTGTTTTCTTGTCTCCTATCTTGTTAACAATGTTTCTAGTTTCAACTATGCGCTTGAGTTCTATAAATCCCCTACCTTATCCATCCTTGACCCCTGGTTGCTGCCTGAACCCTTCAGTGCTGGCATGTAGAACAGCAGATCAACACTCAGTTATTCCTTTTTTTACTTTCCTAATGTTTCTTTACAATGGATGGAAACATTTGTGGTAGGAAGCTATCTCCAATGGAATATGTCACATATCTCATAGTTTGGTTTTTAGGATCACGTCTTTGATTCTCAGTTCCAATAACAAATTATTTCTTTTTTTCTAATTTTATTTATTCACATATTTATTTATTCATATATTTATTTATTTATTTAAGAGAGAGAGAGACACACACACACAATGGGTGTGCCAGGCCCCCTAGCCACTGCAAACAAACTCTAGATGCATGTACCACCTTGTGCATCTACCTTACCTGTGGGTACTGGTGAACTGAACCTGGGTCATTAGGCTTTGCAGGCAAGTGCTTTAACCACTAAGCCATCTCTCCAGCCCGAATAACAAATTATTTCTGACCTTTGTTTCTACAAATGTACTCCCCTGAGGCTTCTGCCACCTAGTTACACTAAGCGTTGTCATCTTCGCTTTTCATTACCAGCATCTACTAGTTTGCTGATGCACTGGAGGTAGAACTCCTCCCACACCACTGGGTAACTCTTGCCATTATTTCAGGCGACTGGGTATACATAAAGATGGCCCGGCCCATCTCAGCTACCTCAAGTCACTTTCCTGCACCTTATAAGTATCATAAAATATACTACCCTTATATCACTACTCAAAGATACCACCACTACATTTTTTCTTTTTGGCTGCTGAAGTCTCTTCCTCCTTCCTTGTCACACTTTTGCAAAAGCATTGTCATCTCTAGTCCACTGACAGATCCTACTACTTACACCTACCTTCCCCCTCTTAGCTATCACCTCTTTCCTACCCATTGTATAAACACTTTTACAAATACACTTACCTTTCTTGGATTCTCCTGCGTGCAGAGACCCTAATCCTAAGAATGTCCGGCCAAGTACATTCTGTCCCCAAGAAAAGCACATTCATGAACTGGGAAGTTGTCCCTACTGACAGTTTTCCATATGAAATGCAAAATCTCACTTTATTCTTTCTTACAGTTCCTGAACTTCTTCTTTACTTAGGCAAAGTTGAACTTGAGTCTTCTTTCTCATCCTAGTATATGGTAGGCATTTTATCTTGCTCCCTCCACCTCTTCTTCTACACTACTTCCTTTTCCTGCTAGGCTTGGAGAGGAAAAGAGCGCACATATTTTGGCAGGAGCTAACAGCAGTGCCTCCTCCACTTTGGCAATTAGCAATGTATTTGCTCTGAGCAGATACAGATTAACCTTTTTTCTAAGGCAAGTGTAGACTTCCTTCCCTTTCCCTAGCCCCACTTCAATATACATAAGAAAATAAAAAGGGATATTTGAGTGCCTGCTGGTACTGTCAAGTGATCCTAAAGTAAAAATATTCTTTGGGTAACTGAGTAGCTGTAAATTGGGTCATCACATATCAAAAACATTGGGAAGTCTCTCTTTACCAAGAGACTGATATGGCAGCAAATAGCAGATTGCATTGCATGGTTTGAATTTCTTCACACCTGCTTTCCAAATATAGCTGTGTTCTTAACCTGCTATGCAGGGTTGCATTCTGCTGACAACACACACAAGGTGAGAATACTGTATTTTTCGCATAAATGAATGGAGCATTTGGAACTTGTTTATTTTTAGCTCTTGAACTCTAGAATACATATTTGAATACATGATTGAACTCTAGATTACAAATTTGCATTTTAATATACTGTTCGTTCTTACATACTGAGTTCTCACCGACTATATATACTAACAAGAAACTCTCTTTTTAAACACATAAAATAGAATTGTACGTAGTTTACTACTAGTATACAGTCCTTCTCCCTGGAGTAATATGCCCCAGACAGTGGCTCTCAATCACCTAAGGATTGCTTCCAGGCATAATTGACAGATCTGTGAAGATATCTTAACTTTTCTACTTAACTTTCTTTATTTTTTTGTTTATTTTTAATTTATTTGAGAGTGACAGAGAGAGAAGGAGGCAGATAAAGAGAGAGAGAATGGGTGCACCAGGGCCTCCAGCCACTACAAACAAATTCCAGATGCATGCGCAACCTTGTGTATCTGGTTTACATGGGTCCTGGGGACTCGAGCCTCTAACCAAGGTCCTTAGGCTTCACGGGCAAGTGCTTAACTGCTAAGCCATCTCTCCAGCCCCCTACTTAACTTTTTAAGGGTTTTTGTTATAATATAGATTTTCAAATCAGCCTTTTCCCCAGCACTCAGGAACCTGAGGCAGTAGGATGTCATTCAAGTTCCAGGCCAGCCAGGGGCTACATGGAAAGACCCTGTCTCAACACCTCATCAATCTCCACTAAAAAAAAAAAAGCTTTTTGCCTGGGCCAGTTCACTTGAATTTGAATGATTGCCTGCCATATCTGTCCAAGTGACAGTTTATGGCATCCCTGATAGCAAAACATGCTATGTAAAAGAGCAGAAGTAATAGTTGATGGTCATCATATTCTTTAAATATTTCTTCATTTATTTGAGAGAAAGAGGCAGATAGAGAGAATGGGCACATCAGGGCCTCTAGCCAATGTAAACGAACTCCAGACACATGTACCACCTTGTGCATCTGGCTTACGTGGGTCCTGGGTAATCAAACCCAGATCATTAGACTTTGCAGGCAAGCACCTTAACTGGTAAGCCATGTATCTCTCCAGCCCCAGAAAGCTCATCATTTTAATTGTTTATGTCTTATTGATTGAATCAAATGCTTATATTATTGAACAGAATGTCACATTTTTAAAATATTTTTATTAGTTATGGACATACACAGTATGTAAACAGCACATGTTGGTACCATCCTTACCGTCATCCCTGCCCCCTCCAAAGGTTATCCCCATGGGGATTGTGGTCATACACTGTGGGGGTAGCCATCAGTTATGTCACATTTTTAATTCTACATGCAGTGGATGTATACTAATTACTTGAAATTGTTTAAAATGCTATCTAATGAATGGAAAATGAACCAAATTAATTTCTATTCAATATAATTGGACTATAAACACAAAATGTTCTATACTTTAAGACCATTGTGTTGGTGTGGCTAAGAACAGAAGTTAGCAGTTAACTTGAATAAGTCAATGTAAAATATTTTGTCCAAGAAGTTCACATTTCTCATAATAGAAATTATCCATAACTTTTGCAGATAGTTCATGGTTTTTATTGCCATGAAAAACAGGACTGTCTAAGAACATATAACTTCCATTTCTACCTTTCCCCTTAAAGAGATTAAACTTTTCCAATAATGCTTTTTATGAAAGCTAGCTGAAATCACCAAGGATCTCAAATATCATTCATAGGAGTCAGGTGCTTATATTTGAGAAAGCATTTTGTATCCATTCTTAGAAATACAAGTTGGTTAAAATATGCAGTAAAATGAATCAAAATCATACAAGGGGACTTATTACAAATTAAAAATTATTTCTTACTCTTTGGATTTTATGTACATATATTTGTACATGTACGCACGTGCATGCAAGTACACAGGTATTATATGGCTATATGTGCACATGCACATGTTCTAGACACACACACAGGAGAATCACATGTCCCATCTATTACTCTTCCACCTCATTTCCTTGAGATACTATCTCTCGCTGAGCATGGGGCTCACTTTTTCTGGTAGACCAGCTGGCTGGCATGTCCAAACCAAGTGGGGTTGTAGGCTTGCACAGCCAAACCTCGCTTTTTTACATGGGTGCTAGAGCTCAGACTGAGGGTCCCATTCCTGTGCAGCAAGCATTCTTCCCCACTGAGACAAGTCCCCAGCCCCTGATTTGGATTTTTAAAGGAACCTTGATTACCTGCTTCTGACAAGCAATGCAACCTTTCCACTCTTGGAAACACATTCTGAGTGTGGGGTGACAGTCTTGTCAGAATTTTCAATGCTGGGGTGTGTATATTTTCTGTGCCTTTTCCTAAAGTGAAGCCCAATTCTGCTTCTGCAAGAAATTGCACACACACAAAAAAGGATAGTCTATGTTTGTGGGTCAAGGCAGCTGATTAAACAAATCTCTCCAGAAGGTTGAGCAAGCTAGGACTCTACAGAGTTGAATGCTCAAATGACAAAAATCTGTTACATTTTCCTGTTGATGAAATAATGATCAGTGTGCTTAATGTGCACACATTTTTTTTCCTATGAAAGGGTTCTTTAGTTTTGTCCAGCTTTCAATATGTCTATCCTTTGAGACCAAAGTTGACATTTATAAAGTGCTTTCACCTTTTATACAGATGAAAAGTGAATGAGTCCTCTGACAAGAGCATGTAGAATATGAATGGCTGAATATGAACTTGGAGATGAGTTGTTAAAGTTTACTGCTCTAGAGCAGATCTTTTACTCACAGCTCACAAGACCATTTCTAATGTTACACTATACTAAGTGGTAATTCTAGTGTTTGGACCAAAGTATTTAAGATATTTAGTATCCCAAAGAATTAATCCTAATCCATTCTCATAATTGTGCTTATCTAAAGAAACTGAAATAAAATCTGATCTATGTTAAGTGACATTGATGTGTTATGGTTATTTGTTTCCCAAACATATCATAACCAAGTATTTGATGAAGTTTATTATATATGGCCTTGTATTTGATGAGTAACTGTGGAAAAAAATCATAAAGAGAACAATCATGGAAACACTTTGTAAAAGTTAAATTTGCCTGTCATTAATGGCTTCTTGTTCTTTTAGGATTCTACAAACTGTCAGAAACTTTCTCAGCTCCCAGGACAGTTCAAAACAGAGCAGGCCCTTGGAACCTGTATTGGGAGCTGCTCATGGCATTAGACTGCTTGCGTGCATATCTACTTAATACTAAAGTAATAGAGGTTTAACACTCATACATAAGATGTACTCAGAAAAGAAATAGACACAATTGGACATATCCTTGGCTATTGCTGGAGATTGAGAATACTCTGTGAACCATGTGACCTTCCTCTCACCTGCCTGAACTTTGCAGCTCCAGGTGTGCTCAGGTGGCACTGACACCTCTTTCCTGTCTTGGCTTCTCCTTGTGCACTAGTTTGTTTTTCCTTCTCCTACTGCTCCGTGTGTCTGGTTCAGAATCCTGGCCCAGTGAGTCATTCATCTTCATCTTTGGCACAGTGCTTCCACTCAGCATCTGGAGTGACTGCCAGTGCAGGATGAGCTGTCGTAGACTGAGGCCTGTGTGAGCTAGTCAGTATTTGCTGAAGCACAGAGTGGTGGCTGGGTGATTTTTCTGTTATTTACATTTAAGTTGTTGGATAATTTCTTGTTGAGAATCCCACAAACTGAAATGAGACTAGAGGCAGGTGATGTTAACACTGTAGCTATGAGAGGCTGTACCTCAAGGAAACCAAGGCTTGTCCAGCACCTTGGAACAGAGCACTGTTGAAAGCTCTCTGTGCATTGCTCTTTCTTACTTTTGCTTTAATGCCAAGTGTCCATTTAACAGAAATAGTTATGTTATAACCCTCTTGGTGGTATATTAAGTAGAGAAAGTAGAGACCCAAAGGTCATACCGATAGTCATCAGCAGTATTGACTTTCTGATTCCAATGTGTTTTTTTTTTTTTCACTTCACACCACATTTCGTGAAGCTGAACCCTTAAAGTATACTTCAGGACCCTCAATCTACTATCCTGACCCACCACAATGACATCAGCGTGGTTCCTCACCCTTGTCACTTCTGCGTTGATGCTGCATGATACCTCTGAGGAGTATACCCTTCCCTCTCTCTCATCCCTTTCAGCTCATTTTCTCACTGGGCTTTTTTAAAACTCCAAACACCTCTCTCACAAGCTGACCCTTCTTGTCAATCCTCTCCCCCACTTTATTTTTCTTCTTTGCATGGCATATTTTATTTATATGTGTAAAAATTAAGTAGTAAATGTTTAAGCAGTGTGGTGGCACATACTTGTATTCCCAGCACTTGGGAGGCTGAGGCAGGAGGAGGGTGAGTTCAATGCCAACATGGGCTAGTTAGTTAGACTGTGTCTCAAAAAATAAAATGAGGGCTAGAGAAATGTCTCAGTAGTTAAGGCACTTACTTGCAAAGTGTAACAACCTGGGTTCATTTCCCCAGTTCCCACATAAAGCCAGATGCTCAGTGGCACATGCATCCAGAGTTTGTTTGCAGTGGCTGGAGACCCTGGTGTGCCCATTCTCTCAGTCTCTTTTCTCTCTCTTCTTGCGCATAATTAAATAAATGCATAAATAAATAAAATATTTAAAAATAAAACATAAAAATTTAAGCATTTAATAAATGGTTATGGGTATGCATATACGTCAGTACTTCAGTAGCTCCAAAGATGTTAACATGTAAGGGGTAATGTATCTCGGTCCTTATTCCCAGTGAGAGTGCTAGATAAGCAGAAGGTAATTCCTTGGCCAAGTCCTTCAACAACTTATCAAGGTACAGAAATATATTTTTTAAGTTTTCAAAAAGAATATTAGGAAGGGTCTTTGATAAATGTACTGGTAGGTCAGGTTAAGGACATGATTTTAGTTAAGGGGTGATAGTTCATACTGTCAACTTGAAAGGTCCTAAAATCACCTGTAAAGGATATATAACTTAGCTTAGCTCTGCACATCTGTGAGGGATTTATCTTGGTTCGGTTCACTGCACCAGTGGGAAGGCGCACTTGAACTGTGGGCAGCGCCATTCCATGGGTTGGACAGAGCTGGCTGACCAGCAGCGTTCATCTCACTCTGCTTCCTTGCTGTGGATTGACAATGACCAGTTGCTTCAAGCTTCTACCACCATTCCGTCCTTACCATGATGGACTGCCATCTGGAATTGTAAGCAGAAATAAACACTTCCTCCCTTAAACTGACTTTTGCCAGGTATTTTGTCCCAGCATGGAGAAGTTGACTAATGCATAAGGCAAAGCATTTCCCTGAACAACCTGATCTTAAATACTGGATTCTTAGGTCTCCACTTCCTCACCTTTGTGCCTGTGCTCCTGGGCTTTCCTTACACCTCGCTACCCACTGTGCTTCACAAACCAGGGCCACAGTTACCAGTAATCTCACAAGCTCAGGATTCCCATGTACTTTATTTGTAATCCTTTAATGATACTTGTGACCTTGACTTTACATAAGAACTATTTATATTCTTATCAGATCTCTCTTAATCTTGGTTCATCTTTAAATATGATGCATTACATGTAGTTTTACCCATTAAAAACCTGTTTCAAATAAAGTCCGTTCCTTAAAGGACAGCATTGTAGCTGTCCATGTTACTGCCTACCTTTCCTACAGAACAAAAATCTCTAAACCATTACTCCAGAGCTGAGGGCGGAGACGAAGATACCCTTCTTCTGAGTGATACTCCCGCTTTATAGAGGAGCTGCTGCATTCCTGTTTCTGGGGAGAAATAAGCACACATCTGTTCACTACAGACAGGGCACCATTGACAAACTAAAGAAATAATTCCATCAAAGTCCAGCTTAGTCTATCATTGAGTTTATTGGTTTTACTTACAAAAGCATGGGTGAGAAGTTACTTACTGGAAAATTGGTGACCCCAAAATAGCTATATCACTGAAAAATATCCATCCAGCATAAGGGATGGCCTTTTCTGAAAGCTGCAAAAATGGAGTCCCCACCTTAAGTTAACCTTCTGCTTCCCATGTACTCTGGCAGCTCCCAAGACCACAGGCAGCTGGGTAAGATTACATATAGCTGAAAGCTGGAGTGCAGGAGGGGGTGAATGGCTAAAATCTCAAGGCAAAGGCCCAGACACCTTCCTCTACACTTCCATGGGGGGAATGTTAACAAGACAGGTCTTATGAGAGCAAGTGTCTCTTGCTACCACTGCCTGCAAGCTTCAAGATTCTCCTATGTCTCACACTGCCATAGGTACTTTGAGATTGCACATGCATATGCCACTTTATGCCCAGCCTTATGTGGTGCTGAGGAAGATCAAACTCACATCTGTAGGCTTGCAAGCAAGTGCCTTTCTGAGCCATCTTTCCCAGCCCCATGTTTTCAGTTTTAAATCCTAAAAAATTCAGTTCTTATTTAAATATTTTTGTTATTAAAAAAGAAAGACTAAATCCCATATTAAAGTGAACAGTTCTAACCTGACCTATATATAGCATTCTGCTATTCTAACAGGCAAAGACTAAAGAAAAGATGGTTAATTAGAATTTGATAAGGCATACTGTAAGATTGACTGTTCACAATTACAGCTGTCTATTTTCCTTGCCAGTAAAGATATTCCTTTAAAAGTTAACATTGTTAGTTAAATTTTTTCATCTATTTGAAATAAATTTTAATATATTTAATATACATTTAGTTTTCACATTTTATCACTATTATAATTGTTTCTGTGTTGAGAAAATGTATTAAAACTTCACATGTGCAATTTAGAAAATACTTAAGTCAGAGGCCATCGCGCTGAGGAAATTATTAACTTTTCAGAATTATCACTGACTTGAGATTTTCACAGCTGGAATAAATATAATATGCAGTTTTATAATTGTGAAGTGTACTTCACATGTATATTACATTAATATGATAAGCATTACTTTTGTGGCATAGTTTTGATTTGTTTTTTTTTGGGGGGGGAACCACTTAGAGACTATGAGTATGTCTCATTTTCATAAATTGGTTTAATCCATAGTTTCTTAATGATATGATTATTTGATTTTAACTTATTCTTTATATAAAAAGCCGTGTGGGCACTGGAAAGATGGCTTAGCCATTAAGGCACATGCCTGTGAAGCCTAAGGACCCAAGTTTGATTCCAGGTCCCACGTAAGCCAGAAGCACAAGGTGGCACATGCATCTGGAGTTTGTTTGCAGTGGCTAGAGGCCCTGGCGTGCCCATTTTCACTCCCCCATCTCTGTTTCTAATGAATAAATAAATAAAGTCTTTTAAAAAATAAAGAGCCTTATGAACTATAAAATGCTATGTGTTCTTAGGGTTAGCATCTCACTGATAACAGTGGGCCTCTTTGACCAGTATAAATGACACTTCTTCATTGATGCCCTCCCCAGATTCTTGCAAGCAGTTAGCATGTCTCTTTTCATAATAACTGCTCATCATTCTAACAGAACAGTTACTATATATTTTCCTGTTTTCTTATCTATCTCCTTTAGGGGCAAAGACTTTCTTGGGGCACACAAAATTTATACATATCTATCCAATGTTTATTTGAGTGCCAAGCATATAGGAGGTATTTTCAAATACATTAAATGGGTGGATTGATATGATATGCAAAGAAAAAATCTTAAAGATCATTTAACCTGAGGCTGGGGTGATGTCTCACCAATTAAAGACACTTTCAAAGCTTTCCATCCAGATTCAATTCCCCAGCACCCATGTAGAAGCAGATTTAAAGTCGTGCATGCATCTGCAAGTCATTTGTATCAACAAGAGACCCAGGCATGCCTACACACACAAATAGTTTTTTTAAAAAAATCATTTAATCAAAGTACCATATTTTACAGGCAAGGGAATGAAGCCCAGAAAATTATTGTGTAGGTGGTTTAAACTAGGTGTCTCCCATAAACTCATC
This sequence comes from Dipus sagitta, assembly GCA_036346955.1. Lineage (NCBI taxonomy): Eukaryota > Metazoa > Chordata > Mammalia > Rodentia > Dipodidae > Dipus > Dipus sagitta. The sequence continues at coordinate 228,334,974 of CM070770.1, read as the reverse complement.
TGATCTGAATGCTGGCTCTCCAGCCGTTACAGTTTTAGAATTGGAGCCTCCTAAAGAAGATCTTTTGCTGGGGGCAGGCTAATGGGTATTATAGCCAGTTTCCTTTTGCCTGTGTTTGGCACACCCCAGTGCTGCTGTTGTCCATATGATGTTGGCCAGAAGATGATATTCATTCTCTGCTCATACCATGTTTCCCCTTGTCATCATGGGACTTTCCCTCAAATCTGTAAGCCAAAATAAAGCCTTTCCTGACATAACCTGCTTTTGGATGGGTGCTTTGTGCCAGCTATGTGAAGCTAACTGCATTACTGCTTTACTTTGTTCTGTCAATATATTCTAGAAATTATATCTGGAAACTGTATGGGCTGTATGGGTCTCCTTAAGTTTGGTTATTGTAATCCTCAGAAAGTTCCTGAGTAGTATGAAGACGTGAAACAGAACAAGTAAGAAGGTAGTATGCAACACAAGAGTTTGTAGAATTGGTGAGGCATGAGTACCTTTATGTTGCTGGGATAAAACACTGGACCAGAAGCAACTGAGGGGAGGAAAGGGTTTATTTATTTTGCCTTACAGTCTTGGGGTAAAGCTTCATGATGGCAGGGAAAGGATAGTAGAGCAGAGCCTGGACATCACCTCTGCCACAGCAAGTAGAAGATGGTAGCAAGGGAATGAGCTGAGCTCCAGCAAGGGGGAGCTGGCTATACCACCCCAAAGCCTGCCCCCAATCCCAGCAAGCTCCGCCTTTCAAACTGACACCAGCTGGGGACCAACCATTCAGAACATACGGGTTTATGGGGTACATATGATTCAAATCACCACAGCATCTTTGGCTACATAGCAAAGTTAAAGCAAGCCTGGGCTTCATAAGACCCAGTCTCAAAAATATAAAAAGCAAGCAATATAAAAGCCCTCATTTTGTGTGTTTTTTTTTTTCATTTTGTGTTATTAACTGTTTTTTTTTTCTGTGTATTTGTAAGAGAAATAAACTGCTGACTGCAGCTGACTTCTATTGTGTTTTGTAGTTTATTCTGACATAGAAGTTATTAGTAAGACCAGCAGTTTTACTCATTAATTTAGGACATTTCCTGAATAAATTGTGTCATTTCAGAAATAATTATTTTCATCTTCTATTTTAACTTGATTTTAAATATCTAACCACTATTTAAAGGAACAATGATTTTTTCTCTCTATTTTATTTTTATTTTTTATTGACAATTTCCATAATTGTAAGCAATATCCCATGGTAATTACCTCCCTCCCCCCACTTTCCCTTTGAAACTCCACTTTCCATCATATCCCCTCCCCCTCTCAATCAGTCTCTCTTATTTTGATGTCATCATCTTTTACTCCTATTATGATGGTCTTGTGTAGGTAGTATCAGGCACTGTGAGGTCATGTATACCCAGGCCATTTTGTGTCTGGAGGAGCACGTTGTAAGGAGTCCTACCCTTCCTTTGGCCCTTACATTCTTTCCATCACTCTTCCACAATGGAGCCTGAGCCATGGAAGGTGTGATAGAGATATTACAGTACTGAGCACTCCTCTCTGTCACTTCTTCTCAGCACCATGGTGCCTTCTGAGTCATCCCAAGGTCACTGCCATCTGAAAAGACAAGGTTCTCTAACCAAAAGTGAGAGTATCATTAATATATGGGTGTGAACATCAACAGTAGTGCTTTTTGGGCAGTTTGGTGAGCATAGTACATACATTTAGCCAGATACCAGCAGACGTTAATACCCCTACGGCTCATGACTACCCCTGTTGTAGGTTTTCAGTATCAGGGATGTATTCCCTCCCATGGAAGGGTCTCCAATCAAATTAGAGGGTGGTTGGCTTCCCTCATAACAGTTGTGCCACTATTGTACCCATTGGCTCATTTGGCCTGGCTGGCCAAATATAAGGTTTGCATTGTCCATTGTTGGGTATCTCTACTGGTGATTTCTCTCTCTCCCATTGAACTGCATGCAACGTGACTTTTTCCAGCTTTCTGTCAGCTGGTCTACATGGACGAGGTTTTCAGCTCAGCTCCAGCAGGGTTTTTCAGTGACCATGCAGCCGAAGTATGTGGCGTCTTCAGCAATAGGGTCTTAGCATCTATTCCTGGTGGGAAACCAAGGGCTTCAGCAATGGCCTGTATTGTTTTGGGGGCATCAGGGACCTCCCTGGCCAACAACTCACTGGAAGGTATTCCATCCCTGGCACTGAAATTTTTCTAGTAACAATCTATGCCTTATGGGTGTTCCATTGTCCAACAAAGTAGGTTTCCATATGACTTATTTGTATCCTCTTAGATTTTGATTAGCCCTCCCTCCACCTTTCCTTTACTCAATCTCTTCCCCTGACTTTTTTTTCCTAAGGAGCCCACCTCAGAACTTCAGAATTCTGTTAAAAATGAAACAATAGAAATGCATAAAATATAGACTGATTCAAAGTGCTCTGTTATAATGTTTAATCATCATCCTTTTAAGTTAAGAGCCTCATGTCTGGTACCCATTTGAGTTGACCTCGGAGCTATAGATTGCACTAAACTGCTACCAAAAGGAGGGAGAGTTGTTGGTTTGTTCTAATTATTTCTCCAGTCATACTAGATCACCGTCATGTTTGTTTTTTTTAATGAGTAAGTGGACAAAAATCTTCTTTAAAAAAAAAAAACTGTTATTTATTTGAAAGAGTCAGAGAGAGAGAGAGAGAGAATTAGTATGGCCAGGGCCTCCAGCCAATGCAAACGAACTCCAGACACATGCTCCACCTTGTGAGGAGAATCGAACCAGGGTCCTTTGGCTTTGCAGGCAGATGCCTTAACCACTAAGCCATCCCTGCAGCCCCCAAAAAACTTCTTCAGAATATTTTTATTCAAAATAGTTATGCTGTCCTTCACTCATACCTACATGTTTATAATGCTATAGTATTGTGGACAGGTAGGAACAAGAGTTGGAAGTATCTTCTTAGTTCAAGCATAAAACCAGTATCAGATAAGATATGGCTTTCAACCGTTTTTATGGAAATGTGTGACACTTCCAGAAAATACCAATGATATTTTATTAACTGTATTTTTCTAAGATTAACCATAACATTTCTCCTGTGAGAATATACTATCTGTTATCATCCAAGAATAATTTCTTTATTGAGGCAAATGGACTTTATATGAAAGTATCAAGATAAAGCTGAAGGTCTAACTAAGTAGTATAGTGTTTGTATGGCATATGTGTGGTCCAAGCTCATTCCCCAATAGCACTAACTCACTACCTAAAATTAATAAGTAAACAAATAGTAATATGTCACACTAAAAGGTTATAATGCTAGAAATCATAATATTTGACTTTTGACATAGTATCTTAAAAAGATGTTGTAGTCATATTATTATTCACTAAAACTTTGTTTTCACATGGTCAAGTTTCTAACTGAAGTCTGAAACTACTAAGGCTTCTTTGTTTTATTACTGTTTTTTACTTGGTTTTGTTGTTTTTAGTCTGCACCTTGTGGAGGTTCAAGAGCATAGTGCCTTTGCTCAGCTCTCATGAAGCCAGCTTTATGACTTATGGCATCACAGTAGCCAGAGCACATGGAACGTATGTGGGGAGAAAAACAAGAGACTACAGTGGAACTAGGCCCACTCTTTTTATAGCAACCTGCTCTTAGTAGAGCCAGCCCCCTTGACAGATCCAACAGTCTCTGGAGCTTCTAAGGATGTTTCCTCAGTTGTCCAACTGCTTTGTACTAGGTCATACCATATTAGAGGTTCTATCACCTGTATATCACTACACGGGGACCAAGTTTCCAATGTATGAGTCTTTCAGGATACACTAAGACCATATTCAAACCATTCAAACTTTCGATTCCACCTTTAACCACAGGATTCTTCATTTGAACAGAAGCCATCATACACTTGGCAAAATTTTAATTGGATTTTACTCCTTTCAAGTTATGAATAAAGTTAGCCTGGTGTGGTAACTCATACCTTTAGTCTGATCACTTGAGAGGTTGAGGTAGGAGAATCGCTATAAGTTTGAGGCCAGCCTGGTCTACAGAGTGAGTTCCCAGTCAGCCTAGACTATAGTGACATCCTGCTGGGGGTGGAGGGACAAGTTATGAATAGAGTTAATTTACTGTCTGTAGTTTTTAGAGAAGAAAATACATGGGCATTGAATACTTTCACTATTCTATTTAACAAATTTGATGGGAAAGGGCTTAATTGGATTTGGGGATTTATCTTGAATGCCTCACTAAATTCCTCATAATGAGATCTTTTGTTACAGGACAGGCTATATCTTCAAGTCAAGATTGATGTCAGTCATCATGGTGTTTGTATTAGCATGTATAAAGATAGTCTTCCAGACAGGAAAGATATCATATCCAGAATGTGTCTTATTCCTAGAAGAGCTCTCATGAAATCACCATGTGTCACTAACTTTTCATTCCCCTGTACACTTCTCCCCATTTTACCTTTGTACCACACTCCTCCTAGTCCCCATCCTTGCCTTGATCCAGCACTCACACAACACATCTCATGCACATTACTCCTGCTCCTCTCGGGATATGTTAGCTAGCTTTGGGGCTTAATTTAGGACACTCTCCCCTTTTCCTTCACATGTTTATCATATTTCTGTGCAGGTTATTTTCTAACTTAAGGCTCCTTTTCTGCCTACTAACCAGAGGAGAAAGTGAAGTAGGCCACAGGAACTGGGGATCCTATTGTCTAATAGGGGCAGAAATTTCTCATCATCATCAAATTGGGAGGGAGGACCCTCTGTTCCTTAATAGTGACTCATAGGATGCTTCTATACCCTGAATTTTTAGGCCCATCTGAATATTCAAGATATTCAGGCTCATCATGTCCAGACTGAGTCTGTTCCTGTGGGTCTCTATGATAAAGAACTTGATATTATTGGGAGTTTTTCTACTGTCAAAGTCCACCTTGCCTTCTTGTTACAGAAGATAAAAAAGCTCTTTATGTTTAAAGACTTAAATTCCTTTCTTCTAATTCTTTATAAAATATATGATTGGCTATTGAGAATCATAATCCTTGCCATGCTGTAGAGCATTGGAACTTATTCCTCCTAACTGTGTTGGTCCATTATTCAAATCCTCAGTTACCACTGTTCCAGTACTGCCCTTCCTAACCTCTGCAGAATACTATACTGTTTTCAAATCATTCATGTTTTTTAGTGTGTAGCTTTCATCTGAGATAAAATATATAGTATTTATGTTGATTTGTTTAACCAATTAAAATGTCTTCTAATTTCATCCATGTTGCTGTAAAGACAATGTCATTCTGTCTTTAATGGCTAAGTGAAATTTCATTATGTATATATCCTCCATTTACTTATTCGTCCATTGATGGACACATAGTTTACTCTATGACTTGGCCGTTGTGAGCAGGGCTGTCTGTGAGTATAGTTATCATATTATTGATTTATTTGCCTTGGACTGGATACCCAGAAGTCAGAGGGCTGTAAAATATAGCAGATCTTAGGAGCCTCTGGATCTCTGCTTTCTTAAGTGTTGAGTAACCTTAGAGTCTGTCTCCTATACCCTGGCGCTGATTATCAGGTTCGCTGTGGAAACAACACTCTTGTTCATCTCCCCAATTCCTCTGTAGTTTCAGCTGTGGCTTGGCTGAAGTGCAAGGGGTGGTTTATCTCCTTGGGTCTTACTACCTTCTGAAAGAGAACAGATTCTCCAATGGAGAGTGAAGTCAGCGTAGTTTAAATGGGATAAGCATTATTAATTTGGGGAGAATTTGATGTATGTAACCCCTCTTTTAGCCAAAGACTAATGAGAGCTTGACACTGGAGAGCATAATCTTTGTCTCCATAGTATTCTGATCTGGTTCACAATTCCAGATATATGGGTTCCTTTACACTGAACAAACCTCTTAGCCAATCAAAAGGTTATTGGTTACCCACCAAAGCTGTGTGCCACTATTGCACTGGTGTGTTGATCCTGTCAGGGTGTTTGCTTCTGAGTAGCTTAGACCTCTGGTTGCTACTGAAGTAGACTTAAAACTCACCCACCACAGCTCAGTGAATTTAGTGGAGTGGGGGGGAATGATTATAAGAGCCATAGGTTGAGACATCATGCCCAGAGGCATTCCCTCCCCCCAAAAAAATAATCGCTTCTCCTACAATGCATAACCCACAACCCCAAGGGGAATACCTGCAACCCCACTAAGGAGAGTCCCCAGTGGAATGGGAGCAGGGATGAGGAAAAAGAGGGTACCAACACATGATATATCCATATAAAATAAGATGTAAATAATAATAATTATTATTGCTATCATTATTTCATTGAAAATATACATATATAGTAGATCTACTTGCAGATTTTTCAGAATCTCAATGTGCTCTGTAATAGACTAATTTATATTCCCACCAGTAGTGTATAAGAATTTCCTTCTTGGGTTGGAGAAATGCCTTAGTGGTTAAGATGCTTGCCTGCAAGGCCTAAGGAGCCCAGATTTGATTCCCCATAACCCACGTAAGCCAGATGCACAAGGTGGCGCATGCATCTGGAATTCATTTGCAGGTTTGCAGTGGCAAGAAGCCCTGATATGCCCATTCTCATTCTCTCTCTCTCTTTCCCTCCCTTCCCCCTCCCTCCCTCCCTGTCCTTTTCCATCTCCCTCTCCCTCTTTTTTTAAAAAGAGTTTTCTTTTTTCTGTATCCTCCCTAGCACTTACTATTTTGTTGTTATTGTTTTGGGATCCAAGGAAAGCAGACTGATATTGAGGCTTCTGTGCAGGAGCTTTCATTTTAGGGCATGCTCTTTTTTATTTATGGTAGGTGTATGATTATATGGTATATGCTCTTGTGTATGCACAGGGACACATGTGTGTGAGTGTGTACACATGTGAATTGATACCAAAAGTCTACATCTGATGTTTCTTCAATTGCTATCATCCTTATTTTGTCTGAAAATCTTTTGATTGGGAACTTTAATGTACAAAGATGCTGTAATTGGTCATATCCCCATCCAACTGTCCTCTTTTGTCCTCTCTCCCCTATCCCCATTCCACTGAGGGTCCTCCTCAGTGTAGGTATCAGAAATCACCGTGGGATCATGAACACACTAGTCAGTTCCTGTCAGGAAGACAGTGCCCCACAGTTCTTTTTCCCATGCTGTGGCTTTTATATTCCTTCTGCCCCTTTGTCCACAATGTCCTCCAAGCCTTAGATTTGTTAGAAATCTCTGTTAGTGTCGAGCTCTCAATAGCCTCTTATTTCTGCTGTGATGAGTTTGGGTCTCCTCAGTGTCTACCACCATCCCAATAGAGACACTTCTCTGGCTAGCAGTGAGAGCATCACTCATATTTTTAAATATGCCACTGTCTCTGTACTGTTTCCTGGGCCCTGGTGGGTGTGATAAAGATTACCTGTCCTGTGCTAGGAATCCGGCTTTCTCTTGTCATTGCGATTTATCTTGAGGCTCCCCAATTTTGCTGACATCTGTAAAAAGCAGGTTCTCTATTGAAAGTGAAAGAAACAGTAATCAAAGGGGATGAGCATACATACTTAGAGGGCTTTTTAATGGGCATAACGCCTCAATTTGCCAAAGAACAATGGAAGCATCCTGGTAGAGTCTTTGATATTCCAAGCCATAAGCTTTCAACTCAGTTCTCTGTACCAGGCATGAATTTCCTGCCCCTGAGCATGCCTTATATACAGGCAGAGAGCAGTTGATTACCCCCGTATCTTATGTGCCACTATTGCACCAGTAGGTACTTTTTCCCTGGCTGGTTAATTTTGTAACTTACAAGATCCATTGTGCACACTGTTGATGACTTTTGTCCTGTCAGCAGCTCACTAGCACTTTCTAGCACTGTGCCAGCTACCATACAGAGAGATGGCTTCCATTTCAGTTCCAACGTGATTTCCCAATGTCCTGTAACTGCAGCCTGTACTGTTTTCATCAATAGGGTCTTATCTGTCATTTTGTTCTACTGGGAAATCAAGGGCTTTGTCAATGACCTGCATTCTTTTGGGAGTCTCATGGTCCTTGCTAACCAAAAGCTAGGGTTAGGGGTGGGAGTGACCAATCTCCAGCCCTGAAAATTTCATGCAACAGCCTAGGGTTCTAGGACAGAGCTTTCTCCACCTTAGTAGGGTGCTAATGCCCAAAGTATCTCTCTTTAAGAAAGTTACAACTTTTGGGGTTTTTTATTTTTTTTGTTGTTGTTGTTGTTTTGAGGTAGGGTCTCATCCTAGCCCAGGCTGACCTGGAATTCACTTTGAAGTATCAGGCTGGCCTCAAACTCACAGCATTCCTCCTACCTCCACCTCCTGAGTGCTGGGATTAAAGGCAAGCCCCACCACACCCAGCTCAGCTAAGAAAGTTATAACTTTTAATTAGCTAAAACAAAAAAAGTAGACTTCTGTAGTATCCATTCATACCATTTTTAATTTTGTATATCTCTCCTCATGCCACCTTTTCTCCCATCCCCTCTTAGACCTTTCACTACCTGTATTCTGTCCCTCCACTTGCCTGTCTACCATCTCCTCCCATAATCCCTCCTGGCTTCTGTCTCCAAGACTCATTCTTACATCCTTGTCAGAACTTATTGCAACTTAAAAGTAACTCTAACTATTCCATATTAGCATCTGCATGTGAGAGAGAACATGAACTATTTGCCTTACTGAACCTGTTGATTAATACAATTCTTCCTATATCCATCCATTTTCCTATGAATTTCTTAATTTTATATTTTTTACAGCTGAAGAGAATCCCATTGTGTATATGTACCACATCTTCTTTATCCATTCATCAGTTTATAGGCATCTGGACTGATTCTATTTCCTAGCTATTGTGAATACAGCAGCAACAAACATAGCTAAGCAGGTATTTCTGTAGTAAAGAGTAAAAGCCTTTGATATAGATGGGTTACATGTTAGATCTATTTTTAGGTTTTTGAGGAAGCTTCATACTGATTTCCATAATAAGTATACTAGATTTCACTTCCACCAACAGTGGATGAGTTTCTCTTTCCCACCCTCTCACCTGCATGTGTTGTCTTTTTTTTTTTTTATGATAGCTATTTGATCTGAAATGGAATCTCTCAAAGTAGTTTTAATTTACATTTCACTGATGGATAAAGGTGTGGAGTATTTTTTGAGATGTGTATTGGTCATTTATATTTCTTCCTTTAAGAACTCTATTTAGATCCCAGACCTGATTTTTTTAATGTTTTTTATTGACAACTTCATAATTATAGACAATAACCCATGGTAATTCCCTCTCTCCCCCCGCTTTCCCCTTTGAAACTCCACTCTCCATTATATCCCCTCCCCTCTCAATAAATCTGTCTTTTATTTTGATATCATCTTTTCCTCCTATTATGATGTTCTTGTGTAGGTAGTATCAGGCACTGTAAGGTCATGGATAACCAGGCCATTTTGTGTCTGGAGGAGCACTTGTAAGGAGTCTTAGCCTTCTTTTGGCTCTTACATTCTTTCCACCACTTCTTCTGCAATGGACTCTGAGCCTTGGAAGATGTGATAGAGTTATTTCAGTGCTGAGCACTCCTCTGTCACTTCTCAGCACCATGGTGCCTTCTGAGTCATCCCAAGGTCACTGCCATCAGAAAAGAGAAGGTTCTCTAACCAAAAGTGAGAGTAGCATTAATATGTAGGTATGAACATTAGGAGAAGTGCTTACTGGGCAGTTTGATGAGCAGAGTATATACATTTAGCCTGACAGCAACAGATGTTACACCCCTAGGGCTCATGACTACCCTTGTTGTAGGTTTTCAGTATCAGGTATATATTCCCTCCCACGGAGCAGGCCTCCAGTCCAATTAGAGAACAGTTGGTTTCCCCCATAAAAGAAATGCACTATTGCACCAGTTGGCTCATTTGGCCTGGCTGGCCAAATTTAAGGCTTGCAGTATCCACTGTTGAGTATCTACACTGGTAATTTCTCTCCCATTGAACTTCATACAACATAGCTTTTTCCAGCATTCTGTCAGCTGGTCTACATGGAGGAGGTTTTCAGCTCAGCTCTAGCAGGATTTCTCAGTGACCTTGTAGCACAAGTATGTGGAGTCTTCAGCAATACAGTCTTACTATCTATTCCTGGTGGGAAACTAAGAGCCTCAGCAATGGCCTCCAGGCCTGATTTTTTGACTGGTTTGCTTCATTTTTTTATTGTGTACATTTTGAGTTATTGGTATATTCTAGATAGTAACCTCTGACTGTATACCTATCAAAGATTTTCTCCCATTCTGTGGATTGCTTATTGACTCGGCTGATAGTTTGCTTATCTGTACAATAGGTGTTTAGTTTCATGAGATCCCATTTGGTTGACTGAATTATTCCCTAGATGACTAGAGTCTTACTCAGAAAGTATTTCCCTATCTTGGAGTGTTCTCCCTGCTGTTTCCTCTGTTAGGTCTTACATTGAGGTTTTTGATCCATTTTGGAGTGAGGTTTTGTTTTGGTTTGGTTTGGCTTGGTTTTTTTTTTTTTTAATTTTTTTGTTGTTGTTCAATTTATTTATTTATTTATTTATTTGAGAGTGACAGAGAGAGGAAGAGGCAGATAGAGAGAAAGAGAGAGAATGGGCGCGCCAGGGCTTCCAGCCACTGCAAACGAACTCCAGACACGTGCACCCCCTTGTGCATCTGGCTAACGTGGGTCCTGAAGAATCAAGCCTCGAACCAGTGTCCTTAGGCTTCACAGGCAAGCACTTAACTGCTAAGCCATCTCTCCAGCCCTGGCTTGGTTTTTCAAGGTAGGGTCTCTCTCTAACCCAGGCTGACCTGGAAATCGCTATGTAGTCTCGGGGTGGCCTCAAGCTCACAGCGATCATCCTACCTCAGCCTTCAGAGTGCTGAGATTAAAGGCATGTGCTACCATACCTAGCTGGAGTTGAGTTTTGACAAGAGAGTCTACATTCATTCTTCTCCACATAGTTATCCAGTTTCTCCAGCACCATTTGTTGAAAATACTGTCTTTTCTCCAGTGTGTATTTTGGCTATCTGTGGTCCTTTTGTGCTTCTATGTGAATTGTAAGATAATTCTTCCTATTTCTGTGAACAATGGTGCTAGAGTTTTGATTGCAATTGCACTGAATCAGAGTATAATTTTTGATACCATAGCCATTTTCATTAAATTAATTATTCTAATCAATGAACGTAGCAAATATTTCTCTGTCTTCTTGTCTTCTTCAGTTTCTTTCTTCAGTGTTATAAGGTTTTCATTATAGAGGTTTTTCGCTTTCTTGGTTAGGGATATTCTGAGATATTTAATTTTTTTGGCCATTGTAAATAGGACTGTTTCTCTAATTTGTTTCTCATTATGTTCATCATTGGTATATAAGAAGGATATTGAAATTTGTGTGTTAATTTTATATCCTGCAACTTTGCTGATAGAGTTTATCAGCTATAAAAGTTTTTGGTGGAGGGCTTAGGGTCTCTGATATGCAGAATCTTATCATCCGCAAATAAGGCTAGTTTTACTTATTTCTTTCCAATCTGCATTAATTTTATTTCTTTTTCTTGTCTTATTGCTCTAGCTAAGACTTCCAGTGCTATTTCAAATAGCAGTGGGAGAGTAGACATCCCTAAACCTGTTCTTCCTCATTTAGTATGATGCTGGCTTTAGTTTTGTTGGATATGACCTTTATTATTTTGAGATATGATGTCTCCATCCCTAGTCTGATGTTTTTATCATAAATGCATATTGTATGTTTGTGGAATGCTTTTTCTGAATCTATGAAGATGATCATAAGATTTTTGTCTTTTTTGGTCCTGTCTATTTGGTATTCCCATACCTTTTGTGCCTAGATGGGCTTCTCCTTCATGAGATTTGGAAATTTTTCTTCTATAATTGTACTGAAAGTATTTTCAGGCTTTTGACCTGTAGTTCTTTTCCTTGTGTATGCCCTTGATTTGAACATTTGGTCTGTTTAAGGTGTCCCACCTTGCATGTTCTGCTCAAACTTTTTGAATTTGTCATTGACCTTGGCCTTCTAATCTATTCCTGTGCCTTGTCTTCAAGTCCTAATATTCTGTCCTGCACATGATCTATTGTAATGGTTTTCTCAGGAGCTTTTTAATTGAGTTTTTTATATTTGATTTCTGTTAGTTTTTCTTCAGCAACTTTGTATCTTCATTAGACTTCCCTTTTCATTCTTTGCTTTGACTTTCTCATTACATTTATTTTATTGTGTTTTCTTAGAATTCATTCAGGCATTTGTTCATGTCCCCTTTGAATTCAATCAGGTGTTCATTGAGTTCTTTAGTCATTTCTTTTGTATTCAGTTAAGCTGTTTATTCATATCGTCTTTAAATTTGTTGTATATGTTTTTTTCATTCTTTGTTTGGAATTTCTGCTAAACAATTCTTGTTGGAAACTTCAGCTTAGTTCAACTGTGGGACTAAGTATTCTTGGTGAGGATATCTTGCCTTGGTTTCTTTTTATTTTTAAATTTTATTAATTCATTAATGTGCACATATGTGTGCATATGATACACCAGGGCTTCTTGCCACTGCAAATGAATTCCACTGGGGGGGGGGGCAGGAGGTACAAGGTAGGCTGGAGCTGAAACTGCTACAATAACATCCAAGCTTCTGGGTTGCAAATACACAGGGCCTGGGCCTAAACTACTTCTGATAGTCTACTCTAGTACTGGTGAGGGAGCTGTGCCAAGTGAGCTAGTCCTTCTTGCTCATGTTAGGTAGCCTACATGTGTGACTGGCTTGGTTGAGCACAGGGAGAGCCTATCCAGGAGCCTGTGCAAAGAGACCTAGTATTCCTTGGTCCAGGCAGGTAGCCTACATGCATGTCTGTTTGGGGTGTACAGGGGGCCTACCTACCATATTTTTTGAGACAAGGTCTCCCCCTGAACTAGAGTTCATAAGTTTGATGAGCCTAGCAAGCTAGTAAGCCCTGCGAATCCAGTCTACCTCCCCAGTGCTGGAATTACAGGTGCATACTACCATGCCTGTTTTTACGTGCTGGGGATCCAAACTTTGGTCATCTTATTTGCTCAGTAAGTACATTCCCCACTGAGCCATCCTCTCTCCGGTCCAAGATATATTCTTGTAATCTATACCAGTGGTGAGAAGGGAAGGAAGCTGAGTTGGCCATTTCTTTAGTGTCAGTGAAAACTACAACTGACTAAGTCCAGGAGAGATTTAAACATGGAATGACTGATCCTGTTCAATTGTCCCGAGTTGTATGTGGGATATATCCTCTATACCTCTGATTGCCAATTATTGGGTGTGCCCTCCTTAAAAGTTGTTCCAGATATGACTGACCAGTTCAGGCTGTCTACTAGAAAAATTTCCAGCAACTCAGCAAACAAATCTTTCATTTGTGCAAAGTGATCTGGCAGCCCTGTCACAGCATCCAACAGCATTTTCTTGAACACATCATCTTTCATTTTATTGTGTGACTTACTCTTAGCAATGTGGTAGAGTGAGAAATTATTGTTTTACTGACTAAATTTTTTTCTAACTGTGATTTCATTCTTATTTCATTCAAACTCTGAAGCATGATTCTCCATATTAAATTGTTAATAATTAATCATCTCTATTTTTATTTCTCTAAGTAACAAATCATTCATTTTTCTAAGACCTCCTTATATAATGAATGAATGTGTTTTCTCCATTCTAGCCTTAATGCTTTTCATAGTTTTAATAAGTAGATACTGAAAGTATGAAAATAGTCAGCAATATGTGTTATAATTCTTATATTTTCTAATGTGCATGAATCAAGAGGCTCATAATTCATAGCCTTCTATGCAAATATAATACTGAAACTAATACGCCAGTAGAAATTGAATTTTATTGGGAATGATAATACTTTGTTCATTTACATCCACAACTCCTTCTGGCTATCCCTTGTTAGCTATGTATGGTAATAACATAATTCCAGTCCCATGAAGATACCTGCCTTATCAAGGCACTAAGCCTTGATTCCTGTTTTAACCTGAGGGCAATGTGGAAGATGCATAGGGGAATGAGAAGAGATTGGTGGTAGATTTATCAGGACATAAATCTCAAATTTGAGACTTTTCCAGATAAATATGAAAATTACCACTTCATTCATAGTTTGTATGACAGTAAAGTTAATACTCATCTTCATAAAAGATTATAACTCTATATCCAGAGTCAATAGTGTCTTCAGAGTGATGGACATAAATGCAGAGATATTTGATATGTGGATATAAAAAATATCCCATCCTGAATCAAGAGTTTGACTTCAACTAATTTTAAAATTGAACAAGTTACTTAGCTATCTTGGGATTTTAGTATAATTACATGCATTGGTTTCATAAACTTATATGAATCTTACACACTAAAACATTAATTTGTGAATGATAGTTTTCTGAGCATAATGTGGGGAAATATTTCTTTAAAATAGTCATGTTGTTCACATCATTCTGAATGATTGCCATTTTAAAGCATGAAAGATAATGCCACTTTAATATTCCAATGAATCACTTTGTAGGCTTCAAATCTTTAGTAATCGCTAAGTAAAATTGGCATTGTGCAAACATTACAATAAACTACAGTCCTGCAATAAATGTTCATTGATCTGGTATTTGCTTTAAAAGGATGTTTGATTTGACTGTCATCCTATTGTTTTTCAAAGAAAAATTCATGCATATTCCAACTAAACAAATTTTCTTTACTGTGTCTTTATTAACGTACATCTTTTATCATTCAAAGTTAAAAACCTGATCTATTGCTCACATGACATGAATTTTAAAGATTTTGGATACTGAAATACTGTTATTTAAAATAATTTTTAAAACTTACTATGACATGTAGACACATGTTACTTTTTAGGACATAGGGCTGGGCTTAAAGCTAAGTTGCAGAGTGCTTGACTAGCATATTGGAGAACTTGTTCCATTCCTGCTACAATAGAAAGAGGGGGAAGCTATAATAAAATAATTGTTCTTGAAAACAAATAAAAATGTACAATACCAAATGTGCCCTTAAGAAAAATTTTTGCCCTCGGGGCTGGAGAAATGGCTTAGTGGTTAAGGCACTTGCCTGAGAAGCTTAAGGACCCAGATTCAATTCTCCAATACACACATAAGCCAGATACACAAAGTGGCGCATGCATCTGGAATTTGTTTGCAGTAGCTAGAGACCCTGGCACACCCATTCTCATTCATTCTCCCTTTCTCTCTCTCTCTCTCAAATAAATAGATAAAATATTGGAGGGGGCAGGGACGAGGTAAAAGAGAATAAATTTTTTGTCTCTATTTTACTAATTGAGGAACATCTGCTTTTTATGGAATTAAACTTTTTAAAATATAAATTAGTTATATTATAATAATTTATTACTCACTTATTAATAATTATATGTAGCATATTTCTTCTTGTGTCTAAATGTAAATATCTATATGACTGCAAGCATTACTATTTCTTTTCCTTCTAGATTTATTCCTCACAACATTGTCTGCCTATAATACATTCCAGTTTGAGATATGGGAAAATTTGGTAAGAATTTTGTTAAATCAATTTATTTATTAACTGATTGATTTACTTAGGTATGTGTGTATGTATGGGCACAAGTGCCATCACACATATGGAGGTCAGAGGATAACTTTGCGGTGTCTGTGCTCCATCTTCTTTTAGACAGAGTCTCTTGCCATCTCAAATGAACTGCTAACAAATGTCAGGATTCTCTTGGGTCCACAATGCCACGTGTGTACTGAGATCACAGATGCACATGCCAGTTTACATCCAATGTTACATGGGTACAGGGGAATTAAACCTGGCCCAGCAGGTTTTGCAAGCAAGCCACTGTAACCACTAAGTTATTTCCCTAACCCCCAAGAAATCTTTTTGTTTGTTTGTTTGTTTGTTTTGTTTTGTTTTTCGAGGTAGGGTCTTACTCTAGCTGAGGCTGACCTGGAATTCACTATGTAGCCTCCGGGTGGCCTCAAACTCAGGACAATCCTCCTACCTCTCTTCCCGAGTCCTGGGATTAAAGGCGTGCACCACCACACCTGGCTTCCGAGAAATCTTCTTATTGCAGCATTTTAAAATTATGGCTTTATGTAAAGTCATACACTTTACTAAATTAAACCTTGCCAGTTTCAATAATAAACAGAACAACATTAAAAGTCTTTGGTTACATTGCTGCATTTAAACCACTGAATATTTCTGAAGAATATTGAGTTATTCCACGTCAGCTGTCATTTCAAACATCATCTGATCATTTCTTTCATTTGTTCAATTTCTGGTGCTTTTTAGGGTATCTGTTTCCTTACTGAATTTTTCCTCCATATTTATGACCTTTTTCCTCCAGCTCACCATTCCATTCAATCACTTGGGAGATTATCTTGTTGAGCTTTGTATATATTTCTTTAGTTCATTCATCTGCTTATTTGAGACATTAATTGTTTCTGTAGGGCCTGAATTCTTTCTTAGACATATCATCCATCTCAGTGTCTTTGGCTTCCACTGTAGGGACGCTGGGGGACGGGGCTAGGAGCATGTTGTGGTTTGCTGTCTTGCATTATCTGTTGTCTTTTATGCACCTGGATGGATGTGTCTTCAAGTTTTGACCCTTCTCCTTTTGCCAACGCTGGTTGTTTGTGTTGTTATGTGTGAGTCCGTCTATGGGGAACGTCTTCACTTGGAAGTACATTTCCTACAGGGTTTTAGGTGGTGGTAAGACAGTGCTGATCCCCGATGGTTGGTTGTTTTAGGGGGAGTTGACAGCTCTGGCTGTCCCTACTGTAGATAACCTTTTGTTTTACACTTTGTTCCTTTTAGGTTACAAAAACTGAAGTGTCAGGGTGCTGGTTGGAAAAGATTGGGTTTGTAGATTTTATTTTTTACAGCAAAGTGTAGCAGTATCTGAGGAAAGAACTGGATGAATTGGTGGGAGGAATTGGAGGAAGGGGAAAGGGGCAGAAAAATTTGGATAAGACGGTAAGTATATCGGTTGAGCAAGGTGGAATAGATTATTATCAAGAGAGGAATAGAGAGGAGTAGATTTTTGTGGGTGTTGAAAAGAGAGAGGCATGAAGGTCTAGTCTAGTGAGATAGAAATTTAAATATAGTAGGTTAACAATCAGTGTACAATATTGCAAGTATTAGAGTAAACTATTAAAATGTATTAAATGTATTAAAATGTTGAAACAAACAAGGATGACATCATGAACAACAGCAACAAAAAAAATGAAGACAAAAATAGTAAACCAAAACCCAAAATGTATATGAAAGAAAAACAAACATCAAGGTTACAGAGATGACACAGCAGTTAAAGGCACTTTCTCACAAAGCCTGATGACCCCAGGTTCAATTCCCCAATACCCACGTAAAGCCAGATGCACAAAATGGCACATTCATCTAGAGTTTGCAGTGGCAAGAAGCCCTGGTGCGCCCATGTGTGTGCTGTCTCTCTCTTTTTCTCTCCCTTTCTCTCTTTTTCTTTCTCATCTTTCATCCCTCCTTCTCTGTCTCCTTGCAAGTAAATAAAGAAATAAAAATTCTAAACAGGGGACTTAATTATATATATATATATATATATATATATATATATATGTATATATATATATATATATATATATATATATATATATATATATCTCAGACAAAAACAATAACAAAAAGAAAATGGGTAGTAATGTGAAATAGTAGGTCATGGTCCTCATTTTTCCCTCTGAGTGGGACAGTGTGCTTCCTCTCTCTAGTATGATTATGGTTTTTATCTATTTCCTGAGGTAGGGGCAGAGGTTTCTATACACAGCAGGTGAGTCAGATTCAGCCTTTGTGATGTTTCAGGTAAGAAAGATTGCTATACACCTAAACATTTTCATGTCAGCTTTTCCTGGCCTGACATATCCTGGACCCTAGACAAGATGCAGTCCAGCCTCTTGTGGGTATGGGGTTAAAACTCCTACAGGCAGGGCATGCTGCGGTGCAGGCTCTGGAGGGATGTGGAAATCCTGCCCACCTGAGTACCTTAGTGTGCTGGG
Source organism: Dipus sagitta (assembly GCA_036346955.1). Classification (NCBI taxonomy): domain Eukaryota; kingdom Metazoa; phylum Chordata; class Mammalia; order Rodentia; family Dipodidae; genus Dipus; species Dipus sagitta. Next base: position 228,317,028 of record CM070770.1, on the reverse strand, counting down.
TGCCCTTGTAATGGTGGGGTTGAGAGTGGCTTTCTCTGCCTTGCAGAGTCTAGTTCAGGTCTTCCTGGCCACAGATGCATAGACCCTCCCAGGTATCCCATATTGGCTTTCACCTGTCAGGGTCCTCTGCTCCAGATTACCAGAGCTGCATCTTCACAAAGTTCAGTGCTGTCAGTGAGCAGTGTTGGCTGAGGCTGTGTTGTCCCAGAACATTTCCTGCCCGCAGAAGATGGTAGCTGCGAGTCTAGGGGATGTTGTGGCTGTGTTGTTTGAAGACAGTTGCCTTCCCAGGAGACGGCTCTGGCATACCCAGGGTCAGCTGTTACAGCAGACCTGCAGCAGCAGTAGTCAGTGGGTGTTTCTTCTTGGCTAAAGGTTGCTGGTGATGCAGTTTCTGGAGGCTCTGCACTGCAGGAAGTGTTTAGGGTTATTCTATGCAGTGCCCTAATCCCATGTCTCTGAAGGTTATTCTGGAGAATGTCGTTGTCCCATGCCTCTTAGTTACAGTTCTGTGCTCTGGGATTGCCTGTCATGGGTAGACATGGAGCTGTAGCTGCTGGGCATAACTTTGTAGTTGAAGGGTTTCTGATGATGCAGTTTCTGTAGGCTGGTCGCTATATTTAGGGTTGTTCTGCCCTTGACCAATGGTTCTGGGGCAGCTGCCAGGAAGTCTGATCATAGAGGTTCACTTGCTGACCAGAAGGTAAGTAGTGGAGTTGGTACTGACAGTTTTTCTGGGCAGTAGATCTCGTTGAACCCTCTGTTTCAGTAACTGTGTTCCTCCACTCCCTCAAACATGGCTTCTACTTTTCCATCTTACTCAGAAGCCAAATCCTTACTCATAGAAATGTTTTTAAAATGTTGATGAAAACCAATCAGCCTTTACAAAATTATAACACAAACAAGTAGGAGGTCCATCATCAGTCATATCTTATAACAGGGCCAGTGATGCTGGTCAGGATCGCAAGATGCAGGATCACCAAAAAGGGGTTAGTATTTCTATTTAGACAGGATCACAGCTTCTAACTGCTTCTAAACAATGGCAGTTTGATTTTTTTTAATAGGGTAAAGAAAAAACATTGAAGTCAAAAAGACTAATCTTTGTTTAATGTACTACTATTGAAAAAATGTGATTGTATTTGTGTTTTTTCTCTCCCCCCCTTCTTTCCTCCCTACCTTTCTCTCTCACAGGTAAAGATAACACTAAGTAAATCATTAATATAAATTAAGGGAATGAGTATTCAAAATTAACTATTTCTGATACAATTCAATATTCATAAAATAGATGACCATTGCCAATGAGAGTTTGGTCAAATACTTTATAGTAAACATTAATTGACAAAAGAATAATACAAAACCTATAAAACTGCATTAGCTAGTAGAACCACAAGTGGTGCAACAAATCAATTGAGCATTAGTTGTGTGCATAGATCAGTGGTTGGGCTCTAGGAGACTCTCTTCCTACATTAAGTAATGATATAGCAGCTTCACCCTTGAAGATATGTGTAGTCTTGCCTCACTTAAAAATATGTTATATAATGAGAGTAATAACATGTAAATAACACTAATGTGGGGAAATTAAGTAATATAGGTTTGTACTTCCAAGTGGAATAAAGTAATGGCAATGATGGGAAATTCATCTAAATAAAGTATTGTTATCCCTTTTATGTAATGTGATCTACTTACTCGTTATTGGCAGGAAAATATTATCTTCTTCACTAATTAGACAGTCATATCATGGCTGTTCTGTGGCTGCTCACTGTGATTATAGTACTTACTGATGGGAGGCACTTGTGTGGAAGGCCATTGTTTCTTGATGGAGGTGACTCATGAAGTTAGACATAGAAATACTTCTGCATATGCTGTCCAGAGTCCACAGACCTGTGCTCTTTTTAGTCTGTGTACTGTATAGTCAGCTTTATCTCATGTGAGGCTGTGATTCAGTAAGTTTTGCCTGTCCTTTCAATTGTAACCATTCAGTGCACAGTGTTTCCATTTTCAAAACCCACAAAAGTGTATACCACTTGTGGAAGTTTGATTCAGGTGTCCCCCGTGAACTTATGTGCTCTAAGTGCTAGGTCCCCAGCTGGTGTAGTTTGGGAATTAGATCCTCCTGGACGTGATGTATTGTTGGGGCGGGTTTATGGATATTATATCCAGATTCCTCTTGCCAGTATTTGGCACACTCTTCTGTTACTGTTGTCCACCTGATGTTGGCTAGCAGGTGATGTCCACCCTCTGCTCATGCCATCATTTTCCCCTGCTGTCATGGAGCTTCCCCACAAGTCTATGAGCCAGAATAAACCCTTTCCTTCCATAAACTGCTTTTGGTCGAGTTCTTTGTGTAGCAATTCAAAACTGACTGCAGCACAACTTTAGTCAGAAATTTTGCAACTGACAATACTATCTGTGATGCAATTTCAAGTTTTTGGGAAGACTAGAGGGGAAACCTAAGGTTTATGCATCTTTGCAAAGCTTCCTATAGAAAAGTCATTTGCACATACATCTGATGTTTAATAATGGTAGAGGATATATGTTTCATTTTGTGAATAATGAAGTGTTAAAATGGTTAGAAAGTTGTCCATCACAGGACATACCTTGCTCCCTCCCTTCTGAGACCTCAAGCTTGTTTCCTATGTGCTCATTGTAGTAGTGCTTTCTCCAGAGGAGAGAAGTGACTTCTTAAGAAGCAAGGCATATAAAAATCAAAGTCAAGGGCTGGAGAGATGGCTTAGCAGTTAAGCGCTTGCCTGTGAAGCCTAAGGACCCTGGTTCGAGGCTTGCTTCTCCAGGACCCACGTTAGCCAGATGCACAAGGGGGTGCACGCGTCTGGAGTTCATTTGCAGTGGCTGGAAGCCCTGGCGTGCCCATTCTCTCTCTCTCTGCCTCTTTCTCTCTCTGTCTGTTGCTCTCAAATAAAGAAATAAAAATAAACAAAAAAAAAATAAAAAAATAAAAAAATAAATCAAAGTCAAAATACCAAACATTAGAGATGCCAGTGGTAAGAACTGCTCTATAGAATAGAGCTCAAAATCCCAAATGCATTATTTTTGTTTTTTCTTACTTTTAACCTAAAATTACATAAAAGAAAGGGACTACTTAAGTTCAGGTTGCTTTTGAAAGTCAAGTGTAGACTGTACAATTTTGGAAAGAGTCACTGACACAGAGTTTCCAGTGGCTTACCCATTCTCTTACCTGCCCTTCCTTAGTACATGGGGTCTGTTTAATATTTTATTTTCCTTCTCATTGCACATAAACATGAACTGAAGACAAATTAGCCTTTAAGGGTAAATAGATTTTGCCTTTCATCTGAATATCTCAATAGAATACACTCCCCTTGGAATTGGAAAACAATTCTAAGTGCTTTGCAACTTAGTTGTTGCTTTCAGAAATTCTATCATCCTGATTTACATCCTATCTCCACTATATACTGTCTCCCAGTTAAGGTATTTGAAGGTAGGAACTAATTTTAATACTTTTTATTTTCAAAGCTTTCCATGGTACTTGAAATAAAAAGTCACTCATTATGTACAAAATTATAACAATTTGATTATTTTATTTTTTATTAATTAGTTTTGTACTCAGTGAATACAGTCAAGTTGGTACCATTGTTAGCCTCCTCCATGTCTTACCCCCTTCCCCTGGCCCCTTCTTGTTGAGGTATATGGGTCATGCATTGTGGAGTTAGCCCACAGTTATGGGTAGGAGAAAATGTCTGTGCATATCATGACCAACGTGTGGCTCTGATGTTCTTTCCACCCCCTTTTCCGCAAAATTTTCCTGAGCCATGTTGGGTTCATTTTGGGTCTGCTTCAGTGATGAGGTGTTGGGAGCCTCATCTAATAAAAGATACTGTGCTAAAATTGAAGCAAAATAAAGCACTCTGAATTCATATCGTCTTCACAGTAGTGTGTGTAAGGGGTGTGTATTGAATGCACATATGTGTAGATGTGTATGACATCTGTGGAGGTCAGAGTACAGCTGTGCTATCCTCTATTGCTCTTCTGCTTTCTTTCCTTGAGGCAGCCACTGTTTTCTTTTTTGTTTTTGTCTGTCATACCGACTGAGCAACAGCCTTAGCTATTCTCCTGTCTCCATTCCCCTCAGCACTGAGGTCACAGGCATGTGTAGCCATACCTGCCTCTTTCTATGAGTGCTGAGGATCGAACTCAAGTCCCCATACTTGCAGGGCAAGCACTCTTACCTGCTGAGCCATCTCACCAGCCCCAGTGATTCATTCCCTCCTTCCTTTCTTCCTTTCTTCCCTCCTTCCTTCTTTCTTTCTTTTTGTGTTAATAAAAGTGGATGAGATTGGGGTGACTTTAGTGTAATAAAATAAAAATATTAAATAATTTTATTTCTTTCTTCACTTAAAGTGCTATATTTTACACTTGATAAATAAGTACATTATAATGGCCTAATTCAAACTTTTCTGACTTTCACAGGGTGGAAACTTCTCTCTCAGTAGTGTATTTGAAAAACCTAAAAATTTGGTGGTGGTTGGACAGTCAGCATTTGCAGACTTTGGTAAGACTATTTTTGCCTTTCAACTCCCCCTCCCCCATTCTAACCTAGTCATATCAGTTATCATAATAGTGAATAACTTGAGTGTTTGCACCTCTAATATATATTTACCACATGGGGTCAGTTTCTTAATAAAATAGGAAGTATTTAACATACAAATTTTTTAAGTACTTTGAGGGGCTATGTGGAGGTCTTAGCAGTTAAAAGTGCTTGGTTGCTAGTCTGCTGATGACCTGACCTGAATTTGATTCTCCTCATACCCCCATAAAGCCAGACACAAAGTGTCACATGCATCTGTAATGCCTAAGTACCTATTACAGTGGGAAGCAGAGATAGGAGAATCTAGAAGCTCTCAAGCAACAGCAAGAGAAACTGTCTCAAGAAGTTGAAAAGAGAGAAAAATCACTCTGTGGTGGTCTTCTGACCTCCACATGTGTGCTCTTGCATGCACACACCCACATCCACACACCATACACATACATTCACATGCCTACACATATGCAAATAATAGTAAGCATAGAAAAGTACTGTGAACTTAATCTTTTCCTAAGAATTTTGTAGAAAATATCAAACAGTGGTATCATCCTTTATCCAAGAAGTGTATCAAATTTTGAATTACCTTCTGGTTTTGGGATATTTGTGTAAATATAATGAGATATCTTAGAGATGAGACCCATGTCTAAACACATAGTTTATTTTTTTTAATGCCTAGCCTGAAGGTAATTTTTTATATATTTTTAATACATCTATATTTTTACTGTGACCCATCACATGAGGTCAAATAAGGAATTTTCTACCTGTGGCATTATCTGGACACTTAAAATTTTTAGAGGCTGGAAAGGTGGGTCAATAGATAAAGGTGCTTGCTTGCAAATCCTGCCAGCCCAGGTTCAATTCCCAAGCCACCCATGTAAGCCAATGCAGAAAGTAGCACAAGTGTCTGATGTTCATTTGCAGTGGCAATAGACTCTGGCATGCTCATACACACACACTAATAGGTAAATTTTTAAAGATGTTTCAAATATTGGAGATTTTTAGATTACGGGAATAAAGAATAGACCAAGGGCCAGAGAGATGGCTTAGTGGTTAAGCGCTTGACTGTGAAGGCTAAGGACCCCAGTTCAAGGCTCGATTCCCCAGGACCCACGTTAGCCTGATGCACAAGGGGGCGCATGCACCTAGAGTTCATTTGCAGTGGCTGGAGGCCCTGGCGCACCCATTTTTTTTTTCTCTCTCTCTTTCTGCCTTTCTTGCTCTGTCTGTCACACTCAAATAAATAAATAAAAAATGAACAAGAATAGACCGAGTAACACCTAATTCCAAAGACTTGTATCTATTGTAAGTGTTGGTTCTTAAAGTTATATGTAGCTGACCAAGGCCATGTTGGCTAAGAATCTCCAAAACACTTGTCTCTTTTCATCAGTTATTAGGGTTACTAATAAGGATAAGGAAGGATTTTTGTGTCATTAGACATTTCAATAGGAATCTCTGTGTGTACTGTATTTTAGTTTTACTGCATTGAATATTACTGAGTTTTATGTAAATTTCTAGTGTTTGGTTTATTCTTTTTACTAAAAATAATCATTTGGAATATAAGACATTATTTTTGAAATATGCTAATTGATTTTCTTAGCTAAATTGATAACAGATCCCATTGCATATGTTTGTGAAGAAAAGTACATAAGCACTGTATAATCTCTGGCTTCACAAACTCCCTGATCTCCTTAACCTACTGTTAATATCCAGAATAGTGTTATACACATGACCTTCATGTCATAAAGGTTCTGCTTCTAACTAAAACATGAATGTTGTTAGCCCCAAATGTAGTTATTTACATATTTATATTTCAAAATATGTAAAATGCTATTGAATATAAGTATTTCCCTTCATATATAACTTTAAGTAGTTTATACAAGTAAACTTTAATCACTATCCCACAGTGCCTTTTAAAATATATGTTTCTTTTAGTTGAATATTTCCAAAACAACAAGACTGCTAAGAGTTGAAAAAGCAGATAGCATTCAATAAGGTTATAAATATTAATATATCAAAACCACAAATTTTCCTGTGAAAAATATGCACTTGAACATATTCAGTCTGTCCTCCGTGAAATTGTCAGCATGATTTTTAGACAATTAACATTTAGTAAAGAGTCATATTTGAATAATAATGGCTCTGTATTACCCTTTATTACTATTATTTTATATTATAAATACACACACACATATATATACACACACACAATAAAGGATATACATTGTAAGAAGAAGCTTATACCAAAAACAAGTGTTTAAATGCCTCCCAGCTCATTTAAGTTGGTTAAAATAAAAATCTCCCTCACAAAAAAATACTAGAAGGAAATATGTCAAAATAATGAGTTATCTCATCCCTGTTTTCTTTTATGTGGTAATATTAATAGTAATAAAGCAAGTTGTAATGGTCAACAATGATAAGAAAGAAATCAGGTGGTAGGGAAATAGCTCAGTTTGTGAAGTACTTGCTTTGTAAGCATGAAGACCTGAGTTTAATACCCAGAATGAACCCTTGTAAAAAAAAATAATAAATTAGTGTAAAAATCCAAGGCTCAGAGAACATTGTGGGAGAAAGGAGAGAAAGACTGTAAGAGCCACAGGCTGGGAAGGACCATCCTGAAGCATTTCCTCTCACCACAGGGACCCCACAGTAAAGACCACCAGTAGCCACACTGAGGAATTCCCTCAGTGAATGGGGGCAAGAGATAGTGGATCTAAGAGTATAACCCAACTGCGAATATAGCCAGAATGTTCATATAATAATAAAGTTCATAATTAATAAAAAAGTAGTTATTAAAATAAAAAAATGTAAGCCAGACTTGATAGCACATGCCTTTAATCCCAGCACTCAAGAGGCTGAAGTAGGGGGATTGCCCTGCACTCACAGCCAGCTTGAGCTAAAGAGTGAATTCCAGGTAAGCCAAGACTAGAGTAAGATCCTACCTCAAAAACAAACAAAACAAAAAAAAGGTATTAATGGGAAAGAAGGGGCTCAGTGGAAGAGGGATGGGATAGAGAGACAAAAGAAAGGTAATAAGTGTGGGCTTATAATTGAACTCTATTATGTATATGTATATGTATGAAAGTTGTAAATAAAAAGTTAAAAAAATTAAAGCCAGGCATGGTGGCATGCATGTTTAATCCCAGCACTTGGGAGGCAGAGGTAGGAGGATTGTTGTGAGTTAGGGGCCAGCCTGAAACTACACAGTGGATTCCAGGTCAGTCTGGGCTAAAGTGACACTACCTTGAAAAAAATAAAAATGAAAAAGTTCAAATTTTTAAAATAAAAAAAAAAAAAACCCTGGTGCAGTGGCTTACACTGTAGTCCATGACCTGGGGAGATGGGGACAGTTGGATCTCTGGGGCTTGCTGGCCAGCCAGTTTGCCAAATTAGCTAAGCTCCAGGCCAGTGAGAGACCTTGTCTCAAAATCTCATTAAATTACAATAAATAAATAAATAAGTGGATGGCATTCCTGAAGAACAACAACAAATTTGCACTCTGGCCTCCATATATACCCCATACACACACACATACATGCACATGCATAAAAGAAAGAGAAGAAAAGGAAAAATAAAGGAAAAAAGAGAAGTTAAGGATTTATAACCTAGCAAAGTTTTTTTTAGAATTTTTATCATAGAACTTCTACGTTTATGTAAAAGTGATTCTATCTTCTGAGTTAAGCAACTTTGTTAAGAAAACATAGTATAATTTCACAAGATCAGTGTTACTGACAAATAAAATGCAAAAACTGGACTTCAATTGGGCTTAAAATACTGTAGTGATAATCATAAGATAAAACTGAAATTTTAAAAGTAAGTTCCTTACCTTTAAGAGATGTATAATCTAATTGGGAAGACAAAAGACCAATATACTGAAAAGAAATACAAGAACAAAGATACAATTGCCATAGTATAAAAAGGAAAATCAAGGGCCAGGGCTAAAGGCACAAGTCCCAGCACTCAGGAGGCTGAGTTAGGAAAACCTCCTTGAAGTCAAGGCCAGCCTTGGGCTACAGATTGAGTTTTAAGTCATCCTGGGCTAAAGTGAGACCCTTCCTTGAAAAAGCAAAAAAGAATAGAAAATCAGACTATTTATTTCATTGCTGATTATAAAATTGATGCTGCATGAAAACAACAAACTTTCTATATAATCTTGTGGCAGCATGCCATTCTAGACTGAGAAAGGGGAGATGAACATCCTGGAAGAAGTGGAATTTTGGACAGGACTTGAAAGCAACTCTAAGGATGGTCTAAAATTTCATGGTTATATGAAATCAGTGAGATTAGAGACTAATAAATAAACCAAGTAGGCCTGAATAGAGGTCTGTAAAAATGTAGAGACATACAAGTGGACTGAACACACTGGGTTAGCCTAAGAATTACAGGTGTACTATGTTGATTTTATTCTATAGAATTTGTGCAAAGTAGAGCAGTTTTGGAGAACTCTTTGCTAAGGCATGTTTTATTAACTTATAGAAGTAAAGTTGAACAAAGTTTTTTGCTATAGAACAGTATGCTTCAGGAACTGCTTCTTAGGCATGCAGTTGAGCTTCAGAAGTGTTTGGGATGTTTCTGTCAAAAGAGAAGCAGAAGCCAGGTGTGGTGGTGCACGCCTTTAATCCCAGCACTCGGGAGGCACAGGTAGGAGGATCGCTGTGAGTTCGAGGCCACCCTGAGACTCCATAGTGAATTCCAGGTCAGCCTGGGCTAGAGGGAGACCCTACCTCAAAAAAACCAAAAAAAAAAAGCAGATTTAAACAGCTTTGGCAAACTTATTTTCAGTATGGAAACCAGTCGGGAGGTAGGAGAGGGCATTAGGTGATGGGAGCTGGAACTATAGCTACACAAATAAATGGAGTGATGGATGGGAGAAACTGCAAAGAAGAATCAGCAAGTTTTCTGGTCTCTTTGACACTAGACAGGATGAAAAATAAATTTACTCTGAAGCAATTAAAAATAATGAGACTGAGGGCTGGAGAGATGGCTTAGCGGTTAAGCGCTTGCCTGTGAAGCCAAAGGACCCCGGTTCGAGGCTCTACTCCACAGGACCCACGTTAGCCAGAAGCACAAGGGGGCGCACGCGTCTGGAGTTCGTTTGCAGTGGCTGGAGGTGCCCTGGTGCGCCCATTCTCTCTCTCTCTCTCTCCCTCCCTCTTTCTCTCTGTCTGTCATTCTCAAATAAATTAATAAAAATAAACAAAAAATAACTTAAAAAAATAATGAGACTGAACTGGAGAGATGGCTTAGCTGTTAAGATGCTTGCTTGTGAAACATAAGGACCCAGTTTCGATTCCCCAGCACCCAAGTAAGCCAAGTGCACAAGGTGGCATATGTGTCAAGAGTTTGTTTGCAGTGGCTGGAGGCCCTAGAACACCCATTCTCTCTCTCTCTCAAATAAATAATACTTAAAAATAATGAGACTATTCATAAGGTAAATGAAAAAATAAAACTAGTTTGGATGTTGGGTACTGTCAGTGTTATCACGTTCATCATGCTGGTAGACAACAAAGCAAGAACTTTTGGTAAGTCTAAGTTGAGGGATAAACCAAAGCAAACTGAGTCCTCCAAGAGCCCAAGGATCAGGAATTAGATGACCACTTCAAAGAAGATGTAAAAGCTGACAGACAACTGAAGAGGGAAAGAAAGTTGTAAGATGAACAAGAACAACTGGGATACGAATATACAATACAAGAGGACAGCCAAGCAAAAGCCTTGGTATTTATAGTTTAGCAGGGCATTCATATCACCATTTACACAACTCGAGGGCATCTTTGAGCTATAGATAGTTACATCTGTTAAGAAACACTACTAGAGCTGGAGAGATGCCTTAGCTTTTAAGGCATTTGTCTGCAAAGCCAAAGAATCCGGTTCGATTCTCCAGGACCCATGTAAGCCAGATGCACAAGGGGCGCATGCATCTGGAGATCATTTGTACTGGCTGGAGGCCCTGGCATGCCCATTCTCTCTCACTCTGTCTCTCTCTCACCCTCTTTCTCTCTCTCAAATAAATGAATAAATAAAATATATTTTAAAAGGTAAAAAAAAAAAAAAATCACACTACTAGTCATTACTACATGAGGTGCTGTGCCCTACCTCAAACTTGGAAAATTTACTTACTCATAAGTACCTCAAATAGTTAAGCAGCCCCTAGGGAATGTGTGTCTTCTGAAAGACTTTTTTTTTTTTTGGGGGGGGGGGGTTTGGAGTTTTGTGAGTAGGGGATGAGATAGTCTTGTTATATAGCTCTAGCTCGCCTGGAACTCACTGTATAGACAAGGCTAGCCTTGAACTTCAGCAGTCCTGCTGCCTCTTCTTTCCATGAAGGAATATAAGCCTATGCCACCAGACCTGGCTCTAGAAGGTATGTTTTGTGTCTTATTCTACTTCTACTATATCACCCCTTCAAGAAATAAATTAGATTTGTCTCTTTCTAGATATGCTCAGAACATTAAGTTCCAGAATTTCAAATAAATTGCTATTTAATAAATTATATAGGACAAAGAAAGTCAGTAGAAATATGGCACATGTTTTTGCTGATAAAATGTTTTCATAGCCGAGCGTGGTGGTGCACGCCTTTAATCCCAGCACTCAGGAGGCAGAGGTAGGAGGATCATCATGAGTTTGAGGCCACCCTGAGAGTACCTAATGAATTCCAGGTCAGCCTGAGCTAGAGTGAAACCCTACCTCGAAAAACAAAACAAAAAAAAAAGTTTTCATAAGGCTAGATTTAGGGGAAATGTATTAATTGTGTGTGTGTGTGTGTGTGTGTGTATAATATCAGATGTAGTGTAGATATCAATAAAAAGCTACAGAATTGGGCTAGGGGCATGGTTCAGTTCATAGAGTGCTTGCCTAGCATGTACAAAGCCCTGGGCTTGATTCCCAGCAGTACATAAGCCGAGCATGGTAGTGCATGCCTCTTATCCCAGCACATAGGAAATGAAAGCAGGAGGACCAGAAGTTGAAGATCATCCTCAGCTAGATAGTGAGTTTGAGGCCAGTCTGGGCTACGTAAGATCCTATCTCCAAATTTTTTTTTAAAAGGAAAAAAATATAACTGAAGGACAAACAACTTGTATAGACTATTAGCCATTTCTCAATATGAAATGTCTTAAGCCTCATCATGTCTAAATTCATACAACCAAATCTGATGCCAACTGATATGTCAGCTATCACAAGATCCGATACATTAAGGATGAATGCCAGGCATGATGTTGCAGCCTCAGAGTTGTCATCCCACTCTGTAGACAATCCTACGATAGACTACTGAGCATAGAAAACTTCGCCATCAGTAAAGTTAACAACAGAGAATACTGAGCAACCTAAAGATGATGTCGTTGACTGCTAGACTGTGATAGTTGTTCCTACCACAGTGGTAGCTACAGTGACAGAGAAAAGCAAGGAAAACCTACAAACTTATTTTATAAAGTCTACAAAGGGCTAGGAATTTTGAAATGAACTGTTGCAATAGGAGATTGGTTGAAAGGGCTACTTTAGGTAGCTGGCTGGTTGCCCCTGAACTTAAAAAGAAGTCATGGGAGGCCTTAGGGATGAGGGCTCCATGCAAAGGGAAACAGCCAGGGAAGATTCTAAAGCCAAATGAGCTGGATGTTCAAAAAACAAAAAGTGGTTGAATTAAAACTTGAACTGAATCTCTGAAGTAGATAGGTGCTGAGTTCTGTAAGAAATATCATAAAACCACAAAAATTAACATTTTTAGTCCTCATATATTTATTTCTATAATTTCTAAATTTTGATCATTGATTAACTTATATTAGACACATTATTTGTTATTATTTAACATTTAATTGGAAAATTGAATCTACATAGCTTCTTGCTATTTCTGTATATTTATACTACCCATTTTGTTTTTACATGTTTAATGTGAAAATAACCAATTTAAACACCTCTCCCTGTATCACACCAAAGATAATACTATTATAATGTTTTTGTAAAACAAATACTTTATCTTGACACATTTCCATGTCACATAGAAAGTGAGTAGCTATCCTTAGAGAATTCTGCTGATATTGGCCGTACTCTTTGAAACAAATAGCCACAGTAACTTATGAGTACTTCCAGTGTGTGTCACTTTCATGACTGCATCGTCATCTGTCATAGCAGCCATGATGAGTCCCTAAGTTTTGATTTTACAGCAGAAGTATTATGAGGCATCTATTTTGGTGTCATACATTCCAGATGTAGTTCTGGTAAATACTTTGAATGCTTTTTGTTTGGAAATGGTAATTTATATAAAAAATATGAAATCGCTGCTTCAAAGTTTTGGTTGTATACATATTCAACATTTAAAGCAGAAATAGATGTTTTTGAGGAAAAACTGAAGCACTATGCCCCTGAAACCTATTTGTGTAAATTTTTATATTATATGGCAAGTTCTTTCTTTCTTTCCGTTTTTTGTTTTTTTGTTTTTTTGTTGTTGTTGTTTTGGTTTTTCAAGGTAGAGTTTCACTCTAGTCCAGGCTGACCTGGAATTCACTATGTGATCTTGGGGCGACCTCGACCTCATGGTGATCCTCCTACCTCTGCTTCCCGAGTGCTGGGATTAAAGGCATGCACCACCATGCCCTGCTAGTTCTTTCCTTTATACATAAGTTGTTTTTTTTTTTTTTTAATAAAATTGTACCCTGGACAAGCTACTAAGTTTCAGAAATTACCACAAATTTGTTTAGTGTTGCATGATGATATTGTGTGATGATCATGTTTGCTGCACATTAGTATTTTATAATTTAATGGATATTTTCAGTACTTTGTAATGTCATTATTGCACATTTGTCTGTTTAAGTCCACTCATTAGTAGGCTTAATCTACATAAGTGGAACAACCCATGAAGCTGGCCTGTGAACCTCACCATATATACCTCGTTATTTGTTTGCCACAGTAGTATAATAATGATTACTGCAGACACTTTGTCTGTTCTTAGACCTAACAGGTACATCTTTTAAGATAGTTATGTATATTCCTCTCTGTCACATTACACCTGAGAGGAATTTTCTGTTATTGGTCAGAACAGTATAGCAGCCTGAGAAGATGTTATGAAGAAACTAAATATCCTGCCCTATATTCAAATAAGTGAACTTTTACCTTTTTAGCCTGTTTTCTTCCATGTGAAACTCTGAACTTTTCATTTTGTATAAAATGTCCATTAATAAAATCACAGGTGTGTTTCCTGGATGCAGGTAGGTACCCATTTCCTCTGTGCTGAGCCCTGCCCCGCTGAAGATGTGAATGTGGAATTGGAAAGATAGATGTGGGTTGAATGATTGGAGAGAGAGTAGGTGGGTGGATGTAAGTACCCTTTACTATTTATCATTTGTCTAGAGAGTTCCATATTTCTGTTCCCTTCCATAATAGCATACATAGAAAAATCAATTTTACTACTTAACCTGCCCTTACTATTACACCATTGAGCTAGTATATTCCTTTTATTTTAACTTGGATTTTTTTAATTGAGAACTTTGTTGTGTGAACTTATTGCATATTGGTCATATTTCCATGAGGTTATATGCTTATGTTCCCACTCCCCTACCCCATTCCACAAAGGACCCTCCTCAGTGATCTGTAATCACAGTGGGGTCATTAATGCACCATCAATGGGGAATAGTGCCTCGGAATATATATTCCCACCAGGTGGCTCTTACATTTATTCTGTCTCCTTATCTGCAATGTTCCCTGAGCATTGGAGGGTATGTTATAAGTCTCCTTTAGTGTTGAGCTCTCGACAGCCTCTGATTTTCTGCCTTGATGACTTTTGAGTTTCCTTAATGTCCACCACCATCTCCCTGGAGGAGGCTCAGGCTAGCAGTGACAGCAGCACTGATTAGCCCCATGTCTGTGTGCCACTATTGCACTGGTGTATACATCTTGCCTGGCTGGTTGATTTTGTAGCTTACAGGATATTGTGCTATTTCTTGGAAGGAAAACTTCAAACTTTATTTTATTTTTTTATTTTTTGGGGGGAGAGCCAGGGCCTCAGCCACTGCAATTGAACTCCAGACACTTTGCCACCTAATGGGCATGTATGACCTTGTGCTTGCCTCACCTTTGTGCATCTGGCTTACGTGGGATCTGGAGAGTTGAACATGGGTCCTTAGGCTTCACAGTCAAGCGGCTTAACCACTAAACCATCTCTCTAGCCCTCAAACTTTTTGATATCAATACCATAGGAAGGAATTAGAAGTATAGGATATTGCCAATGCTTGCTTACTTCTCTTTCCTGTTAATTAACAAGACTTATTTTTTGGCAATAACTGTTTTATAAAATGTTTTTATTAATTGGGATGAGGGTTCAGCCATTAAAGGAGCTTGCTTGCAAGGCCTGCCAGAGAAGTTTCAGTTCCCCAGCATCCACATAAAGACTGACACGTGGGCTGGAGAGATTGCTCAGTCTTTAAGGCACTTGCCTGAAAAGAACTAATGACCCGAGTTTGATTCCCTAATATCCATGTAAAGCCAGATTCACAAAGAGGCACATGTGTCTAAAGTTTGTTTACAGCAGTTGGAGGCCTTATTATGTGCCCATTTTCCCTGTCTGTCTCTATCTCTCTCTCTGCTTGCAAATAAATAAAGGAAAAAATATTTTTTAAAGCCTGTTGCAAAGTGGTACATGCATCTGTGATACCAGCGTGCTCTGAGGCCAGCTACACTGACAGATTGTAGTCTGGTAGTTCATTTGCAGGGGCAAGAGGCCCTATCACAAAGAATGTGGAACACAAACAACTTGAAATTGTCCTCTGACCTCCACTTGTACACCACGGCAACATGTGCCCCCCCCCCCACATACACAAATTAAACAAATGGCTTTTTAAAGTTTTCACGAAGCCAAGTATAGTAGTACATGCTTTAGAACAACCTACACGTGATGCGGAGGAAAGAGGATCACTTGGCCAAGAATTCAACCTAGTGAAAAATTTCATCTAAGAGGGTAACAGTGTGGGAGCATTTTACATGCATTTCCAGTAATGCTTCCAAACCCCTCTACAATGAACAATATTACTACATAATAGGGGCACAGAGAAGTTAAGAAACATGCCCAAGGACACTCAGCTAGGACAGAGTGGCAGAGATGGGAAATTATACATTGACTGTGTCAAAGCTGTATTTCCATACATTATGCTCCCTCCCTTTTAAACTAGTTCCCAAAATGTGTGACCATCAATCCTCACTGGTGGGCACAGAAATGAACTACTGGTATAGAAAGTTATACCTTTTAAGTCATATATTCATTTGATAATCTTTCCCTTCTGCTCTTTGCATTTCTAGTGGCTTTTTTCTATTTGTAAATTTTTTAATACTATGTGACCATCCAAGTTGTCAATCTCAAAAAAAAATGCTTACATGTAATTCTAAAATATAATGTCTCTGGATTCTGGGGAAAATTAAAAAATAAGCAGAGGTGATTGTGATATAAAATTCACTGTAGATTTATCTTGGGATAAGACAGTCTTTTCAAAAGATGCTGTTATCAAGTAAAAAGAATTTCTAGCTTGTTCAAAGCCCTAGCACCAAATAAAACAAGGTGTGGTGACACATACTTGTAACACCAGCACTTGGCAGGTAGAGGCAAGAGGACAAAAAGTTCAAAATAATCCTTGGCTCCATACCTAGTTCAAAGTCAACCTAGTTTATTAGACTGTCTTATTCAACTCAGAACCTGATTGAGAGCATTTCTTGTTTTTCTTTATTAAATTTTAGCTAGCAGTCAAAGTAATGGGATTCATTATGGCATTCTCATGCAGATATATCATTGACTTTGTTCATATTCACCCCCTATTTCTCTTGCCACACACACTTGCTCCATTTGTGACAGAGGAAAAATTTATGATAGTCCTATCTTATAAACCAGGCTTAATCTTATATTAAATACAACATTTAATAACTTGCTATTGTATACTTAAAAATTGGGACTTTGAGCTCAGTTGGAAAAGTACTTGCCATGAAAGCATGAAGTTTGATCCCTAAAATCCATGTTAATAAGAAATTAGTGGGGGAGCCAGGTGTGGTGGTGCAAACTTGTAATTCTAGCTCTGGGGAGAAAGAGATGGGTGGATACCTGGGGCTTGCTGGACAGCCAGCTTAGCCTACTTGGCAAGCTCCAGGACAATGAGATACCCTCTCATGAAAAAAATATGTAATGAATAAATTCTGAAGGAATGATACCAGAGATTATACTGTGGCCTTCATACACATGCATACATACATACATGCATACCCACACACACACATGAACACCCACACTCAAAAATAGTACACACATATCAAGAAAGTCACTTGTAGAATTGTTATTTAAATATACATATTTCAAAAATTTTTAGTGTTCCTTTCAGATAATAATTTAAATAGTAAGATCCTTTTTTCATTATTCATATAACTCTTAGTTACATAAAGTTTGGTTTATAATATTTTCTTAATTCAAAATATGAATATTTTGTGCATGCCATCCATTTTAATGCTTTTGGTGATTTTTAAAACTCTGAATTTTGTTTTCCTTAAAGATCTAATTTGATTATAATAATTTTGTAGAATATACAGTGAATTTGTCAGTAATTTATCTCTTAGTAAAATTTTTCTGAAGCCGGGTGTAGTGGCTCATGCCTTTAATTCCAGCACTCAGTAGGCAGAGGTAGGAGGATCGCCATGAGTTTGAGGCCACCCTGAGACTACATAGTGAATTCCAGGTCAGCCTGGGCCAGAGTGAGACCCTACCTCGAAAAACCAAAAACAAAATTTCTGATCTTTGAGAGATGTTAAGTGGCATTCTTAATATATTTTAGTGGAAATGAAAAGGAAGTTATTTTTGATAATTTTGTTAAATTTTAGTACCTCTGTTTCTAGCTTTATGTTAATAAGCCACAAAAAGTGTAGTTTTATGTGTGACTATACATTATCTATCATATATCTCCTATGTCTCTTGACAAATATAATGGGAAAGTTATTACTTCTACCTAATCTAAATCTGTAAGTCTGTTTTAACCAGAAATGCAGTTTGGGAAACTCAGTGTCAACACTAGGTCCCACATATTAAAAGTTAAAGAAAGCCTTGAGTCCCATCTAAAACCTTCCACTAGTAATTAACCATGTAACTTGTAGTATTTATATCTTGCTTGTGTTATAATTATCTGTGGGTAAATTTTCCAGATGGTAGCTAACATTTAACTTATTCCCTATTCAAGCTGTCATGCCACATACTATTTTGTAATTGAAATAAAATAATTCATTTATTTTTGTAATTGAATTCAGATTCCCAGACTACAAATTAAAATATTTACCAATTCTACTTACAATGTTCTTCTTTTATCTTTAGACTTAGGCTTCTCAAACTCTAAATTGTAACTTATATTTTTCATTACCAAGTATTTCAGCATTTCTATTGGAAAGATTGTAGTGGCTCCTTGAAAGAAGAAGCTTCAAGAAATAGCATCTATGTTGTATTAGTCAACTTCTACTTGTTGGAATAAAATACCTGACAAAAATCAGCTTAAGGGAAGAAAGGTTTATTTTCATTTATGCTGCTACATTACAGCCCATCCTGGTTGGTTAGGCCTGGTGACAGGAGCTTGAGGCAGCTGGCCATGTTCAGCATAGTATATAAGCAAAGAGTGATAAATTATGTTGTTCATCCAGAAACACCCCTCTAGCCGAGGAAATGGTGTAGCCCTCAGTTAAAGTGTGTCTTCCCACCTCAGCCTAATCAAGATAATTCCTCACAAGCATACCGAAACTGGCCTAATCTAGATAACCCTCACAGATAATTCTATGTCCTGTTAAATTGACAATTTGTGTAAACCATCACAAGACCATGCCTTGTCAACTTGACACCCAAACATACCACATTTAGGTCATTACCTCCACCCCTTGTCCCCATAGGTTAATGGCTGTCTTATAATGCAAAATGCAGTCAGTCCAACTTCAAAAGTATTCACAATATTTACTACTTCCCACACTATTTAAAAGCCTAAAATCTCAGCCAGGTGTGGTGGTGCATGCCTTTAATCCCAGCATTCAGGAGGCAGAGGTAGGAGGATCGCCAAGAGTTCGAGGCCACTCTGAGACTACATAGTAAATTCCATGTCAGCCTGAGCTAGAGTGAGACCCTACCTGGAAAAACCAAAAAAAAACTCTAAAGTCTCATCTGAGATTCAAGGCAGTCTCCTAACTGTGAGCCTTGTAAAATCAAAGTACAACATAGTTTTATGTTTTGTTGGGATATACACAGTTGCAACATATAATGGCACAAAGTAAACATTCCCATTCCAAAAGAGTGGAATGAGGTCATAACAAAGAGATTGGACCAAAGCAAGACTGAAACCCAGCAGGGCAAGACCAAATCTTGCAGCTCCATTTCCAGTATCCTGGACTCAATGAAAATCATCTGGGCACCAAAAGGCTTCAGTAGCTCTTCCCCTCCAATTTTGCTGCCTGTAGCCTCTCTCATGGGCTGCCTCCATCCCAGAGCTGCATTTGTATATTGGTAGATATCCAATAGTCTAATATCCTGGTGTCTCCATTGCAATTTAGGGTTCATCTTTTCACCTTCACACAGTGACCTCTGTACAGAAACACCTACCCTGCCTCACTTTGCTTAGCCATTGCAGCTCTTTAATATTCCATGCTGCCCCCCATATCTTATATCTTTCATTATTCTAAAACTAGTACCATGTGTGCTATGCTGCCAAGTTCTTCTGTCAGATTAGTATGAAACCTAGCTCCCAGGGAACACAGCTAAAACAGCCTCTCTATGCTGACCTTGATGAGCAGAGACCTTCATCATTCTTCCTGCAAGCCTTTTACTTTCAAAAGAATTCACATTTTCCTATCTTCAGCCTTCAATGGATTTTTTTCCCCTCAGGCATATTTCCTGTTGTCCCAGTGCAGAACAGATTTCCTTTTAGTGGTGGAAATCTTTAGCTCCAAAGCAGCTGTAGTCTCTGGGCCTGGGACTTGAAGTTTTCTTACATTTCTTTGCATGTCAGACTTTATATTGCTCATATCTTCCTGCTTATATTTTCTTTCTTTCACCATAAATCTGAATCAGACTAGCAGAGAGAAACCATGCCATAGACTCGATGCTTTTTTGTCTTGAAATTTCTTCCAACAAGCACAATAAACTTTAAAACAAACTTTAACATTCAACTGCATTCAAGATTTCAAAACATGGGCATAATGCAGCCAGAATATCACCTGAACTGCCCCTAGCCCAGTTCCTTTTTCCCCTCTGGAACCGCATGAGTCAAGCCTCCAGATTGCACAATTCACTCAGCCTTCTGGTCTTCCATACTCCTACTGGAAAGGCTCAGTAAGCTCTGCTTCCAGTACCATAAGGCTTCTTTTCTCCAAAATTCTATATCCTTCCATATCCAAAAGGCTAACAACTATATGGTCAGGCTTACCAAAGGACCTCATTCCTGGTACCAATTTCTGTCTTAGTCAACTTGTTATTGCTGGGACAAAATATGTAACAAATCAGCTTAAGGAAGGTAGGGGTTATTTCAGTTTACAGTTCCAGATTACACTCTACCATGGTGGAGAAGGCATGACATTAGGAATTTGAGGCAACTGCTCACATTCAGCATAGAGAGGAAGCAGAGTGATGAATGCTGTTGATCAGCCAGCACTGTCCTTTTTATACAGTCCAGTGCCCCAGACCATGGAATGGTGCTGCCCACAGATAAAGTGGGTCTTCCCCCCTCAATTAACCTAATCAAGATAATCCCTCCCAGGCATGTCTAAACCTAGATTAGCCTCTATCTAAACTAACCTAATCTAACCTAATAAAATCCTTCACAGGTGATTCTAGGTCCTGTCAAGTAGACAGTCAATATAAACCATCACATATGTCCTAGCAGGAGTTACACATTTTAATTGTAGTGCCTACTTGTTAATTGTACTAAGGACACATTATTTACCACAGTGAGGAGGTATATAGGCATAATATACTCCTTTATGTTTGTCTCCTACTTTCTTAATTTTCCTAGATACTACCACTTTTTATTCTCATAATGACCACATATGATAGTCTAGTTATTTTCATTTTCCTAATGAAGATAAATAATGCATGTATTACAGATGAAGATAAATTATATGAGATTGAGTTTTAATAGATGAAAATAAATAATACCAGAGATTGAGTTTCCTTTTCTGAAAATCATACTGAGACAGATAAGGTTGGACACACTATCCCCTAGACTCCAGGCAGGTGTTTTGTTAAAACATTGTTAAATTCGTTATTAGTGATAAGTTCTTTATGTTTATCTTCTGAGCACTTATGTTGTTCATTTATTTTCCTACTAAAAAAGAGACATTGCATGCAGGGCAATTTGACTCTAATTAGCAGTTTCTGGACTCTCTTGCTGACATTAAGCAAAAGGACTATCAGTCTAGTAACAGCTGAACAACCCTTATGCCAAACTCACTCCACTTGAATGCTCCACAGATATATTGAGACAACTTGGCCAGGATAGCAACTAATTGTCCTGGCACCTAAAGGCAAAGACCCAGTCAGGGCTGTTTGCAATAGTTTGTAGCAAAGATATTGCTATCACAAGCCAACAGCAGCAGTCCTAAGAAAACTAAAAATTGAAATCACAAGGTACTGTCTTCAAATATCAGATTGGCAAAAACAAAAAACATTTGACATTTATTGGTGCAACCTCTTAGACAGTGATTCTGAAAGTATGAGAACAGGACTGACCTGTAGTGAAGTACCTTCATTTCTTAGGGATGGGGGCGGGGCCCACGATAAAAGCTATTGTTGTAGTGATATGGAAATGTAGTTCCCCTTTCCCCTGTATTGACATTTGCTCTGATGAGGCAAATCAGTGAGTAAAGCTAAAGCTGCTTGTAATTTAGCACAAGTCTGCACAGTAGCACCAAGCTTTACTAATGTTTACTGTTTCTGCACCATCACACATACACTCACTCTTACAGTGGAGAAGGAATAGGAGGGAGGAACTAAGAAACGTAGTTTCACCTAGGGATGTTTTTGTTGGGCTGGGGATGTAGCACCCTTGCCTAGCATGCACCCTGAAAAATAGCAAGAATGTTTTTTACTGAAGCAGCAAAACATAGTTTTACTAAGTTTAAAAGCTTCATTCTGCATCTTTTTAATAATTTGTGTGTGGAAATAAGAGCTCTGCATAAAACACTGCTTGCTTTTCATCAAATATGATTATCTTGACAGAAAACATTGATGTGATTGGATTAGAAGCTGAATTAGCCTCTTTTTTATCATAGAGCACTTTTTTTCTTAGAGCAGCTGACAGACTTGTTGAGGTTTATGGAATTTGGTGGTTATTTCTGTAAAATAAATTAAGTTAAGCTTATTACCTTGCTGATAAAATTTTAACTTTCAATAAAAAATTAAAATTTCAGAAAATTTTACTGGCCAATGAACTAACAGCATCATGATATCTAGACTTTTCTTATGAAATTGTGATGATATGAACACATGGGAATTATTGATACTGTATGATGAAGTTTAAACATGTTTGCATCATAAAACTCAGTGGACCAATAGTTCCCAAATATGCTTGATTTTACAAGGTTTTATATTTTGCATAAATACATACATATATATGAAACATCCATTCAGGGTACACCAATGGATTTTAATTAATGAGTGATAAAAGTTCATTGATAAGGCTTTAGATTCTTAACTGCACTTAACCTGTAAATATTGTTACTAGTTGAACTTTGGTGATAGTATGGGAGAATATCCAGACTTTCCTGAATGGGCTATTTTAGTAGTTCTTCCAATGGTATCCCTTCATATTTAGCAACAAAACCAGCACATCGCTGCTGATTGCCTATGTGATACAGTTTCAATGCTATGACAAAAATTCTGACACATATTTTAAAAAGAGGAAACGTATTTTGGCTAATGGTTTCAGTAGTTTCAATTCAGGGTGTCTTGGCCCCATCACTCTAAGCCTGAGCTAAAAACTCACTGTGGCAGGAGCTTGTGGCAGAAGAGGCAGCTTATCTCACAGCAGCTGAGAATGAGAAAAAGAGGGACAAAAAGGGCTAGGGACAAAACACCCTTCAAAAGCACCCCTTCACCCATAGTGAACTGCTTTTTCTCTCCATGTCTCACCTCCATCTCCCCCCAGTAAAACCTCACAGTATTAATCTGTCAATTGATTAAGGCAGAACTCTGATGAGCCACTGTGTCTCAGTGATTAGAACCAGCAGCTGTGAACCAAACCTTCAAAGAATGGTCCTTTGGATCCACTACATACCCAAACCCAAACAACACACACGAGCAATATAAAAATTCAATACTGGGGCTGAGGAGATGGCTCAGCAGTTAAAGGTGCTTGCTAATATAAACCTGCTCGATCAGGTTCAATTCCCCAGTATGCACATGAAGCCAGATACACAATTTATTTGCAGTTGCAAGAGCCCTGGCACACCTGTATGTCTCTTGATAGGTGATAGATAGATGATTGATTGATTGATAGATAGATAGATAGATAGATAGATAGATAGATAGATAGATATCCAATACTATTTTCTCTTAAGGCAGAAATTGAAGCCATGCAATTCTTGTTACAAAATATTGTCTTCTCTGCGTGTTCCTTAAAAACCCCTTTTTCTTTGGGTACTTATTTTCATGAAGATGATATATTTATGTATACAATATCTATTGTTGGTTTTAACTTTATTAAACAAATATTTACATATTTCCCCATCTTAGATTTGATATGGCCAATGCCCACATAAACAAAATTCTTGGAGGTTCTCAATTTTAAGAATGCCCACAAATTTGAAAACTAAAACTCTATAAAGACTTTTTTATTTATTGATTTTGCACTAGAGAAAAAATGAAGTTATACAGTGATTCACGTTAGATTATTTGGATTGGAAGCAACAGAACATTTACATATCATTAGAGACTACATTATATTGAGATGTATCCATCTATATAATATGATTATAGATGAGGTAGATATAAATTTACCAATGATATAGTAAATCAAAATTTCAAGTTGCCCAAACTGCACTACTTTTTTTGCAAATGTGTATTGCATATTGTATATACAAAGATTCCCAGGAAACTGCCACATGGCTGACATTCTAGAGGGGAATAGAGTAGGATGAAGATGCTTTCCAAATGCTGGCTACCTTGACTAGGTCCAACAAATGTCAAAAGTAAAAGGGGTGAAAAGGTCTACTTTGCCATATTAATGTCAGCTTCTACTGGCTAGACCTTCATCTAATGCAGTCTTACCTTTGTTCCTTTTGAACAAATGTTTGAGGATAGAGTACGTTTTGTTTTAGTTATATGTCTCTTCATATGTAAGTATGTATAGTGAAGGGCATATAGTTATTATTAATCCTCTTACTTCCATCCAAATATAAATACTATTTTGGGCCCAAGTGAAATGAAAGAGTAAACCATAGCAAGTAAGTCAGTGATAAAGGAGCATAAAAGCTGCCCAAAATGTCAAAGCTAAGTGACTATTACATTGTCAGTATGCCCAGAAAGGTTGAGCTCTGGATCATCAAAGTCTATAAACCCCTCAGGCAGTTGGAGCCTTAGACAGGAGGAAGCATCAGAGGATATGGCTCCATATTTCTCAGTCGCCTTGCCACTAGAGGTGTGCTACAGAATGATGTGCAGTTTTGTGAAATCTAGTCCAACGTGAAGAATCCCTGTGCTCTCTTCATTTTTTTTAATGTTATGGTAATTTTAAGAAGCCACAGTCCTAAGAGTATTATAACTCTGGGATTAAAGTTCATACTAAATAAAAGTCACTTAAAACTATGTAGAAAAGTCTCATATTTAAAGGAGGCTGTATAATGTGTTACTGTGCATATCATTATCTTTCTCTATAGAAGCAGTGGTCATTATGTAAGTCAAAAGCTACTTTCTTAAAAAATTCGTTGATTTGGCCTGGGCTGCAGCTCAATGTAGTAGCACTTGTCTATTATGTGCAAGACACTAGCTTCCATTCTCAGCGGCACACACACACACAAAAATATTATTAGTAATATTATTAGTAGTAGTATTAATTTGACTGTTTTAATATCAAAAACTGAAATAATTTCTTCTTCCAAATCACAAGTACATTTGTAGTTTAAAATAAGATACAACCTATGTTACAAAGACCAGAGTGATTTTTTTAAGTAAATCGCCCTCATTATGAAGCCATGTTTCAAATTCCAGACTGATAGACTCTTTAAATGAATAGGAGCAGTAATCGCTACTCATGAGCGCTTTATGTTGTCGGTGTTAATGGACTCTTGATGTTTCTTTGGCAGATGGAGATGGACACATGGATCACTTGCTGCCAGGCTGTGAAGACAAAAACTGCCAGAAAAGCGTCATATACCTAATGCGATCCCGAACAATGCAGGTATCAGCTTGTTGTGTTACTATAGCAAAGCTATGTGCTTGAGAACAATCTTGAAAGTTAGAAAAGACATCTAAAGAATTAGAACAAATGAAAATTCAAAATTAGATTATTGAATTCATTGTTTAACTACAGTAGCTACATTTAAATATTTTATTCATTCATTAAGGTAGCACACACTGTGTTGTTTCTGATGAAGAAAACCTATTCTGGATGCTGTAATTAAATGAAATGATAGCATTTGGGGCACCAAAGAAATAGGGTAAATACACTGTAATAAGTAGAATAAAATACCTGTTTTCAAAGCAAGTCTAGGTTTTATAGTTGTATATAAAATATTTCATGTTTTCGTGTTGAATTTTTCCTAGGACTTATGGATAAACAATTTAGAATCTGTAATTGCAGTGGAGTATTAATATGGGAGTGATTGGTTATGACAAGTAGTGGGAGAATTAGCTTTGTGGGAGCTAGGAAGTGATAGACTATTATAGCCCTTATAAGTAGGAAATGACACATGGCATACTCTAAATAAATCTTGATACAATCAGAATTTTAAAGTCATTTATATAACTACTGTATCCATGAGTTTTATCTTTTGAGTGTTATTTCTGAATAGCTTTGAAACTTTTTTGGAGGGTGGGGGTTTGATGTAATATCTCACTTAGCCCAGGCTGACCTGTAACTCACTCTGTAGCCTAGGCTGGCCTTGCACTCATGACAGTCCTATCTCAGCTTCCCCGGTGCTGGGGTTAAAGGCGTGACTCATCATGCCCAGCTAGTTTTGAATCATTTTGTAAAACCCAATCATTGGTTCATAGGTATAAGTACATCTAATAATTACAGCTTGTCTTTAAGTGACAGACTTCAGTAACAATGATTGCAAATCATCTCTCTCTCTAGGAAGATAAATGTCACTGTTCTCTGATGACTACTATGGACACCACACTCAGTGAAAAATCTTTGTTGCTAGAACTTAATACAACCTTATCAGAAATACTTTATCCATTATGGCTCACCCTCATTAATAAACTGTCAACTTCAGAAGTTTGTGATCACTCGTATTTTGTATAATTTCCAGTCATTTTCCAAAATAAAATTGATAGGATTTTTTTTTGCAAAATCAAATGAAATCCTTAAGACATTTAATTTTTAAGATATGCTTTTAAACTATAAAGTGAGCCTGGAGAGAAGGCCATGTTCAGTTTTCCAGTGCCCATGTAAATCTAGGTGTACAACTTGGTACATGTATCTGGAGTTTGTTTGCAGCAGCAAGAATCCCTGGCTTGCATTTTCTCTCTTTCTTTCTTTATTTCTATCTTCCTCTGTCAAATAAATAAAAATATCTTAGGCTGGACATGGTGGTGCACACCTTTAATCCCAGCACTTGGGAGGCAGAAGTAGTAGGACCTCAAGGCCACCCTGATACTACATAGTGAATTAGGTCAACTAGCATGATAACCTTCCTCAGAAAAAAATAAAAATAAAAAATAAAATACATACATATATATATATAAAAGAAAATGTTTAGTGATACTTTTTCCTTAAAGATTGAAAAATATGCAGATCACAAATATTAAAACAAATTTATGCAAATATATTTATAATTAAAGGTGTTTTTCTTTTTCCATAGCAAATTAAGCTTTCTTTGGAAAACATGAAAAATGTTGGAAATGCTCCATTTGCTAAATGCTTTTTAAGAAGCCATTTTTGATACAGTTCAACTTGCAGCTAATAAAATGAATCACTTGCTTAGGGGAGGAAAAGTGCACCTATAGGCATGTTTGGCCTCCTGCCATTTGTCCCAGCTTCCACTCAGACATTTGTAGTTGTGTGCCAATATTCATGCTATTAGGGACCTGTGAGCACATCCGTAAGTTTCATGGCAGTATTTCCACTCTTCAGGTTATTAGTTTTACATTAACTTAAGATCTTTACAGTCAGAAAAAGAAAGATGCACAAAAGTTCGTTTTAAAGTCAGCTATTCTCTCTGTTTTCTTTATTTGTGATCAATATAGGAATAAGGGGATTGACTAAAAATTTAGCTTCCAGTTTTTTTCATGTCATCATCCATTCTCCTTGTGTAAACAGTACCTGTGAGCTAAGGGCAGAACTTGTCCAGCCTGATGATGATTGGAAATCCTTGTGAGCTTCATGGCTTCAGGTGATGGTGGTCATGTTCATTTACAAGAGGCACCTCAGCAGATACACCTTGGGCTAACTTTCTGTCCATGTTGGTCCTCCTGAAAGGACGTCAATATTAGTTGACTTAACATTTTGCTCTTAGAAATATTCATCTAAGATTAAACATATTTCCACATGGCACAAATTTGCAACTGGGTAATTTGATTAGATATACAAATATTGATACCAGGCCATCCCTAAAGTTCTGTAGATAAGTGACAAACTTCCATTTCATAGATATGAACTTTATTAAAACAAAGTTATTTTAAGCTAGGCGTGGTGGTACACGCCTTTAATCCTAGCACTCAGGGGGAGGGGGGGCTAGAGGTAGGAGGATTGCTGTGAGTTCAAGGTCACCCTGAGGCTCCATAGTGAATTCCAGGTCAGCCTGGGCTAGAGTGAGACCCTACCTCGAAAAACAACAACAACAACAACAAAAAACGAAGTTATTTTGAGAAATAAATCATATCTTTTGCTAATGGTGAATCTTTTTCTAACATGATTTTGATTAGTCTTTTCTTCCTCATCTTTAGTGGGTTCCCATCCTGCAAGATTTCAGCAACAAGGGTACCCTCTGGGGCTTTGTACCATTAGTGCATGAAGAACAACTGACTGGCATACCAATTCCGATCACACTTCATATCGGAGACTACAATATGGATGGCTATCCAGATGCGCTTGCCATACTAAAGAATACCTCTGGAAGGTATGGAAAGCAAGTCATGTGAGAAAGACTTGTGAAATGTCCTGACCATGGCAATTTATAACTGATTAGCACATACTGACTCTCAGGTAGGTGCATGTTGATCTCAACTCATGGTTCCTGTGTTGTCCCTGAACTCATCCACTACTTAGAAACCT